>CM048038.1:24642140-25362140 GCA_026259375.1 Verasper variegatus | reverse complement strand
GTTTGCGAGCTAATGGCGACAGTTTAGGATGTTTTTAAAAGACTGTTTACTCCCCAGGGAGGAGGACACGAGCTCTTCTGTCAACAAACAAACAAACAAACAAACAAACAAAGTGGCCTGAGGTGAAACATGGCGGACACCTTGTCTTCACGTGAGGCAGCAGAGAGGAGCTGAACCTCGAATGTGAGTCAAACAGCAACTCCTGTCTCTCTCTGCTCTCGCCTGCTTTGTTTCCACCATGTTTGAATGTCCCGCCGTGGATCTGTGCTGTGTGTTTGTTTGCTGGTTTGACGCCATCACAAAGGCCTGGACCCTGAGGCCTGTTTGTGTTTGCTGGTTGTTCATTCACCATTTGTTTGTCCTGTGCAGAAGCTTTTAGAACTTATTCAGTCAGTCAGATTTAGTTTCATATTAATATTAATTAAGTTTTGGTTTTAGTTGGTGAATGGCATGACGTTTTTGACTTGAGTGTCACTAGAAGCTTTTTTATGTATTGAAATGCATATAAGTCGATTATCAGTGGGATTTGATTTATTTGTGTTTTTGCTGAGAATTTAAATGTTGCTTTTAACTTCCTCTGCGTAAATTAAGAGTAGATTTTATCTGGTCTCAGTTTAGATGCCGTGGTTTTAAAAGTGGTTTCTCTGTTTATGTAGCTCTGATTTATTGACGCTTGTTCAAGTGTTAATTTATAACTTTTTCTCAATTATTTCCCTCTGATACAGATTTATTTATTTTGGCAGTAATTTGTGTGTTGAATATGGTACATGTTCCCGTTTTACTTGTGAAACTTTCCAGTGTGAAATATTACCAAATTAACGACATTTTATCTGGGTTACACAATACAGAGGCATTTTTGATGCTGGTAAAGGAACGTAAAGGATGTCTATTTTTTTTTTTATTATTTGTTAGATATTTGATGCAATGAAACAGGGTTAAACGCCATGATTTACAACTGAGCTTCATTTCTGGATGGTGTGAGGAAGTGGAGGCAGACCGTCCATCTGTGAAATCCATAGTATTGAACATAAATCTGTGACCTTTAGCTACTTCTGCTTAATTGAGGAGTTGTTGGCCCCAGTCTGGCCTCGGTGGTTTTAAACGGACCAATAGAAAAGCAAATGAATGTGGCACATATAGACGGCACCGCACCGCTGACTGTCTCTTCTAACAAGTGCAGGAACAAACTAATCAGATTAGTGTGAATCCCCCTTCTCAAAGCTGAATGGAGTCCAAGTGCCAGAGGCAGAATGCTGACATTTCAGTTTTTTTTTTTTTTGCCATGAACTCACCCCCCCCCCCCAAATACCTACAGCACAAGTACTGATTCAGATGTTGAATTATGCATCGGAGTGTTTGTGAACAGAGGAGCAGTGTGTTCCTGCTCTGCATTGTCCTCCGCTCCTCTCCTCCCTCCACCCTAGATCTCAAACTCCCTAATTTTAATTTTCTCTTTTTTTTCCCCTTCTCATATTCAGCTCTTCTTCGGCTCTCGCCCTGTGCGCTCTCTCTTCCTCCCTCACTGTTGTCTACCAATCAAGGTGATTGATTTTATGCCTCTTCTTATCGAGCAGAGCAGCCACTGTCAATAAATGTCGCCTGTCCTCTGTTCTCTCTCTCTCTCTCTCTCTCTCTCTCTCTCTCTCTCTCTCTCTCTCTCTCACAGGAGTGAGCAGTAGGATTCAGTCTTTTTGCTTTTCAAACTCAGTCACATAGTTTCTTGTTGGTCAAATTATTTAAAAATGAAATGATAAATTAGACTAAATATCTGTTGACCAAGTGATCCAAACATTTTGTTCTAAAAGTCATAATTTGGATAAATTGTCATTGACTTTATCAAGTTTCTTTTAAATTTCACAACTGCAGTTGGTTCCTATAGAAACTGTTAGAGAGGAGACTGATGAGCTGATGCACATTTACCAGAACAGCTCATCTTCATCCTTGTGCTTTCTATAAAAGTTTACACGTGGAAAAGTTAGTACAGGTACTTGGACATGAGTGTTTTCTATCTTCAGTCAATATATACTATACAAGTTTGGATTTATTTAGATATTTACAGAAACGGGGTGAAACATCATGATTGCCAGCTGAGACTGAGTCCTGATTGGTGTTGTGTGTGTATATGGGCGGGACCTCGCTGCTGCAGCTCCACCCCCCATAATTGCTACTGCATATTTTGGCTTCATTTCTGGATAGTATGAGGAAGTGATCTATCTTTTTATTAAGTCTATGGTTGGAAACCACTGTGCTAAACTAATAAACAGTTTTTTAGCAGAGTACTGTCATGGGAATTTCTGTAAAATCAAGCACAAGTCATACATTGTCTCTCGGAAAGTTTAATTCTACACCTACAGGTGGACCCACTGCCAACCATCACCTAGCGTGACGTGTAACAATGAGCAAAGAGCATAGGAAAATCAGTACACTTATACAATCACAAGCCCCTCCCCGCAAGTAGCAAAAGGCCCTCGTCACTCCCTTGATGTAAACTCAGGGCGGACAGACATCCTGTCTCCATCTCTGTCCCAGCCCCCTGGAGTGACCTCTTGCGTGAGACCATCTATCCCACAGACCTCTTATCTTAGTTTACGTCCTGTATACATGAAAGAAATCCCTGCACCCCGCCTACTCTAACACCTTGGGTGACCCCTGCAGTGTACCAATTGCCCAGTCTCACAGAAAGGGGGGAAGCAATACACATCTATGTTCCTTAATCAACACTTGTAGAGTGTAAATTAACTCATAGAAACACATTTGTTCATACTTCTTATAAATACATATCTGTTCTTCTATTAAACATAACACAAATGCAGAATTTGCCATTACAGTACTTAAATGTATTGCTCCACCTCAGCCAGCTACAAATGCTGCTTGTACATGAATGCATTAGTAGTGAAATCTCATAATAAATGTTATAGTATATTCACTTAGTCATATTTACTATTGTGCATTTTCCTGATAATACAGACGTTCTTGCATATCTTTAGTAATTTTTATGGTAATGTATACTTTGACTTAAATAAGGCATTTAAATACTTGTTCCTGATTAAGCATGAATGTTTTCTGTGTGTTGCTTCTATGTCGTAGTTTTCAAATGTGCAATGGATGATGTGGATGATGCTGTGATTTATTTCACAGATTTTGTGCTTTCAGAGAGCTGCTTGTCATGTGCAGTCCCTATCCATAGAGGAACGATTGATTCATGCTTATTTCAGAAACCTTTTGTCTTGCCTGGTCGGCTTGGTGGGTTTTGATCTGTTTGGTTTGGTCTGGTCCGTATGATGTGGCTTGGTTTGGTCTGGTCTGGTCGGTTTGGTGGGTCTGGTCCGTGTGATTTCATCTAGTCGGTTCCTCCATAGCCCTAGCAGCAGCCCTGCTCGGGGCGAGGAAGAGGTGTCAGATATGCCCCAGGAAGAAGGACTGTAAAACTCACACCGTGTGCCGCAGGTGTAACAAATACATCTGCAAGGGCTGCTCGTGTGTGTGTGTGTGTGTGTGTGTGTGTGTGTGTGTGTGTGTGTGTGTGTGTGTGTGTGTGTGTGTGTGTGTGTGTGTGTGTGTGTGTGTGTGTGTGTGTGTGTGTGTGTGTGTGTGTGTGTGTGTGTGTGTGTGTGTGTGTGTGTGTGTGTGTGTGTGTGTGTGTGTGTGTGTGTGTGTGTCTCAGAGGGAGATCCCCTTACCCCCCTGGGTTATATCATTACATGGATAATTAGGCCAGGTGAAAAAAAAAAATTCCCAAAAGAGACTTTAACTGTCCAAAAATCTAAATGATCTTGACTTTATCAGCATCTATTGTTAGATTAGTTACTTTCATGATTTTAAAGAGCCAGAAAGGGGTCAAAGGCTAAAAGTAAAATTTTTAAAGTCTCTCTCACGAAAGCTCCTAATTGGTTTAAAATTGATTTCATGAATTCCCTTTTCAGGGGATTGGGAGAAGCAGAAGATCCAATGAATACCAGCGAAATTTCTTGACTCCTTTTTTA
The DNA here is from genome assembly GCA_026259375.1 of Verasper variegatus. Taxonomy (NCBI): domain Eukaryota; kingdom Metazoa; phylum Chordata; class Actinopteri; order Pleuronectiformes; family Pleuronectidae; genus Verasper; species Verasper variegatus. The sequence continues at coordinate 25,358,157 of CM048038.1, read as the reverse complement.
TTCACCATGATCCAAGAAAAGGAAATAAAGGCTCATATGGTGCTAGAAAGGGAAGGCATGAAGGAGCAAGGATGTACAAATGGATAAGAGGATTATTGGTTGTTCTTGCATATCTGAGGGAAAGTTTCACTGTTACAGCAGCTTAACGTTGCATTTGATCAATTTGACCCCACACACACACACAGTTTACCTCAGTCACCTGAGCAGCCTTGGAAAACTGCACTCATTCTTGTCTTTCTTTCGTGTCTTTCTTCCTCATCTCTCTTTTTCTCTACTCTCCGCCTCTCCAACATATTTTTTTTTTTTTCACCCTCTAACCGTGGATGCGTCTGGGAGCTGCTATTCTTCAGGTGGAGCTGTTGACAATAGCACACATCTGGGAAGCCGTGGTATTCTGTGAAGTTTTCTAACCTTAGGGGAGTTTTCAAGGATTGTGGAGCTGAACACATTATGAATACAGGCCTGATACTCGCAGCTAATTGGTGTCATTCATTGCTTTATCGCAGCACTTTTTCAATGACCAGAGCTGTAAAATACCTCTACTTTGACCTAATGTATATGCATGTAATTTCATGTTTGACAACTCCTCTGCTATGCCTCTAATTTATATTTCATCATTTACTGATGTTCAAGGTTAATAAACTTCTGTGAAATCAAGAAAAAGTTAGAGATTTTGAACAAATTTTAACTTCTATGTCAGGGTGGAGAAGGGAACACAGAATTTGGCTGAATTTTCACATCCATCAGTGAGTTTTGAGCAGAATGAGTGTTTTGTACACAATGTGCATTGATTGTAAAAAAAAATACCGTAATCAACACAAAACGATTAGTGATGTCATAAATTTGTTCGTTGATAACATAAACCAAACTTAATGTACAAGTCCAGTGTTTCCTTTTCTGTATTAGATCCATAAAAACAGGGTAAAGCATCATGTTTGACAGCTGAGACCGACTCACAATTGGTCAAGTGTGTATTTGCACGACCTTGCTACCTTGCTTCTATGAATCTCCTGAAAGTATGTTAACTGAGTAACTGCTGCAAACTTACTTTCATTTAAAAGATGAAAAAAAGATTTTTATCCCTTCAGTATTTCCCATTAGAAAAGTGAAATAAATTAACTGAGAAGTAAATGTTAACACTTTGTTTTGCTTTTGTTAAGCAGAAGTGGGCCCGTGTAATTTGATTCCACTTCTCTGCAAACAAAACTAAATTGAAAAACAAACTACATGATCCCTCTCATTCCTTTTACTCCCAGTAGTCACCTGATGGGAGTTGAAAGTTTCCTCTTTGATTTGTTGTGCAGTCAGATTCTCTGTCAGACAGGTAGGATGAGGTTAGGAATCATCCTTTCTTTAGCTTGACATCGTATTATTTCTGGCACCAGCACAGTTAGTGTTTTTTAAGTGTCCTTAAATGTGTTGCAAGTTGCGTGAAATTGAGTTTCAGATACGATTCTCAGCTGGTTATTCATCCGAATGAGCATTCACATTTTTAATTGGTTCAAATCTCTTTTTCACAGAGGGAATCTGAGAGAAATGACACCATGTCAGATGTAGCAGACGCATTTTCACCCTAAATTCCGACAGCACTGCCCCCTCCTGACCTCAAAAGATAAAGAGGGTGATTGTACTTGTACAGATCTAATGAAGGTGGTCAGAACTAGCAGATGTAGTGTAGCTTTTACTGCAAATTTCTCTGACTGGTTGACTTCCGTAAAATTAAAGAAACGGTTATTAAATGTTTTGTTTAAAACTGTCAGGACCTCATGAGATGTGAATTGTGGTTAAGGTTGGGTGTAAATTGGTCATGGATAAGGTGAGGATAGGGGTTTGTTAGCCAGTCCACGATGAATGGAAGTTAATGCAAAGTCCTAATACGGATAGCTGAGCAAGCCAGTGTGTGAATGTGGGGATTTCTTTGAATGGTAGTTAAAGGATTAGTGGTGTCCATGTGTTCCCATGGTCTCCGTCTTCAGACATTAAGGTCTATAACACATACACCTTATCAGCCCATGCATCGACTCCTGGTCAACCTGAGCTGCTTGAAGTCAGAGCTTAGTAGTGTCACTGGTTGAACACACACACACACACACACACACACACACACACACACACACACACACACACACACGAGACTGAACTTGATCCCTGGCTCTATTGGCTTGTCAGTCACTTGTGGGATTGACTTACGGATAACTGACAGTAGTTGGAGCGGGGCGCAGGTAAAGAACGCTGGAGGAGCTCGACAGGTGAGAGCTCGAGTGGGTGTGTTTGTGTGGACAAGTGAGGCCTGAATACAGTGCAGGGCGGCGTTATCAGATAACAATCACTCCTAGAGGTTAAGAGTGTGGTTATTTTTTTAATAGTGTTGCTATGAATGAAGCGGAAGCACACTTTCACCTACGGTACAGTTCTCTTTAGGAGCATCTTAAGTGAAACGCCATTATCCTGCAAGTTCACATGTATATTTGAACATTTGGGGAATTATGCTCACTTTCTTGTTGTGAGTTGACTTAATTTATAGATTAAAAGTACAGGAAAACATCTATTTTCCAAGTGTCCTAAAATCTACCTGAAATGCTGCTTTTCTGTTTTCATATCATTGAATATTAAATGTTTTTGGTTGGCAGACATAAATTAAGAAGTTTGACACTGCATTTGTCTTTTTTATGCTATTTACCAGGATTACTGAACCAATTTCCATGACATGTTGTGGAGGGATGGGTCATTTAGTTGCATGTCGTCAATCAGATGTATGAACATGAGTTGTAAGGAGCGCTTCAAATCAAAATCAAAAGAATACACCAGTCATGCAAGGTCGTCCACTCCTTTTTAAAAATGCTTTTTTTTTTTTTTTTATTCTACTGAAAATCTACAAACTCTCAAAGATTCTCTTAATAATATAAAAAGAGGTATTTTTCCAGAATCTTTTACACTTTATAGTTTTGAAGGTCAGGCCAAAGATTATTATCCCTCGTGTTGTTCCTTGTGGGTGTGTCTCCTGGGGGGGTCATTTAGACCCCCAGAGAGGGCCCTGTGGTGCTCTGTGGGGTCATTTAGACCCATACCTGATTCCAATTGTAATCTAGGGGGGGTACATTAGACACTCGAAGAAGCCGGTGCATCATTCTCCATGTGCCCCCCTCCCAGACCATGGCACGATGTCACATCAGGAGCGTTTCACCAGAGAACAGGTTCTCCAACAGCTATTCTCCCAGCAACCATCCTCTGAACCCGAAGACGACGCGAAAGAGCCAGACCGAGAAGCAGACGGACAAGGAGATGGAGAAGCAGACCGAGAAGCAGATAGAAAAGCAGACCGAGAAGAAGACAGAGGGGACGGAGATGGTGATGGAGACGAAGACGGAGACGACGGTGACTACAAAGACGACGACGGTGATGAAGATTACGACCCAGTGGGTGAGGCTTCTGCAGATTCATCATCCTTTGAAAAAGATGGAGGACAAGACCACGGCGACACCACCAGACTCGTAGAAAGAGAGACCTTCCCGTCAAGAAACGGGGAAATAACATGGTCCTCAAGGGCGTATGGCCGAGAAGAGGGCCGCTGCTCCTCCTCCTCCTCCTATTCCTCCTCCTCTGCTGCAGCTCAAAGCAGGGTCCCCCCCAGGGCCCCACGTTCCATGCGACGAGCCGCACCAGTGACCTAGCCTCGACGTTCCACCTGTTCATCACGCCGACGGTAAAGAGCATCATCCTGGAGATGACGAATCGGGAGGGTCGTCGAAAATATGGCGAAGAATGGAAAGAGATGGATGAGACCAACCTGCGCGCCTACATAGGGCTGCTGATCTTAGCGGGCCTGTAGAGGTCCTGGGGCGAAGCCGCCGCCAGCCTGTGGGACGCTGAGAGTGGTCGGGTGATATTTCGTGCGACGATGCCCCTAAAACTATTCCATACGTACTCCAGACTGCTGCGCTTTGACGGCCGCGAGACGAGACGAGCCACGGACAAATTGGCGGCCATGCGAGAGGTCTGGGACGCGTGGGTGGCGCGGCTACCGCGCCTCTACAACCCGGGGCCCGAAGTGACCGTGGACGAGCAACTGGTTCCGTTCAGAGGTTAGTCTTTTTTTCCGTTTTATGTTATGTTATGTAGATAGCGGTTGCTAGTCCTCATCTCATCTCCTATCATCTCTTCTCCTCTCTGTTTTTCTCCCTAGGCCGGTGTCCTGTTCCATCAGTACATGCCCAGCAAGCCAGCAAAATACGGGATCAAGTCATGGGTGTCCTGCGATGCGAAATCCAGCTACGCTTGGAAGATGCAAGTGTACACCGGAAAGCCGAGCGGACGCCCAGAACGGAACCAGGGGTTGCGGGTAGTGCTCGATGTAATGGAGGGACTGCGCGGTCGTAATAATTACTTCACCTCCTACGCGGCAGCTCCTGGAGAGGAAGCTCACCGTGGTCGGCACAGTTCGGAAGAACAAGCCCGAGCTCCCAACCGGGCTGCTCACGGTCAAGGGAAGAGAGGTGTTCTCATCCAAGTTTGCATTCACGCCCACCACCAATCTGGTGTCCTACATCCCAAAGAAAAACAGGAACGTGGTGCTCCTGAACACATGGCACACCAAGGCAGACGTCAGCGGCCGCGAGGACGGGAAACCGGTCATCGTCCTGGACTACAACCCCAATAAAGGTGGTGTGGACAACCTAGACAAGGTGATCGGAACGTACAGCTGCAGGAGGATGACTGCACGCTGGCCCCTGGTCATCTTTCACAACATTATCGACGTCTCTTCCTACAACGCCTTTGTGATATGGAGAGAGATCAACCCAGACTGGATGCCGGGCAAGCGGAACAAGCAGAGGGTGTTGCTAGAGCAGCTGGGAAAGGCTCTCGTGACTCCATTCATCGCACGAAGGGAGCGCATCCCCCGCACGGAAGCGTCTGCCGCGGTTGTGAAGACTGTAAAAGCCGCCGGTGCCACCACCGCCGCACAGAGGGCTCTTGACCACGACGACTACGACTTTCTACCCGAGAGTCCAGCCTCCTCCATAGCCCTAGCAGCGGCCCTGCTCGTGGCGAGGAAGAGGTGTCAGTTATGCCCCAGGAAGAAGGACTGTAAAACTCACACCGCGTGCTGCAGGTGTAACAAATACATCTGCAAGGGCTGCTCACTTGTCTATTGCCCTACGTGTGCATCATAATATGGGGTGGGCTATGTGAGGGGGGCCAACAGTCGGGGGAAGCAGGGACAACACAAGGGTTAATATTTACTTTACAACTTGAAAGAATGGTACCCCAGTATTGTTTGCCTCTAATTTGTCTTGTGCGGTTTTTGTTATGTTTTTAACTTTGTGGTTGGAGCTTTTTTTTAATTTATACTGTAAGATTTCAGCTATTTGTTATTTAGAAAAGTCAAGTTGCATCAGAGCTGTGGGGTTATTTACTCAATCTTTGAAGACCTTTAGGATTACTGCTTTAAAAAGTGGAAAAGCAATCACAGCTGAATGTTGAATTTCAGATGCCTTGAACATGAGAAGTTTCAGTTAAACATTTCAGTAACAACTTCATCTAGGAAGACTTCTATTGATTGCTAGAAAACACAGTTAGACCCTCAATAATTTCCTTTTTCTTTCCTGTCTCTCATTCCTCACTCATACACCTCTGCTCAGCTATCTTCAAAGCAGCAGCATACATTAGTGTCAGCATGTGAATGTTCCCAGCAGTTCCTGGTAGCACAATATTGAATTTGTCTTTTAATGGGCAAATATTAAGGTGAGCTGCTGTTTTCAGTTCTGATCGGTTGACACAGAGTCCAGATTCAACACCAGTGTTTGATTAATATGCTGGATCTGTTACTGCATAGAAGAGACATAGATTATTATTTTATGTGCAAGGCAACATCGGGCTCAGCGGACGACTTAATTTGGACTATAATTTGATGTAAGAAAATGAAGATTGTACAATATACGTTCATGCTGAGCAACTTTTAAATAGTTTTAGCAATGATAATCTTAAATTGAGTGTTCTAGTGCACTGACAGTTTTAAAAAGACAGACAGATATACATTTCCCGAGTTAGTAGCGAGATGATATTCTATACTTGATTTTGCAGTAAAATGTCCCTCATCGGCTAACTTAAATATTCCTGGTGATTTCCCGGTTCCTCAGCACATGCACTAGAGCAGGCACCAGCTCAAAGTTTGCCGGATAACCCAGAATATTTGTGAGAATACTAAACCTGCAAATCCAACCATTTCTGTGACCTAGATGCAGGTTTTGTCACTGTACAATAGATGCTACAGTATATAAAAACTTTGTAATGGTACAAGCCTAAAGAAACGTTTTCTGTCAGTGTATAGAAACTGTGCCGTCTGTCTTCTCCCCTGAACGCTGCCCTCCTCTATTCATCCTCCTCTCATCTTACCTCTTTCTCTCTCATTGTCCATCTCCCTCCATCTCTCTCTTCTCCTTCAGTGACAGTAAACAGCCCTCCTGCTGTGGTGTCTCCTATTACAGCCTCCATCCTGATTCCAGTCTTTCTTCCACCCTCTCCTGTTTTTTTTTTTTTCTTATCCCCTTTTTCTCCCTAACCATCAGCTGCTCAGCCTAAAAGCTAAAGGCCCCTCTCCAGACACTGGCTAAAGAGATACAAGAGGTTCAGAACAATCAAGCGACCTAAAGAGGAAATCGTTGACGAGGTCAGGATGGTGAAGGGGACAGCAACTGCAGTGATGAAGAGACTAACTGAGGTTCTTGTAATCACAATAATGGCAGAGGTGATCACAGGAGGGAGTTTAACATGACAAATAATGATGGAGTGGTCCAGTAATACTGATTATTGTTGATTTTGTTCATATTCCTTGCTAAGTTAATCACTTAAATCGTGTTTCTTAGTTAACTATACATCTCATAGATGACATATAGATGAATGATACAGTCTCTACTTCCTCCCACTATCCAGAAATCAAGCCAAGTCTGAGTCTGTGCAGTGGTAAACAAAGAATGGAGCATGGTATCAAGGTCCCGCTGATACACATGCTCAACCAAATTATAACCAAACTTACCAGAAAAATTAGCATGAGAACAAAATGTTGATGATTGGAACCGTCTTTGAGAATTTTAGTTGTTTGACATGTACTTAGTTGTCTTCGTTTAGTCCATATCCCATCTGTTTACATGGAGGAGGTGGGGTTTATGATCTATATTGCAGCCAGCCACCAGATGGCGATCGTTACGCTTTGGCTTCACTTTTGGGAAACAGTCACATCGTCCATCGTCTTTGATGCATCCTCGTGAATTAGCCCTTGCAGCATTAGCGCACTTAAAATGGAAAAAAAAACCCAAAACAATCATCATACATCATTCTCTCAGCCACAGCAGCGTGTGGATCTGTCTGCCTGACTGGCAAACATAAAACAGATTCCCTGCCACTCCGTGCAGTGTGGTGAGGCAGCCATATGCCAACCTCACCTGGCTGTAACATTTAGATTAGCTGCCTGTAATTGGTGAGGCCCGGAAATTTATCACAGCAAATCCAGTCCTGTACGGGGTCAGTACATCATCCTTCATGACATCTGAATCGGTCTAACTGCTCACCTTGGATTATGGCACCATGATTTCCACATCAAATTCCGTGTATTGGGAAATGATTGATGGGTAACGCTGCCTTTCTGCACTGACCGGGCTTTATTCTGGAAATTAAACCTGGGATTTTGGCAAAGGAGGAATATCTTTACATAGAGCTGCTGTCTGCACAAAGATAACCTGACCGGGATGAGCCTCACATGCTTGTTCAACTGTGGCATTGAGCTTGAACTTTACTGTAACGGCACAGGATGTTTATGTTCGGATCTAGCTCTTCACTACAACCTTTTCATGCCTCCGCACTGAGGCAATACATTTTCTGGTTGTCCGTCTCTCCGTCACGTTCTTTTGAACTTCAAGAACGCGCAAATTCAGATTTGATACAAACGCTTAGTTGGACTTGAAGATTAACTGATTGGATTTTAATGACGTCACAAAACTCTTTTGTTTCATGAACATGTTATCTCAACCCAGTCTCATCAGAAAACGTACACCACCTACATGGTCCACTTGGAAAAACATAGGCATTTCACAATTTGGCCTCTCAAATTGTGAGATGCCTACGTTTTTGTCTGCCCATTGTTTTGCATTGGCCTGTACCCACGTCACGTGACTCAAGATCCCGTCTGCGAAAAAACGAAAAACATGGCGCACATTCCTTATATTTTCAGATAAAAATGTCATTTTATAATATAGTTTGGGCATTAAAATACATTCTGACACCATTTCTAGAGAAAAATATGCTCTTTTCTTCCACAATCTTCAGGCAGTTCATGCTTACGATCTATATTTTATTAGTTATCACAAATATTTTTCAGATCTCGCCAGAAAAAAACGTAGTAATGTAACGTTTTTATCATTGCTATGGTGGTTGCTGTGAACGCTGCCATGCCATAAACCATGTCGTAGCGTGCTGTTTGAGTCATCGTCGTTCAGTGAGCGTGAGCGTGGGATGTGAATACATGGTTGGTGAAACCAGTTCAGGACACTTGGCTCATCAGTGAGGGACGCTACAATATAAATATAAACATAAACAGATAATGTAATGGTATAAGTAAACTAACAGAAACCACGAATCAGCCCATAAAATAGTTCTACACGATACAGTGTAGGGCCTGCAGGGTGAAAGGCCCATTGTAGGGCCTTCACTATACATTCATTCTAAGTTTTGATGTATATTTGAGAGTTTCCCTATTTTTGGAGTGTGATAGTTTGATTTCGTTTTCTCAAATTAAGGATGGTTTATGATTGAACTTTGATTTATGAATGCTTTAGATTAAAAAGGGATGTATTTGTCCATTACTCCACAATATCAGATCAATTTGGTTTAATTTATAGTATGCAATATGACAATGTTTTCAAAACAAGATGTTAGGGCGTTGCGATACATTTTAAGTAACAATTGGTATGTTCTGTTTTTTAATCAAGGAGGATCCAAGTGAAGCTACAGGAGTTTCAGCAACGTCAAAAACTGGGACCAAACAGTTAGTTTGGCTTGATGAGGAACAGGAAGGGCAGCCTCTCCCAAAAAGAAGAACTGGAGAGAAACAGAAGTCGGGTTTAGGCCACTACCACCATCCACATGCATCGAGGAAGATGAGGGAGAGAAATTCTCCTACCATTAAAGAGGTACTTTTAAGTTACATACCACAAACACCATTTTATATAATATACTAAATAGACATTTTTATTAAATCCCCAAAGTACGCTGGGTGAAATACAAGTTAATATCACACTGAAAGAATACCTCCGCTGATTAACGTTGATGTTACTGGAATTTAATCATGCTTCCCTGCTGTGATTGTTCAACTGGGAAAATCACTTTTTCCACAGGAAGGCAAGTAAATTTGATTGGAAGGAATGTAAATGTTTTTTTGGTCATCTTGACCAATGTTTGGTTTCACATTCTAGATGGCAATAAGCAGAGACATCAACTCTTTTTATCATACATTCTCAGGCAGCACTGAGGCATTTACGGAGATGGGACATGAGGGTCTTCTCTGCATGCTCAAGAGAAGATTGCACAAAGTTCAGGCTGCAGCGGGTCTGACATATTCTGGAATGGCAACAATGTCTTTGGATGACTCCTCCTCTGAAGAGGAAAACATGGAGAGTTACTTCTCCACTGATGAAGAACTGTGAGTGCTGTGATTAGGTAAAGATGTGAATAACTGTTGCTGCACTGCTACTGTCTTCATAATTTGGTTTGTTTGTGTCCTTCAGTTCTTCTCAAGTGAAGCTGTATCACTGTGCTCCAGCTCCACACTCCCTCCTGCAGCCTCCGCTCCTGATGCTAACCTCCTGTCTCCATCACACCAAGCAGCAAACCTGGAGTGATAGAACTTTCTCCATAGCTGCCCCCTCCCTCTGAATCCGCCCTCTCCCAAACACTATTTTTGTAGTGTTTAAACTCTTTTTTGCATGAGAATTGTTGATCATATCATTTCCAGCAACTGCCTTAATGTAATTTTTGTGCATAATAAATGACATTGATCATAACATATTGTGATTTCCTTGCACTTCTACACCATGTTATTAGCAGATAAGATGCTGATTGAGTTAAAGCAGCGAATGCTCTGCTTTAAGCAAAATAAACACACAAAAGGAACAAATGGATTTGAAGTAGAATGGGCACATTACATTCTGTAGAGAGTACCTCAGCTACTGAAGTCAGAAAATTACTTTCTTGATCTGAGGTTTCAGTCATTTATAGTCACAGCAAAGCACACAGGTCTGGTTGTCTAAGTGACGCCCATATCATATTGTTTAAGATGTGTAACATCAAGCTTGTGTATCAGTGCTAAATACATCCAGTCATAAGTCAGAGTCCACCCTCTTGTTTACACAAAAAATTAGGTGACCCAGATGTTTCACAATGAGAAACATTCTTAACATCAAAGAAATGAACACAGAGTATAGCAATAGCTGTTTCACTTTAAATCAGTAGCTGGTAAGCGGCAGCCTGACTTATTCATACACATTAATACTACAATGAATGAGGCAGGGGTTTCTATCAGAAATCACTTCTGGGACATTACTTTAAAAGATCTCCAGTATAAGCAAATATGTTCTAAAATTGGTTTACATCCAAGTGTGAGGCTGTCCCACCCCTTGGAGTTCAGATATAGTCCAGGTATGAACAGTCAAAACCTCAAATCACACCCAGTACGGTATGGTTCAGGTGACAGTAGGTGGAAGGTGAAGGTCATTTCCATGAGCTCAAGAGAAACATAATGTGACGTCTTAGTAGTTCATATTTGGGTCCTCTTAAAAGATGCACCCACTAGGTACTCTATACTGTAATCCTGAAAATCAGGGACCATGCTGCATTGGGGTCTAGGGGAAGGGAGTAGCAATGTTAAAAATCCAAGGGAAGACTGATATGAAAAGTGTTTCACAAGGATTGGCTAGTAAGCCTTATTGGCGCCAGAGCTATGTATTGGTGTTTAGGAATGAGGACCATCAGAGTTAGGGTCAGGGGTTAGCCAATCAGAACCAGAGTAGGGGGTGGGCATTGTCATCATCGCGGGAATCCTGACACTCTCCACAACAGCTGATGCTCCTGGACAGGTATTGGATGAGCAATGATGAATTTTATTATTTCAGTATTGAAAAGTATTTGGCATTTGTTAATAATTACCATGGAGCAGAGTTTATATTGGTTTCACACCAAACTGAAACGTTAGGAATGTGTAGAATATGTATAGTGTGTATGTGTATGCTAAGTTGAATGTGAAATCTCAACATATAGCTCAGTCTACTGCAAAAAGTCATAAACACCACATTTAAAGCATAGATCAAATTAAGTTGTATGGATGTATTTTATTCATATATATTGAAAATAATGAATATGCTAGTATGCACCACAAAACATTACTCTGATATTAATGTGTTTTTGTTCTATTGAGGTTGGAGTAACCAGCACCAGTATCCCTCCACTCACCAACCCTCCATCATCCCTGCCAACCAGTCACCCATCAGCCAACTGACCGCTTGTCCTCTCAACCAACCCTCCACCAGTCCTGACATGCAGCCTCCCAGTGCTATGTTGAATCAGGGTATGTTGTGGTGACATTTTTAGATAACGAACACAATAACGTTGTATTTTTACTAAGGTGTTACACAAGTAAATAATACATACATGTAGGTCAGAGTAACTAACCTTGGAAATCTTCCTAAAGATGATTGATGTTTGAGAACTTTGTTTCTACAATTGTCATGACATTATATCACATTATGTAAATTGAATTTGTTTTGCTAGAGTTGTGATATTGTGGTAATAAATTGGAGTATTATATTAATATATATATCTGAGTGTGTGAATGAATATGATCCCTAAAACTGAGCTCACCATACATGTTTACTCTTTAGATTTTTTATCTTTTCACATGTTTTTAGTGGATTTGGACTCACAAACATATGTCATAGGGTGACAAAAGTGAGAAAGGTGAGCAGCGGAGTCGGTGTTTGTGCACCGTTATCTTTCCCTCAGATTCTGGGACTATATTAAAGAAGCTGTGCAATTCTTTTATATAATCATCCGTTTATAGACATCACTTTGGCCCGGGACAAGCGTGATTACTAGCAATTTCCACTGTACAAAATTCTTTAAGGAGGCAGTACGAAATTTGACAGAGCCGGCTCACAATGATTTAATTTATTATCTGGGGCAGCAGGGCTCCATCAAATTGGCCAAATATATTGACATGCAGAGCGTGAATACATGGCACATTGAACACCATTTATCGCAGTCCAAGCAGTCTTTTGTGATATGTATATCGTCCATGTTGATATCGCGATGACCGCAATTTTTAGATATCTTGTACAACCCTAGTGTCTATGATTTAAAACCCATAAGCATGATCTGTTTTTTTCCCTGTTCTAAAGCCAAATAAGGTTTGCTGCCATCTAGTGGTTATTTTTTTTCCAACCAGCTGACTAGTTAATGGGTTTGACGTCATCAGCGGATAATGAGATGAAATGTTGCTGGTCATCAACGTAATCATGTTATTTTTGCTGATGATAAAGCCAAGGGGAATCATGTAAAGTTAAAAGTGCACAGGAAGGAACCCTGTGGAACCCCAAAGACTAATTTTTGTTGGAGTGGAAGTCGACTGTTAATCGATTAGTTGTTCCCATGATCTACATGATGCATGTGCTGAATGCATAGCTCTGGTAGGAGTATTAGGAGGTTCTCTGACAATTGATTATCAAATTGTGCAACAATGCTAATATTAATATATATGAGGTCAGATTGAGAGTAAGTGTACTCTTGTTTTGTTCTTTCAGAAGCAACCATTCAATCACTGGAGGAGAGAATTATTACCCAGTGAAGAAGGTACTGAAAAGCAAAAGGCTGAAGGTTTTATTTGTTGTAATTTGAGGTCAAACAATTTAGTTGTAATATACAAAAAAATGTTGTACTACTAACTGGATTTACAATCACCACAACTTCAAACTGTAAAGTCATCTGACCATAGGTTTGCTTTTAATGGTAAACATGTTTTAATGTGTTTCAGGGGAACGTAATGGAACTGGTGGAGCGGGAGCCCTGTTCCATGTGGTATGTAGAATGTCTCTTAATTGGATTTGATTGTCCCTAAAATGACTTAATGTTTACTGCAATATTACAATTAAGAAATTAGTATTTTATATCGTTAGTTTTTCTTATATAACACTATGCATTTCTTTACTTTTATGTAAATTGTTGCTGCTATTTATTTATTTGAAAAATATTTTTAAAAAGACAAGTATAAACTATTGTCTTGACAATTGACTATTACAATAATCAGGTCATTTACACTAATCAGCTTACTGTGTGCATGTTAACATATTCAATGCGTTTGGCATTTATAGCTCACTGTGTCTCGTTGCCCTTCTTCCTTGTCAAGTTTTGAATTCCATTCAATGCTAATGTAAAAAAAATTCTTCTTGGTTGATTACAGTGGGAAGACGTGGCGCCAAAGGAGAACACCAGGAGTTGACATACATACACACAACACGAATATACACAAAACGCACACACACACAGATGTGACATAAAAGATTCAATGTTAAGTGTTTATTTTTCAAGAAGATTTTGTTAATATTACTTATAAAATGACATTTTTGTCTGAAAATATGAGGAATGTCCGCCATGTTTTCGTTTTCGCAGACGGGATCTTGAGAGTCACGTGACGTGGGCACAGGCCAATGCAAAACAACGGGCAGACAAAAACGTAGGCATGTCACAATTTGAGAGGCCAAATTGTGAAATGCCTACGTTTTTCCAAGTGGACCAACGTAGGTGGTGTACGTTTTCTGATGAGACTGGGTTGGTTATCTCAACAACGCCTCGAGACCCTGGCACCCAAATCTAGTCAGTGAGTCTAAGGTCATGATTTCCCCACAAAACATATTTTTGACCTTTTTGAAATTTATCTCAAATGACGTGTGTAAATCATGATTCAGGTGCATCTGTCATTTCAAACAAAACTAGTGCAAAAACATACTGAACAAAAATATTAAGTCTGAGAACAATATCTTGAAATAACATTTTTGTAAGTCGCCGTGTTCTTTTCTTGAAGGACAGCAGCTGCATTCACTTTGGATTCACGGCAGATACAATTAATTTAGTGGTGACTCACAGTTCGAGCAAAAAGAAAGTAAAAGTGAAACGTTAATGGGAAACTTTCTTAAACACAAATGCAGCATGATCCACTGCTGCTCTGCTATTGGCCTGTAAACCTCCTTTCCAATAAATCACTGCATCAGCATCTTGAAGTGACGCCTCTGAGCCACGGAGAAAGCAAAGACATGGAACTATGTATTAATCTGCAAGTGGGCGACAAATGAAAGAGAAAAAAAAGTTTCTCAATGAGGGGTTGTTCAAAAGGAGACACTGGACGTCTCCAAGATGCAGAAATTCCACTGAGGGGATGAACAGCATTCAACCAAAAGATGTTATATTCATTTGGTGTTTTATTCAGGTTTGTCAAATACAGGGGAGAAGTGGATCATGTTGTAGGAGTGGTTCTCTATATGATGTCTATGAATTGTAGTTTGTTATAACTTGCACTGTCTTCCACGAAGGGAAAAGACAAACTTTTTCGATCCACCTCAAGACTGTAGAATTTAAGTCATCTTTCCTATAACTTTGGTTTAAATTTGTTGTTCAGTCATTTTTGCACAATGTTTGCATCTTTATTCACAGTATTATTTATTTCTAAATAGATAACATAAGAACCCACAGTGCAAAGTAATATTTGCCGTCCAAACACTTTTTATTCCTATTTGTACACACGTGCAGATTTGATTTCCATGTTGAAATACACCAATTATTCAATCTCACTTCAGACAGACGTGTATGTGCATATGAAAGCGTCCTCCTGCAGAAACTATAAAGCCTTTGACGTCGCTCCATAGTGGGAAAATAGTCCTGACTCTGTGAGGGAAAAAATGACTTAATTCTCCTAATCTTATGCTCTGTGGGGCTGGAAGACGTCCCGCAGGGTTTAATGTACACGCGTACACACACATGCACACACACATGCACAGACACACTCACAAACGCATACATAGGTCAAAGCCCTGAAGTTTCTGTGGCAACTTTGAAGGCCAGAATAATGACTTCCATAATGTCTCCCCTGTGAAGGAGAGTGAGAGTGTTAGTGAGGGGAAAAGTGTGTGTGTATGTATGTGTGTGCTAGAGAGAGAGCACTTTTCTTTCCTTGGCTGCAGGAGTCCTATTGTTGCTCCCCCTGCGGGAGCTTTTAGTCCACAGGTCCAACTTATCGGCTGTCCAACCATGTGGTGTGGGTGTCTGAGAGGGCACGGGGGTGGGGGGGGGTTGATACAGTAAAATGTCCTGCCGTGGACGGCTCTGAGGCTTTTTTTTATTTTTTTGAGGGAGGGGGGCTTTGTGAGTGCAGAGAGGTCAAAGCTACAGTCGATCAGCCTCCTCCTCTCTTTCTTTTTCTTTTTATTGCTTCTCTCTCTCCCATTGATCCCATTGCAATTGATCTATTTTTTTGTTCTCTCGCTGTCACGTGTGTGCTGCAGTTCAACATGTGATTTTATAATATACCAGAGAGACACAAACACATTTTTGAAAACGAAATTAGATGAATCGCTTGCTGTTTTTATAGCCTTGAATATAATAAAGAGGAGATGAAGGATGCTTTCGTGCAACGTGCGTATTAGTGATGGGCATAATTAATCGACGATCGATTAATTGATCATTAAGAATTTCGTCGATGACATTATTTTTTCATCGATAAAACTAATGCATGTTCTGTTGCATAGTGTGAGTCTTGAAGGAATGCAATGGATTTCGCTATGTGGCAGCAATTAAACATTTTACCACACGGGGTATTTAATAGTAAACATGAAGAGGTCACGGTGAAGTGTAGCGTGGGACCATTTTGATTTAAAAAATGACTTAGTTCACTGCCAACACTGCAAAGCTGTGTATAAGTACAACTCGGCCACGACTCAAATGAACCACTTGAACAACGCACATCCGACCCTGGTTCGTGGCGGTGCATCCTGCTCTCGGTCTCAACCTAGCATCAACTCGGTGTTAGCACGGAGGAGCTACGATGCACAAACGAAAATTACCCAACGGATCTGCAAGTTCATCGAGATGGATATGCTACCCTTAAGCATTGTTGAGGGTGAAGGTTTTCGACAACTGATAAACTTATTGGAACCGGCATATCAATCAATCAATCAAATTTTATTTGTATAGCCCATATTCACAAATCACAGTTTGTCTCATAGGGCTTTAACATGGTGTGACATCCTCTGCCCTTAACCCTCAACAAGAGTAAGGAAAAACTACAAAAAACCTTTTAACAGGGTAAAAAGAACGTAGAAACCTCAGAGAGAGCCACATGTGAGGGATCCCTCTCCCAGGACGGACAGAAGTGCAATAGATGTCAAGTGTGAAGGGAAACATCATCAAGGTTTTAGCAGTATTGATAGGGGTAGACCTTTCTGAAGCATAACTGAAGGTCAGTGAATTGGTGGATTAATGTCAATAAGGGTCAAGTATCTGAGAAATACTATGTGTCAAGCAGTCTTTCTGCAATCATAGTCTATGGTCAGCAGCCAGCAAGACCATGATCCACCATCAAGATCGGATGCCACTATAGTCCACAGTCATTGTTCATTGTCGCCATTAGGATCCATCATCAGCTGCCACCTTGGTCGTGGTCCAGCACCATTTTCCGATGGCAAAACGATAAAGGATCCGCCTTTATTGTCACGATCAGCCAGCACGATACAGAATCCACCATACTGGATCCACCATTACGATCTCTGATACGCAATCCACAGATCCTAATCCATGATGTGGCCATAGCTGCGGCCCTGGATCTGCGGACAATAAGGCAAAGGGACTCCGGGGAAGAAGTGAAGTCAGTAACATGTATTGATGAGACATGAATTACTTTGATATGATAACGATTGAGAAGAGGAATGAGAAGCTGGAAAGAGAAGCTCTGTGTGTCATGTGTCCCCCGACCTTCTAGACCTATAGCAGCATAACTAAGAGCAGGTCCAAGACAAGCCTGTACCAGCTCTAACTATAAGCTTTATCAAAAAGGAAGGTTTTAAGCCTACTCTTAAACTATACAGGTGGTGTCTGCCTCCCGAATTGAAAGTGGGAGATGATTCCACAGGAGAGGAGCTTGATAGCTGAAAGCTCTGGCTCCTACTCTACTTTTAGAGACTTTAGGGACGACAAGTAAGCCTGAATTCTGGGAGCGCAGTGCTCTAGTGGGTTGATAAGGTACCATCAGCTCTTTAAGGTATAATGGTGCCATATTATTAAGGGCCTTGAAGGTGAGGAGGAGAATTTTAAATTCTATTCTAGATTTAACCGGAAGCCAGTGTAGCGAAGCTAATACTGGAGACATGTGGTCTCTTTTCTTTGTTCTTGTCAGAACACGTGCTGCGGCATTTTGGACAAGCTGCAGAGTCTTTAACGACTTGCTGCTGGAGCCTGATAGTAATGAATTACAATAATCCAATCTGGATGTAACAAAGGCGTGGACTACTTTTTCGGCATCCTTTTGAGAAAGGACATGTCTGATTTTGGAGATATTACGCAAGTGGAAAAAGGCGGTCCTAGAAATTTGTTTTAAGTGTGAATTAAAGGATAAATCAGGATCGAAGATCACTCCCAAGTTCCTGACTGTTTCATTGGAAGCAAGGGCAATGTCGTCTAGCGCAGCTATATCGTTAGATAATTTATCTCTAAGGTGTTTAGGGCCAAGTATTAGAACCTCTGTTTTATCTGAGTTTAATAAGAGAAAATTGCGGGTCATCCAGGTTTTTATGTCCTTGAGACATGCTTGGAGTTTAGTTATTTGATTACTTTGTTCATATCACATTCCGTCACGACGTACCATCACCAGACTGGTAGAAACGCACTACGAAGAACGGAAGCAGGAGCTGTTAAAAGAATTGAGCACAGCTCCTGGTTCCCCAGGCTTGCCAAGTTAGCACGGAGTTACCTGTGTATCACGGCGACGTCAGTCCCCTCAGAGCGGGTGTTTTCGGCGGCTGGACTGACGGTCACCAGGCTGAGTTCGCGTCTGACACCAGAGCACGTTAACATGCTCATCTTTCTCAACAAAAATCAGTAGGCTGGTGCTGAAGTTGTATGTGAGTTACTGGTTATTTTTATGAAGCTTTGTTAATTAGCCTAATTCATTGTTAGGTAGGCTAATCTCTCTCACCCTCTTTCTCGACTCGGTGCCCTTTTTGATAGTTTTGAGTTACATTTGGCAAAACCTGTCAGACCTAAGTATTATATATTTTTCACGTCTAGCAGTTCCCCCTTACCTCTCGTCTGTATGCTAAGCCAACCTCGTCCAGCGTATGTGGTGGTATCCGCTCACTCTTCCTTCCTCCATCTTTCTGTCCTTCCCTCTCCTCTTATACCCTTCCATCCAATCCCCATGTTGGGGAACAATATCGACTACTGTTCACCACAACAAAGTTTGTGCTTCACACCCTGTCCTCCTCATGACTCGTACAGCCATGACACGTCTTGAACTTTCAGACAAACGTACGGCTGATGCTTGTCGTCATGTTTCCTTGAGCCCCGTGAGCAGAACATCCAGCAGCATGACGTCGGAGCGCCGCCCACGCTGCTTGATTGACGGATGATCCCTGGGAAGTGGAGTGCAGAAAACATTGCACCAAAAATAACCCGGGATCTTGAAGATTAGCAGTTTCATGTGCCTGCGTGTGTTTAATCTCCAGTGTGAACCGAGATGCCAAACCTGCCAGACTGCTGCCCCGATGGGTTTTCAAACATCACAGCCGAGGAGACAAGGTGGCTTCCAGGACACATTTCTACAGCTGCCTCCACGCTTCATTATGCAGCTTATTCTCATCATATTGCCCTCGGTTAACAGGCTGACGCAACAGTCAGCAAGATCCCTCCTGTACTCGCCTCCTCTTCCCACTCTTTCCTCTCTTATCCTTTTTCCTCCCTTCATCCATCGTCTTTTCTCCAATCTCGACATCTGTCCCCTCTTCCACACATTGTTCATCATAACTTTTCTCTTACCCTGTCATTTTACCCTCTGTCTCTTCTCTCCTTCATAGCCACTTTTAGTTCTCTCTCATCCCTTCTTTTTGCCTTTTTCCTATCTTCTCCTAACCAATTATTCTCTATTTCTTTTCCTGTTTTCTTTCCTTCTGTCTGGACCTTGTCCCATCTTTTCCTCTTAATTTCCTCCCTTTTTCTATTAATCTAATTTACCCTTCCCTGATTATTTTGCCTTTTAGTTTTTCCTTAATGTTTAAGTTTCCTTTTTTATTCCTCTTTTTTTTTTTTTCATTTAATTCTTATCTTCTCTTCCTCCCTTAACTTTTTCTTTTTCCCACTTTCTTTAATTTCTTTTTTCACTGCTTCTCCCTCACTCCTCTGCTTTTCTTATTGCTTCATTCCATCCTTCATTTGTTTTTGGTCACTCGTTCCTTCCATGCTTTCTTTCTTTTTAATTCTTCCTCTATCTCTTCACACTTCTTTTTTCTGTTATGGAATGTGTGATGAGCCTCCAGCTAATCCCATCCCTAAAGCACCTTAGCAACGCTCGCTAAGGGAATTTGGTGGGAACTACAAAACTGGAAAAAAGCGCATATGCACACACACGCGCTCACATGCACGCAGTCATGCACCAAGCCCAACGAGCAGCCCCCTATTGGCAGCAAGTGGATGCACTAATACATCTTCAAATGTGCTTTTTAAAGCGTTTGGAAAGGCTCTGTCGTCGGGCGATAACTCCCCACCAGTTAAAGGATGGGTGCTCCCGTTGTGTTTCAGCGCCTCTTTTCCCTCCCTCTTTTTTCCTCATCCTTCCACATCCTTTGCCATCGCTCCCTCCTTCCCTTTCTCTCCTCTCTGACCAAGTTGTCTACTTAAAGAAGAAAAAGTTTGTCCAAACAACTGCTGCACTCTGTAACTTTCCTCCTGCTCAGTGGCTCAGAAGGTTTCCGTCTAACTCGTTAAATTGTGCAGAGTATTTTGCGAAATGCCGGATGTTGGTTTCCAGGATATTTTTGCTTCATTTCTTGATAGTGGGAGTAAGTGGAGACACATCGTCTATCTTTATAGCTGTAGGTTAAACCATAACTTTATCAAGATATAAGTATTTCTAGTATACGTTTACTGGTTTATCACAATTTGGGATTTATTTCCATAGCTTTGTCCATCATTATAATATAATTGCTGAGACTGAACGCTCTGACATAACTTAGAAGAAATCAGAATAGGAAAGTGCACATGAGCGTGTTATTAAATATCAGCCCCATATACTTTATATTATATATATTAACTAGACCTAAGTATATTGCACACCTCCGTCAAGGCCCAATGCCATAGTAGTAACAGTGGTATGTATTTTATTGAGTCATTCGTTCCCTCTATTCACTTTCCACTACTTAAGCAACATGGGGGACATCAGGATATTCCATCATGCACCAGGCAGAACAGAGTTTCCCATTTCTACCTATTGGTGTTCTGTTTTTGACTTCTTATTTCAGTGTTGTGCACATTCAACTCTAAGCAAAGAAATCAGGTTGAAAAAACAACAAAATATGTTACATTCAAATTTGGTCTAATCACAGTAAACAGATTAAGCTGTATAGGTGATTAGATTAGTGTGTGTGTGTGTGTGTGTACGCAGATTCTGAGGCTATAATGAGAAACTGTAAATACCCTCAGACTGAATCCCTCTCCATGTTTAATCTGAGTCCACAACTACTGGCTGCCAACACCGATCATCCTCCTGTGCACACACACTCACACACACACACTAAACACAGGGGCATCAGCAGTCAATTTGCAGCATCCGCAAATGACAAAAACGGTAAAAGCGTGAAACCGTGTATATGAAACCATATATTCTGACAGATCTGCTTAGATCATGTGCACACACACGCATACGCATGCACACAAACGCAGCCACACACTAGAAGGCCTATATAAGTGGATCAAGGAGGTGGGTGTGTGTAGGAATCTTCAGCCAGGCTATCACTAACAAGCATGCTCCTCTCTCTCTCCTTTATACAGCAAATCCCTCCACTCCACACCGGAGATTAGCATATTCTTTTAGCCAAATGTGTGTGCATGAATGCGCACACACACACACACACACACACACACACACACACACAGACACAGTAATACATAAGGCTAGAGTCAGGATGGTCACTAAGGAAAATTATGGCATCTTAAACAGCAGCAATAGAGCTTTATTTAAGAAAAGCACTTATTTGAAACGTTTATTTCTTCTTTCTCTGTCTTTTGGTTAAAGCATCACACTGCACTTTACTAAAATTATGAAATAGCAACTTCCTAAAGTTTTGAGCAACTACCTCTCACTGCCATTAGGAGTCACCAATGTGCAAAATACGCAGCTGTATAAAAACGGGTTCCTGAAGTGATTTTTCTTAGTTCGAAAAGGCTAAATCCATATTTTCACAACATATTTGTTATTATTGAGGTGTAATAATATCGTAGTACTCCCCCGTAGTACTCCCCTTCATTAAAATGTTTAAAAGCTATGTAGCTATGTAATATATTTTGTTTTGTTGACTTGTGTATTTACTTTATCCAAAATGCATCAAACTCTAAAAATTTCCAATTTATTTAAGCTAACAGGACATTTCATTTGCATCATATCCACTTCACCCGGGGCTTTGCCTGTTTTCAGTTCAGGGGCAAACTACATATGGTGAAGGAAAAACACGATGCTGGCTGGTTATCCAGTTAGCTTTTTGTATTGGTCACTCTTAATGGATCACTATTTGCTGCGTAACGTGAATACAACTTTGAAACATTACCTCCGTGAATATGATTTGCATCTGAGTCACGTCACACTAGATCTTTTCTTATTGGTTTGGTTGAGGCACCTTGCAGCCAAAGTTGTATATTGTACATTTTACTGCTGACAGGTTTTAATGAAACCTTCAGATTAGCCAAAGTTTTTCCTAAATTGTCCGAAGCATCCATCACTTTATTGACTTATATTCTAGTTCAGCTTTGACCGATCGTACTTAACAGTAGTTGTACCCAGTTTTCCTGTGGGATGAGGAATTATTTAATTTCTGGTTCTCTTAATTTCAGTTTTACATCCAAGTAAAGCATTTTAGATAATCTGAATTAACTGTTTGCTGGTTTCCACGTGTCTCCTCGTCTGACTGCTTGTGTCGTCATGTGGCCATGTTAAATCAGTTTCTTTGGCGAGGACAGTACAGCACATCGCTTATGGCACAATCTATAAACTGGGATTATCCTGGAAGGTCTGTAAAATGAAATATGTGGTGGGGGTATAATTACAAGACGGATTCGATCAGGTCATTTAGATTTGACTGAATCACTCAAAAGTGAAGCATGATGCCGACGCAACTCAAATCACATTTGATTTTATAAATTGAATCATACGCCCTCAAGGAAGTCATAACAAATAGTGGAGGGTTTACAGCAAGAGAAAAGGGATTTATTTAAAGCAATATATAACTAATAGTGATGGCATATTTTAATAACTATATTAAAGATTAAAAAAGCCATACTAGCTTTTGTTTCCTCATAAAAAGTCAGAATTAATTTTTCATTGTAACTTGATTTATGTAGTGAATTTTAATAGAAAAGCAGAGCTATTAATTCAGTCTGAAGCTTTCTCTCCATAACACACACACACACTCCGACAGACTAAGTAGTGTGACTAATGGCTCCCTGCCCTATGCCTTGCCTTGGCTCCCATGGGTCAAAACATTATAATGTGCAAACTAACTTCCTGTAAAGAGGCAGCACTTACACACGTGAGCACACATGCATACAACTGTCGGGCCAGAGTTCTAACCAATTTGATTAACATACAGGACATAATGTTTCGTTTATGTTGTATGTTGAACTTTTTCTGGTAGATGATTCTGTTTTTTTATGTGCTTGAAAAATGTGTAGAGATGTGAAAATTACCTGGATTACCTCCAGACACATTTTAAGATGGATACAATTTTATTTTTTTTACTTCAGTGAATGTGTACTGTAGCTGAGCTTGTAGCTCTTCTCTGACAGGCTCGGTGGTTTATGTTGATGTTGCCCGTCTGTTTATCACGGTTAAGGTCACAGTTCATCAGCACTAGATATCTTGTCAGCAGAGGATTTTTCATTTAATGGCCCGTTTAAATCCGCTAGATCCCAAACTTTTTATTTGGATCCACGTCCAATTGCAGTCCCCTAGATATCCGTTCCCTCCTCTTCTTTCTTTCCTCTCTGAAGGTCCTGAACCCTCTTGGTAAATGGTGTTTGTGGTCACTGACGTATGTAATATATCTAATGATGCATGTTTGGTCCATATTAGTATTATAGGAAGTATGTCCATCTGAAGCTTAACTAAAGTTGAGCTTGTAAGGAATAGAAAGACCCTAAAATAAAAGCCATTATCTTACCTTAAGTAGTACTTAATACTAATAGTACTACTTAATATTAGTATTTAACTATTGGCTTCATCCTTATCTGAGGTCATAGAAATCCCTCCACTACTATAACTACTGTCAAATTAGATTACTCATTCATTCTCTGATCTTAAATATTTACTCTGATCGGGGTTACTGTTGATGTCAGAGAAATATAGAACTCACAGGGATTTCACATTTTAATCAAACAGGATTTAAAGGCACCAGATTCTGACTTTCTTTCTGAGTTTGAACCCATTAACTGTGGGCCTTTTTTAAAAAGAGTCTCCCTGGGTCTAACTTCCCTAAATAATTATAGCTCCTTCACTGATTGTCACTAATTGACCAGTGTTTTTTGTGGCCGGACTCATGAGGGGTTGGAGAGCGTGAACCAGATCTCACCTGCACTCTGCAAGTGACAGAGTCGGGCTCGGCAGCGGGGAAAGAGGGAGAGTTGCTTATTGTAGCTCAGGTAATCACTGGAGTTAAAAGGTCTCCTGCCAGCTCAGAGGCCAGTTATAATCATGTTAGTGTTTCCTATTCACTTCTATTTTTCTTTCTTTCTTCTCTGAAGTGCCTGTGCCCTCCTGGAAAGGGACCATGGTGTTTGACGTAGCAGACCTCACATTTTCCTCCTGGATATATAATTGGTGTAAAGGTAGAAACACTGGAACTTGCTTTTTCTTCATCCAAGCTGAAGTTTTCTTCCTAGTATTGCACTTGCCACTACATTTGTGACATGAAACAAAAATAATATCCTTATTGTACTTTATATCGATCAATATTTGGACATTTTCATTGTTAAAAG
The DNA here is from genome assembly GCA_026259375.1 of Verasper variegatus. Lineage (NCBI taxonomy): Eukaryota > Metazoa > Chordata > Actinopteri > Pleuronectiformes > Pleuronectidae > Verasper > Verasper variegatus. The sequence continues at coordinate 25,333,839 of CM048038.1, read as the reverse complement.
AATAAATTTACCTAAGAATATAAGAAGTCAGTGTTTTTACAATAGTGGATCATTAGAAACTGATTTATTTTATAATTGCATTCAATTAAAACTTCTTATTTACAGAAATATCCCCAAAAGTTATAGAAATCAGACGCACTCAGTGCATGTCTGAAAGCAGCTTGTGTGAGATGTGTTCTTACTTACAGCTATCAGATAAATGTAGTAGAGAAAAATGAAGTGAAGTGTGTAAAGTTGCGGTAATAGTCAAGTAAAAGTACCTCAAAATTAATGTGAAACAAATGTAAGGAGTATTTTTGCAATCTACAAGAAATAATAATTTTTGAGAGAATATAGATAATTTGGAGTTAAAAGCCTTGAAATAAACCACAATCGGTCTTCATGGCTCCCAGTGGCTCTGTCATTTTGCACTGAAGAGTCCCCGCTACTGGTGGGTGGGGCTTCCCAGCGCCCGTTTGAGCAGACGGTGTGTGATGATTATAGGCCCCTGGGGAGATCCAGGGGGTACTCCCTAATTGATTGTCATGAAAGACTCTAATTGAAACGCACCATGCAGCTTGTTTGATGCACGGTGAGTGGGTTTAGGAACAGAAGGCAGCGTTTACATGGAGACTCATGGCGGAAAGTTCATGGAAGTCTTTACATCTGCTGCAACTGAAGCAGATCTAGAAGTGACGATCTGACGTTTATCTGGTGCCATCAGAAAATCAGCCGCATTAAAAATCCATTTGATACTTATAGTGAGAGTTCACTATGTCATTAAGCTAAATACTGCTGTCATTTGATTTGCCTGGTTCGTTTCATTCTCTCCGAGCAGTTAGTGGGTGATGTTATGATAGATATATAGTGTCTGTTTGGTCTTTGCTGGTCACCCTGCTGTTACATATATGTTTTCATGGCGTACACAAGAAGGAGAGAAAGAAAGGAAGAGTTAACAGATGTGAAGGAAGGAAGGATAATAGGGCACAAAGAAAGATGGAGAGAAAAGGGAAAAAAAGACAGGAGGGAAGTAATGAAAGTAAGAGTAAAGGGGAAAAGACAGGAAGGAAGAAAGATCATGTCCCTTATTTTTTTGTATAATTGCATGTTCACTTTAATTGCAATTCATACTTCAATATTGTAATTTATAGACCACAACAATAATTAAATACACAAATGATTCAGTAATTTCCACCAGAAATATATTTATAGTTGTGTGAAGATTATCTTTAATGTGTTGTCTGTTTAAAATAGGTAAGTATTTCTTTAGGCGATGTTGGTGACAAGACTTGGTGTAATAGATACAACACGTGTTTAAGCAAAGTCCCATTTACCATTTAATTATCCCAACCTTCATAATATACACTGTAATTTGGACACAATAGGTTTAATGCACAATTGTCATTTACTCGTTGATCTAAGGTAGTGTTTTACAATGCTAGAAAAACAAAATCGGTTATTTTTATCAAATGAAGACTTTTTCCTTCACTCTATTCTTTCATTCTTTTGTAGTTTTTTTGCGTAATTGGCCTTAATTATTAATGCTTTTAAGATCATTTTTGCCGCATACTCAACTCAGTGAGTAAACTTTGAACAATTTATTTCTCTAATTTAGCTTTCAAAGTTTTTTGAAATGGAGCGACAACTATGAACAGTATTTCTTTCTTTTTAAATGTTTTTTAAATGTGGCTGATAAGGAGAGAAAAAGAGGAGAAGAGGCAGAGTTTTCACAGAGCAGCAGAGTGATGGAGGGAGTCAGACGGAGAGCAGCTCCCTCAGCACCAATAGGTCTGCTTTTGGAAAGACAAGGGGGAGGGAAGGGGAGGAGGGGGGGGGGCCCTCGGATTAAGAGGCTGAAAAATGGTTAAAACGTGTCAACGTGTAATTGCATGATAAGGCCCCCTCGCGAGGAATCCGTTGGCCCCGTTGCTATTTTCTATGGCGTCCCCGGCTAATCTCCTCGCGCCACATTCGGTGTTGTGCAATCGGTCCCCCGTAATCTCCCATGACAGAACCGGGTCCAACGACGGAGGTGAGGGTTTTTATAGGAGGAGAGGGAGGGAAGTATGCGGAGGCGTGATAAACTGACGCTGATTAGCCACGTTCAGGACACCGGGAGCACGCGGGATGGGATGTGTGTGGGGGGGTTAGGGAGTGGGAAGAGCCAGAGCAGCAGTGTCCAAGCATGTGCCAGGCAGAATATGAAGAGAGGATGGAAACCTGCAGAAAGGCTGAGGATGGGTTCAGCTCACAACCTCACTGATGGGCCTGTGGGAGCATCCAGGGCCGCTGAGTATATACTGGGCTGTACCAGGGTTGAAACCGGGAAGTACTAGGGTGTAATATGGTGTATATATATCAGGCTGTACCAGGGTAGTAAACAGGCCATATCATGCTGTATAAGCTGTACCAGGGTATATATATCGGGCTGTACCAGTGTGAACCAGGGTATATATATCAGGCTGTACCAGGGTAGTACCGGGCCGTATCATGCTTTACCATGGTATATATCGGGCTGTACTAGGGTGTACCAGTGTGAACCATGCTGGAGCAGCGCGTAACCTATACTGGGCTTGAAGTAGGGGATACTGGGCTGTATCAGGTTAAACCAGGCTGTGAGGACCAATCAGTGATTATAAACACTGGTTCTTTCCTTATCTATTGTAAATACTCTTCATCGTGTTACCTGAGGTTCAGTGATGCTGTGATTATCAACTGGCATCAGGACGGGATGATAGTTAACCCACTTTTTGATTAATCAGATTATAATTCATTATTCTCTTGTGTGGTGGATGTAGTTGAGATGATTTTATTTGAGCGAAAAACTCTTCTCATACCTGGAGGTTTAGTGATGTGATGCTCCTCTGAAAAACTGCAGTATAGTTTGTGTATTTATTACACTGTCTTTGATTTTATAGTTGCAAATGGAAGCAGCCTTTTAAACCAGAAAACTCTTTCTGAATGTTTTTAGATTTTAAATAAAGAGCTATAGTTTATAAATACTTTAAAATTAATGCTATAAAATGAAGAAAGACGATCTGTTGACTTCTCTTCCCCCTTATTCTAAAGTTGGTTTATTATGAATTCTGAGAAACAAACGTTTTACAGCCTCCCATTAACTTCCATAACACATCCAATTATTCAATTATTGATCATTGAAAATTCAAAATGAGTTTGTCAAGTTTTAAACCACTTTTTAATCACTATAAAAACAGCCAGATGATTTGAGGATATACTGATGTAATGCAAATTCAGAGAAAAGAGGAATTCATTTTTATTGGCATCATGCATAGACGATGAAGGGTGGTTACTGTAAATATGTCTTTACTGCCACAAATTAGAAAAAACAATTGCTTGTTAAATCTTTCAAATGTCGCGTTTCAACGTCTTCACTTTTGTGTTTGTATTATATTTGTATGTTTATGTATTTCTGAAGATAAACCCCCTCACATATTAGTCCAAGTTTCCAGTATTTACCACAAAACATAGAAAAGCCAAAGAACAACCAGACATGAAGTTTATTAGACACTATCCTGAACAATCCCTCCTGGAGTTTTATTTGTTAAATACCTTCAGTTTAAACACCTGACGTCCCTGGAAACAGCTTTATCTGATGTGATTTACATCCACGCTGGCCTCTTGTTTTTAAGTCCAGATCCGAGTGGGAATTAGTCTGATAAAACCAGGGGTGTTGTTAGCCAGGCTTTTTGTGGCAGGGTGACCCCCATGCTGCCCCAGCTTACATCAGGACTAATCCCCATTCTCCTCCAACACAAAAACCTCCCCTCCTCGCCTTCTCCCTCCTCCTCTCCGCTCTTTCACTCCTCCCTCTCTATTCCCGGGGCCTCCAGCATTTCAGCCATTAAATTAAAGACGGAAATCATTTAACAACGCAGAGAATCTCACACAGATGCAAGCGTTTGATGCTGCTGGTGTGCAGACGTAAAGCTTGAGGACCTGTATTGGAGTACAGGGACTCAGGTGGAGACCAGGTGGAAATGGGCCCAGTTGATGAATTAGTCATTCATTGACCACCGGATACTGTTGTCGGACTATTTTGGAGTGAGACATAGATTAGTGAGGTCATGACCCAGCAGGATGGTAAAAAAGAGAAACTTTGCTGTGTTGGGCCTTTGAGTGCAATTATATAGAATTTTACTTTGTTAAATTGAGACTGACTGTCAAGGTTATCAGCTGAAATTTATCTTGCATGTTCAAGTTGTCCAAAACAAAAACGAAGATAATAAATAAATTGTGCCAGTAAAATAAATTGGGATGAGTCCTCATCACATATTTTAGATGCAAGTGATTCCATGAGGCCAGCTCATAAAATATATCCTACAAAGATCTTCACAACTTACAAGACAGAAAATAGGAAATCAACACATTTCAAGACAAACAGGGAAATTAATTATTTCCTGTTAAACACTCACAATAAAGCATGAAATTTATAGAGGAAGGGTTAGACAAATGGGAAATTATTAGGCTAATATTTTGTACAGACTTGTCCCTGGAAATAAAATCCTCAAACAACTTCAAATAAATTTATATCAAACATCATGATACAATTAAAGATTAGAGCAGGACATTTTAAATGTAAACAAATCAAAAAGTGTAGCCCTATAACCTGTAATTTCCCAATAAAATCTCCATCACCTTAATATGGCACATATTTATTATAAGATTTAATTGATGTCTCTAAAAAACTGATCAGAAAGAAAAGGAAAATGTGATCAAGTTGGCATCATTTTCAATAATAAAAGAAATAATCAATCAAACGCCTAATGACATCCCTGTTTTCAAGGGGATTAGGAAACACGTCCGTTTGTAATTTAATGCAAATCTCTTTTTTGCTGTCATTCACATTTTTAACTATTTGGACTGAGATTTTATGAGATAATAGTATTTTTAATATATTCCCGACATGGAATAAATGTAAATGAACAGCAGACACTGGAATTGTTTTAAATCTGCAGAAATATAAACCCCACTAACACTTTCTCCTCAATGAAATAACCTGGAAAATGTATTAAAGTCAGCGCAAAACGGTTTCATCTGCAACCCGACAACGGGGACTTTAGTCAATTTATGTGTACAATTAGATAAAAGGCGTTTTCAGGAGGCCTATTTATTCACAATTTACAAGATTTTACAACAACAAAAACGAATTCAAATTACACCGACTGACTCACATGTTTACAAGCATGAAAACTGGAAATCAATGTCAACTGCAGCCAAGAAACTTGTTTGAAACACATCCTGCACAGCGGCCCCCCTCTTTAAACAGCTATCTCACACTCTGGTTCCTGGAATTCCACAGAAAAGTCGAAAAAATAAAATAAAACTTAAAAAAATGCGCCAGCCTGCAGGGGTTATAATTTAAATGGGGTTAAACTTGGCATGCTCTGTTCCAGAGAGCAGATCAGCTTTAACTCGGACAGACAAAAATCCATCAAAGAAAATAGAAACAATAAAAATAAAAAATTTTGTTCAAAGTGATTGCATTTTCATGGCTATAACCGCCTATAATTTACAATTCGTCCTCAGCAGCCCGCTCCACATCTACAGTTTAAATATTTGGTTTTAAATATGCGTCAGAGGAACCGTCCCGTTGACCGGAGCGGGGCCGCTGCTCGGGTAGTGCTGCGGGTGCAACACGTGCAGTCTGCTCTGAACGTCTCCCGCCGGGTCTCCGGGGGGCAGGTACATGCTGATCATGTCCCGCAGGTCCCCCGTGGCGCACGGCGCGCGGGCTGAGGAAACCGGAGGGCTCGCGCTGGGCTCAGATTTCACCAGGGACCCCAACGTCCCCCCGATCACCCCGGACACCGGGGACACGCCGGAGCTCTGGTGCTGGTGAGTGTAGCCGGTGATGCCGCCGTATCCCGGCGGAGAGGCGCTCATGTAGCTCTGAGAGTTTGAGATGGGGCTGTACGACAGGGCGCTCATGTCGTACCTGTGCACGGGCTGCGGGTTGTGCGGGTGGTGGTGCGGGTGATGGTGCGGGTGAGCCCCGTTGCCCGGGTGTTGCGTGTACGCCAGCTGCGCCTCCTGCATCATTGCGTGTGCCGCTGCAGCGGCAGCTGCCACCTGACCGGAGTACGCACCGTTCGCCCAGCCGTTCACATGAGACGCGTAGCCCGCGTTCGCCCCTGGGTGGCCGCCGGGACTCTCCAGCCGCTGCCCGCCGCCCATCCCGACCCCCACGGAGGAGCCGAGCAGCCCCCCGGCCAGCGAGTACTTGTCCTTCTTCAGCAGCGTCTTGGTCTTCCTGCGCGGCCGGTACTTGTAGTCCGGGTGTTCCTTCATGTGCATGGCCCGGAGCCGCTTCGCCTCGTCGATGAACGGCCTCTTCTCCGCCTCCGTCATCACCTTCCACTCGGCCCCCAGCCTCTTGCTGATCTCCGAGTTGTGCATCTTGGGGTTCTCTTGTGCCATTTTCCTGCGCTGGCCCCGGGACCACACCATGAAGGCGTTCATGGGTCTCTTGATGCGCTCCTGGGGGACCTTGCCTCCGGGCCCCCCGCCTCCTCCTCCACCGTGTCCCCCCGGGTTGGATGGGTTGGTCTGGGACATCACGGGGGAATGTAAGTCCGTCTCCATCATGATGCTGTACATTCACCTCGTCTGACAGGACCCAACTTGAGTCAAACACACAGACACATTCAGGCTGGCCCTGCGCGGCTGCACCTCCGAGGAAGAGCGGGATGAAGAGGCACCACCAGAAGGATGAAGAGGCACCACCAGAGGGATGAAGAGGCACAGGCAGATGGATGAAGAGCTGCTGTGGTGTCGGGCTGAAATCTTTTCAGAGATGTAAACTTGCTCCTCACTTCTCCTCCTCCTCCTCTCCCCTGTCAGAAGAATAGGAAGCTGCTGCCGGAGCTTTGAGTTGTTGAAGCGGAGCTGAGGGAAAAGTTATCGGAGCGTGCTCGGGCCGCGCGCTCCCACAGCAGCTAAATGAGCGAGAGACGTCCAATGGAGAAGCGCGAGCGCAGACGTGATTTGCATGCAGTTGCACGAGGTTCTGGTGACGTCGGAGCGCGAGACCCCCCCCACCCCCACCCCCACCCCCAAAAAATGACTCCCTGTGTTTGGTGCGTGTGGATAAAAACACAACATGTCAACACTTTGTTGCGCATGTGCTCTCAGACACCCAGTCTGTGCTCTCTATTATACTTTCATATTTATAATCTAAATGATAAAGTGTTTTAGTAAATTCATAATAACGAATTTAGATATTTAATCTGTGTCAGAGTAAACCGAATTTCCAATAAAGTAATGACTCATCATGGCCTTAATTACCATGGTCACCATCACAACAAGTACAGGAAGTACTCATCTGGTTTAACTGTATTTGAATTTTAAAACAGGCTTCTGCCTACATTAAAATCTACTTTTACATTCTGAATTAAAACACTGAACTAGCCAATTAAAGGCCCACTAATATATAATCCATATTCATTAGTTATGATCTATCATTTTGTGATAGATTATTCTGGGATCACTCTACATATCTCGTATGAAAACCTTATATTTATCAATTTGCCTCTGGTCTCTGGTCAAACTAAAGGGCTCCGCAGCCTTTTATTTAGAGCCACAGGTGCTTTTCTGTTGTGCCCGTTGCTAGGGAACAGATGACTGACGCCTGGAGCACATGCCATTCAAAGCGTCCCTTTTGTTTGTTTCCCCAGCGCTGTGTGGCGAGGATGAGAGACAGAGGGAGAGGTTTAACCCCCATAGAGAGAAAGTGCTACAGTGATAAATGTTGCAAATAGTATAGGTTTTTATAAATAAGAGCTTTCAGGCCTCAGATCAGGGTCCTGGTCTCAAGGATGATGCTGCAAAGCAATTCTTCTGAAGGATATCATTTTATTAGTCTGTCATGATCTGTTGAGGAGACGACTGACAAAACCTGTTTAAATTGAATGTTTACTTGATTCTGTCTGGGTTTGTGTGGAATTTATCCAAAATATAATATATACAACTCTATTATTAATACTAATAACAGAGTGTAATAAGCAATATTTTACTCATAGATTAATCTGCAGATATTATTTTGTGCTTTTTTTTTCAGTAAATTGAGAATGTATTAGATTACTTTTATACATCATGACTAATATAGCTGATATGAAAACCTTTATAAACACCATCACAATTACCCAGCAGCACAGGTGACAAATGTAGAGGTAGCCTATAATCACATATCAGTTTGTTACACTACATACTTTGATAATTGATTATTCTGGGAATATTAAGTATGACACATGGATCATATAAGAAGCTATGTTTTTCAATTTCTAAATACCCACCACAGAAAAGAACACGTTTAAATCAACTTTGTCCAAAATGTGAAGATGTTCAATTTGATCTGAAACATCTCATTTTACATATTTTCATTTTACATATAGCTATAATTATTTTTGCTTAATTTAATTTATTGGTTCTCAGTATAGTTGCAGGTCATTTTTTTGTCCATCATTGAATCTGTGCAGCTTCATGTTTGACACAGTCGGATGAAAACAGTTTAATTTGACACAGTCGTACGTTGTTGGGTATTCCAGTGTCCTCCTGCTTCACTGGCTTCCCGTCATGTGAAGGATCTTTTCAGCCCTCTGGGATTATGCCGCTAAAGTGCCATCTGTCAGGTGCTGCCCGCCTCTCAGCGAGCTGTTAAACTACACTAGCACGTTGGCACGGCTGGATTTTCCTCTCGCTGCCTTGTACCAGTTGGCTATAGTGCTGTTAAGTGGCTTGTATGAACTGCGTTGTGCGCTCTGTGACAGTCCCCCCCCCCCCCCCCCCCCCTCTCTCTGTCTGCATCCAGCACAGAAACACATGGTTGCACAGTGTAGCTTGCAAACACAGGAAATACAGCAGCAGGAAAATCAGGCAGGAATACGATCAGAGCATCGACAGAAATGTTTCATGTCAAGCAAATAATAATATTCTGTCAGGGACCATAGTTTTCTAATGTACGTGTCTTTTCATCTGTTGATTTCTTGGCAAAATAGAGGACTTTTTATTTTCTATACATTTAAAGGGACCTTTGAGTGTGAAATACAGCTAAATAATGATTATAGGTAGAATGAGTTTTCATAGAGAGGTGGATGGTTTCACTTGGATCATGTTGACCTTTGCAGAGTTGTGATGCCTGTGTGTGGGCTTTGTGTGATTAGTGAACAGAAGACCCCACTCCCTTCATTGTCACTGCTGTCACATCACAGCTCTTTGTGTCTTATTCTCTCACTTTGTGTGTGATGCTGCCGAGCGGACTTATACTGTCTGTGAACCGATGTCCTCCAATGGCTCCAGCTAGATAAATAGATAAGATTTGCTCCGCACGTATAGTTCTAATTATTAAAATTAGCCTAATGACTGATAAACCAGACAGTGAGAGGATCAAACTAGAACTTATTAAAAGGGGGCTGAGTTGATTAAGCTGATGTATAAACGTATTGACACAATATCAGTTATGCATTTGTTTAAATATTATAATTATCACTATTGGATTATTGTGACAGCCCAGCAGGCACTCCACTAGAAACATATTCACTCAGACCAGGGCAGTTGAATTTTTTAAGACAGTGTTGACCAAACACAATGGTGACTGAACAATTGTTTACATATGCATATTTTAAAGTGCAGTTACAAAGCAATTGAGGCAATACTGCAGATAAATAATAAAGTAATATATTAAATATAGTACAGCATAGTTTAGACATATAAGCTATAAGTAACGTTTAATGAGACTAATCAACAGGTTTAACTCCTGTTGTTATTGATCCAAACAACATGTTGAGCATCACTCATTGTGTGTATTTACATGTTTGATGTTAAGTCTGTTCCTATGGAGACAGAAAGTCAGTGACGTAGTTTAAATTGAATAAACACGAGTTAAAGTAACTTTAAATGTTTGAAGGCTCCTGGAGGTTAATAAGTAACTAAGTAAAGTTGTGCTGTAACTTATATGCTATGGATGAACAGTACGTTTACATGATGTGTAAAGTGCTGTATAGTGTTGTAGTTTCTTAGCTGCAGCTTTGGAATTTTCCATGTTCTGAAGCTCCACACGGTAATTATTGTGACTTGAGTTAAATGCATTTCAAATGTGTTCACAGATTTTCCTGATACCCACTGTAGATCAAATCAAATCAAATCAAATTTTATTTGTATAGCCCATATTCACAAATCACAGTTTGTCTCATAGGGCTTTAACAAGGTGTGACATCCTCTGCCCTTAACCCTCAACAAGAGTAAGGAAAAACTACAAAAAAACCTTTTAACAGGGTAAAAAGAACGTAGAAACCTCAGAGAGAGCCACATGTGAGGGATCCCTCTCCCAGGACGGACAGAAGTGCAATAGATGTCAAGTGTGAAGGGAAACATCATCAAGGTTTTAGCAGTATTGATAGGGGTAGACCTTTCTGAAGCATAACTGAAGGTCAGTGAATTGGTGGATTAATGTCAATAAGGTAAATGGTTCTAAAAAAATCATATAAATAAAGTTTTGATCGTCTGAATGTTTTCATCAACTTCACATTTTTACAGGACCTAAACACACGATATCCAAAAAGTGTTCCGTAACTTTCCAAAGCTACAGCTCCAAGAGTTTGAAACTTTCAACTGTCAAGTGTTCAAGGGCCTCCAGGACTGTGTGTGTGTGGGGGGACATGGATTCAGACTGTGTTCACGTCTTCACCTCACTGTCTTTAAAGTGACACTAACAGGCACTTTCCCTGCTGAATGTTTGTTGCTACGTTGCAGGACGTGTTTCTGGTTTTTTAAAAGGGATAAAAAGGAGAAGCTGATGTTGGTTAGTTGTACTTCAGAGTCTCTGGCTTTCAGTCAATGAGATTTACAGACAAACAACCTGCAACTTGATTTCAGTTGCACTTTAACACAGTGTTTGTTAGCCACAAACTGCATGAGCCATGGATTAAGGTTTTCCTGCTGTCCTCAGGTGACTTCAGGTTTTATTTGGAGCATTGCATATGGATCCAGGTGAATATGGATCCAAGTCCTGTGTGATTTGGTGCATGTGAACAGTATTTGTCTTTTCAGTGTCCGTGTCATCATCGGGTGCTCAGGAAATGCAGGGTGTCACATCAGCTGCTGCTCAGTTCGAGACTGTATGTCCAGTCTGCAGGAACCAGTGTGTCCAGTCTGCAGGAACCAGTGTGTCCAGTCTGCAGGGACCAGGGTGTCAAGTCTGCAGGAACCAGTGTGTCCAGTCTGTAGGAACTAGTGTGTCCAGTCTGCGTGAACCAAGGTGTCTAGTCTGCAGGGACCAGGATGTCCAGTCTGCAGGAACCAGGGTTTAGTCTGCAGGAACCAGGGTGTCTAGTCTGCAGGGACCAGTGTGCCCAGTCTGCAGGAACCAGTGTGCCCAAGAATCCCCAACACCAAGCTGCTGGTGAGCCGTCTTCTCTCCATGCAGTTTCACATAATGAGCACTTGAAGTAGAGATTTCTATACCTGCAACAAACAGACAATATTTATCACAAAGGGGGTTGTAACATTTGATTTTATGTATATTTTTCCGACTAGTTTGTTATACTCTCAGGAATCTGGTGCTAATAACATGGATTTAAACAAAACCCTCTAGTCTGTTTATTCAGAGATGGAAAGCAACAATAGATGTAATCTCAGCTCTGGGTATAATAATCAGTGTTAGAAACGAACAGACTAGAATCAAAACGTTTAAGTGGAAACGATGAGGCCATTAAATCATTAGGGAAATTATATAGAGTGAGACTTACAAAAGAATGTGCACAAAGACAGAGGATGCTGGGTAAACAAACAAGAACAAACTTGGGTTAAAAATAGAGGAACAAACACTTTAGCTCATGTATTTATACTTTTTAAAATCTTGTTATTTGTTTATCCTGGTTATTTTGTGTTAGCTTCCCCCACTTCCAGTTGCCTTTTATATAAGTGAGAGTACATATGTTTGCAGGTATTGCTTGTATATACTACAAGTGCACATGCATGCAGAGGTTTATATGGAAGCAAATAAGCTACATATTTATCCCCTTTTCACTCTAATAATGTCACGTTTATCAAAGAAAATAAGGATAATTGCAGGAAATCTGTGCTAACATCATTTCGCTATTCCTCTGCCGCCTTTTTCACAAGTTTGAAAATTTGTTGTAGGTCGCTCTTCTTCCTCTACATAAAAGAGATGGTGACGGACAAGGGTGAGACGTGTCCAATATTTTTACACAATGTTGGGACTATTTTGAGTTTGTCACCTGGGTCTTTATAGTGACTGCATGCTAATGTGAAAGTGTGCTCTTTCTTTTCTGTGTTGATTCAGCATTTGTTCTACTCCTGCTCAAAACCATTTGTTTAGACTCAGATGTGCTGTCGCTGACAAATGTCCTGTGTTTCAGTTTGAGTCCTTGCAGCTTCCAAAACTCTCAGATGTGTGTGAAACAACCACGTCAAAATTTCCCAACCAACAGACAGGTATGCATATTATGCAGAAAACACTGCACAATCTGAGCATGAAATAGCTCTTAAAATTACACACTACACTCTTGATTAAAGATTGGAAAGAAACTCCATCTGAGTTTGGAGCTAAGTGAATTAAGACTCAGCAATTGTGTTTTCCTGGTGTCTTTTTTCCAGTAGTTGACTTAAATCTAAGGGGTAATTATTTGTTAGCAACATAGTACATATAATATCACTACTTTGTTTTTCTCAGCACACACGTCTGGACAGAGCAGAAGACCAAAGAGTTGGAGATAAAACACACAGCAATAAGGAAATCTCAAAGCCAACAGGCGGTCAACACTCACTCACACACACACACACACACACACACACACACACACACACACACACACACACACACACACACACACACACACACACACACACACACACACACACTAGCCCAATAGTATCAAAGGCATTTCTCCTGTGCAGCGGCTGACCCAATGGGTTTGTTTAAGGCTCTCTGTCACAGCAAGCTGTCAGCTCTACTGGAGCTCAGCAACACTGACGGAGCGCGCACGCACACACACACAGTGCCTATATACAGCATTAAGCCATGACATATTGTATGTCATGTTAAATATTCAGAACTCACAGAACTACAGTGAAATGAGGAAAATGGTCATTTACCTTATTTTCTTGACATTGAAATCTCTTCTCTCTGTAAAGGAAAAGGTTTCAGTATGAACTGTAAAATGTAACAGCAGCATAATGAACCTATTTTCCAGGTGTATCTATATCTAATCGTATGGGGAATAGTACTGTTTTTAATACATGAAACAGCTCAATCATCTTTCTTGAGAAATAAGTATTTTCTCAAAGCCTCATGTTCTCTCTGTTTCTAAACGTATTAAATAAGTTTCACAAGTATCTCCTCAGTCTTTTACTGTTGTATATTTAATTACTGATTAGTGTAGAAGAGCAGGTTAGATTAACCATTACTAACTGTAGTAACTGCATCAGGGAAATCCTTGTGATTTCCTTCCCCTGATCAGAGTTGTATAAAGTGTTGTTTAGCTGGAGTTCAGTGCTCGGCCACTAGCTTCTAAATAATAGTGTACGATGTATCCATGAAGACTGAGTGCACACTATAGTGATCGGGGGATGGAGTCGCGGTATCAAGGTCCTGCTGTTTCACACGCTCGACCAATCGTGAGTCAGTGTTAGCTGTCAATCATGATGTCTCAGTCTGTTTATTTTAGCAGTAAATAAATAATTAAACCCTAAATTACCCGAAAAAAAGTGATTAACTGCAGCCATTCACCAGGGGGAGATCAGGATACTTGTCGTGTCGTCCATCTTTACATTTAATCTGTAATAAAATATTTGACAATAAGGCAAAGCAAACACTGAGAATGTATTTTCAAAATGTTCTTTAACATTTAAATTCAAGAGCAGCCCCACTAAATCTCTATCGGTACTTTGAGTCTTATAATAGGAACAAAATGTGAATTCCTCAATTAAATATAATTTGAATATGACTGAGCCAACAGCAGCACTCTGAATTCTCTTTGCTCCACCAGCGTTTGGAGCAGCTTTGACTGCAAGGTTTTGAAATTCACCCTCAGTAATAACTTCCATGAGTATAATAACCATTTGCAGCCATCCAGTTCCAGCCAGCTACACAGAGACTAATGTTGTCTTTCCTCCATCCATTTCCCCCATTTTCAAGTGTCACAGTAAAGTGGCCTGATGTTCTGAACACTGTTAAGCATTTGCACTCATCATTTAATCATCACACCTCGTCATTTGATTGATGCTTAATGAATGACTGAGGCCTCAGTTTACAAGACGATCGCTAACAGAGCTGTGCTCATGGCTTTTTCCTTCGAAGACGACGAGAGACAAGGGATTCAGCTTTTACGCTGGAGCCTCAACATCATTCATTCTTTAATTTCTCACACAGAAACCTGGAGCATCTTAACAGAACAAACCATAAACGACAGATTGTTGGCTCTGCTTTTCTTGGAAGGGACCGACATGTTCAAATGTGCTCCATGTGTGAGAAGTGAAAGATTCAGCCGTGAGCTTCGTCATATAAACTCGGCCTCCAGTCTTTTCTAACAGCATCTCTCGCCAACTACGCTCACAATTATTGTTAATTAGTGGCCATGTCACTTGTTGCTAATGGGCAGATAGGAATGATGGTCTGAAACAAGTGGAGACAAGGAGATGTTCCAGAGTGCTGCGTACGACACTGTGCATTATCCCTGTGCTTAACTCCTGCAGGGCCACAGGGAACAGGTAGAACCGTGCACTGTACATTTTAAATCATGACAATCTAATCAGTTTGCTGTCATTCACCACAGCTCAATCACTGAACGGCACTTTAACAGTTTTACGAAGAGAGCTGCAACCGGCATCACCACAGGCCAAGGAAACAAATTCCAAACAGACAGGTTTAGAATGGACACTGCACTAGTATTTAATAATAATACTAATTACCATGATTACCATAGCAACGACTGAAGCTACAGTGCATTTGGCTCAGCCCTCGTGTCTTTCATGTAGACAACGAACAGTGAGATCTCCTCCTGTCTCAGCAGTTTAAGTTTCTATCACCTCCATCTTTCCTTAACCATTTGGCTAAACCTACTGTATCCAAATATTAACAGTTGTCCATAACCCCAACTCTTTCCTGATCTTAATGATACTCTAATGATATTTTTTATTCATTCAGGGTTTCTGCAACATTCCTATCTGGTGGCTGGGTCTATAAGGACTAAACTACAGAGGTGAGGATCAGAAAAGCTTCTACATTTGCTGTTTTAACTGGATTGAAAATGAACCTGAACTTGACAAGTGATGTTTGAGAAATACAGAGCAAGCAGAGATAATTAAAATAAGACTAATGATGATGTTGATGTAGCAGCAATAATGAGCATCCTTCTTTGACTTTTAACACTTCCAGCTGAGCTATTTGTTTGCTCTCATTCGTCCATATGTGCTACAGGCAGGTCAAGCAGTGTTGATGCTACAGTTTATTTGTACCTCCCCCTTCCTCTCTCACACATGCGCGCGCAAACACACATTTCATTTAATTAGAGCATGTGCGGCCTCCCCGTCTGCCAGTATTGTCAAGATGCTCAGGAGCAGCCAACACTATCACTGATTGCTTCCAGATATGAAGAAATATGATTAGACCACGTGTGTGTGTGTGTGTGTGTGTGTGTGTAAGAAGTGGGAAGAAATGTGATTGTGGTTTGTTGGTGAGAGCAGAGGTAAGATGAGGGGTTGAAAATTATGAGATGATTGGATCGGGGATACAAGATCAGAGGGAAGGATATAAAGTTGGAGGAAGGAGGAGTGAGATGATACATCCACAGACTCTGGACAAGGTTAGCTTAGCATACAGACTGGAGGTATAGGGAAACAACTAGCCAGGCTCTGTCCAAACTAAAAAAAGTCCATCTTTTCCAGATTTGTGTTCACACTAGAGTCCCCAATATTCTGTCTATGAGTACACTTATGTTATTTGAATACCAACGTGCCAAAATTCAGTGCCTATCATAATGTTGCACAGAAAAGATGCAGCGTCAGCATTTAAACTGCCAAACAAACAGCATGTTACTTTCGCTAAGACACTTCATTAAGTTATTTATTCTAAGCTAGGCTAATAACACCCTGACTCCAACAGTAAACACAGACATGAGATTTATATCAACATTCTCGCTTCCCTAACAATTACGATAAATTGTGTTTGTTTATTTATCTTATCTGAGGTGAGGTGGAGGACAGGGAGGATGAAGAGAGGAGAAGATACAACACAAGGAGGAAGATCCCTAATCCCTCACTATTAGTCTGATTTTCAAATAGACGGGAGGTAAACATGAAAGCTTGGATTCTCTGTGTAATAAGATTAGTGTTATTAAAGGAAGAATGGTAGACGGTGAACGAGAGAGGAAATGGCAGTGAAGTGGTAGAGAGGGAGGAACCCTGTAGAGGAGTGGTGAAAAGAAAGAGAGGCTGAAGAGAGAGAGGGGCGGGTGATGGAGGGAGGCAGGGCTGGAGTGACCTCGGCAAAAACAGATTAGTCGACCATGAAGAGGATTACCAGCAATGATAGTCCCACTGAGGGGCCAGAGTCGGTCCCAGCCAACACACACAGACACACAGTGACCACATCAAAGTGATCTGCATGAGTCCAACCTGTCTGGCCAATGCAAACACACACATAACTGTCAAAATACACAATGCATGTCATCCAGCACAGTGTGGATTTAACATGTGTTGGTATTTGCACTTTCACTGCACCACATGAATCCAACGGCTGTTATTACTCTGTACTTTAAGTTTTACATTAGAAATAGAGCTTCAAGTCAAACCACTAAACATGGGGTCAAACTCAGAAGACAAGGCGTATTTTTAGTTGTCAGTTCTAATCCGGCCTGTTTGCAATGGGCTGTTTGTTTGGTCTGTGTTGATGCTGGTGGCAGTTTTCTTTCTGAGACTGTAAAAGTGACCTGCAGTTATTGAGCTGCCACAAGTAAAGAGCTGCTGCGGGACTCGGTCCTCGGAACCCTGATGCCACCATTGCTACACCAAGAGCTTGTTACCTGTTTGTTTGAAGCTCGACTCAGAACGGAGAACAGTCACTTACTTTGATTAGTCTCAGACGCCCTCGCCACACAGCGCTGGTCGCATTTTTATTAGATTTGTATTAATATTGAACTTATCTTGTGTCCAAATTGCACCAAATTCAACACTGCACTTCTTTGGGCCTTTAATAACACACATGCCAAGTGTGAAGCTGACAAGATGATTAAATGCAAACCACAGACAGACAGATCCTCAATTCACTTCCAACAAATCCATAGAAAACAGGCAACAGTATAAAAGTGAGTCCAACTCAGGAGGTTAAGGAAGAATAAAAACTTCCCTTTGCTCTGATCTGGGCGATCAAACTAAAATATAAAGTCCATTGAAACACTGACACTAGCAAGCAGTTGTGTAAAATTTGGTTAAAAGACAAACTTCATGTCACTTTTACAATGGTTTTCTCTCTCTCTCTCTCACACTCACACACACACACACAGATGCCTGTTTTGCACACCAGCACAGAAAACAGCTGACTGTCATTGTGCTGGGCTGACACAGCTGTGTTAGCGACAGTGGTCAAGAATCATTACATGTTATACTTATGGATTCTGTTATAATATTGAATGCACAAAAGGGTATTAAAAGCAGCAGTTTAACATTGTAGTTAGTAGAGATAGGTAGAGCTAATAGAACTTCTTTAAATGGAGTTGAGTAGTTTAATGTATCTATCCTAATATTTTGGATAGAACTTGTGTGTATTAGCTTCAGATGAAAAACAAGCTGCTCTTTGAGTTTTAGGTGAAGCTGCAACATCACAAAATACAGAAAAGCCTAAATGGTGTGATTTACAGTCTCTGCCCACACAAATCAGTCCAGAATCAAAAGGATAAAAGACACAGAACCTTTCCTTCTTCCTGACATTTCTCTCTATCCCACTGAGGGAAAGATTTGATATCAGGACCCCCCTCAGAGGAGGATGGGGGTCCTCTCTCTCTCCTCCACTCTTCCTAAATGAGGGCTTTTTCCTGTTTTTTCTGCTGTTGGTGGGGGGTGTCGCACTCTGGGAAGAATGAGGACTTCCTGTGGAGGGTTAAGTGTGCGGCTGAGGAGTCTCTCTTTCTACCTCCTTTACAGTTGCTCTCTGGGTCTCTCGCCCATCTTAAATGGGGTCAAGCTCCCAGCCAGGACCTGCTGCTTTCAAAGACCCTAAATAGCAACTCTCCTCCATCTGGCCTTTCCCCCTATCCCCCCCACAACCTTTTCTTCTTCTTTCCCTCCTTATTTCTTTTCACCGATGTCCCCCACTTCATCTTCTTCTCCTGTGGCTCGCTTTCTTCCTCTCTAACCCGCTCACATCCATCTCTCCATTCATTTATCTAGAGGTGTAGAAAGTCTTTTCTGCTCTTGATTGCTTGATTAAAACTTGAGCAACATAGAATGTTGTCCTCTTACTTGTTGATCTGCAGGTAAGAATAGATTTAGGTAAAAACTGTAAATCTACTTTGGTCAAATCTTTATAAACATGCAAGTTACATATTATTGTTTCAGTAGCATTTCAGAGAATGTCTAAAAAATAGTTAGAGATGCTGTTGAAACAACAGATATTGTAACTAAATGTCTGAAATGTTTGAGATCTATAAACTCTTGATTGAAAAACACATGGACTCACAGAATGAAACCTGTGCCTGGGGGTCAAAGATGAACTGTTTGCGTCTTAACCTGATTTTAACCTTGTTTTTACTTTGAACTATTCTTGTGTCATATATATTCTATTGATGGGTGTTTGTCTCCCCATCTGATTCTATCTTTTGGTTTCACTTTATTATTCATGTGTTAAATTATGATGTACGGTGTACTTGGGTGTTTAGAAAGGCACAGTGAAATAGTCAATTTTTACTAATATTAATATTGTTATTATTACTAAAGGTATGCATGGCTTGGCTGAAAGTAACAGTCACAAGAATTAGTCTAGCAATCTTGGATCTACTTTTAACCTGTAAATCTCACACTCTGAGTCAAACAGCTTCTAAACTGACTAAACTGTTTCTCCTGTTCCAGCTCCTGCTAATAGATCATCAACAGCCTGACGCCCCAAACATTTCTTTACCAGCAGATCCCCCATCTGTGAAGAGCCCTGCTGCTACAAGTGGGTGCACCTTTATCACTCTTCTGTGACATCAACAAAAAGCACAGGCTGATCACTTCTGTAGTAAATGCAACACAACCAACATAAAAAATGAGATTAGCCTCAAATGCTAATGGCACGCAGCTACCTGCCTCCAACCCGCAGGCACCTTCACACCCAACTCAGAACCCTCCCTCTTTCAGAAGCAGCAACATACCTTCACTCCGTTCTCCAGACGTCCATCTTTTTTCTCCATATATCCATCCAGGATGAGAAAAGTTCTGACATTTCTACACTTTTTAAAAATCTTTTGTTAAAAATGATGAGCAGGACAAGAAGAAGAAAGAAATGGCTGCTAATCAAATAATCTCCAGATAATGTTCAACTTGTTCTCATTGTTCCTAGATGCAGATGTTTGTCCATGACAGTGCTCTCAGCCTCGCAGTGACAGAGATGGTCCCACAGCACCTCCTCTTCCTGCAGAACCTCACATGTCCTTCTGCCTTTAGCATCTTCTCCCCTTTTTCTGCTTCCTTCCACCCAGACCCATCTCAACCCTTCCTGCCTTCCTCAAACCTCCTCTGTCTCCACTCCTCAGGCCTGCCCACCTCTCCCTTCCTTCGACGCTGTTCCTCCCATCACTGACTGTCCTACTCCACCAGCGATGGCCAGCGTGGCTCTCCACTCCCCTTCTGACCCATACTGGGTTTTATTTAATTTGTCCGTATAATAGACGTGAATGAACCCTGGGTTTAGGGCTACACAGGCAGAAAGCGACAAAGGAGGGAGGGGCAGGCTGCTCAGCAGTGTGTGAAAAGTGAAACAATAAGTGCCATTAATTTTGATTGGCTTCCCCTTTTTAAAAATTACTTCCAAAGTATGATGTCCCATTGTGGGAGCAGAATAATGCTGAACAATGCAGCAGGGGGCAGGGAAGTAGTCTTATATATCCAGGCTAATATTCCAAGGGCTTTGGCCAATGCCCGGCTGGCCTGCACTGGATAACCCTGCAGTGCAGCGACTGGGCCTGGGGTTAGGCTCATAATAGGAGGCATTGGGAGGCCTTTAGTTCCCATTGTGGTGGCTGTGTCAACAGTGAGGCTGCTGGGGGTTGCCTGGCATGTGCAGTGGAGAAAAGGCCTTTATCCCTTTCCTTTTAGAAACGCAGAGAGAGAGATGCACCATCGCTTCCTCTGTCTCTTTCTGTCCCTGTTTACCAGAGAGGGTTTTTATAGATTGTCTACAGGGAACAAAATGTGCCCGAACTGGACCATTAGTTACTGTAATGAATACAAGCTAATACTGTAGCATATAATATAGTATGGAAAGAGTTTACAGATTATCACCCTGAATCCCTATTGTCCAACCTTTACTAAAGGCAGGTTCACTCAATCATAATTGGACCACACAACTCATGTGATACAAGCAGGTGATAAAATACAATATGTAAAGTTTGTCCCAACATTAAACAGAATAATAATTTACTTAATTTACGTGTGTTGGTGGCAACAGGTTGGGGTAACAGATGGTTTAATACTCTGGCCAAGGAGGTTATGTTTCAAGATTGTGCAAGAACATAGGACTCCTCCCATAAAAGTTAGTTAAAGGATGTTGAATCTTTCAGGAAAGAACCCATTTAATTTTGGTGCAGGATCCTATATTCTTTAACATTTCTCAGAATATATGCATGCATCTTAATGAAAAAAAAACAGGCATGTTTAGGGCACTGATATTTTGAGTATGAAATTTGGCTTCATAAATGAACTGTTGGGCCTTGGCAGAGGAATGTGCTCTGAGCGGCCATCTTGTTATTTTTTTAACTTTAATAATGCACCTAAAATGTTAGTGATTGTCAGGTTCAACCGAGAAATATAATATCTCTGATTTCATTTGACAACTGTTGCTGCTGAAATGAAAGAAATGTGGCCGAGCTAAACTGTCGATCCACTCAAATCCCGACACACAAATTTAGAGCGACACACACACAAGCAGCGGTCGGCTTGTCAATATCACTGTCGGCCCATTCATTCATCCAACTCCACCTGGGAAAGAGACGGACACGCGTGTTTGCTCTAGATTCTATTCCCCCAGGCAAACACACACACACCACTATTATACTTGTCTCCTGGAGGCGATGAGCCAACCTTGAGAAAGCGAAGCGAAGCTGAACAAATAGACGCATTCAAAAAACACACACGCACAGGCGTACACATGTATGTAAATACACACGCAGAACAGCAGCACCTAAACAAACAGGCCCAGTAATGGTAGCAGCACACGCCAGCTCTCATTAGCAGCCAGCACAATAAGCTGATGTCCAGACACACACACAGACACACAGAAGTGCTCCTCAGTCAATACTCTGCGAGTTTCATTCAGCACACGTTTTTCCAAATAGCCTGTACTTTAACATGAGATATTTTTCATCATAGTATTCTCTAAAGTAATTTATGTGACAATGTCTTTATCTTTAAACATTATACAGGATCTCTGAGATTAAAATTATCCAAATGTGAGCAGAGTGATAAACTGGGGGGGCTGGTGGACAGCTCTGGATGCTGTTTGTTTACTGCAGCCACCACAGCGTCAGCAGTTTCCTGTTGGTGTCTATTGTGTGACTGACACGGATAAAGCACATGAGAGGGAGAGCAACTGGTCAGCATAGAAGGCCAGAGAAAGAAGGAAAAGCCTGGCAGTGTTACTCCATGTGTAAAAATCCACAACCTAGTATATGACTCCATCATATGTGGTCAACACGCCTGCTCCCTTTGCTATAAAATATAAAGTATTTTAATACAGCAGGATTCCCATTGAAGCTGTTTTGCTGTTTTATCCCTTCTGTGGAACAAAAGTGAAACCATGACTGAAACTCAGCCCATTAACACTAAATGTTAAGTAGAATGGCTCCAGATAGAGCAAATACCAATACCCCTTACAAGCTGCACAAAACAAGTTTCTTAAATATGCCTGATTTCTTTCATCAAGATCCACGAATCACGCTCGAGTTAAATTATAAAAATGTTAAAATGCAATCTCTCAATGTCACAAATTCCTGCATCGGCTCTCTGATCCGAATTCGCACCAAAATGTCCTGGGTTCTTCACATCCTGTAACCAGGTTTCATGAAAAGCTCATCTCTAGTGCTTTCTTTTTACTAAAGGGATTTGTAAAGTCATTAAAACTAGTAAACATCATAGAACATAGTCACTAGAAACACAATCTGATCTGTTTACGATATAGTTTCACCAACTGCCTGTTTATTTTTTTCAGGTGTCCAGGGTTTTGACAGCAACTGTTAAACCTTTACATTAACTTCAGAAGAAGTGCGATAGTAGAAGGCTACTTCATCACTTGCATTGGAAGAGCAGGAATGATTAAAGTAAGTAGATATTCTATTTTTAAATATCTGCTATAAACATGCACTCAGTTCCCAGTTTATTAGGTACACCTGTATATTAATATTCAATCTTTATACAAATAATTATGTTCAGTCTTATTGAGGTTGTAGTTTCCACCTCATTAAGAGTAACGAGTAATGAGCAAACAGTTCAATTAATAGGTCTCCAAAAAACATATTTTCTTACACTTGTGTAAGACTGCATTAGATATTTGAGGTGTACCTAATAAACTGAGTGTGAATGTATTTGCAGTTTCATTACTGTTTACTTTTTTAAAATGTATATTTAAATATATTTTCTTTACATTTGACATGTCTTTACTTCTTATCTACTTTTGTACTTTGGGTGCTTTGTTCCACTTTCCCTCTGAGCCGTGTTTTCCTCACAGTGATCATTTAAGTACCTTATTATCTTGTGTACACATGTGTACACTCCCAGCAAATGACAAGCCCTTCAGCTGACCTGCTGACCCTCATCAGAGCAACAAAGAGCCGGATAGCAGCGCGGGGACAATAAGATGGAGAGGTTGCTGAGGGTGACGAGATAAAAGCAGTGACACAACACTGATGGAGGGATCAGGAGCATGACAGGAGGAAGGTGTGTGTGGTGGTGGGGGGTGGGGGTGATATGAAAATCAGCTCTACTCCATACAGGATGAAAGTGAAAAAGGTAATGCCTTAAAAGACAAAAGGTAACGGCCAAGGTGTCAACGGTTCTAATTAGGATACTAGATGTCGCGTTATCACCACCATCTCTCACCAAAACAAAAGCTTGGTCCGCCATGACTCCATCTCCCTTTGTGTTCTCCGCCTTTAAAGTCGATGGGTGTTGGTGAACTCTGCTCTGGCGACCACTGAACATGCACAACCAGAAATACAACTTAATAGTTACCTAGTGTGCAGGAGAACCACAAAAACAATCCAGCTAGCTGCTGCAGTTTGGTTAAATTAATCAGTCCTGTCCATAGACTGTGTGAAGATGGACGACACGCTCCCCAAAAGTGAAGCCAAACACTTTCCATCACCCCCTGGTGGCTGGCTGCAATACATGTACAAACTCAAAGATGGTTTCTGTAATTTTAGGCAGTTCTTATCACACTGTCTGTTCAAGTGCTCTTTCTGGTAAGTTCATTTATTGGATATTGTTAGTTAGTCTTTTTTTATAGTGACAAATATTCCATTTCTTGCTGCTAACTTTTCTCCCTACATGTCTTCCTCCACATCCATCCCTCCATGTGCATAGTGAGGTGGACTGGGGGAAGACTGCGGAGCGTCACTGCTCAGTCAGTCAAACTGGACAGATGATCAGGATAAGAGCGAGAAACAGCCCTGTCCATCATTCTGTCTCTAGCATGACCAACGTACGTTATCATCTCATCACTGTGCTGTCAGCGGTCTATTGCTTCTGCATCCTCCCATTCACACTCACACACATCACTATGTAGTAGCACATACTGTCAGGCTGCACTGATAAGACGTCCATTACTGCTTCTTTCAGGCTGTCAGACAACACAAGTGTATTTTTAGGAACACAGTTGCTGTTGTAGCTGCCCGTTGATTCTAAACTGAACTATGAACTTTTTATTACCAACTGTTACTATCTACTACTATTCATAAAAAGTCATATTGCATCTTATTCCATGTTGTGCTCCTCACTCATGAATTACAGATAATTTAGAAAGAGCAGGACCACACTTAAACCTCCTCCTGTCACAGAGTTATAAACACTAACCTGATTTTTTGTCTCTTCTTATTCTCTCAACTCTCCGTCCTCTATGGTGTCTTCAGGTCCTCTGGAGTTCCACTGAGTTCCTGACGCCACACCATCGGTAAGACATCCCGTCCTGTGAAGCCAGGATTTATTTAGTATCTACAATCTCACCTTTTTCAGCCTTATGTGCAGAAATTAGTATGTTTTTACTGCAGACTATTTTCTTTCTAGAGTCCAAAGTGCAAATTGTCAAATCCAAGAATCTTCAAAATTGTTCAAAAAGGTTTTTGCTTTAAAATTAATATTTTTCATGTCAAATGACAAACATGATGAATTTCTCGAAGGAAACATATGACTATGCATAATAGCAATGAATGTCACTGCTAATTAAATAACACTTATGGCTAACAGTACTGATTATTTTTATTAATGTAATCTTTTGTCAAGCAAAAATACCAAATCTTTGTTTTCTTAGTTTCTCAAACATAGATATGATGGTTTTCAATGTTGTGTGTGATGATAAATAAAAGAAATCTTGAGGTTTTTGACTGGACATGCAGCATTCAAATGTCCCATTGAGCTTTGGTTAATCAATCAATCAATAAAGTTTTTGGACAACAATAGAATGAGGTTGAATTAATTGATCCTTTTGTGATATTTCTTGAGTAACCTGAATATAAAATTTCACGTGCCTTGAAAGCTAACCTTTCTGCAAGTGTGTTTGTGAAAGTGCAGGGTCAAACTCAAAATAGATCAAATCTGATCCTGTTAATCAAACAAAACGTGCAGAAATGTCTGCCTCATTCAAACGACACTAAGAGAAGTCCTTATTGAATGGATGTTTGGTTATTAGCTGCTGATTTAAGGTGCAGCTGGAGGTATCGACACTTCACCTCCTCCACGCTGCCAGCACACATTCAGCTGCACGGTTTGATTGAAAACTTTTCTGCACTGAGGGGGAAAAATGTCCTATTGTGAAAGAGTGCAGTGGCACACAGAGATAAATAATAACTCTGACCTTGGTATTAAACATTATAGATTTCCTTCTGTACAGGATCTGTTGCTCAAGTGTTCTCATTGAAAGCTCCTTAAAGAGACACACTGACACATGCACACGCACTCACTGAGATCAGCCTTGGCCAGGTTCACAAAGATGGAAAAAGAAAGAAGATCCAAGCAATGACCACGGATACAAAAGCTTTTCTATTATTAGTTTGGCTGCATCATAAAATCTGATTCATTTTGATATCAAAGTAAAGTTACCACCACAACTTTAGTTTATACCAAACTATCATTTCTGAAAGATATCGGTAAAATGCTGTCGCTGATGTGAAAACTTGCATTGACTGAATACAGGTTTGAAAAATATTATTAGTAATGGCAGAAAGACATTTGTCCCATGTGCAAAGGCCTTTAAACCTATGACTCACTGAAGACTAATTTAAAATAAAGCTGGGGATCATGTTACAAGTTTTTGTGAGTTCAGTGGTTAGCAAGCACAACAATTATGGTTTATTTTGACTTCATTAAACTGATTTAAAACAAATAGTACAGAGAAATGGTATTCTAACCTTTTTGAAGGAAGGTCTGTGTCTGGAACGAGTCAACTTCCTGTCAGAGGTATTGTGTGAAGGTCATGGTTCATTTTTCATTAGGAAAACAGGAATAAAAATAAAGATTAACCACCAATTAAGTTCTTCAGTGTGAACATGAAAACAGGTTTTCAGGCTTAAATGTTGCAACTTAAAAGAGAAAATGGAGTAAAAGGTTGAATAGAAAGAAAGATGATCCATAAAGATCAGTCAAAGCTGAGATCTGATTCCTGTTACTGACACTCCATCATATTTAGTTTGACTCTGAGTAAAGTTTGATCAGCGACAATGTTTCCTGTCATGATACCAATGAAAACTGAAGATTCCACCTGTGGCATCTGTCGGCCTTGAACAAAGGAAGAATTATTTCTGTCATTCTGCTTTTGTCTGTTCATATCTAAAATTTTAAATAAAGCTTTCCCTGACAAAACACTTGTTACACACATTCACACCTGGACGCTTCAGAGCGCAAGTCTGAGCAGCTTACCAGCAAACACTCTTTTAGACAATCACGTTGACAGAAAGCAGGAGAGAAGCAGTAAAATACAAATCTTGTCCAACATATCTCTGCTGTGGAGGAACTCAGCCCTGTACTGAGATGTTCATAGACACATTATTCCTCTTTCACCCTCATATGCAGGCACCCTCTCCTCTCATACCTCTAAATTTGCACTACCTTTTCTTTTCTAGTGCCATTACACACTCGCACACACTCACACAAAGGCTCCATTCATAACCTCCTCATCTACTTTGTCTCCTTCTCTGCCGCTGTCTTGCTCCCCCGTCTCCACCTCCATCTGCTTGTCACACCCAAGGTCTTGGGAGAATAATAGCAAATAGCAGATTAGCATTCACCTCCGACCGATGCGATGTGACTCGGTACGCACACGCACACACAGGCTGCTGCAAGGCCACTTGCCCAGACCTCACAGAGTTAATTAAGGTGACGCAATTATTACTGTGGAGCTGTCAAACACACAAGCACACTTGTGACCATATTTAACACGCAACTCACATTTTGTTCTTCACTGGTGGTTTTTACAATTCAATGTTAAATGAATCTATAAATTACATAACCAGAATGTTTCATATTGCCATAAATATACAGTTCGTCTTATCTAATCAGTTATATTTGGAATATAGAGTGTGTTTTCCAGTGTGATTCTATGTTGACTGTTCAAAAAGGTTCCTAATACAGGTTTAAGTTGATTTCCAGAGTTGGTACTTTAAAAAGTAGCCATTCATCTGTATATTAAGCCTCCAAACTGCCCCAATACAATCATATCACCATCTAACTTTAGACAATTGACCAATTATCAATCACTTCACAGGACAATAGAACTAAACCAACCAAATGAAATACCAAAGAATATGGACAAAAATGATATCGTAATAAAATATTCTATCAGTCGATATCGATAATTATGAGGATAAATATTTTTTAAATTTTAGCGCCGTTGTGAAGGTTGAGGCATCAAACTCTTAATGGGAAGAGAAGGACAAATGTTATTTCGATATATATTGGACTTTTGTATTGCTATTGATGAAAATTATATTTACGATAATGATTTTGTTTTATCTCCCAGCCCTACCAGAAGAAACTGTAAACTGATTGGTATCAGTTGTCCACTTTGATATAATATGATTTAAACATTGACATGTATCACAGTGGGAATCTGTGCTGTGGTGTCTCCAATGATGATCTACAAGCTGTTTCAGAAGGTTTCCAACCTCGACAGGAATAAACTGAGGGACTTTTAAACCTGTTCTGTTACTGAACACCTCCTCCAGCTTGTTAGACACCCCCCCCCCCCCCCACCACTCTCTGCAACATGTCTTTAATATCTCACAGATGGATTCACTTATTAAACAGAAAAATAAATCGCTATCGGGCAACAGGAAAAAGTGACAGTATTAATCAGCCTACAACCTTTCTGAGTCTCTGTCTTACACACTCTGGTATGAAATCTCGAGGTGGTGTGTGGGAGCGACAAAGAGGCTGGAGAGCAGGCGATGGTTATCAGCCACTGTAGGAAATTAAAGGGATGGTCCATCGCTAATATGCAGATTGATGATAGAGGCCTCGCTCACTGTCGCTCAAACATGTGCTCTCTCACACACACACACACACACACACACACACACACACACACACACACATGCATGAATTCAGAAGACATTACATTAACACACATTTCTCTAAGCCTAACTAGTACCTAACCCCAACCCTTATCAAATTACAGTGTAAACAGAGTAAGGCCCCCACCAAATGAGCACCACCTGGATCATACACCAGGTGGATTTGAATCAAACGTAATCAAACACAATAATTACTCTTAATCTAACAATACTGCTGATATAATTTTACTACTTCTACTACATTTGTGTGAATGTATCCCAACCCCAACAGAGAATACCACATATTCCCTCATGTGCACCACTTCTTCTGGCTAAGCCTCACATTATACACACTCAGTGTGCAGCAGGAAAACACAAACTCAGACAGAAAGAGCTGAGAAAAAAACTTTTGTTTATCTTACAGATATCTAATTATGGACAACATGATGGTTCCCCAAAATTGAAGACAAAGTATCTTGGTCAAGCCCTAGTGGCTGGCTGCGGTATAGATCATAACCACATATGGGACATGAACCAAACAAGAGTTGTCAAATAATGTTTTGTCTTTTTCTGTCATTTCAGGTAGTTCTTATCACACCAACGTGTTTTCGGGTAAGTTTGCTTTAAATTATGGTATAAAAACATGGTGATTGGCAAGTGTGTTTGGACTCGATCACTTCTGGGAAGACTCTAGCTCCAAATGCACAAGATGGCAGTACTCGTATCCGGGATATTTTGGCTTCAGATTTTTTTTCTAAACACTACTTTTGCCTCCCAAGGTGTAATTATTGTAGTAATCAAATGTTTGAACTGTTCACCATTAACTGACGTGGACATGAAGCATCACAAGTAAAAAGGTACAGTAATGTAACATGCAGGCAAAACAGAAATGACCCAATCCCAATGATTTATACAGCAAACAGTCGCACAAAGAATAAAATGAAAGCCCTACTTGACATGACTTTCATTTACTATACAAGTCTCCATATGTTCCACAGTTTCCAAAAATTTAGACAGAGAACAAGAGTAAAAATAACTCAAAGCAATGACGATAAGTTGAAAAGAAAAGAAGTCCGGGCCACGGTGTTGTCACTACTGACTGATATGCTCTCCAGGTTCCCTCTAGTCACACAGCTCACCTCCAAATCAAAAGCTCAGAGCTCTTTTGATAACTGCTTTGAGCTGACTGCATGTTATTACAGGTATTACATGAAATTCCCTTTGTTAGGTGAAGGGGATTATGGTGCTTTTGGGTCAATACTTCCTTTGAGCTGTTTGGCTGCTGGAGCTGAGGAGCGATTAGGCCTTTGTCTGTCAATCTGACTTCATAGAGGTGGTTATCACACACACTTGTGCAGAAACTGCAGTGATTACGGCCTTAGGTGTATCGAGGTCCATTCAGTATGCTGAGATGTGTCAGATCTAGGGTTGCAAGGGCTGTCCAACACACACACACACACACACACACACATTCTGAATGGTAGAACGTCTCAATTTGTCGACAGGAGGAAGGGTAAAATAGTCCAAATCTCCGGTGAGTCAGGAAATACTTCAACAGGGAACACTTGAATAAAGTTTAATAAAGGGACCATTTATCACTGAATATTACACAACTATGACTTTTGCTTTTTGTGGACTGAAGTTTAGATCTTAATTGAAATATACACGTGCTGCCTGTTTGTCAGTAACCTTTCTAATAACTTATTTGTTTGCAGTAACAGAGCCAGTGGGAAAACACCTCATCATGTTTATCCTCTTGAAGATCTTATCTTTGCAGCAGGAAGCAGGTGGGTTTACTTTTAAGTAGTTAAGATTATCTATGATTTCATTATCTTTCTCATCTTCCTTGTGATACTTATTTTGTGATTATTATGTTGCTGTATCATTGTAATCTCCCTTTAGATTAATAAGGTGCAACAGGCTAATGAATTATTGATCAACAGTATCACTGACATAATTCTATATAAAAAAAGGTTTAGAATTATGAAAGGGATAATGAAGCGTTGCCATTTTAACACCATCACCACCTTTTTATTTATTAAATTTAGGGTTGATTTTATTAATGTACATTTTAAAACTCTCGTACTAATGCAGCACAAGCTAGAGCAAAGTGATGTTATTAGGGGGCATATAGTCAGTCTCACAGTAGGAACTGAGCTGACTGGGTATGGTGATTTCCACTTTACTTTTGTGTGGGTTAATGAGGAAAAACCTGAAAAACCCTGAGCCTAATGGGATTTTGTGATAAGAAATTACCAGTGCTGGGTCCTTCTCTTTTGTCTCTAGCTCAGGAGTTCAATGGCTGAGCCAATAAGAGGGAGCTCAGGGCCTTGGTTACCGTAGAGACGGGAGAACACAGGCCACAGCGTCGCCATGGTAAACGGGAGCCATTCAAAGTTCTTTTCACACAATGTCACACACTTACATACACACACATGCGTAGCCTTGTGGCCGGTGCACATTTTTTCTCACTAAACAATTGTAATTCAAACTGAACAGATTTGTTCAGACTCGTGGAAACCGATGAGGAAGTAACTGTATATCATGCCGGGGGGGAATACCTCACAATGCTCCAGAAAATGATTTACTTTAGAGCTTTATAAAATTAATTTATTAGAAGAAATGGAGGAATATGCTTTTTATTCTTTAAAGTACATATTTAGTGTTTTAATCCAAGTAAAGCTCATTTTCCATTGGTTAAAAAAACCACAAAGTACTGCTGACACATTGGCTAGATAGGTTTTTATTGGCTCCAGCTCTGATCGGTGGTGATGTGAACATGCTAATTTCTTCTTTTTGTTGGCAGTCTTGACACTTATATTGCACCTTTTCTGGTGCGACGTTACACAGATTGTGAGCATTGGTGCGTAAATAGCCATGAATGTTGGTGTACTTTTATTAATATATATATATTCATATTAATATATATATTGTATAATATTTTTTATTTTCTTCATATCTTGCAACACGCCCAAGACAGTGAGGTGAGAGAGCTTTTTAGTTTCTAGCATGTTTCTGATGTTTAAGTGAAACACAAGGGGGTAAAGAAACAACTAAAGAATCCAATAGTGCTATGCAATCACCTTTTTTAAGTTTAGCTTTGTTTAAAAAACCTGCTAATTTTGGTCGAAAAGCAGTAAAAGATACCCAATTCGAGAAGGGGTTCATGAGTGGTAGCTTCAGGATGTAAAAATATACCTTGCACCTTTTTTCTTTTTGCTGTGTTAATAGTTTACAGCCTGCTTACAAAGCCTGTTAAAGCCCTGTTTAAGACCTTGTGTTCCAAACTGTCACAGCTTTGTTTTCCCTCCTACACTTCATTTCACTGCTGTTAGGCTCTGATTTCTGTGCCGGTTTGCAGCCTGCGTTTTTCTTCTTAACTCAGAGGCCACGGAGCTGAGCTGAGTAACACAATGACAACAATGGGAGAGAGCGTACCCTGAGCAAATGGGCGAGTGAGCTAGAGGAAGCGATAGGGAGGAGAGAGAGGGAAAGAGAGGGAGAAAAATGCTCCTTGGCTCTCCTGCTCCTGCACTGCATCAGCTCTATGGCGAAATGGAAAACAAGCAAATTACAGAGCACTTCCACAAAGACAGTGGCCTTGTCATCTCAACCTGCCAGTAAGGATTTCCTAAATTACCGGTAGTGCAGTGGGAGAGCTGCCCTATAGCTTATCTGCCACTCCAGCAAACAGACAGAGACAGCACTCTCTCCGTGAAGGTTTCACCACGACAGGACATGGAGCCAATTTCAGGTTCTCTTCAAAATAAGCAGAGATAATCCAGCAGGTTCTAACTCTTACAGGACGGAGTCAGATGCTTCTGTCACGTGTCCTCTGCAACACTAGTGTCAGAGTGATGGTGGAAAGTAACTGGGTATATGTATACAAGTGATGTACCAAGTAAAGTTTGAGCTACACATACTCATATAGGTACGCTATGTGGATTTGTCTGTTACTGTAAACGCACCATCAGGCAGCAGAGTGATTAATGTGATGGTCGAGTGAGCCACAGACTGAATAAAGAGAGGGAGCAGCCAACAAAGCAATGAATGAAATGTATTTTTTTCTGTTTTGCATCTGTTATGCTCGCTCTAAATTTTCTGGGCATTTTCTTGATGTGTTTCCACATGTGCAAGATGGCAGCGCTGTTATCTGGGATATTTTATATGTAGTCTTTATACAAAGTCTAGGGTTTGCAGCATCACAATAATGGTGTAAGTGCACTGAGCATCTTCCAGGGAACACTGTTTTTG
Source organism: Verasper variegatus (assembly GCA_026259375.1). Taxonomy (NCBI): domain Eukaryota; kingdom Metazoa; phylum Chordata; class Actinopteri; order Pleuronectiformes; family Pleuronectidae; genus Verasper; species Verasper variegatus. Next base: position 25,301,623 of record CM048038.1, on the reverse strand, counting down.
TAACTTTTAGTATAAGGAGGAACTAAAATCACAAAATTAAAGTGAAAATGTCCTGTGTCATTACATTATGGCTGATTGCTTTTACATAAATCAATTGAGGGAGAAACGGACAAAAGCCTGAATTTATGTGACCGAGCGATAATTATTAAAACTTGAATATTGTCACTGATGCAGCATCTGAGAGAGTGAATGCTAGTAATTTGTCATTGAAGGAAAATGGCGAGACTTGAATGGGCCTTAAAAATGTAATGATCTTGCACACACACACACAGCCTTACAGTAGTGACATTTAAATGGCTCATTTGAAGCTAAACGGCCTGCTGACATCAAATGGATCCTTGTTATCATAATAGCAAACAACTAACAAGAAATGAGGCTGCATAAAGACTTGCCCCATATTTGTCTCAGTGAATACAATAACTAAGCAAACAAATATTGTTAACAAACAGCAATCTAAACTGTCTATTCACATGAGCACATTATGCAAATGTTTGCCAATTTACGCTTCACCAATAGCTGAAGGAAATCAGAGTGCATTACAGCCGCCTCTGCACAAATGTTCAATTAATTTCTTTAAGCATGCCTGACAAAACATGGTGTTGGTATTATACAGCCCGAATTTTGTCAACAAGCAAAATCTAGATTTGAAAAGGAGATTTATGAGGCTTCGTCTTTTGTTTAGAATAACACCCAAATTACAACAACGTCATGAATGGGCCCTTACAAATGTTTAATTATCACTTATGGGAACTTCCATTCATATATATTATATTTTCACCTGACGCTGTCGATCAGCGATTCATGTTTAAGTTCAGATTTATTGACCTTATGAGCAGAAGGACATTAAATCTGATGATTGAAAACTTAAACAAAATCACTCAACATCAAATATCCACAAGATTAATCATATATAATTCTTCAAATGATGAGTCTACAATTGAAGGTTTCCCATATATACGTCGGGTGTGGTGGTTAATTATTATTTAACTCTTCAAGTGTTACTATTAAAGTTGCTGTCCATGTTGACATCTGCACAAGCTCTAGTCTGGGGGCCACGGGTTCTGCTGGTTTTATGAATCTGGTGTCAATACAAATATTACTGCAGTGAGTTGTAGTTGTACATTTCCTAAACGATAAGCTGTTGGAATTGATGGAGAACACAACCCTGACTAACTGTGACCTTGTAAAGCACTCTTACTTCCTGCAGATCACCGGCTGTCTGTCTCATACTGAAGCAAAACCATCTTAATCACCCTCTGGAGGATGGCTGCAGTATAGGTAATAAATCCCACCTTGTACATGTCAAATACATTTTTCTCAGTATGGTTTCTGTCATTTTAGATTGTACTTATCACACTGATTTGTTGAAGTGATCATTTCTCCTGTAAGTTTGTTTTTAATCAGTTATTTTATGCTATGAAAACAGATGAACATCATAATTGACCGCTGAGACAGACTCACGTCTTAGTTGAGTGGGTGTATTGGTGGGATTTTCGCCATACTGCAGACTCAGGCTCCAAATGCACAAGATGGAGGTGTTTGTATCCTGGGTATTTTGGCATAATTTCTGGATAGTGGGAGGAAGTGGAGACATATCGTTCAACTTTATATACAGTCTATGATTTGACCTAACACAAACATTATTTTATTGACTTATTTGGCAGTATTCTGGTGATGTCAGTGAATTTGTTTCTCCAGCCAGAAAGTTAGATGTGTCATGGACTCACCAGTGTCTCCCATCGGGGCCAAGCTCTACATGGAAGAGATGAAAAGAAGAGCGCTTGCTTCCTTTGCGGGAACTGTCCCCAGCCATTGGTTTAGATATGTGGAGGAGACCTGGGTCAAAATCAAAAGATAGACATCAATGCAGTGGACAAAAACAAATTTCACCTGTGAGGATGTCAGAGGAAACAGTCTGGCCTTGTTGGATTCTGCAGTAAGCATTGAAGAAGACAAAGGCCTCAACATCGGAGTGAATAGGAAACATACACACAAAGACCAATACTTTGACTCGCATCACCCACTGGAGCACAAGCTGGGGGTCATCAGAGACTTACACCACCGAGCACAAAACCGACCCACAAGGACTGAGGACATAGTGAAGGAACAATAAGGAAGCACTTAAAACCTGTCACCACCCAAACTTGGCTACAAAAAACTCCAAAAGAAACAAATCTGACAGAGAAGAGGTCCCCAACAAACGGAACAACATTGTGATTTTGTATGTTAAAAGAGTCCCAGAAAACCAACTTGTAGATTTTAAGCCCTGCAGTAAAAAAAAGTGTTCACCTTAAGGACCCAGACACAAATGGAGCAATGTGCTTTATGCAGTCCCATGCAACAAGGATTGCTTAGACCTATACATCGTAAACACAAGGATGGAACAACACAGGAGGGCCCCTTCCTGGACTCAGCACGTTACTAACACCTCCAGGAAAAGAATGATCCCATCTTTATAAACCTGGGAAATCCATCACTTAACAGAGGAGGTGGTTTGCCAGTTGCCTATGTACTGAATCTGCTGTTATGCACTGTAATGTTAACTAAGTCATTGTAATGTAAAAATCTCATCCAATGACCCAGACAACCGATTACTCTGCCAGATCTGCATATATGAGGCAATGCTATTCCAAACAATTAACAAAAAGAAACAATTAACCTTAAAAGGTTACTTTCCAAAAATGAATTGTATCAGATTTTTACAACTGCTGCAGATGCATCATAAAAAAACCATGCATCTGGACAGTTTGCTTTCTCACACACCAAATATTCCTGTTCTCTTACTCATCAATCTCCTCTTCCCTTTTCCACTCCTCTATCCTCCTCATCTCCTCCCCTCTCGGAGGGTCTAGCTGTAATAGGAAGGTAATTTCCTCCTATTACAAGACAGTACATTAGTCTCTGCCTGCACGATCGACACAAGTTGGCAGTCCAACCAAGCCATTTACTGAGGATCATTATCGTATGTGATGTCCCAATACGCTTGGGAATTCTGAGATGAAATGATGGTTTTACGCGCGAGAGAGAGAGAGAGAGAGAGAGATCAAGGTAACATCTCACAATAGGTCCCTTTAAAAGCCCAGCTCACGATATGATACTATTAAGATTTCTTTTTTTTGGAGCACCAATTACACTACCACTACCTTAAGTGGCATTCCAGCCATTCAATTTTGATGCATTATGAAGATGGGTTCATATATTATACCAGGATCTTCTTTAAGATGTTCGGCAGCTGACTGTGAACCTTAAAGTGCTACAGGCAATTTGACAAAATTATCAATCCACTTGCATTTGGCTGCTGCCCCTTTTTACCGGGGGTGATATCATCAGAAATGAGTGCATTCCCCCTTCCCACCCGACACAATCTTAACACCATTTACTGGTAACAGTGTAATATCCAGCTATCTAACATGATACGGGGTGACATGTGGCTAACACGGTGTCCCAGCATGTGAAGTTCAATTCTCCTGTTCTCCTTTTTCATACTGCATATAGGATATGGTATATACTACCCTCCAATGAAAATAAAAAATGAAAACAAAGGAAGATGAATTTGTCAGATTACAGTAGCATTGTTCACACGTCATACAGCGTTTTCAAGACAACCAGGTAAAACAAAACTGCCAAAGTCAGTCACTGTCGCTTCAGCCATGATGTTATAGACAGATAATGGTTTTCAACGCAGGAGAAAATCTACTTCCAGTTCAGTAACATAAGGTGAGAAGAAAACAGGGTTGAGAACAACTACTGACAGGAACCATGCCTTTTGTGGGCAAAAAGTGTTTTTGACAAATAATCTTAACTCAAGGTCCATTTGTTTGCCTTTTCCAACGCTTTCAAGCACATGAAGTAATATTCCCATCAAGTTTGGTCAAAATCTGTCCAAGCGTTGTTATTTTGTCAACACACCCACACGCATACATATAAAGGTGAAAATTACACCCTGCCTGCGTGTTTATGCCAGTACACAGTATAATGAACAGTTATGGAGTGAAAATGTCACACAAATTTTGCAAGTATACCATGAGTTAAGATTGTTTTATTAACATTGAGGAATTTAAGATTGTGTGATTGCAAGATTCAACAAATTTCTACAAACGATCGAGTGATTTTAGGGGCTGGCACTTTTTATTGGAAATTCAAACCTTCATTTGAACGTGGGGGGGGGGGTCGAATTCAAAATATACAGTCTAGAACTGCATCAGACCGTTAGAAGTAGTTTGCCACTGTCGGCTTGACCTACTGCATGCCCACTCATCAGTCCGTTAAGTAAGGCAGCAGTGTTACATTGTTTTGCTACAAAAATGGACAACGCTTGCAAGTGAAGTTGTCCTGAGCAGATAATCACAACACCAACGCATCTGAGAAGCGATTTGTGTAAGTGTTTTGTATTTTAAATCTGCAAATTAATGAACACAGTTGCATGGTACAATGAGCATGAGCAGACATATTAAAATGAATTGTGCGTCGCATCAAATTCGTTTGAAGCCTCTAAAAATTGACAGCCCTAATGGTCTTAAGACTAGTCTACACTACTGTGTCTATGTGGCTCCTCCAACAGAGAGGCTGGTAAATGTCCTCCTGTACAACTGACTCCTCTGAGGGGTTCCCTGTCCTATACCCAGTTCTCTCTCCCAGAGCAGAAGCAGTAGGACAGGCCGAACAAAAGGCCTTATCTTGATTTCCCTTTTCACGGTGGGTGATTGGCCAGGAGAAATGGGGGGGGGCAAAGTCATGTCCTCACCAGAGGCACCATAAAGGTCAGCTGTCTTCCTGTCTCCAAGCTGTGTGTGTGATGTGAAAACTGCAACATTTATCGAACAAGGATTCAGAAGCCTAGAAAATCTGTTACAATGTTAGTCGTGAAATGCACACACACACTACGTGCATACAAACACCATGCAGCTTTAAACAAAATGTCTCTACACCTATTGCATCACAAGGTTGCTGTTTGAGTGTAATGATGTTAGAACTGTTTAAAATATTAAGATTCATGTAAAATTCTCTTTGGATTTTTAAATATAAGTTTAAATAGAAAAAAAATATTTTAAAGTGAAAATGCAACCAATCGCTGTTGTTAAAAGAAATACCACAAATCATGGTCGTGATTCTCTCTGGCAACAAAAGCAAATCAAGTAAAACATCTTAGCAACAGGTGGTTTTTAGTTGACATGTGATATTTGTAGAAACATGACTTGTGCAAAAGAAGAGAGCGTGAAAGAGTGTAAAGTGAAAATGATGCACAATTTGTTCCCTGCTTCTTTAGTTCAACAGAAAGACTTATTTCCTCAACAGATGTCCAAATAGTTCAGTCTATCTCTTGTATATAAACAAAACATTCAAACATTTATTCTAGTTTTTGGAGAAACGATTTCCCTTAAAATGTTCCACCAAAGCAAGTTTGAACCATTTATCCTTTGGCCACAATCCTCTAAACTTGAGACTTCGATTTGCACCCTCTCTAAACTTTTTCTTTTCCTCATTCTGGTGAAGTTGAAGTAACAGCCTTTATAATCCCATTCCTGCCAACCATCAATCAACTGGGCTCTTATCACCAATGCTCTCTCTTCATGAGCTTTTCATCACTAATTGAAAGATCATTTTAGCCCCAGGATATGGCTGGAGACACTAATCAAGAGCTCGTTAAGGGTTATTAAGGGACAATTGCCCCTAATTTCTCTAATCCATTAGATATTTAGTTAATTATCCAATAACCAATGACCAACAACTATACAAGCTGGCATGTTCAAACCAGACAGCCAATTTTAAACTGCCTCTGCTGTGCCATTAATTAGTATTGGAAGTAGTTTTCTGATATAAAATCTGTCTGAGTTATGAGTCCTGCTGTGTCTGAGGCCAGGAGGACCCTACACTAAAGTCCAAAGCTTGATCAGCAGAAACACAGGACAGGAAAACTGAGCACTACCTGTGAACAAAGTTAAAACATATTGCCACGCCGTCATTTTTAAGCTTCTTGGTCAGTATATTCTACTTGGGTAGTAGTATATAGTATATACTGAGTTTTAAGGGATATACAATTTGTCAAATTCATTGTTGATCCACCACTTTAATCCAAACTGAAATACTTCAATATCTATCAATCAAATCAAATAGATTCACATGCTTAGAACTTCCAAGCAGTTGCCTTAGCCATTACATTGGACAGCTAACTGGCATTTTGTAGAGCCTTTGAGTGCTCAATGGTAGTGTTAAATGAGGCAAATGTTCTCAGAGAGCGCAATCTGTTCTCCAGTCAAATGGTGCAGGGGTTAGTAGTTTGACTCATAGCTTTTGGGATGAGGGATCAAGTCTTGCAAAGCCCAATCAATTTTCAATGCTGGTACCCAATGCAAACAGTTAAAGGTTCTAAGACAGAGCAAGCTGTTGTCCGATCCAATGGCTCAGATGGTAAGGTTTACTACTAGATTGGGGGACATGGGTTAAATTATTGCAAAATCCAAGCAATGCCCAACGCAAATAGGCTGTCTCATAGACCCTTGGACTTGAGTTAAATTCTTGCAACAGCCAAGGAATTTTCAATGACACAACCCAATGCAAATAGTCAAAGGTTCTAAGACACTTCAAGCAGTTGTCTGATGCAGTGGCTCAGACGTTTAGAAGGTTGACCTGTAGATTGTGGGACATGGGTTTAATTCTTGCATCGGCCAAGCAATTTTCAATGCCAGAGTAGGAAGAGGTGGTAGGTGAGGGTGCATGCTTGTTTATCTCTTCTTATCATCACTCATCTATTGTCCCCTTGCAAATTAAAAAAAATGTTGATCTCTGGCATCCTCACCTACCACCTCCTCCTACTCTGACACCCTACCCTCCTACCCACTATAATCCCATCATTCGCTTTGGGACCTTTTCTCCTAGCGCTTTTAAGTTGCCACTTTGTATGTTAATCTTGATAAAGTTACTGCAGTACATAAGTATTGAACCCGCATTCTCAGATGTATCCTCTAACTGAGCTACTTGCGAGGCAGGCTTCTAACTATTTGAGCCATTCAACTGGACAATTGTCTGTGCTTTCTTCGAACCTTTGATTATTTGCGTTGGGTTTGGGCATTGAAAATTCCTTGGCTGTTGCAAGAATTTAACTCAAGTCCAAGGTCTATGAGATAGCCTTCTATTTGCGTTGGGCATTGAAAATTGCTTGGATTTTGCAATAATTAAACCCATGTCCCCCAATCTTCAAGTTAACCTTACCATCTGAGCCATTGGATCGGACAACTGCTTGATCTTTCTTAGAACCTTTTACTGTTTGCATCGGGTACCAGCATTGAAAATTGATTGGGCTTTGCAAGACTTGAAACCTTGTCCCAAGAATCAAGAAACAACCTTCTAAGCACCTGCACCGTTTGAGCAGACAACTGGTTACATTAAGTACAGCCATTGAAATAGGTTGGACATAAGACGTCCCAAGATCTACAAGTCGACCTTCGGGACGACTGTGCCATTTGTTCTGACTGATAAGAATCTTTGACTTTTTGCAATGGATATCATCATTGACAATTGGTTGGGCTTAACAAGACTTGAACCCATGTCACGAGATCTATAAGAGAGCCTTTGGACCATTTGAGCTATTTAATCAAATGACTTCTCTTTCTTAAAACCTTTGGCTGCTTGCATTCAGTACAAGCATTGGACATTTATTAGAATTAGCAAGACGTGATGTCACGTTCCAAACTTTGTCAGCCTTTTTGATTGTATCTAAATACAGTATCCAAGATTGAGAACTGAATTCATCTCTAATTTACATTACATGTATCTTGTGTTCTTTACTTGTATGTTTCAGAAATTCATTGGAAACACTACTACATTAACTTGAATGAAATTAAATTTAAAGGCATTTCTCTTGCCCATTATGGTGTTTTAATTAGCATTGCATATAGTGTATAGTGGAGGAGTGCAGGAGGGAGGGTTAGCTCAGAGAGAAGAGGATGGGGGGTTATAATGTTTGACACAACAAATATCTTTTTTATTATTATTTAAATAGGCGATGAACCTGAAAAACAGTAGCTTAATTATTTTTACTTTTCTGTGCTCTCTCAGCAGCAGGTGGGGAATCTATTAGTGCTGTTTTTCATACACCTCAGCACAACAATTAATGTCAGAGAGGAGAAGAAGAAAACAGTGTGAGGGGAAGATGGGGAAGGATAAAAAGAGGCAACAGAATCAATCATATTAAGAGCAAGTTCAGCGTGTATGTACACCCACACCTGCCCTCCCCCCTTGTCCCTCCAATGCAGAGAGGGCCACCCGCAGACCATACACCATTACGAAAAATTAAGAGGGGCGACAGTTTTTCGCCCCTCTTTCTCCTGACTCCACTCCCCCTCTACCTCTCTCACCCACTTGTGCTGTCTCGCTCCGTCTGCTTCTTGAAAGTATGGCTTCATCAGCCCCCCTGCAGAGATCATCCATCCATACAGTGACACACACGCACTGTGAGCTTTTTTTTTTTTTTAAACACTAATTAGTGTTCAGACCGCCTGCCCAATTATTACCAGCTGTACTCTAATTAGGGCTTATTTAAACTGCTCGTCAATTAGTCTTTAACATCATTGTCTGCCTGAGGGAGATGGACCGGTTAACACTTCTTGAACCAGAGGCAGAGCAGAGAGGTTCAGATGCAACAGTTGGGCTCCAGCTACCTGTAATGAAACATACTGGAAACACGTTTCTTATTCAAGACAAGTCTTTATACCATTAATTACCCTTTGTTTTGTCAAATGATAAAACGCACCTCAGAGTCCATTATAACCGTTTTGGAACATAAAACTTATATGCAAGTCTAGATGTCATGGAATTATAGATCAATTTTTTTTCCTGAGAACTTTAAATATATATTTAGTTGCATTCAAAAAAGATGCCAAACAACCATGTGAAAACAATGTTAAGTGGAGATGAACCTGCAGTGATTTATCCCTTCAATCTGCAGCTCCCCTCTGTGTTTTATAGCTTCGGCTCATTGTTTAGCTGTCTCCTGCAATTTTGTGGAAGTGGAAGACTAAATTGCTGAGATACCCTGTTAATAGTACACCAGTCTGAATGACAACTCAGCCTAAGTGGAATGAGAATGTTTGGCCCAGTCAAATTGACTCAAAAAGACAGTGTTGAAGCTAAGACCAAGGCTCTCGTCCCCATTTTCAAGAGAACATTTTTCCCTCCAGACATTTAGTTTCAGAATTTTATTTCCCAGAAGATGAAGATATAAATGAATACTTGCACTTCATGTATGATGCCTCTTTCATCCTAAAATGTTGTATACTTATATATTTTCGTGTTGCATTCTCCATCGACTGATATTTCATGGACGTAAGGGACTGGCAGCTAAAAGAAAATGTCCAGAACAACTGACTCGAGACATTTGCATTCTCATATACAGCCCCTCTGGAAAATGTCCAGTTCATTGCATGTCTGAAAGCTGCTTCACTGATAAAAGCTCACTTGTCTAGGATGAAGACTGCTGCTGTTTAACTGATACTGCAGACAAGACTGGTCCATTAATGGCCCCACCAACAACAAGGCTATAAGTTTTCTGTAATCCATGACATGTTGGGTTGGGGTAAATGCATCAGATAGTTGTAGACTCTCCTTCCTCCTCCCTCACTGCTCAGAGCACTAATCTGTCTGTCAGTGTTTTGCCAGTGGCTCCCTGTGGGCGGCTGTCTGTTTGAGGCTGTTTTAATTAATTTCCAATCAGAGCAAAGTAAATTCATTAAGCACTCACAGCTCTGTTTGAAGACACACGCACATATGCAGCCGTGAATATTTCCACAAACCTGTGAGTATGATATGCATTAATTACACTGTTTTTCATATACCCAGAGTAAATAAAGACTATATTTCATTAAACAGGAGAAGAAAGACGCCATAAAACCACCACTCCTGGTTCCAAACTTTGAAAAAAAGACGTTTTAAAGAAAATATGAAAAGAGATAATTATGTAAAAAAATTTGCATTGTTCCTGCTGTTGTAATACATGGATACAAACTGACCAATCAGAATACAGCATAACATACTGCAGAATACACAAACATCCATGTAAATACTGGCATGATGTTTGGATTCACCAGGAAATCGTGATACAAGTTGACATTTCACAAAAGCTGAAAATCTGTTGTACAGCATTACATTTACTGAGGAAGATTATATTAGACCAATTTCACACACGGCTTTCAGACTTGCACTGAACTCTGAAGATCCTCCGGACTCTGTAGGGGCTGTATGTGTGAATGAAAATGTCCAAGTGAGAGCCTCTGGACTTTCTCCATCAAAGAAAACAAAGGTCTCCAGATGGAGCGAATCACTAAGGATTGTGCTCAAAGCTTCCTTGAACTTTTCACGGAAACTTTGGTGCAGCTGTCAAGCTATCTCAGTAAATCAAATTGTCGTACGGACCAAGACACATCTTCATCCTCTGGCACTCTGGAGTGTATGGGGAGGGGGGAGGTTGCTTCAAATAGGAGGCTTTATCAGGTCTAATCTCTCAAACCAAGCAGATCAATTTCCACTTAACGCAAACATACACACATTGGGCATGTATATTTAGCGCAGAAGCTCCCCCCCCCCCCGTCCTGTCCCCATCAGTGAAAGTGGCAGAGGTAGAGTGTGGAAAACAATGTTGTCAAGCGAAAGAGGAAGAGAGAGGCAGGGGAGAAGAATGATTGAGGAAGCGGAGGAGGAGAAGAGTTCTCAGAAGGCTAAAAGGATTAGTCCTCTCATCTCTCCTGGATCACAATGTTTCCTGAGCCATGTTTGAGAGAGAGAGATGTTTGCTCCGATACTGACGCTGCCTCATTCTGATCCTATTACATGGCAATAAACATCAGCTCCCAACATGGGGATTACTGAGTGTGTGGAGATGTATGCAACACTCATGGTTTTTGGCTGGACCTTTTATCCTCCTTACAGAATGACAGTCCCTGTCTCCCTCACACATTCACACGCACACCCTCTTATGTACACGTCTATCCATGTGAGGACTGGAGTGCAATATACCACAAAATGACAAAATCAAACATTTCAAGAAGGTCTACAAAATTTAAAAAAGGAACTTGAAATCATGAGTGAAATAAGGCAATATCACTTATGTGCATTTTTAAAAACATGTGTACCTTCCATACATGTAATGGACAACCTAGGCTCATATGAAGTTTTAAAGTCTTGCAGGAAAAACTAAATAAACTTTTTGCAGAGGGGAAAAACAAACAGAAACCTCAAAGAGCCACATGTGAAGGACCCCTCTCCCAGGACAAACAGAACTGCAATAGATGCCAAGTGTAACAGAGCACATCAACAGAATAACAATACTAACGACAATCATGAGAAAAGATAGTGCCCAACATAAATGGAGAGTGGGTTTAACATTTATACATAAGGCATATTGTATATCTAAGCAATCTAGTTGTAATCATAACCCACCATCAGCTGCCACCAAGATGCATCCTAGATCCATTATCTTTATCTTTGGAGTCGCCAGCTGCCATTTTGGAAGCACGCTCACTCAAACAGACACCCACACACGCATACTCACAATCATATCTTTATTTAGTAAGTACACCGTTAGTAATTTGTGTTTTTTATACTTTATTATCTCCATATTTTTTTCATTAATGTTGCATAAGTGTGAATTCTGCCAACCTCTACACTGTCAAGAACTCTATATCCTTCAACTTAGCTAACTATCTATATGGTAATTTTGGTTATAGTTATTAATTTAATTGTAAATCAGAGTTCCAAATTTGTAGTTAGTACCTTTATGAGATTTAATCAATAAATTGGCTATCTTTTCCCTTCCTTTGAAGGGTGGTGCCCTGAGGTAACTTTAATCAATTCAAGTTATTATTCAGTATTAATATTACATATTTTATTTTGATAACCACTTTTATTGAATGCGAAAGGCACACCATTTTATGGTATCACGTTTAATGCATTATTGCACAACACAATCCACCATCACAGTCCACCATCTCGATCCACAGTCCACCACAGTCCACCATAACGAACCACCATCACAATCTCCGATCCACCATAACGATCCACCATCTCGATCCACAGTCCACCATAACGATCCACCATCTCGATCCACAGTCCACCATAACGATCCACCATCTCGATCCACAGTCCACCATAACGATCCACCATCTCGATCCACAGTCCACCATAACGATCCACCATCTCGATCCACAGTCCACCATAACGATCCACCATCTCGATCCACAGTCCACCACAGTCCACCATAAGGATCCACCATCACAAGCTCCGATCCACCATAACAATCCACCATCATGATCCACAATCCAACATAACAATCCACAGTCCACCATCTCGATCCACAGTCCACCACAGTCCACCATAAGGATCCACCATCACAAGCTCCGATCCACCATAACAATCCACCATCATGATCCACAATCCAACATAACAATCCACAGTCCACCATAACGATCCACCGTCACGATCCACCATCACCTAAGTAAGTGAGCTCCTCCGACATCATGATATACATCTGCAGGCTGCTATAAGCCGTCTTATAAATGTAAGACCTTTTAAGACGATACTAAATACAAATATAAGACCCATGTCAAGTATGACAGATATGAAGGAATATCGAGGCCCAGAATTACTTAAACCTTTTTCGTAGGTGGCGATTAAGTGAAGTAGCTGAGTAGAGAATAACCCTCAACACAGCATGTTATCTTGCAAACTACTAATAGGCACTGAGAGTCTTTCCCACAGCAGTACAGATGTTTTTCTTCTTTTTGGGGGAGGAGGTTTATTACATCCTGTAAATATCTCCATTGTTGAGAAAGAACTACAACACAAAGATATGACACGCCACCGAAACATTTTTTTATTTTCAAGTGCTGCAAAAGTACGATTTAATAAACACTAAGAGAATTAAGACCATCTAAACATATTTAAGAACTATTACGTATTGTGTTACTCAATTTAACATGAAAGTGTAGTTACCCAGCAGTTCCCTAGAAACTTGTATGAGCAACACATTTGCCTCAGATTTGTCTTATTAATAAATGACAACTCAACAACACAAAAACAGCTGCATGTCAAAATTGAAAAAAAAACCCTTGTATTTCAAACTAAACTCTACAGTGTATGAAACTGAAAACAGTGATCAAACACTTCACTGGCAACAAGGTCCAACTTGATGAATCGTCACATCACACAGGTTTGCTGTCATTGTGCTGTAATCCATTTTTTGGAGAATTTTGATTCTGTCGCACTCTGTTCTTCACATTTGCTCTGAACGAAAAAAAATGTATCCAAACAAAAGCACAACAGCCACTTGGCAGAGGTGACGTGAGGCTGCCTGCTCCAAAATTTACACCAAAATACATGGACACCTCAGAAACTACATTTAAACCATTGAACTCTTGGACTAATGAAGAATCCCATTAGAATCAATTGTCTGCGCACATATTTAATTTAGAATATAATAACAACAATAGACGTGAATTTTAAAGGCGACATATTTGAAACGTCCTGGTACAATACTTTTCTACTTTCGTCAAAAAGAAATTGGTCCTTAAACCAATCCATCCATCGTCACACACACTTCTTTCCCTCCTTCCCCCTGATCCTTTCTATTCCTTCACACCATCCCTCCCCACCCCCTGTCCACCCCCCCATCGCCTTTCTTTCTCACAGAAAATCTAGAAGGCTGACATGCAAATGGGGTTTATTAAATCCTATTAGGCCGTCTGTCACAAGCCAGCAGAGAGAGAGGAGAGGAGAGGAGAAGGGAGGGAGGGCGAGAGCAGGAGCGAGAGACATTACAGTTGGAGGAAGGGAGAAAAAGAGAGAAACTGAAAAAAGGGAGGATTGGAGGGAAGAATGTGAAGAAAGGATGCTTTTTACAGCCAGCTGCAAGTCAGTGTCATGCATATGTCTACTCTACATATAGATACAAAGATTCTACTCAGTATTTAAAAAAAAAAACTGAGTCACTGCATGAAATCATTAAGTTTTTTTAAAGCATAATTATATAATTATAGCCCTCTTTTATGTTCAAATATTCCATATTTCATCCTGAAATTTCATCTGACATTTCCATCCAGTTACAAGCTATAAAAGCTGTGATTATTTTACCCTCACTATACAGATTTTCACCTGAAATTCATATGAAAACCATAGATAGAGATATATAGGTATATAGCTCATGCCTGTTACTGATAAATCTTAAAAATATTGAAAAGCAGCAGCTATTCAGTTGAGTTTGTATGGCTGCAGGTTCTCTTGGACATTCACAAAGCTCTCAGTGGAGAAATAAAGAGGAGCAGGTTCTGTAGTGTCTTTGTGCCTGTGTCACTGGAAACATCTCTGATTTTGAAAGAAGGAATTCAAACCTTTTCAAATTCAAATCAAATGTCTTGGCTCAGGTTTTTTCGTACATGAAAGAAGTTCTAAAGAAGTTTAGAGCAAGCTTCAAAGTTATTAAAATGGAATAGTTTGTTTAATAAATGTATCAAATATCTTCGGTGACCTGAAGCACTAGTACATAGTTAAAGGACGCATTTACGGAAAGAATTAAAAATGTAATTTCATATATGAGAACCCACCATTTTTTGCAAGTAATGATGGCCTTTGGTTGGATTTTCTTAATATTAATGCTTAATATGATTTAACAGTAGCAGGTGCTTCTGTATTTGTCTGCTTTAGCCATGCCATGATAATAAAGGCTAAATTTTGAATAAACCATATTTCTCTTCTTTTCTAGGTCAGTACATTAAATAGTGGATGGGATATTCACCAAAATAAAAAGCGTAAGTACACGTCAGATACATTTCTTTAAAATAATTTCTCTCATTTTAGGTAAGTAAATTTGGTTTTAATTAGTTATTTGATGCTATTCTAATGTCATAATTGACAGATAAGACCGACTCACGATCGGTCAGATGTGTGTATTGAGCTCCATCCCTCAATCCCTATAGTACAGACTCTGGTTCCAAATGTCCAACATGTCAGTGTTCGTGTTTGGGATATTTTAGCTTCAAATCTGGATAATGAGAGGAAGTGGACACACGGGATCCATCTTTATATCACGTCTATTGGACCAGTGTTGTGTAAAAAACAGTGACTTCAGTGAGACACGAAGCGGCTACTTTGCATCACTGAAAATATAACCAGCTGCAACAGGAGACAGATTAAAGATATTTAATAACTGTGCCTAAAGGTCATTTAAATTAAGTCAAATTTTTCTCATTAGGCATTAAAATGTAGTATTTAACAGTTTAAGTAGTCTTAATTATATACATTTTCAGGTAATTAATGTGAGCAAACCTGTGACTGGTTAATAACGGAGCATGAAGATACTGAGAAGTAAAGTAAAATTATTATTATTAATAATATTGAGGCGGAATTTAAACAGCTGCTTTGTCATCCTTTCCAATACGTTTAATCAACCAATACCAAGTGACATCAGAGATTTCTCTTGGCTCTTAATCAAGGCTCTCATTGTCTTGTTGGTGCTTGTGGGCCAAAGTCGTGTACATGAGCTGAACACTTCATGTAATCTGAATTTTCTCTGGGCAACATATTACAGGTTATTACTTCTTGTCCTCCTTCTCATCCCTGCTGCTCTCTCTCTCTTTGATTTTCTTTTTCAATGATGAGAGATGCCTTTCTCCTGCCTGTCAATTATCCCCGTCCGTCTCTCCGTCCGACTTAATTGGCGTTTGGGAGACGCTAGCATCATCCCAGCAGGCTCGGCCGGGACAATGGAGGCCCATATAGCTGACCAGCCCTCGGCTCAGCCCAAATTGAATTGGAAATCTTCCATCTTCTCTTTAGCATAACAAAGGTGGTGTAGGATTTTTAGACAAAGGGCCCGTTTTAATGGAGAAAATCAATCTCTGGGAGGAAGCAGCGGCATTGTCTCCCATCAACTGTACAGGTGTGTCTCACCCACCGCGGCTTTAATCAGAGGTGGCAGGGGAGAGATCTGGAAGCCACATCTCTGTCAAGGTGGGGAAGACTGGCAGCCGGAGGAGGGGGGGTGGCAACATCCCTGCAAAATCCTTTGGTTCTGGCATCTACGCTGCAAAGGTAACAGATTTATTTCCCCTCTGGACTGGACTGAACCTCAAGTGTGAATATCTCTTGGTGGAGTCAATAATGTATGAACTAAAAGCAGGCTGACAGGGATGATGATCAACACAGCTTTCTAATAAAGACATTTATCTTTCTACAGGACACAAGGACAAGACCTTAATCTTGATCCCTGACACACTTCGACACTGAATAGACTGGATCACCAACATAATACTCACAAATCAGACTGAAACCTACAGGTGAAAAAGAATAAGTCAATACCTGAACAATTTGTTCCCTATGATTGAGACCTTCCAGCCCTGGTGCATTGTTTGAATCATACGTTGGCCCTGAGAGAACAACACACAGCAACTGGAGCAACCCAGTCTCATCAGAAAACGTATAGGATCTACGTTGGTCCACTTGGAAAAACGTAGTATTCTCACAATTTGAGAGGCCAAATTGTGCCTACGTTTTTGTCTGCCCATTGTTTTGCATTGGCCTGTGCCCACGTCACGTGACTCAAGTTCCCGTCTGCGAAAACGAAAACATGGCGGACATTCCTTATGTTTTCAGATAAAAATGTCATTTTATAATATAGTTTGGGCATTCAAATACATTCTGACACCACGAGAAATATGCTCTTTGCTTCCACAATCTTCAGCCAGTTCATGCTTACGATCTATATTTTATTAGTTATCACAAATATTTTTCAGATCTCGTCAGAATAATCGTAGTAATGTAACGTTTGGTGGTTGCTGTGAACGCTGCCATGCCGTAAACCACGTCGTAGTGTGCTGTTTGAATCATCGTCCGTGCGTTGTGTCGTTCAGTGAGCGTGAATGTTATTCACGTTCTTTGATATTAATATTTGATGATAGATTACACCTCTAATTCGAAGGATTTAAGACGTCCCCACAACTACATTCATACCGAGGCGGGCCCAATAGCGCATGCGTGAGCGGACCTGTCATCTTGGACGGCTTAGTATGGCGAGTGCACATTTTTACAGTATATATTCCTATTGTGTTTTTCTTAAATTTGATATGGACTGATGAACATTAAAATTATTTTTCATATATCATAAATACATTTTTTATCTTTACTTTTTTCTATTTGTATTTCTGCTATGTAAAGAGTTGTTTGTACATATTGTTAATCTTCATGTGCTCTGTAATAGCGATGAATAAAAACAAATCTGCTGTCTACTTGAATTTAAATTTTTTAATTTAAAGACATACTGTATAAGGCAACGGCTAAATCAATTATATAATTTATATATAAAATTATTATAACAATTCCAGCAGCAAATGGTTTCAGCAGTTCACACAATCACACAAGGCGTTGGGGTTTGAAGGGTTTTTAATTAATGTATGTACCATACATACAAAACAAATTTGACTACATTCCTAAAATATAAATTAACAGTAAGCTAAAGAGTAAGCTATATATATAAGTAATATTAACAAAAACTAAAAAATAAACATTTAACATTTAACCTTTTATGTCACATTTGTGTGTGTGTATGCATTTTGTGTATATTCGTGTTGTGTGTATGTATGTCAACTCCTGGTGTTCTCCTTTGGCGCCACGTCTTCCCACTGTAATCAACCAAGAAGAATTTTTTTTACATTAGCATTGAATGGAATTCAAAACTTGACAAGGAAGAAGGGCAACGAGACACAGTGAGCTATAAATGCCAAACGCATTGAATATGTTAACATGCACACAGTAAGCTGATTAGTGTAAATGACCTGATTATTGTAATAGTCAATTGTCAAGACAATAGTTTATACTTGTCTTTTTAAAAATATTTTTCAAATAAATTAATAGCAGCAACAATTTACATAAAAGTAAAGAAATGCATAATGTTATATTAAAAAAAACCGATATATAATACTAATTGTAATATTGCAGTAAACATTAAGTAATTTTAGGGACAATCAAATCCAATTAAGAGTGTTCCTGTGCACTTTTAACTTTACATGATTCCCCTTGGCTTTATCATCAGCAAAAATAACATGATTACGTTGATGACCAGCAACATTTCATCTCATTATCCGCTGATGACGTCAAACCCATTAACTAGTCAGCTGGTTGGAAAAAAATAACCACTAGATGGCAGCAAACCTTATTTGGCTTTAGAACAGGGAAAAAAACAGATCATGCTTATGGGTTTTAAATCATAGACACTAGGGCTGTACAAGATATCTAAAAATTGCGGTCATCGTGATATCAACATGGATGATATACATATCACAAAAGACTGCTTGGACTGCGATAAATGGTGTTCAATGTGCCTTGTATTCACGCTCTGCATGTCAATATATTTGGCCAATTAGATGGAGCCCTGCTGCCCCAGATAATAAATTAAATCATTGTGAGCCGGCTCTGTCAAATTTCGTACTGCCTCCTTAAAGAATTTTGTACAGTGGAAATTGCTAGTAATCACGCTTGTCCCGGGCCAAAGTGATGTCTATAAACGGATGATTATATAAAAGAATTGCACAGCTTCTTTAATATAGTCCCAGAATCTGAGGGAAAGATAACGGTGCACAAACACCGACTCTGCTGCTCACCTTTCTCACTTTTGTCGCCCTATGACATATGTTTGTGAGTCCAAATCCACTAAAAACATGTGAAAAGATTAAAAAATCTAAAGAGTAAACATGTATGGTGAGCTCAGTTTTAGGGATCATATTCATTCACACACTCAGATATATATATATGAATATAATACTCCAATTTATTACCACAATATAACAACTCTAGCAAAACAAATTTCAATTTACATAATGTGATATAATGTCATGACAATTGTAGAAACAAAGTTCTCAAATATCAATCATCTTTAGGAAGATTTCCAAGGTTAGTTACTCTGACCTACATGTATGTATTATTTACTTGTGTAACACCTTAGTAAAAATACAACGTTATTGTGTTCGTTATCTAAAAATGTCACCACAACATACCCTGATTCAACATAGCACTGGGAGGCTGCATGTCAGGACTGGTGGAGGGTTGGTTGAGAGGACAAGCGGTCAGTTGGCTGATGGGTGACTGGTTGGCAGGGATGATGGAGGGTTGGTGAGTGGAGGGTTACTGGTGCTGGTTACTCCAACCTCAATAGAACAAAAACACATTAATATCAGAGTAATGTTTTGTGGTGCATACTAGCATATTCATTATTTTCAATATATATGAATAAAATACATCCATACAACTTGATTTGATCTATGCTTTAAATGTGGTGTTTATGACTTTTTGCAGTAGACTGAGCTATATGTTGAGATTTCACATTCAACTTAGCATACACATACACACTATACATATTCTACACATTCCTAACGTTTCAGTTTGGTGTGAAACCAATAAACTCTGCTCCATGGTAATTATTAACAAATGCCAAATACTTTTCAATACTGAAATAATAAAATTCACCATTGCTCATCCCATACCTGTCCAGGAGCATCAGCTGTTGTGGAGAGTGTCAGGATTCCCGCGATGATGACAATGGCCGTCCCCTACTCTGGTTCTGATTGACTAACCCCTGACCCTAACTCATGGAAATGACCTTCACCTTCCACCTACTGTCACCTGAACCATACCTGTACTGGGTGTGATTTGAGGTTTTGACTGTTCATACCTGGACTATATCTGAACTCCAAGTGGTGGGACAGCCTCACACTTGGATGTAAACCAATTTTAGAACATATTTGCTTATACTGGAGATCTTTTAAAGTAATGTCCCAGAAATGATTTCTGATAGAAACCCCTGCCACATTCATTGTAGTATTAATGTGTATGAATAAGTCAGGCTGCCGCTTACCAGCTACTGATTTAAAGTGAAACATCTATTGCTATACTCTGTGTTCATTTCTTTGATGTTAAGAATGTTTCTCATTGTGAAACATCTGGTTCACCTAATTTTTTGTGTAAACAAGAGGGTGGACTCTGACTTATGACTGGATGTATTTAGCACTGATACACAAGCTTGATGTTACACATCTTAAACAATATGATATGGGCGTCACTTAGACAACCAGACCTGTGTGCTTTGCTGTGACTATAAATGACTGAAACCTCAGATCAAGAAAGTAATTTTCTGACTTCAGTAGCTGAGGTACTCTCTACAGAATGTAATGTGCCCATTCTACTTCAAATCCATTTGATCCTTTTGTGTGTTTATTTTGCTTAAAGCAGAGCATTCGCTGCTTTAACTCAATCAGCATCGTATCTGCCAATAACATGGTGTAGAAGTGCAAGGAAATCACAATATGTTATGATCGATGTAATTTATTATGCACAAAAATTACATTAAGGCAGTTGCTGGAAATGATGTGATCAACAATTCTCATGCAAAAAAGAGTTTAAACACTACAAAAATAGTGTTTGGGAGAGGGCGGATTCAGAGGGAGGGGGCAGCTATGGAGAAAGTTCTATCACTCCAGGTTTGCTGCTTGGTGTGATGGAGACAGGAGGTTAGCATCAGGAGCGGAGGCTGCAGGAGGGAGTGTGGAGCTGGAGCAGTGGTACAGCTTCACTTGAGAATAACTGAAGGACACAAACAAACCATAGTGTTAAATTATGAAGATGGTTCCCTCTGATTGTTTTTTTTTTATGACCAATGTAACACCAATAAAATCCAATCTACTACACTAACATTTTAATGCCTCTGCAATAGCCAGTGGCCGGAGGCATAACTGTGTTTTCGGGTTGTCCATCTGACAATCTACAAATAGTAATCAATACATTTTGTCACAGTATGTTACACAAAGAAATTGGCATTAAACTTGGCATCTTGTTGTCTCACCAGTCTGACGATACAGCTGAAATCTTTGCTGCTTAATGCTCAAGTCATTTTGATTGGTTGGTCCTTGTGAAGAGGAGAATAAAATGAATTCATGCCAATATTAGTTTACGATCAAACATTTTTGTGTAGACCTTGTGTAAACAGAGTCAAAGGACATACATCTTTTCCACAGTTCCACATCTTGTACACACGGACAATGACTCAAACAGCACGCTACGACGTGGTTTACGGCATGGCAGCGTTCACAGCAACCACCATAGCAACTGATAAAAACGTTACATTACTACGATTTTTCTGGCAAGATCTGAAAAATATTTGTGATAACTAATAAAATATAGATCATAAGCATGAACTGGCCTGAAGATTGTGGAAGCAAAGAGCATATTTCTCGTGGTGTCAGAATGTATTTGAATGCCCAAACTATATTATAAAATGACATTTTTATCTGAAAATACAAGGAATGTCCGCCATGTTTTCATTTTCGCAGACGGGAACTTGAGTCACGTGACGTGGGCACAGGCCAATGCAAAACAATGGGCAGACAAAAACGTAGGCATCTCACAATTTGAGAGGCCAAATTGTGAGAATACTACGTTTTTCCAAGTGGACCAACGTAGATCCTATACGTTTTCTGATGAGACTGGTTTGACTGGAGCTGTTAGTAGTGAATGTGGGGAATGAGTCAAACAGGTTTTCCTATTGGGGCTTACTGTAACTGTGTGTGCTCCCTGCTAAGACTGTTCCAACAGGAAAACTCGACTCAGCTGCTGCCGATACCAGCTCTTGAACAGATTCACTGCCCTCGACATGGATATGGGGCTGCAGTGACGAATGCCAAAGAGACTGAGTGGAGCTTCATGTGTCCATAGACTGGACACAGAAAGTGAGCCATAGCTTGCAAAAACTTTCTACAACAGAGGTTGAAGTTCTCAATCTCTAGTTTCCAGTCTTCTTCAATACAGCATGTTGTTAATTTAGCAAATTTTGGTCCAAATGGATTGTGGAGAAACTCGTGGCTGTAGCACAAAACAAACAAATCTCTTATCCTCAGGGTTGTTTTTCTATTCAAAAACACTGGGATGTCATGATTATTAGTTATATTTACACAGACTACAGCTTCGTTTTTAGAGAGAATAATGAAGCAAAATGTTTCTCGCTTCCACTTGACACTGGCACATAATGTTAGTGTGGCCTGTGACCGATTATGAAAGGTGTACAACACTCAATACTCACAACAGTAGTATATTCATGAGTGTGCAGCCAGTGTACAGTGAGGGGGAAAAACACTTGAGTAAGAGCACCTCAAACATGACTAGGAGTAAATGTACTTATCCACATTCCACTGCTGGTTTGTTCCACATTGTAAACCCTCTTATCAGCAGCGAGAGAGTCATTGTTGCAATGATTCAATAATTAATTAATTTCTTGACGCAGAGGCAAACACATTTGCGTGATCAAGCGAAATGGTCACAAGGATCTTCAAGTGCATCTTTTTTAAAGTTATAAAATATTATTACTAAAGTTGACAATGTCAGTTTCTACGTCGCTGGTTTAGTTTCCCAAAAACAAGACACCCGGGAGAATCTTGGATTTGTGCGAAGTACGTGATGTGCTGTTACGCCACGAAGCTCAAAGAGACTGAGTCTATAGAAAAGACAGATATATAAAAATCCTCAGAGCTCAGCTTCTCTTGAAGGGGCCAAAAAACAAACCAGCCGCCAAGAGAGGAGATTTGGAGAGACATGGATTTGGTGGCTAAGATTGCTGTCTGACTGCAGTGTTGAGAAGACACGAGTGAGCAGTGATCGCCTGGAGCAGAGAGAGGAGACTGTGGATTACAGTAGCAGAGAGCTTACTGTCCTCCATGCATTGTCTTTCACATCTGCGCTCTGCATTATGATCAGTAGAGATTCAGTTATCAATCGGTCAGTCAAAACATCTTCGGTCACCAAAATTAAAACCACGTACTGCTGATAAAAGCAACATATGGTAACAAAACACTAAACGAATAAGCACATCTTAGCACTAGCAGACAGCTATACAGTGCAGTTCAGGAGCAAAACTCAAAGTTAGATTGCGATTGTTAGTTTTTACGCCAAAAAATAAATCAACCAATTTGTGTGTGAATCAATAACATTTTGGAGTAGATCCAAGGTTGGATCCTGTAATTGTTTTCACATACTTAGCCTTAGTATTTTAAACTTTCATTATCATTTTATCAGATGTTTACTTTCTAGATTAATCAATATATATATATTTTTCAATGAATAGCTGAAAAATTGCTCAATGGGGCAAAAAAACAACCTATTTGGTAGTTTTTTGGCATTAACTTGGACAATGGCGTCTTACCCTTAAGCATTTAAGTGTACTGGGTGCAACCTTGACTTATTCAATGTCCAAATAATATTTCTGAATGAGGCCATAATCTGCCACAACTAACTGACATCTCTCTCTGTCGTCGGGTCCCTGCTCTCTGTCGGTGTGTCTCAGTCCGTCTGTCGCTGCTGTTAAGGAGTAGTCTTTCAGGTCTGGGTGTTTTGATAAGGTGAGTGTTTGCGTTTATCTGTGCGCTCCCAGCTCTGTGCATTACCATGAGAATGGTTTAAACCCTGTGCTAATCCTCTGTGTCTGTTGTAATAAATGTCTTCATTCACACACTTTACAGCCGAGACCGAAATACACAGCGACGGCGCAAATATCGCCTTCCCAAAGATGATGCAGTCAAACATTATCACCTTATTTTGACCTTAAATTGTAGCATAGGGGTCTTGAACCAATCAACATCTTGTACTCAAGTTTTTGTGACCAATAAAAAAAATAAATGTATGTTTTAAATTAATAAAAAATAAATTCACATCAACAGTATATAGTTGAGATTTCTAACAGATCTCACTTTAGTATTTCAACAATGTTTATTTCAAACCTCTCAAAAAGCTGCGAGGGAAATCATACCCACCATGATTATAAACTGGTCAAATCTGTCACGTTGTTTTTATCTAAACTGTAAAACTGATGTCTAAAGATTATCATAGGGTGTTTCATACAATTTCCACGTGTATGTAAGAGCCAAGACGTTTATTTTTATAAAATTTGACACTTTCTTGTAATTTGTTGGATTTAAATAAGATATTTAAATGTCTTTAAGGATCAGCCATTCTCACTCCGTCTCCCAGCTTCTCTCCGTCTCTCTCCTCCCTGCCATGTTTCCCCTGGGACCTCCCCCTGTCACCAAGAGTTTTCCCCACACAAAGCAGTCTATTAAAAAGCCTTTAGCGAGGCCATTCATCCAGAGTCTGCTTTCGCAGAGATGAGGAATGGGTTTAGGGTAAAGGTTAGTGTGTGTGTGTGTGATGAAGTTAAACATGTAAGGTCTAGACCTTAACGCCCTCTGGATCATCATACCCAAGGGGTTTATCGTGGTTAAATGTCCTATAATCCCATTTAATCCTATAGAAATACATACACACATGTACTAATAACACTAATACCTATAACAAATTAAGTATAGGTAAGTATCTGTTCAATTCCCAATTACACTGAATATGATTTATGTCCGAGTAAATGTGGTACTAGTACACATTTACATGTCACTAGTACTAGTACTAGTGACATGTCAATTTAAATCAGCCACAGTGCAGTTAGTGAACTCTATCTGAATGTCTTATTAGTCTAGATGAATTTGAATAAACAAAAAGCTACTATTTGCAGCCTATTACATAATCTTAACCTAATTATTGGACCGATAACATCAATGACTACTGCTCAGACTCTAGCTTCAAATGTGCAAGATGGCGCATTTGTATGTTTTGGCTTCATTTCTGGACAGTGCAAAGAAGTGGCCATGTGTCGTCCATCTCTATATACAGTTATGGTTTGCACAAAACTGTTTGGTCATCCGTTTCAACTAAATGCTGCCACACTGACATCTTCTCTAAAATGGTGTCAATTAGTTTTTGCTTAATTTGGAATAATGGATTAATACTGGATGGTTATTGATGTAGTGCTCCTGACCAGTCAAACCAGTGCCTTCAGTGCTATCTCAAACTGTTCAGCGTGTCACTGTAGCAAACACACAGAAAATGTAGATCTGAGGACCAAGGTCATGAAGTCTCAATCTGAAGATCAACCGTGTCTATACTCAGAAATCATTTCTGTCAAGATACTTTGCTAACAGCAGAGGCCAGGGCAGAGGAGCGAGTGAGAGACAGCAGGACAGAGCGGAAGATGTCTGAAACCCACAGTTAGCCTTTTGCACTTTAGTCTGTTTGAAGAAGATGAAGGGATGTGTGGGGAGGAAGGTGAGATCGCAAACCTCTTCAACACCTTTTGATGCTGCAGGAGATCAGAGACAGGCAGATGAAGACCGGGAATGGAAAGAAGAGCAGCAGCATATTGCACAGAGAGGAGACAGAAAGGAAACGTAGATGGAAGGATGAGAGCAAGTGTTCCAGCAGCAGGAACCAGATTGAGATCCACAGGAGCAATAACATCCATGTCAAATATATCTCCCTGTTCTGTGTTGCACTGCAACTGGTGCTGTGTGTCTGCGTTTACCACAATAAGTAGATTGTCAACATCTGGCTGTCCAGCAGAAAAACACACACACCCTTTTACTACTATTGCTATGAGGACCTTCAAGACTAAATCCCTTACTGCCAACATTACTGTAACAACACGTTCCTGTAGATTCATGCTGTACAACATCAAGAGAATACGCCACCTTCTCACTCAGAAGGCGGTGCAGGTTCTGGTCCGGACTCTGGTCATCGCACGCCTAGACTATTGTAACGCCCTCCTGGCAGGTCTACCTGCTCGTGCCATCCGACCTCTGCAGCTCATTCAGAATGCAGCAGCTCAACTGGTTTTTAACCTACCTAAATTCACTCACACTACTCCGCTCCCTTCACTGGTTACCCCATTGACATCCGGACATCAGAAAGTTTACACATCTTCTGCCGCAAACTAAAAACACACCTCTTCCGACTATACCTTGAATAACATTTTTAAACTAACAATTTAGTAGCACTTACTTATAGCACTTTGTAGTTTTGCTTTTTTTTAAGAAATTGTACTTTCTTGAGTCTTGTTCTGAGTTTGTACCCTCATGGTTAAATGCACTTATTGTAAGTCGCTTTGGATAAAAGCGTCAGCTAAATCAAATGTAAATCCCTTCCCCAATCCCCAATATAAACAGTGGGCCTCTTTCACCTAGATCATCTAGTTTGTTCTTAGGAATGTTTAGTCAGATTCATGATGTGTTCTCAAACTGAAAAATTGTTTGCAGATGTGTTCTTCTAATGGCAAAGGGGGGAGTCGTCTGAACTGGACCAGGGCATCATTGGAGATACAGCACTGCTGATGTACCCTCAGCTGAGCATCTGGATACCCGAGCCTGTCGGGGCCCATCAGGACTGGACATGCCTGGCCAGGTTTGGACAAAATGTTTGAAATAATATTCAGATTGGGGCGGTCAGGTTGACAGATTTCTTTACACTTCACATGTCTGTATACTAGGAAAACAAGATATAACCATCAGGGACAGAGTAACACTTATTCAGTGCAGCTAAAACAACTGAATATCGGATTGGAGTCTGATTCGGACACAAATCTACACACAACATATATATAATATTGTCACCCCAAGGCCTTACTATAGAAACACTACTAAACTGTATTAACTGTCTATTAGGTTTCATATCAGTGTCTTCTATGGCACTCCTGGTTTGTCATTTTACTTCACAAATTTAAGTTTTAAAGGGTTAAATATGATACAATTTTCAGGTCATGACAATTTTAAGTTCATGCATCTAAATATTCTGGTTATTAGAAGAAAAACCATGTTAAGTTCAAGATTGATTTTATGCTTGAATAAATTCTGTTGGGCAGCAGCCAGCATCTAGTGCTTAGCATGTTTTGTACTGGAAGAGCTCTATATTATATTTATACTATAAACACCTACACACACAAATATATGTTATTATGAAAGAACATGTCAGTCACTGTATCTGTGACTGTAGTTGACATGTTTTTAATAGACACTGGACAATAGTGGAGGTTTATGACACTGTTAAGAAAAAAGGTTTTATAACAGTCCTTGTTATTTCGGTTGAATTCTTAGTTCTTTTGTATTTTCAGGGGATTTGTTTTACAAAAGTACAAACTTACAGCAAGAATATAAGGCTTCACCTTTAAAACCTCCATTCACACTCAAAGTTGTTTTCTCAGTGATAAAGGTAAGTATTACTCAGACAAACTTGGAAGATAAGGAGAATATTCAGTAAGAGGACGACACAAAAGGAGAAGGTTACATGTGTGTACATCTGAGTGGGACTTCAATTAGAATGAGGCAATTCATGGCCAAACCACACTGAAGATCTTCATACTTGCTGGGAAATTCTGAAGTTTAAATTAGTTAAGATATTTTTGCCCAAGAAACTGCCCAAAATATGACTGTCTGATGAAGATGGCTGGACTATTTCACACACACGTGCATGTTTCAATGCCTGATGGCTTGAATGCAAAATAATTCAAGGTTAGAAAGAATAAAAGGCGATTTAAAATATATCCTCAGCCCATTTTTCATTGTCTCCTTCCGAATCTGAACATTCATTCATCCATCCATCCAACACTTTCCTCTCTCATCCCTTCATTTCTCTCTCCTTCCCTGCCTCCTGCTCTTTCTGACAGTTGCTGGAGAGGCACAGACCCACAAGGCTTTCATATAAAAAGAAACAAGTGCAAACTCCCACAACACTGTGCCAACCCTGACAAACCAAAGACTTTATATAAAGATGGACAACACTTTAACAAAACATCAGCATGATAAGTACTTAAATGACAGAAACCATCGTTGACAGAAGTGTATATCATGTGTGCTTTGACTTTTAAATTTGGTCCATGTTCCATCTGCTGGATGAAAGTTGGAAGTTGGATCACCAACAGGGTGATATACAAACCATGCAAACTTATCTAGAAAACAATATGTGAGCTGATGATCAGAGCCATCATCAGAGTTCAGAACCATGGACAGATCCTTTCACTGACAACAGTTTCAGCACCACGGTCAGCGATACATCTACACTCACTCCGTTTTGACTAAAAATCACTGAATATAAATGACCAGATTTAAAGCCTCATTTGACATTAGTACTTTTCTGCTGCATGTCAAACATTTCTTACCCACACTCAGACACAGTAAACATACAAGTCCTGACTGTATTGCATATGTACATCTTTATCTACAGATAGGTATCAAATGAAGGGATACAACACTACTCGGGTGTAAAGGCTTCAGGAGTTGCATATAAATATTTTTCATACCCTTAATACAAGATCAAATTTCAGTTTCTTGAGTTTCTCATCTGTCATCATTTGACACAGAATGAGCCTGTAGTGGTTGACGATGGCCATTTACAGCTTTTTCAGTGATGTCTCACCCACATGAAATACTGCATGCTATGGTTTTAAAAGTATGAATGAAAGCAGATCTTTGATGTAAATGTATTTAACGGACACGCACACAAGTGCACCCTTACAAACACCATATGCTGCTGTGGCGTCTTTGTATCTGAGGCCTAACCTGTATAATAGGTGTCACATTAGCGAGACAACAAATCAAACTGTCCTTCATTTCCCAGGCCTCTCCTCTGCTCCACAGCTGTAGGCCTCTTTGTTGTCAGGGGAGTTTCTAATTAATATGATAAATAAGATGGCAGGCTCAACTCCCTGATGCTTTTTAATTGGAGGAAGCCTTGAATGGCATGCGGGCAGAGGCAGAGATTAGCGGGTTATTTGTGAGTTGTTTTTTTTTTTATGAGAAGGAGAGAGCGTTTTTATCCTCGCAGTGATTTCCTGTCTCATTGTAATACTCGACTGAATGCTAGTCACACACACACACAGATTTGAGAGACAGCTCATGTCTGGTTGTATGAGCCCTCGTGTTAGCGTTTCCTGATGATCAACACCACATTTACATAGTCACGTCATCAGCTCCGGGAAAAAAAACACATTTAACAATGTTTTAAACCATGTGCAAGTTCACGACTCAAACTGAATATTTACACGCATGCAAAGAAAATACATATATATTCTCATTGTGAACACTTGAAGATTGTGTCCAGTTTTTCATTTCTTTGAGAATATTATAAACAAGAAATATTTGCTTTGCAAATTTAAGCGTTTTCTGCCATGTTTTGCAGTGCTCCAGGACCTGTGTGTGTGTACGTGCACGAGTGTATATTCTTCATGGTATACTATGCACCACCTACAGAAAACAAAAAAAGAAAATCGGTCGAATATCTGACAGATTTGCCTCAAGCATCTACGTTTCACCAGCCCACTTCTCTTCAACACACAACTCTGATCTCCTCATCCTCAGCTAATCCTGCTCCATCTAAATCAGAGCAAACAGCCCAGAGGGGATGAACCAGCATTGTTTTGTACCAATCTAATCCTTCTCTCCATCTCCTTATGTCTGACAAGGCTCCTCTACATCAGTAAACATCAACCACAACACAACTCTGCATGTGTGTGTGCATGTGGTGAGAAAATGGTGAAACAACCACAGCAATCCAAAGGGGATTTTACTCCAGTTTCTCCAGGCCTATTTTAGTGTCACGTAACAAGCCTAAATAACTAAGAATATCCTGTCTGGCTGGACAGTCAAAACCTCTGCCTCTGAGAAATTAAAGCGTGGATCTCCAGAATAAATGCTTATTCCTGGCACTGCTGATGGTGTGAGAAAAGAAGGAGAAGAAGGGAAGGGACAAAGACTGAAGTGGAGCGGGGAGAAGGAAAAGATTATTGGATGAGAGCGGAGATGCAAGAGAGGAGGAGAGGAAAATATACCAGAAGAGTGGAGGAAAACTGGGAAGATGACAAGAGATTATTGAATAACAAATGAGCATAAGGAGGAGGTGATGGAGATATGAGGAACTCAGATGAATAGGAGAGGAGAGAAAACTGGAACAGAGGCAGAACAACCTCGGGATGACAAGAGATTATTGCATGAAGGATGGAAAGAGGAGCTGAGGAGATAAAGAAAGGAGGAAAAGGAGCACAATCAAAGAACAAGGAATTCAAGGAGAAATTAAATATATCTCTGGCGAAATTACACTATAATATCTCAAGGAATAAAAAGACAAGTTAAAAACAATACATTTTTTGATTATAACCTCCCTCCTTTTCCAAAAGGGAGGTTTTAACAGATTTTCCTGGTTCAAACACTTGTCAGAAT
The DNA here is from genome assembly GCA_026259375.1 of Verasper variegatus. Classification (NCBI taxonomy): domain Eukaryota; kingdom Metazoa; phylum Chordata; class Actinopteri; order Pleuronectiformes; family Pleuronectidae; genus Verasper; species Verasper variegatus. The sequence continues at coordinate 25,271,516 of CM048038.1, read as the reverse complement.
CCTCAGACAAGAGAAAAGACAACAAACTTATTAAAGAAGAGATGACACAAACTGAAGATAAAGACATGACAGAAGAGAAGAGACAAGAAAGCAGTAAATAAAACAAATAAGGAAGAGAGGAGATGTCAAGTTATAGAGAGAAGAGACGGAAGAAGGAGAAGAAAGTTGAGGGGAGGAGGTTAGATGAGAATAGAAATGAGGAGAGGAGGAAAGAGTTGAAGGGTAAGATGAATTTAGGAAAGGAGCGAGGGGGTAAAATGTGGGGGAGAATTGAGAAGGGGTGAGGGGAGAAAACAAGGATGTGATATATAAAGGGGAGAGAAGTGAGAGAAGAGTAAAACGAGTGGAGAAACAAGAAGTGGAGATATAAAGAAAAGAAAAGTAAAAGAACAGAGGAAATGAGGAGAGAAGATATAAAGAGTAGAGGATGGGGGGACGACAAAATCTCTCTCTCTCAAGCACACACACACGCACAGTTGCCACTTTGCCTCAGCAGCATTTAAAGCTGTAATGACAGGCCAGAGAGTGATAAGAGACTGAGTGGAGAGGCCACTATAGCTGCTCTCCTCTCCCTGCTAACAACTGTAATTATCCAAACTCCACACTCACTACTATTGATCTCTCCCTCCTCTCCTCCCCCCGGCCTGAGAGGGTGAGGGTGTGTGTCTGTGTCTCTCTCTCTCTCTCTCTCAGACAGGGTGACAGCAGAGTGTGTCCCTCTCAGCACAAGAGTTGTTCACACCTGCTGCCAGTAGATGTTGAGAGCGGCGCCAAGGACTTTGACAGCTACGTGACAGCCACAAAACACAAATATTGGTGCAGCACCGATGTTTGACTCATTCATGGCGTGTGTATGTATGAGGAGCATGTGTGTACTCGTGTCTCTCACACCTGGGTTGGAAAAGCTTAGCAACAACAGTGTCGTCACATGCATCATCACATTCTATGTGTCTTTTTTACTATTAAATGTCCACAAGGATATTCATAGTCCAAAGTTGTAGTTAGCTCTTTCTGCTTGCTGTCACAAACTGTTGACTCTTCTGCACAACTCTAGATATTTTAGAAATAGATATTATCCCCTCAGTTTAAAAAAGAAAATCTCTATCCACACCACCTCCGTTTTTACAAAATATCTTTGTTCAGACGAGAACACAAAAATAACTACAAACACTCAAGAAGCACAGGGCCAGTAGGTGGTGATGAAGTCTCCATCAACAAACCATCAAATACCAGAGAGGAACATTGTGAGCAAGCATCAACCAGTATAACAGACATTGTTGTTTCTGACTCGTGCTCAACGGACAAAGTGACGTCATCATTTCCCAAACGCACCAGTTTGCATGTGCACACAGATGCACTTTCAAGGACAACAGTGTCAACAGTAGTCAATGTTTGTTTTCTTCTGAAGTCAGAAATATTTTGTCTAAATGCCAAGTGTGTGGTTCTGCATCTTAACAACATCGAGGTAGAAGAGAAACACCTCTAATCTAGTCAAACCAAAGTTCTCACAGACGTAGCAGGGAAGAAACAATGTATCTCTGAAATGGAAATGTCAGCTTTTCTTTTCAAACTCCAGGCTCATGGAAAAAATGAACCATGGACACACCTGTTGGCGACAGTAGCCTTGTGCAGGTGTTAGAAGAGGATGACAATAAACACGTCCTCGCAGCTAAATGAGATAAGGTTTCACACATCCTGGTTCCTGATGGTATTCAGAAAACGCTAAAACTCCAATATCATTGAAATCAGAAGATTACAAAATTGCTCCCTGACACTGACCAAAGATAAAGACAGTTATTTTTTATTAGCACTTAGCAGGAGACGTAAAGGGAAGTTGACCAGTAAGTTCCTCACACAAGCTGTAATGTAATTTGTTCTTCAGATTTGTTAAGTGGTTTGACCACCTGCTGGGCTTTACTTAAGGTTTCTCTTTAAAGAAAAAAATTTGAACTTAATGAAACAATTACTTTACCTTTTGATTCTCTACTTCTAAGCATGTTGAAAATAAGTTTAGTATTACTAATTAAAGTACTTTTCTGCTCTTCACTTGACCAAAAAAAATAAAGCTTTAATGTTGGTTTGTAATGCGGAACACTAACAAAACTAATAAGTCATTATTAGGAGATTAAGGTACAAACTGTATTTCCTACTGTGTCAAAGAGCTGAAAAAGAAAAATATGAGTGAAATTTAAAATGTCAGGGCTTTAAGTGTTGAAACTAATCAGGCGAGCTGTCATTATAAAAGGCGAGGTTAATAACTGCTGACAGAATCACCTTCAGCAGACACCAAGATAAGAAAAGGTGTTTTTATTAGCACTGCTACACACATATTATTGTGTATCTGAGAGCACATAAATACTCCACACAGTTAGAGGATCAATGTGGGAGATCCTGTCTCTGCATCTCCTGTTCTTGCCATATGCGGAACGTCAGATAGCACCATTCAGCCGGGGAAGGATTTACAAGTCGCACCGTGGCCCTGACACCCAGACAAAACCCCTCTTTTGTCCTCCCATCACCTGTCCCAGATTTATGACGTCCAATTACAAACGCGGATGCTAACAGTATTCCCCATTAGCCTATCAAATGCTTTAGTGGTTGTTACCTCAAAGGGTTATCTGGCCTTTCAGCAGGGGCGTAACCAATTTATGGCCCCCCCCCAAGAAGATCCGAACAAAGACCTTGCTGGCGCCGCTTTTTGTTTTCCTGCACTGCTCCCCAAGACAGGTAATTAACAGGGAGTTTGTGGTTAATTTGCGAGATAATTATCTAAATTAAACTGCCTTTCGTTACACCAAGGCTCTCTCTGTCTGTTACTCGTCTGCATGAGCACAATCTCTCTCTATCACTTGATGAGGGTGGTCAGAGTATTGTGGGGCGCTGTAGAAACAAAACCAGTAATGACACGTTCTTCTGTCTTTTCTTTTGTTTTCTTTCGCTTTGTTTTGCTTCTTCTTTGTTTTTGAGTCAGGGGAGAAGTAAATGAAGAGGGTAAAGGAGCAGAGGGAGAGAGAAATCTGGAGGAACACCGAAGGAGAGGGAGATAACGGAGAGAATCAGTTTACTTACAGACCTTTACCAGATGACAAAAGAGAACAGTGCCATTAACACACCGGCTTATCTGATCGGCAGCCACTGTTATTTATCAGGTAGCTTCTGAATAGCAGAGCTCATCTGCGAGGCAGCGTTTGCCTCTCAGGAGATCAGATTACTGACAGAATCTGGAGTGGTCCAAGTCCAAGTTAAGAGGAACATCCATTCAAGTTTCTTTTCTCCAAGATTGAATCATAGTAACTGATTGTATTCCTTTAAAAAAGAACTAAAGATCATCACGCATTTAACATTATCAGGTGCTGGGTCATTAATGACATGTTACAGCATCATCTAAATCACTTAAATGTGTTTTTTAAATGTTCCAATAAATGCGTGTTACTACAGCAGAAGGCTGGATTTGGGTGCAGCATCTGGGTGGAGAGAGAACGGCAGCACTTACTTGACAAATTGATTTCAATCACGGTTTTTAAAATTAAACTTTCAGCGAAAACTTTTTGGGGAGAATTTCATTAGAATTTGCCTCTTTTCAAATTTGATACACCACTATTTGCATAAAAATGCCTGGATGGAAAGCCAGTGTATCTGTCTCTCTCTCTCTGTCCTCATCCATCCTTCCTCGCCATCTCCCCCTCTCTCTGTACAGTATGAAGGAGGGATGATCGCTCCCTGTCACATCTGTTGGCACGTTGCCATCAAGCCTTGACAGGAAAATAACACTCTTCAGGGAAAATAATACACTCGGTCTGCCGTCGGTGCTCCCAGACACATGCCTGAGAGAGTGTGTGTGTGTGTGTGCATCTAAAAGCCCTCGCCGCTCCTGTCAACCTGAGTACAAAGGATCACTTTATATGATTAGTATGCATCTCTGAAAAACATATTGAACAAAAAGCCCTGCCCCGAATGCTGCTCCACGCCAATTAATGGATTAACAAATTATTTTGAGGCGAAGCTTGTTGTGAGACAGCTATGATATGTGGCTGGATAGGCATTTCTGTTGTGCTTTTTGCCAGCTATATGGCCTGAATGCATTTTGATCATACAACAGCGACGTATACAACCAGATATTTGTCTTTACTGAGTGACAAGGCCTATAAAACACCGTTCTGCCCCATTTAAAGCAATGAAAAACAACTTTGTCCCTCTCAAGAGCTTCGTGTAAAACAGCCTCTGGCAGCCATGTCGGAGGCTCTTGAGCAACAACTGCACATTTACTGTAGCAGATTCAAACCGGCAACCTTCCAGATCACTTCGAACAGCGTTGTCAGCCACACATCATCATCCAGCACTGTTCAGGGGAGGACAAAAGCCACTTTGACACGGCAGTTAACCCAAGCCAGACAGAGCCACAGACCCTCTTTAACCCCTCTGCTCACCTGGCTCTTACTCCCGCGTTAAGAGCTGCGTTTATAGATTTTGGAAATAGCTGAAAATAGAGATTGATATCGACTTGGCCCAGAGAATGACATTTTATTTCTTAGTGGCACTCCACTTTAGGTGTGCACCTGAGTGTGTATCAGGTAATCAGAGGCTGGCTGTTCACAATGGATGATTAAACATTTTTATATATATTTTTGCAGCAGCAGGGCTTCAACTAACATTTTTACTTTCGATAAATGTGTCAATTCTTTTTTCTTTCAGTTAATCAATGAGTCTTCAAATTGCTAGAAAGCACAGATTAGAATCTTTGGATTACTTGGTTTGTCCACGCAGTACAAGTTCACACTAAGAAGCTAGAACTAGATAAGGTCAAAACATAGAGATATTACAGATATCTCTATAATATATTGTTATTATGAAGGTCACATTATTATTTCTTTAAAGTTTTATGACTTCTGCAGTTAAACAATTTTACAAGTTTATTTGAGGTAAATGAATAAGCATAACTCCACACTGTGCTTGCACAATGCATAATATAATCTTTGTTATATTGCTATTGATGAAAATTGCTATTTGTTTATTGGCCAGTCCAAGCAAGAAACAGAAAATATTTGAAATTCCCTCAAAACTTGGTCTAAGCCATCTACTGATGGATAATTGATTCAAGGTCTTTCAATATAGCTGTAGTTTATACAAAAGAAGAATAAAGTTAAGGGTATAAAGTCACGGTGGTTAAATAGTTATCCTAATCCCATATTAAGTGCATTAAATCAGGAATATGCAAGACTAAAATTTAAGATTTAAATATTAAATTACAAAACAGGAGACCTGCATAAAAATTAGATACTGAGATCAAATATTAAAGAACAATTCTCCTCAATGATCTTATGTAAAATAGGCAAAATGTGCACCAACAATAAAGTCAAAGCATTTTTTGTACAAATCTTAAAAGCCGGTCAGTTTTATATTGCTATTGTAATGCAAATCATCAGTAACAGTACTTGAGAACCGATTATGAGCAATAGTCAATCAGATAATCAGTAGAACAACACTCCACCATCCATACAGACCTGTGCACTGACCATGTGAAAAATATATTTGCTCAGGTAATTCTAAATGTATTGGTGTAAGATGCAACACACCATTAGAAAGCATCAACACCTCCGTCCGTATAGCCCTGCGCACTCACGAGCCCTGCTAAAGATATATTTGCTCATGTAATTAGAAATGCATTGAATAGACTTTCTAATGGTGTAAGATGTGATACGTGGTTAAAAAAAGAGCATGTTGAGTTACATCAGCCGGCTGATTGGTTTTAATCCATTATAGACACTGAAGAGAGCTCAATTCTCAATTTCCACCCAACCACGCGGAAAATAGCAGTCCATTTTCCTCCACTAATGCAAACATAGCTCTTCTAAAATCATTGTAATTGGTTGGACCATTTAGTCTGACTGGCTGTCTTGTGTAATGCTTGTAGTGGAGCGATGATGGCGGTGTAGTTCCTTTAGTGAGGGGAGTCTGATTAATGGGTGGAGCACTGACATGCGGATGGGTTGGGGAAATCCATTTAAATATATATATACGGAGACAAATTTGCGTTCATGATGCTCGTCAGCCAGGCAGCTGAAAAGTGATGTGTTACTTAGCGGATCAACCTAAACCAAGCACCTGTCTTTATTCTAAGTTGCTTTACAACGAAAATCCAGCGTTTTACATGTTTTGCGACAGTTTACACATACGTTACAATATGCATTAAGTCATTCAGAGTTTTACATTTAAAGTGTGACACTATAACCTTTGTTACATACAGAGTGAAGACAGAGTTTGAAAGAGGTGGACATTTTCTAAGCGGGGAAAGTATTGAACGATTTGCATAAGTAGTATTGTAGTAATCATAATCCCTCTTCCTCTACGTTTGTTGATTTTGACCATTGCTGCTTTGTTTTAATCTGCTAACAAATGATAAATACCAATGTTTATTCTCAGTCTATTTTTTTGTACTCTGGGGTTAAATAAGGATTTTTTAATTTTGGCTGAATGCATCCATTTGTTCCGATTTAAAGAAATGAGAAGTTTAAAATCTGAAATTACAGGATCTTTTAATAAAGAAATTGACAATTTTGATGACCCTTGTATGTTTGAAGGTCTTCCACACTAGTTGAGTTGCCAATGGCCAGGAGATTCGTTTGTGTACCTTAGCGTCAACAGGTGTTTTGACACACACACACACAGTGTGAATGTCCTGAACACCTTAGGGCCCAGTTGGGAAATCTCCTCTTTATCCAGAGCAGCATTCTGAACTGAAGTCCATTACACATTTATTGTAATTGAATTGGCCGAAATGTAAGGAATACATTTGGGCAATATGTGTTTCAAAAATCCCAGCTATGGCCCTACTCTCATCTATAATCAAATCTGTTTTAATCACTGATGTTACTCATCAGATGAAGTAACACTAAATTGATGCCCTATGAATGTACAGTAACATTAAATTCAGTGATTGTTCAGCATGGGAATGTTTGGTTTAACAACTTCCTGCCAGCGTATTTCTTCATTTAGTCAAGTTCTCTCAGTTTGTAATGACAAACAGCAAAGCCCTGCACTGTAACAGGTAAAAAAATATGTCTATATTAATTCACAGATAGAAATCAATTGAGTTTGAGGTAAGTAAATTAAATGATCGTGCACTAACTTCAACATCTAAATCAGCTTATATAAAAAAGACACACCAACTAAATTACTGCCACGGGACATATTAACAGGTCCAGGTGGGTCCAGGTTGGATTTGGAGATATTTCCATTTGCCGGTGTGCAAGCTCAGATTCACATGTGATTAGTCAGTGTGATAATAAAGAAAGCAACACAATTCAAACAAGAGTAAAGTGACCTTTTCTGTCCTACAGCAGAGATTCACTCGTCATTCCACAGAGGATTGAGCTGCTTACGCTAAAGGAGCAGTTATGAGAATAACCTTCACAAGCAGCACAGGCAGAGATATACACAAACGCCTAAATGGCGCTATGAGGTCTCAGTAAAGTTTACCTTTAACCTTTTTGCATAGAAAAAAAGCTAACACTGCCAAACATGTGTTTGGTGAGGTCAAAGTGTCCTTGACCTTTGACCACCAAAATCAAGTCAGTTCATGATGGATGGACAAACGTCCCTCAAACATAAAGCCTCTGACCTCTGCTGTCGCTAGAGCAGAGGCATTCAAAAAAGCAGATGAAGCTGAGAGTGTAAAGACTGAATTTTCACCATATAAAAGAATGTTAATAAGTTAATGTACAGAAGCTTCATCTGCAAAGGGCCTGGTCACCATCAGTGGAGACCTGAGAACAACCTGCAGAGATGCATCCACAGACTCATTAACACTGCAAACTGTATGATGGAGAAATGCAATTTAAACCCTGTTAGAGTCAGCAGTAAAATGTTGAGGTCACTGCTTCTACCACTTTAACACAGCTCTGCATCAGCAAAAATATATATCTGAACAGAAAGATGCAGCAACTTGGACAAATTCACCCTCTTACAGCCTTCAAGTGTCACGCTACATTATATGACCTTGCTTTTTTCTGAAAACATGGCATTGGCCATTAGAGTTGTAAGATAAAAGGTATCAAGTTCTCTCATTTCATCTATGTTCAAAATAAAAAGGTGGGTTATGACACGTTGTGCTGGTAACACAGTAAACAAACCATTTCCTATTCAAAATTTAGAAGTAATACAAACCACTAGAATTTCACTCAGTAGCTCACATTCCTCCACCAAGGCCCAACAGTCACTTTAAATTAAAACAAGCCATACAGCTGGGGCTACATTACGCTCCTCAGCACATCAGTGTTATAAAAGCCTACACCCATTATTAAACCACATGTAAATCTACTAGATAAATGATTCTTTTTACTTTTGCACACTCAAATTTCAGTCCCCTAAACAAGATCTATGAATAATTTTATGAATTCAACAAAATCCTGGATCCACAACAAAATTGAATGGGTTCCTCCCTGACCATTACGGCATCCTTCCACTAAATCTCATGGAAATCCTGCGAACTAACAGAGAAACACAGATGAAAACATAATGGCCTGAAACCAGCGTAGCACTAACAATGGACTGACAAAAATGCGGTTTTGAAATAGATATCCTCACAAGTAATACAACGACCCAAGTTTGGTGAAAGTCCATGCATTCATTTTTGAGGTGTGATATTTCCTACACTGCCTATTCATAATTTAATCTCAGCACCTATGGAAAAATAACCATCTAATCTGTTGTGAAGGCCGTTTCCTTATTTATAGTGTGTGCCCAGAATCCACCAATATGCACAATCATATTTCAGCTGCTGCAAACTGTGGAATAAATAAGACACTAAAGAAAATATATTTGCAGTGTGCTCAAAGGCAGTGGTCCCTCTCTGTAGTGAGACGCTCCCGTATAATATTAAGCATATATGTAATTTGTCTGTGAATATTGTGGGTAGTGTCACATATTTCACCTGTGAAAGACATTGACGATAACGACCAACGTATTAAAACTGTATAAAAGTGAGAAATGTTGTGATGCAGGAACGTCTCTGTTCTGAGACGATGGCGAGGAGTCGGCTGTGCGTCGTTCAGGGAACAATCAGAAAATAAAAAACAGGAGCGTTCACATTCGAAACACCTTTGGTCCAACAACAAAAAGACGATTTAAAAACCCCCGTGGGATCTGTTCATGGTTAAAAGTTCACGGATCACAGACTGGACTTCACTTCTTTTTTTTTTCTTTTTTTAATATATTTTCAAAAAATCAGGATCAAAATGTGATGTTGATATTTTTAAACTCATGTTTGTGTTGTGACACAATCTGATTTTTTGTTCGGGTTCATTTTTACATCAAAATAAGAAAAAAACTAAAATACTCTGGACCATGCTTAAATAATTTAAACCTTTTGTTTCCTGCATTTTTCTGTAAAAATTTAATTTGTCTCCTTTTCTTTAAAACAAAAGTAACAATTAGTATTAAATTTACTGAATTAATTTGAATGTCTCAAAATATACTAAACCAAACACATCTCTAATGTGAATTTTTAAAAGACAATTGAGAAAGGGATTTCTTTGATCTGAAATTAAATATCAAAATCAGCTGCTAATGATTAATCATGACAATAAAAGCACTGTACATCTCACTTGATTTTCAGTGTTTCCCTCATCAGGCGTCGTCCTGCTGTGACAATACGTCCTCCGGCTGTTTCCCACAGTGCACTGTGTGTTACATTACAACAACTTGAGGACTGATGAGAGTAAATGGGATAAAACAGGATTAGATGTATCTGCACATGGTCAGTTAGTGTCAGTGTGTGGGGGCTGTAAACATCTGTCTGCAGGTGTTAGACACACAACAGTTTATAAAATATAGTGAACAGTCGCAGAGGATTCTGTGCCCTCTGAGGTTTACGGTGGATGTAAAGCTCCCTCTAGTGAAACGTTTTACCCTCCTGGCTGCTACAGAAAAGTCCTACCACTCATGTTCTGTCAAACACTTAAAGACAAATTAAATGAAACATCTAAAGAGCAGTTTCAGTCTCCTCTAATCATGTCCTCAGTATTGATTCACAGACTTTGGGGGAGTTCAAACAACCTGTCAATGAGTTTCGTCATTTGTATATTTATTTTTAAAGTACAGAAAAATGCTGAGACATTTGTTTCATTCTGATTGTTTTAGAGTCAAAATTCCCAAATGTACTAAATCATAAATTACTTAAACACCTTTTTAGATAGAGCTGTAATGTAATTAACACATTTACACATTCACATAATAGGGTCTATTAGTATTTAAACAATTGTATAAGGATATAGATATATTTAAAAATATAAAGTTTGATTATCATTGAAAGAATTGCTCAAAATTAGATTGACCTCAGTATTTCTAAAATCTCACCTCCACATTTTTTAGCTTTAATTTAGTTATTATGTAATGTTTTTTATTTTAGTCCTTTAAGATGCTTGTTATAATATGTGCAGAGTTAAGGAACTTAAAGTTAGAGTAGAAACAAATCTTATAAAATATATTTTTTAAATAATTCCTCCAATAACCGCTTATCTATATACTTATAAAGTAATCTACCTCTTCCATAAGTAGTTTGTTTCCACATGTTATGTCAACATTTTTTAAAGTAGAAAAGGGCAGATACTTTGTCCTGTCCACTGAAACATGCTCAATAAAGTTGATTTAAGATCAGATTATATGCAATAAGATAGTATTTGATTATGTGCAATTATTTTGGCCTAAATGTTTACTTAAATATAGCAGAGAAATAAAAAATAAAATCTGACTGATAGCGATGCAACTTTTACTACATTGTTTATTAGACTCTGCTGCCATCTAGTGGTTAAAGGAAGACTTTCAGCATTTACTTATCACTGCAGTTTCCAATGTAAGAATTAATTTAGGAAGGTGGAGATTGTCCAATTTGATTTAAGATTACATGAACTATTTCCATTCATAACTATGCTGTGGATTAATTGAATTGTTTTGAACATACTGGAAAGATTTGTCGATCTCAATATGGTGAAATTGGATGATTGAATTAAAATGATCTGATTAGTCCTTATGCATCAGCAAATGCATCTTATGTTACAAAAACATCCGTTAGTAACTAACATGTTTGTTGCATCCATATATAGCAGATGAGTTTCAATCAACAGAGCCTTATATCTCTTATTCTACTGCATCACAATTCAAACTATAAAATCCATTTAAATTATTAGATGTTAAAGATTGCCTTCATATAAAATATTCACTGTCGCTAAGTTTCTTAAAAAAATGTATTTAAAGATCACTTAAAATATTTGTCATTAGATTTTTCATCAATCGAAGACTGGACTTATCTAACAAACAGCAGAGTAAACCACCACCTACAGGAACTGAACGCTCAGTGGCAAAGGAGCCAAACAAAAAGCTGGGTTCATTCAGGTGAAGAAACCTCACACAGACATGCTGACACACAGTAGCCAAGATAGACCTCTACACACACAATTACTTAATTGCAGCTTTATAAAGCCGACAATAATAGTCAGAAGACACAACTTTCATCAAGTGGCTGCTTTAAATTACAGAGTTGCTGTTACTTAAAAATTGACACCATTCACCAAGAGGCCAGAGACCAACACGGTCAAGAGACGTAAGGTTTAAGAGGTTGATCCAAGTTATATATTTCTAGACTTCCTTCTCTCTGGAATCAATAAAATGTGTTAAATCGTGTGAATTATCTGAACATCACCTGAAAGAGCAGGCCTGTGTTGTCACATAACTTGTTGCTTTAATGAGAATTAGCCACATTAAGCGTCAGCCCCAACTCTGCTGTTGGGAATTTGTTTCATGAGCTCAAAATATTGACTGATACTTAGTTTGACGGACATGGATTGACATTTCAGTCATTCCAAACTGAAACGCATGGATCTATTATACATCCACGACTTTCCTAAAACTCTCTACAGTCCTTTCCCCCAAAAATATATCCAGGCCTGAAAGTTGTTATTTTTAGTCCAGTTTTTTTAAGACCAAATCTTTTCAGAATGAGGTGAAAAAAAAAAAAAAAAAGTCATGTGATCAGCAACAATATGTCCATAACCCTAACCCTGCATGTACATAGTAAAACACCCCTTTAAATTTAAGGTCAAGTAGCACTTGACAATTAACAGAAATATTTATTTTACAGTTAGTTTGATAAGGAATCTTTTATTAACCTATAAAAAGCCTCTGTATATTTATTACTGTCTTGGGGAAAGCATATTTTGTAACTACAATACAACAGGGACAATAAAGAGTAAACTGTACCCTAAATATGTACGAGTAAATTAATGACTGATAAATGGCTGTTCCAAAGTCAGGGGCTTGTTGGCTCTTCGATTCACTACGTTATCTCTATTAATAGAGGAAACATAAGTGCTGTGTAAACTCATTCAAAGACATGCTCACATTGTAAGGCAAGTCACATACCTGAAGAGTGGTATAGCTTTACATAGATACACTTGTAGCGACACACTACAGGAAATTCTTTAGTCAGCCAATGGAGCAGGAGAGCGACAGGCTCTGAACTCCTCCCAACAAATGTTACAAATCCAAATAACCCAACCAACGACTGAAAGTCAGGCCAAAATGATTTTAAATGCCCTTTTAACAGTCCTTTCCAGAGCATTACAGTTGCACCATCTGACAAGCATAGGACAGACTGACCAATCTGAGCTGTCGGAGAGGAAAATGCTCCTGGTTCCACAACTTATATTTGTAAGGTTTAGTGCAAAAGTGAATAAACACTCAATTCAGCTCGATACAATTTTACAGTCAGATTACACTCATTTGTCCAATTCCCTCTGTACAGTCCAGAGAGTTCAGTCAGCATCTGAAATAACCACTAAAAAGACAAATCAACTGATCAACATGTGAGCAGTAGCCAGGGATAGAACGTCACAACTCTTAGCAACCACTTCCTCATTAACACAAGTGAGAACTTCAATACTGTATTTTGGTTCCTACCATTATATCTGCCTTAAGGGCAGATACTGGCTTCTTTTTTAAGTTGCACAGAATTTGATTGAATAAGCAATAGTATGCATTTTAAGGTTGCTATAGTGGTGGAGAGAAGTAGTGTTAAAGTTAGTTTGACATGCAAACTATTGAAATAAAGACTATATATAGGATTGTTTGCGTGGATTCATCAAGTAGACCCCAAATTTGTTATTTTCTCAACTTGCCGCATATTACTTCTCATGTCCAAGTAAAGATTTCAAAGCATCGTAAAAATGAGGAAGAAATTCGCACAAAGTTCGTGACACGTGCAAATAGCAGCACTTACATTATGTTGACCCAAATCCACATTATGTAAATTTTCAAATCTCTTAGAGAAGGAGTTTCCATCCACAAGTTCAGAAGAGTTTGGTCCAAAAGATGCAAACGTGAATTTCTCCCACTAAGGAAAGTGTCGTCTTTGCATTCAGATAGAAGATAAAGGGTATTTGGATCTCTTGCCATCATGACCTCAACCTCACTCAGGTGTTAATATGAAGTGACGTTCCTCTCATGAGTTGGCTGTAAATTCCACTTTGAACCATTCAGGTGTCCAGTGCTGTCAGCTGTTTCCATCTGTGTGGTCAAAATACCCTGCTGTCCTCCTCCATCTGGATAAAAGGGTTAAACCCTGCAGGAAAAGAAATCCTTCCACAGACTGAAGTGTTGCTCCCTTGAAGTTAAAATGGAGCCATATCCGTGACTTGATAGGAACGTGTCCGCTGACATCCAGTGGGTGTCATCCCAGTCTGCTGCTCAGATTTTTTTTTTTTTTTTTTAAATCAACCGGCAAACTGCAACACTTTTCTCCTGGTTCTTCTTTTTCTTGTGATCACCCAATATTTTGAGAGAAAAAAAAGAAATGGTATGAGGACAATCACAAAAATCCAAAATGCATTGATGGTAGATTAATCCATAAATCCTCCAGACGAGGGAGAAAATCTTTCCTCGGAATGACAGGTGTGCTGCAATCCCACACCTGTTAGCTGGCCATGAAAACCTCCTTTAAAGTTTGGACTTCTTGTTTAAAAAGAAAAGCGTGGGAGATGAGAATGTTGGACAAACCGAGATGACGAGGTTCATGGAAGCAACAGAGAGAGAGAGACAGATGAAGGACATTTGAGTTGAGGAGTCATGCACCCTGCATCTCCCATCCAGGACGATGAATAGAGAGCCTGCCTCTCTGCCTCCTTTTATATACTCTTCCCCTGCTGACTCGCTTTGGCTTTTACTCTGGCTTCAATGTGAGTGTGTGCGCACACACAGAGAGACAGACCTCTTTCAGAGCAGCAGGAATATATTATAGCCCAAACAAAAGAAGCCGCCTTATTGTTTATGAATTACCAGCCTTCCAAAGGCAACAAAGGCCCCTATTTTCATAGAAAACTCCATTTTCATTTCAGCTCCATTTGATTACCAGAGCGGAGAAAATAAAAAGACCTCTCCGGTCGCCCCGTCCCAAAGGGACTCATTCCTCCTCTCGCTCAATCAACACAACTGAAAGGGTTTCTTTATTGCTTCCCTTTCAGGACTGACGTCAAATGGGCTTTTAGGAGAAAACCAATGACAAAAAATTATTGCTTGGCTATTTTGTACAACAACAGGGCCGGGGAGAAGAGAGGAGTCCTGTGTTGTCTTTGTCATCTTTCTTTTCCCTTTTCTTTTGCTCCATTCAGCTATTGAAGAGGAAAATTGCAGAGGCTGGAAATTAATGGTGAGGGTTTGAAGGGAAGAGAGAGCACAAGAAAGAGGGAGACACAAAGCAACAATACAAGTAAAATCTAAATTATCAGCTGCTGCTAAACAAAGTGAAAGAAGAGAGTGTATATTTAGTGTGTGTCACCTGTTGGTTCTATGGCCAAAAACAATGCAACCCCAGTGAATCAAGTTTTAGTTTAATTTACAAAAGAGCCCATCGATAGTGTGTGTGTGTTAGACTTAATGATTGGTTCTCTATACAGTTCAAATCTCAGGTCCTGAGTTTCACAAGCATTTTACATTCAACACTAAAGAGTCATGCAGTTACATGTCAGGAACATCAGCTGTGTTATAACCTCAGAATGGGCTCTTTCTTTGATTAAGAGATTCAGCGAGAAAGGATGCAGTCATCAACTGACTCGGCACACTCAAATCTGACTGTTCTCCATTATCGCCAGTTTAGGAGAGTGAAGGCTACTGACTTCAAGAAATATGGAATTTTTGTGAATCTTCAAGAAGCAGAGAAGGAAAGAAGACCAATTGTACTGAGGGAAATTAGAATAAATGGTTTGATGTGAAGCTGTGCTTTGTTCACACCAAGCCACCCTGCAAACACCATCTACAAGGTAAATTTGACATCAATTTCTAACTGACACCACCATGACAAAAAGAGTATGCCTGAAAAGAACAGTCACCTGAAGCCACCTTTTTCTGTTATCGCAAGCCAAGCAAAACACAACAGATGCTACATTTCTTTGCAAATCCATACAGTCTGTGCACGATCTTACAATCTAATCCACAAAAACCCTTAATAGCAGGTTATGTAAATTTAAATACCCCTGAATCCTTTTCATTATCAAGCATCATCCAGTGATTGTTACTCATGGCCACAGTGACAGAAAACGTTACTCACGGTAAGTAGACTGCATCTATATAGCACCTTTCTAGTCTTAATGCCCAATCAAAATTGCTATGTAGTACAAGCCACATTCATACAACATGCTACTATATGCTGCACTTCTATCACACACTGTCTGCACAGGGGCAATTCAGGATTGGAACAACAAACCTCTGGTTAGTGGACAACTGAGCCACAGCCGTGGACTGTTGAACAAGGTAATTGAATTGTTCGTGTTTTGTTTTTTAGGTTAGTTTGAATATATTTACTACATGTCCACTAGATGGATGAGAAAAACCTACAGCCTGACATTAGCAGCCTGTACATTGTGGAGAAAGTATTTTTTCCTCAAGAAGATGAATAGTGTCAGCACACGCTGACTCCAGAAGATGCTCTATTCATCTTCTGCTTTGCCTTCTTTTTTTGTCCTTCTGAATGAATATTTGGCGCGAGACAAAAGGTGAACTAATCAATTATGCCTCTCACAGGGCCCAGTGCTGTTGTGAAAAGCATTGACATTTGAGCTTTCCAGACGACATCTGCAAAATTATATGCCTTCCATTGTGAGGCAGCCAGCCCTGTATCAAAGGCTGTAAAAGGCCTTGTCAATTTAGTAAGGACAACTCCACAAAGACTCTTTTCTCTTCTGTTGTTATGGGAATAATGCTTTTCACTGGTGACCTGCCAAAACCTGTTGCCAATTTGGCCAAGTGATGTTATTGACGGCATTGATAACAGTCATCCACCTTGGAAACCATCAAACCGTTGTTAACGCACTGTCAAAACATCACAAACGTATACGTGGTGATCAAATTCTACAAAAACGTTATAGAGGCTATACAGAGAATACGTGAAGACAGTCAGTCTCTCCTCTAGTATAGTGGAGCTGCCTGAAACCACTGATCACTTTCTGTGCAGTGACAAAACACAAAAGTAAAACAATCAGAAATTAAGCCAATATTATGTCTGATGCATTTGGTTTATCCTGTAACTACAAATCCTGTATTTTCTGCTGTCCCTGCTCACTATTACAGATAAAGATGGAGGGTCAAAGTGTCTGAAACTTTAAAATGTTAAAAAGCCCATCAGGCAATAAATACGATTCTGATCTAGCTGAATAATGAGACTATAGGTGGACAGCATGAAACAGCAGGTGACCACTTCATTCAAATATTTCTCATATTTGCTCCTATGCATCATTATAAAACAGAAGCATTTTTAAGATGAGGTGACAAACAACAACCACATCAAACCATAAAAATCAGCAACCTAAATGATGAAATAGATAATCTACTCCAGATATCATCAGGGCATCTTTACCCACAGATCACACATTACCAATCCTACGTAGTGTTTTTAGTTAGTTTAGAGCCTAGTGATTGATGTTTGGCCTAATACAACCAGAGGAATTAAATTGAGAGAAAAGTCTTGGAGCAACATATATACCATTAACGATAACCACATAACCAACACTAACCATTTCCATTAAGCTGCTCTACAGCTGCATGATGAAACTATAGTTTTGATAGCCTCTTTTTATAATTGCTCAAATGCATCATTGTAAACAACAGTGACATTGTAACCAAGGTCAGGTTATCAATCAATCAAATTTTATTTGTATAGCCCATATTCACAAATAACAATTTGTCTCATAGGGCTTTAACATGGTGTGACATCCTCTGCCCTTAACCCTCAACAAGAGTAAGGAAAAACTACAAAAAAACCTTTTAACAGGGTAAAAAGAACGTAGAAACCTCAGAGAGAGCCACATGTGAGGGATCCCTCTCCCAGGACGGACAGAAGTGCAATAGATGTCAAGTGTGAAGGAGAACATCATCAAGGTTTTAGCAGTATTGATAGGGGTAGACCTTTCTGAAGCATAACTGAAGGTCAGTGAATTGGTGGATTAATGTCAATAAGGGTCAAGTATCTGAGAAATACTATGTATCAAGCAGTCTTTCTGCAATCATAGTCTATGGTCAGCAGCCAGCAAGATCATGATCCACCATCAAGATCGGATGCCACTATAGTCCACAGTCATTGTTCACTGTCGCCATTAGGATCCATCATCAGCTGCCACCTTGGTCGTGGTCCACCACCATTTTCCGATGCCAAAACGATAAAGGATCCGCCTTTATTGTCACGATCAGCCAGCACGATACAGAATCCGCCATACTGGATCCACCATTACGATCTCTGATATGCGATCCACAGATCCTAATCCATGATGTGGCCAAGGTAAATTCCCTTCAGTCTTCCATTCAGGAAGTAGATTTGAGTGCAGTGTGCAGAGACATGAGACGCAGGGAGACGAGGGAGGGGGGGGCAGACTTCTCATGCATTGCTCCGTTCTTCTACTGTTACAGGTGTAAGATCAATGTGAAACAAAACTACATGATGAAACTCATCCTCAATATATTGAAACACAATCTACATGAATTACTTCAAGCAAGTGTGATAAGAGAGTCCAAGTCACCATTTTCTTCCCCTATTGTGGTTGTAAGAAAATGAAACAACCATGTGCAAAGAGTTAGACCATTGTAAACTCAATCTTCAAACAGCAAGGATGCCATTGCATTACCCAACCTTGAAGAGACTTTTTCAGCACTGACTCCAAGATGTTCACAGTACTTGTCTTGAAGTCTGGATACTAGCAGATTGAAATGGATGAGACGGACGAGGTAAAGACAGCTTTTGTATCTCCTCTCCAGATTCTGGGAGTTCAGCCGCATGACACAGGGCATTACAAATGCACCCACTACAGATGTTCACACCTGATTTAAGAGATAATGGCCTAAAATTCTCCTGGGAAGTGCAATCAGTGTGCTACTTAAAACATGTATCTGAAAATGGTGTAGAAACAGATCCAGAAAAAGCCTTAAAAAACCTGGCCAATTCCTAAATACCTGAAAGAGATAAAATCCTTTGTTAGGCCACTCAGTGAAATCACTCACGGTTATACATCCAGGTGCAAAACCCCAGAGATTAAAAGGGCCATGTGGTCCATATCCCAACCCAAAACAGCCTTTTGAAGTCCATGGACTCCCGAGTGTTACAATGCTTTTCAGACCCATTTAAAAAAATACTTACCAGTGCTCAAAAGCAACATTGCATACAGATGCCACAGGACTGGGAGCTGCTTTATACCAAGAACAAGATGGGAAACAACAAGTCATTGCTTTTGCAGGCGTGGTCCATTACAAAGCAAGTCTCGATATCCAGCCCATAAACTAGAGTTACTGGCACCCAAATTGAGTTTAACTAAAAAGTTTAAGGAGGTCATTTAACTGAGGTCACAGACAGTAATCCTCTTACATACATACCTCTGCAAAGTTAGACATCACAAGCTATGGATGGTTGCAATGTCTAATAACTGGGTTGGATGCTGATGGCCTCTCAAGGAATCCACATGGAATATCATCAGAATGATAGCCAGTCTCGGAAGGAGCAGGATCGAATAAGCCACTTCACTCAGCAGCATCTGGTTGACACCATTCCCACAGCAGTGATCCTCCAAAATGTTGATGAAATTTGTCAAGAGTCACTTAATCAGAACATCCAATGCTTCCATTCAGTGTTAGATCACTCTGCCGGAGTCTCTTGCAATCTCTGCAGATGCAATTCCTGACTTCTATGTCACAGAGGATCAAAATGCCTTACCCATCATTCCTTTTCTGTCCCAACTCTTTTTTACCTGGACCTGTGGAAGGGGGAGGGAAACTTACTGATGAAGTGTCCAAAGAAGTTGAAAATGACCAAACTCAAACTGACAAACCCCTTGACATTTCCAGTGACCCTGCTATAGCTGAAAGTTCACATGGAAACAAAGGAAACCTCAAAAGGTTTCAGTACCATTCGGTAGTCCATTAATTTCCACTGTACAGTCACCTTTTCAAAGTCTGTCTTGAGACAAAAGTGCGTCTGTTGTCCTTACCAGTTCACAACTCCATGTAGCGTAGTTATGCAAGATCACATTTTAAAAGTCTGAAGATGCACCAGTAGCCAATCAGAGCTTCTTAACTGATAAATGGTGTCACGCTGCTGCAGATGTTTACAAAGTGATGTTTCTGTTCACCTGCTGAATGAATCGCTATGAAGTCTGAACGTTCGAATTGGCGACTATATGAACTAAAGAACCCAGGAGCGATCTACAGTGGAGCATGGATTCCAAACCACAACAACAATCATCCTGAATGTGAAGTAGGATTTACATACATTGTAAAGCAGGCACTGCAAAGAGTTAAACACACAGGAAACCACAAACATCACATCATTGCAAATCCAGTATCCAATAATGCCAAAAAGCAGGATCTCTAAATTCCTCTGGTATGGTATTAGGCCATGCTTCTAATCTCTTAAAGTGTGTTAAATAGCGAAAGGTCTAGGTTGCAATGCATCATTATTAAAACTTTTTAAGAAGAGGTGACACAAACAACAAACTTGGGGGGGGGGGGGGTGAAATACTTCTATCACTAGGTCCATAACATCCAGGAAACATAAGAGCGATAAAGAGTTGATTTGATATGCAATTTAAGAGTTGGATAGTGATGAAGACATTGCAGGATTGTTTGAAAGCATGGTGTGAACACCCCTCTATGTCTTTCATAATGCAAGAGCTGACAATGGATCCACTTACAAAAGGAAATTAAAGGAAATCTGTTTCTGGAATGGATTTTATTATTCAAACAGTAAGGAGTCTGCTATAGGAGGAGATAATTGGATTCATTGGATAATCTTTGTATTACTGAACAAAAGAACATGGCTCATATTGTGAAAGCGAGTAAAGAAGAGGAAGTCATGGACAGTACCTCTAGCACAGATCAAGAGATGGATAAGAGTGAACATGTATCCAAGTTAAGAAATGTCAAAATGAAAACTTGCACACTCAAGCAGAAGGAAAAATATAAAGAGGGGAGTTATGGAAGATTTGTCATATGTGCAGAAAGTAATTTTCGAAGTATAAACAGCTACGAATCCACGCATGATCTTTTGACTGAAGGAGTCAAATGAAGATGAATGGTTTGAAGCTAAAATGCCAGAAATTAATGTTTCTGTGTGTGTGTCTGAGTGGCTGTCTGGAATATCTAAGGCTGATGAATTGCAATAGTGGGCCCTAAAAACAGTGCGTCCCAAGTCTCTAGTGGTGGATCCGGCTCAAAAGCCTCCTCTGTTGCATCTGACAGGATACTTGCAGAAGCAGAAAGAGTAGCCATCAAGGTTAAAATGGCAGCACTGAAAGAAAAACGTGACCTGGAGGAAAAAGAGGAAGCACTGAACATGAAACATAAAGCATAAAGATGAAGCTTTGGAGATGAAAACAAAGTTGAAGGCCTCATCGTCTAAATTTTCTGTTCTTATATCTGCTGTGGAAGAACAAGAAACTGTCCAAGAGCTAAACCACAAACTGGAGCATCATCCAGGCCCAATAACAGCCACCTGCTGAAATCCTGCCGATTGAAGGTAAGATGGACGAAGGAATACCTGACACTAGAGGTAGAAGAGGTCCAAGATTAAAAATAAATGACAGACTGAAGACATTGTGGTGATAGTTGACCTAGCTCCCCACGCTCTTCATGACCTCTTGGACGAATCCTTGAGACGAGGCCTGATTCTAATGGACTGGTCCAGTCAGTTGGACTCAAAACAAACTGAGGCATCTTAGAGAGGCCAATAACAAAACTACCTGCTTTTAGAAGAAACTTAATGTAATGCATGTTTCTATAGTAAATGTTGGCTGGTAATTGTTTCATGCTTGGACATTTGGGGGCGGATGTGATTGTTGTTTGCATACACTTCTGCTGTTTGAGTTAGCCCCATCTAGTGTCTGTGGATGGAATCTATAAATATTCTGCATCAATGCAGATACAAACCAGCAACACTCAATATGTAGATATAAAACTTAAAAGCCCCATAATAAACTATCAATGCTTGAATCAAATACAAAAATCAGTCTTCAAACTTAAGTTATAGTGAAATATAAAAGTGTCTTAACTACTCCAGATATTTCATGTCACTTAGGCAAGGACGACATCCACAGCACACTCTTTATACCAAGACACAACAAATCTTACACAGATGCAAGTACACATCAATAATACTAACAAGACTGAAAACTTTAAAAAAGGCCCCAGAACAAAGTATTAAATGCATGTATCAAATACATGACTTACACCCTGTATTCAAACAATACCAATAACTATTTCAATATAAAATTCATCAAAAAGGTCCAATATAAATCAATATATTGCTCATTCATTGCGCAAAGATGAAGGGTTAAAACCACAACCTTCATTTGGGAGCTAAGACTCAAAATTATGGACAATATTTCGTGTCACTTAGACAAGAGTATAATCACCAGCCCTGACTCATCTACCAGGAAAATACATGACTTATATCTCCTTATATTATATATACATGACTGGCCCATAATAAGACAGCCTGACCTACCTGTACTTTATTAGTAATTAAAGTTCATTATATAATCAGTTTTAAAATTAGGCAAGACATTTTATGCAGCAACACAGCAAAGACACACAGACATTGCTGAGTGATGCAGTGGGACATTTAACTATGAGGCAGGGCCAGAGACAGAGTTTGTGTTTGACTCACATTTGAAGTACAAGTCCTCTCTGCTTCTTCATGAAGACGAGTGTTACAGTTGTTTTGTTTGTTGACAGCAGACATCGTCTCCTCTCAGTGACCTTAATCAGTCAAATAAAGGAATCTAACACAGCATGAGAATGTAAGTGATGTAGCTCCTGTATTAAAAACATAATAAAAATAATAATGACAGTTAGTGTTACTACTCACATTTGAAGTAGAAGTTGTCTCTGCTTCCTCTCATGAAGACAAAGTGTGACAGTCATCGTATTAGACAGAAGTCTTCATCTCCCCTGTGAAATACTCCAACAAATAAACTCAAAATAAGCCAATATTCTAAATTGTGCAAAGCAACACAGCAAACGCACAGAGTTATTGTAAAAACTCACATTTGAAGTAGAAGTCGTCTCTGCTTCCTCCCATGAAGACAAAGTGTGATTTTGTTTCCTCTCTGTTCCAAATGAGAGCTCATCAGCTTCCACCATTAACACTGACAAACTGAGCCTCATTTAGCAAAAACACTCAAGTCTAACTTCTTACATTTGTTTGTTTGTTGACAGAAGTCCTCATCTCCTCCTCACTGTTTTAATAAACACTAGAAAACGCTCATTTGCTTCCACCATTAAAACTGATAAACTCGGCTAAACTCTAAACTTCTTAACTTTACATTAAATAACTTACTAGTGTTGACTTCTTGTCGTTTATCGGGAGTTCTTGCTTCTCGTTTCTCGTTTCTCTTCGTGTTCCTCAGCTGCAACATTAAACCCTCATCAAGAAACACGTGCGTCAGCCGGCGTCGCTCCAGCCGGCAGTAACCCTCTGTGACCACACACACAGGCTGACATGAATCTATCGTCAGGACCCAGAGGGGCGCTGTTTCTCCTGTTTGAGGAAGAGGCCACACATATGGATAAACGTTGATTACGATATAATTAAATGTGTTTTATCAATTTAAAATAATCTTGGATAGTTCTTTGTATTTTACTTGTGTAAAAGTAGTTATCTAGATATATCCTCTATCACTGGGCGTGACCAATTGTAATGTAAGCTGCTAGTTACTTTGCAGATTAATAAAACAGAATATAATAAGTGGTGATGTATTATTATAGGTGGAAACATGTCAACCAATGTTGGTAAATCTGTATTACCTTTATTCTGCAATGGATGAAGTTCTATTAGAGACATGAGTCTGATTGAACATTTTATTCAGACAAATGGGTGAAATAAATAGAGGTTATGATTCTTCTCACAGTAACAACTGCTTGAAGACACAATACATTTACATCAGTTAAATACATAATTTAGAGTCAAAATTGGCATATTGCATTACATGGCTTACATTAGTGTAGTTCTCATTCAGTTAATTTTGCAGGTGAAGTCTTAACGCTAAAAGCCTCGTCAGTTTACTGACGCTTGGGAGAAAACACAAAAGGTCCAAGTATAAAATAACAAGCCGTTAAAGAGTAAAAACACAATCACAAATATAAAAATAAGAAATCGTGCTATGGTAAGTTTCTTTTCAATATTGTAAAAACCATAAAAAAAAACAAAGAAACAATATATTTCCAGTGTTGTATTGCTTGGATTTTGGCCTTGAAACAAAACAAAAAATCATTGAGCAGACGCACTAAAGCTCCTGAAGACTGCGATGGTGTCTGAACATCGTTTCTCTGACACATGTGGACTCTTACTGGGAAATTCAATGCCTCAGAAATCAGTTCAGTGCAGTTCAAATTATTCCTGAAGTGTTAAATCAATCTGCTCGCCTCAGAATCAGCTACTAAACATATTTGTTGAAACTGCTACCTGATGAGTTTTTTTGGTCAATCGTATATATTTCAAGTTTTTGCTGATTTACAAAGCTCTCCCTACACAGCTGGAGCATGGCGTAATGACAGTGGGTCCCCAGATTTACTTCATCTTAAAAAGGCACAGGAAACTCAAAATTCTCAATATTTCGAATAAAATAAGGAACGATTGCATTGTGGTGTTGCGCACAGCTGTCTGAAATGTCATCACTTGCTTCTAATCGCTCCCACGTTGTTTCGTAATGTAATTTCATTATTTACATTTCCAGGTTCAGACTGTATATAAAGATGGGCGACATGACTACACCCTAAAAATGACGCCAAACCGTCTTTGTCCTCATTGCCTCCGTCAGTATAAGTCATAAACCCCTCCTCCTCCATGTAAGTGGATGGGACATGCACCAAACTAAAGATCAAATTGTATGTCAAGTATGTTTTTCTCAAAGATGATTTTCTGTGATTTTAGGTAGTTCTTTTCATGCTTAAGATACACTTTGTTGTTCAAACAGTTTCCATAACAGCTTGTGTTTGACAAATGATAAAAAGCTTCAAAATATGTAACACTATACCCAGATGTAGTCAAGTGTTGAGCAGTGCAAGGCGATGCTACGGTTCATCTTTCACAATATAAGTTTACATATTTCAAGTAATAAAGAAAAGTGATATTTGGTAGGAATATAAAACATACTGCTGGTAGACAAGATTCTGCCTAGTTTTTCTAAATTAACTGCAAATGGTTGCAATGATGTTTCTGTTACTGTCATGTATTTTACTGCAGCTTTTGGCAGATGTATAACATTTAACAGTTTGTTTACCTTGTAAGCTTTCTCAAATTCACACAGGGAAACAGAGGTGAATCTGAAACTTCAGCATTTATCTTCTTGTTGTGCTGAGACTTATGAAACTGGTTCTTGCAGCTCCTTTGGCTCTAACACATTTCTTTTATCTTTAGATATTGCTTTCTCCATGAAATCTGAAATGGATGCTGAACGGAAGCTGAAACTCCCTGATGGTTGATTCCTGAGAAAAATCTCCCTCCAGCTTCCGTTTGACAATAACAAGTTGTTTTTGATTAGATAAACTCACATTATATCATCTTAAATTCAATTAATTCACATCAGACTGAGGACTTTCATGTCATCCTGTAAAATATGAGGCCACTTATAAGTGCTGGTAATTTAAGGTTTAGCTTAAAAAAAATGTATTTTGTGTGTCACAAATAATAATTTATAAGCATCTTTTTAAATGTTTCTTTAACATTTGGATTTGTGATTAAGTCGCTGCTAACCCAAAATGTCTGTTTAGTTTTTATGAAATATATAAACTCATGTATCGTTCTAATTCATGCACCAGGTCAGTTAATAAAATACTTTCCTGGCAATGGTGACATTTTATACTTACTGCAAGAAAGTAAAAGATATAAAGAGATTTTTGTGTCGGCGCTCCAAAGGCTTAAAGAAAGTGGAAAGGAGCATGACAGGAAGTGAGGTCATCATGCCTACCAGCTATTTTGGCTTCACAACTTTAAAGTCAGATGTGATGGCTTTGCTGATGGCCGGCAGGCATCTTCTCTTGGTCCAGAGGGTAGTATGCAGGGAATTGTGAGGGTTGAAGTGAAAACGGTGAAGACATGTTGAATAACACAATGGAGTGTTGGCAGTTTGTGTCCACGCAGGTTGAACAACATTTCTCTCAGGCCATTCGGTCATTTAAAAGTCACAATCCTGTACGTGATGTTTGGATCCAAATAGATCTTAGAGGTTTGTCTCATCCCAGGTTGGGTCGTCCATGCTCTTCAGAACCCTCCTGATGACCCTCTCCATCTCCTTCCTCGCTCGCTGCTCCTCCTCCAGCGTCCTCTTCATCCTCTTATTGTCCTGTAGAAAAACCAAAGAGGAGGGGAAAGTGGATGGATGAGAGAGAGGAAAAATCAAGCAGTATCCATCAAGGAAAAGGAGAAAATTGGTTTCCCACTTGACTTAAAAAACATACACAAATTACTTCTTTCCACACAACAATCTAGATAAAGTTTATAAATGTAAGTTTAGTAATAATCAGGTTAGTAGTGAACTAAAACTGCCTACTCACCTGTTTGAGTTCCTGAACTTCATCCTTGAGGCTATACACAGTGTCCACCAAACTCCTGCAGGAACACAACAGCTCTGATTTACTGTGATTTACTTTACATCTGATGTACTGACACTATCCTCACTTCCTAAATCCATATACATATATTCATAACTTGTTAGCATTTCATATGTTTCATTTTTCAAAATGCAATTGATATGTTCCAATTTATTTTATGGCAACCTCTAATTTTTCATTTCTTTTCATGTTTCCTCCATTCACTATGTTTGTATTCACATATTATGTTGTTTTTGTATTTTCAGCACCTCTCCTCCACCACAGTCTGTCCGTTGCTCCTGGTTTCCTCCACTATGATCTTCTCCTCCTCTGGGAACAACATTTGAACGTCCTTCCTGCTGGAGCCTGATTGAAACAATGGTGGATACAGAATTAGAGGAGTAAAGTATACAGTAAAATGACACACACACACACACACGCACACACGCACACGCACACGCACACTGGCTGATACACAAGTATACACATCTATCTCTAGTTGGACGCTAGCTGCTTCACCAATGTTTCTTACGAGAAAACGAGGCAGTCCTAAAACTTTGGGCTGTCCAGATACTTTCATAATCCGAGTCCTCTGATTGGTCAGAACATGGCTGGCTGCCAGGGAAACCAGCGATGGTGAGGCTGGTATCAGCGAGTACATGGTTGTGCATGAGGTCAGTCCCTTGCCAAGCTGTGCCATTAAGTCAGTATAAACCATATAGGATAATGGTTTTTTTTAAATAAACCATATTGAAACAAGGCAGAATTAATTTAAGAACATAAATATGGGATTTAAACCAGAAATTAAAGGAAAGCAGTTGTAAAAATGTTTTAAATTGAATAAAATTCAGGAAAAAAGACAACAAGGATAAAGGAGTTAATTAAAAAACAATGAAGGATGAAGGGAAGACATGAAAAGAGAGGAGAGAGAAAAACATTGTTAGGGCTGAAAGCAGAGAACAAACAGTGTCAGAAATAACACACAGTAGCTAGCAGTGTGTGAGAATGTTCAAGTGATAATGTGTACATGGTGTGTGTGTGTGTTTGCTTACTGGAGTTGAGAGTCTGTCGTGTCTTGGCACTGGTGCAGTACGCCTCGATCACTTTCAGTATCTGAGCGTCCTCCTCTAGAGCTGCGGTGCCTGAAAGACAAGGACGGGACAGAAGAACAAGTGAGGACACACCGCTAGCGCATAACACTGCTGTTATAAACGCAGTTATAAACTTACTCTTTCTGACAGTGAAGTCTTCTTCTGAAGGTTTCCTCTCTGGCTTCCTCTTCGGGAGCAGCTTCTTCATGTTTTTAGGACTTTTGCTCATATCCTAGGAAAAAAAGTGATTGGAATGTTTACAGTAGAAATGTAATTCTAACTCCAGATTAACATTTACATTTTGTAATTTCAAGCAAATGAATATGAACAGAAGAAGAGGTGTCCTGACTTATTTTAAAGTGTCATTGAACAGCACCTCCTTGAGGCAGAGAGCAGCACACGGCCGAAGCGGAGGCGCTGGGCGAAGGCAGCTCAGGCTCCAGGGTTTGGGGGTGCTCGGTGGCTCAAGGGGCCCCCACATTGGGTTGCTACCGTGCGGCGTCCCGTATGAGGCTGGATGGGGAAGGGTGTGGTAGGTGTGTCCGCTGCTCCCTCCACGGGACTCAGAGTGTCTGGTGGGAGTGACTGGGTGGGACGGCAACTGGGAGGAGGCGAGGACACGTTAAAGAGAGGAGCAGGCGGGTAAAGAAGTGGATGAGGATCGAGTAATGAACAAAACACTTACTGTGTGACAGACAGGACTGATGCTTGTGTGCGAGTGCGGCTCGAGTGTGTGTGTGTTTGGTGAGAAGGTCCAGCCATTCCTGTAGTTCCTGCTGAGTGTTACATGCCACCTGCATCCGCTCACTCTGAGCACCTGTACGACAAAACACATGTGTTTTCTGTTTTTTATTTCACCTAAAGTTCACAAATACAGTTTTCTACATAACTTCTGACCAGTTTAACATTCGCATGCTCATGTAGAGCACAACATCGAATGCGAAGACAAATCAGAAATGTCCACAAGGTAAAAGAGAGAGAGGGCTGACCCGATATTTCAAAAGCGTTCTTCAGGTTTTCTCCGTCCTCTATTCTGGAGATGAGCATCCCTGACAGTGACATCCTCCCCTACGCAGAAACACAGGGTTAATAAGTCGACCAGAGTTTTTGATAAATTTAGGGTTTAAGTTTAATCTCATGTGAAACACACCTGATAGATGAATCCACTCATTCTCATGCTGGCAGATAGAACGAGCAGTGTGTGAGGGAAGAGGACGAGGTAGCGTTCGTTTGACTCCTGAAAAAAAAAGGATAAACTGCATGAACAGAGTCGAAACAATACAATAGCCTGAGGTAAAGTAATAAAAAAAACAAACAAATGTGTTTCAGATGGATAAAGATGGTAACAGGGTTTAAGCTGTTTTTCTGATGGTACCTGACAGTTCTGCGTGTGGACCTTGGCCTGAGACATGTGCTGGACGGGGCCGAGGGTTCTGATGTCATCCCCCTCCCAGTTTCTGATTGGTTCCGTTAAAATCTGCAACTCCAGGTCTTTCCTCTTCCTCACCTCCTGACACTGAGCCTGAACACACACAGAATCATACAAAGGCACAAAAACTCTTTGAGATACTTTACGTTCATGTTTGTTAGTTAGCACACACACAAGTCAGGAAGTAGATTTACTTGATATCAGCAAAAGCTCTTGTTTTGGCAGTTTTAATATCACTAATGTGCTAGAATAGTGGTACAACAGGTGGTAGTGACTGATAATATTGAGAAAAACAATACAGATCAGCTACAGGTTTAACTAAATTCTGTGATAAGATCTCATCAGTGTGTGTCTTACTGAAAGGGTTTTGAAGGCCGTCATTGAAGCATGGAGATCAGCTCTGTCAGGGTGTTGGTCCTAAGACAAAGACAAAAAATAATAAAATAGATCAAACTTAGAAACAGAGCAGAATAGTTTTGCATACATGCATGGAGATCAGATCATGGTCATTGTTGTGTTACTTAATATCATCTGAATCTTGCCAACTTGTTGGTTTATCTGAATAAACACGGACGGACTAACCTCCATGTGTCTGTCCAGTTCTTTCAGCAGCGTCGGGTACCTCTGCAGTCTGGTGAAGGGTTTACTCAGACTCGTGGTCAGAGTCAGGATCCCTGGAGTGGACGCCCCCTTTGACTCCATGTACTCCCCGAGTGCCTCACTGTCACATATCACACTTACATTTAGGTTTCCTGTCTTTGTTTCATGGTTTCTAAACGTGCACACACAGTTTTCACTCATTCTCTGACTGTACCTGTGTTGTGTGAGCACATTGACAGCAGATGGGTGGCTGGAGCAGTAGGCCACGTAGAGGATATTCATCTGGGGAATCAGACTTAGGAAGAACCCCCCGATCCTCTGCTGGCTCTCTGGGAGTCTACACACACATGACATGTCAATATTGGACAAGAAACTGCTTCTGCTGCCATTTAATCACACACACAGAATACACAAAGTTACACTGAAGGTTGTATTTAAGGACAGTGACATGAAACTGATGCCTGTTGCTGCACTGCCTCTGCAAATAAGACTTCAGTCTCCCACTAGATGTCTCTGTCACTACACTGACTGACTACATGATGCTTCCCTCAGGCCATCTACAGTCTGTGCTGCTTTTTTTTATGTGAACCTGGAGGGATGCATTGTTAGTTTAACAGGATGCAACACATCTGCAGGGTAGAAGGGAAAAAGATAATAGTGGTGCATGAGTCATACTGACACAAATAGGTAAGATACATATATTATACTGACTATTTTCAATCTGCTGGTTATTCTCAAATCCATAATTTTCAAAAGGATCTTGAACAAATAATCAGTGAAGAGAAGATCTTAGCATACAGATGAGAGGGATGTACTAACTTTGTGTGCTCCTCTAAGGATTGAACCAACATCTGCTGGAAGGTCGAGATCTCCTCCAGATTTCCTTGAATGTGACCGATGTCGATGCTGCTGAGTCTACACAGCGCAGGAGGGAGAAGGAAGAGAGGAAGGGCATCATTCATAATTCAAACATATTCAGTGAGTAATCCTGATTAATTTGTATATTGACAGATTTCTGTATTTGAATTAAATCTTCTGTAGAATCAGCGATTTAGTATTTACATATCAGTCAACTGCAGCCTCATCATATATTTATCCTTTTATACTTGAGAGGAACTGTTATTATTGAATGGTGCCAGAAATAAATCAGATCAATCAAATCTTGTAAAAGTGCAGTATTGATTAATTCTACATACTGTAGATCAAATGATAAAAGGATGGCTGTAATTCATACAATAAACTATAAATATTGCAATGTGTGTATGTGTACAATATAGTATAGATGTGGTATACAGTATATATATATATATATATATATATATATATATATATATTAAATTGTGGGAAGATTGTGCAGACAATATTGGCATTTCAACAGATATGCTCATGTGTGTCACTGCCTCTAAAACACGACTGTGATGAATAAAAAATAAAGAAAGGGTAAAAATAACCGGACCTGTCTGTGGGGTGAAGTGAGCGCAGGTATGAGCCCAGGAGACTCTGCAGTTCTCTGGAGTATTCAGTCTCTGCTTCCAGGATGTTCTGCAGGACCTGACACATGCACACACAGAGATAGACTTTATTTTTATTTACAGTGATAGTAAAAAGATACGAGTACCCAATTCCCATTAAATATATAAGCACACACTTTTATTTAGAAAATCTTATATATTTCTTAGGTAGGTGGTGATACACAGGATAGGTCAATCATGAGTCCATCTAAGCTGTCAATCATGATGTTTCATTTCATTTTAACCATCAGTGTATCAAGAATATGTAAACTAACAGACAACATCTTTGAGATGCATTTGATGTGTACTTTTTAGTTAATTTAGCAAGTGGAAATCACTCTAAGAGCAGTTTGTTTTGTTGGTGGAGGATGAATTTTGTAAAAGGCTAATGGACGGATATATCAGATCCTCTGGGAGCTGGAACACAGTAGCTGCATAATGGGCCTTACTCTACAGGCTAATCTCTCATCAGAAATCTCACAGGAACAAGGTTTCTGCTAATGAATTGTAGCATCTTAGACCGATGTTGTAAAAGCCAGAATGCCACTGCAGCACTGAAATAAAATGAAATTAAAGCTATATTTTGTCAATTGAAAATTGATATTGACGTAAAGCGCATGAAAACAGTCACATACAAAAAAAACACAGTAAAAAAAAAAGCTTTTGTCCTAAAGCTCTGAAAGGCTCGATGAGAAAAAGGACCAAAACTTCTATATTTATAATTGTTTTCCTCTTTCATTTTGTGTTTGGGAACAGCATTGACTTCAGGCAGGGTCTGTGTGTGTTAGCATATGTGTGATTGTCTGTGTTTGAGGGACACTTAGGTACTCCAACCAATGAATATGGACTGTCTAGAGTGATTGTGCAGCTTGTTACATTATTAAAATGCACACACACGCGCACACACACAGGCAGGAGACAACCCTGGGGCAAGGCTGCCCCAGAAATCACTGAAATGGAAGCAATAACCTACTTTACATCTGCTGCACCCACACACACACACATATTTATAGATGGCATATGCAGTAGTGCCATGCAGCCACCACAAATCAACATATCCTTGTACACACACACACACACACAATCATTAATTGGACATGTGGATGAAAAATAATTGATTGTAAAAGCAGACACACACACATCCATTAACTGGGTTCACTCCAGCAGTCTAAGAGCTACATGCAGGAGATTATTTATTTAAATTTGTCTTCAAAAATTAAGATTTCTTTCCCATCGCATTTCAAACCTTTGCCCCAAAACCTCTACATTCTAACCCAAAACTATTTGGAATAATAATGTACATTTTACAACACACACACACACACACACACACACACACACACACACACACACACACACACACACACACACACACACACACACACACACACACACACACACACACACACACACACACACACACACACAGCTCACCACGTTGTAGTACGTCTTACTGATGATCGTGGTGTCAAAACCCTTGGGTGGACTTTTTAGAGTCCCAGACTTTGGCTTGTCTAACATTTTATCTGAAAACAGAAGAAGGGCTTAAAGGTCAGTAGCAGGAAATGGAAACAAAAATAAAGAAAATAAAATGGGTTTGGGTTAGGGGTTAGGGTTAGTCATACCCTTCAGTTCACTATTGCTCTTTGGAGATATTTCAATGTAAATCCAGAGGAGTAATGACTATTTTCTAGATACGGAGTGTATTCATCTATATCTCAAATCTGACTGAGCAGAGAAAGTAAATAGCTATTTGAAGTTGAAACTGCGACAATTAGGATGCTATTAAAAAAAAAAAAGAGGCCTTATTCTCTTAGTTTTTCTTTTCTCCAGGAAGGTCAAGAAGTTAAAACAGAAGAAACCTTTATAATCTATTTGTCTTTATTTTGTGTAAGGGGTCTTCTTCCAGATGCAGACTAAGCCTCCCTGGTACAAACCAGCTTTACCTCACAAATCGAACAGTTCCCACTGAATGGTCACTACATGAATGCATGTGCTGCTACTGCTCAGTACGTCATGATCATGGTACCTTGTTGCTGTTGTGAAGCTTTAAGTCAGGAAGTTCCTTTCTATACAGCACCTCAGGAACTTCCTGTCATTGTGTGCTTGTGGAGCTTCCTTTCTTGTTTCCTGCCTGACACACAACTAACCAACACAATCAGACACGGGGAAGTGGCAGCCGTTGAATATTGGAGCCATTAAATCCAGAGATGAATGGGATTCAGTCTCTGAACAAAAGTAAATACTATACATATTTTTGCTGAATTACAGTATGTTTCATGGATAATCTGGTCAGTCTACTTCATTAATCAGTAACTTATTAACAGTAAGAACAGACCTGGAGTCAGGTCGTGCCGTCATGACGTCATGACGTCCATCTTTATAGTCAATCTATACAATGCATTTACATTAAAAACAACATCTTGTCTTGCAGTGTTCTGGATCAGCTGCAGATGCAAAAAGCAGTGCACGTTTCAGGTGTTAACATGAGATCGAAAAAGGAACAGTAACAGTAACCAAACCATCTACTGTAGCCCAGACTGAAAAGACAGTTCATTTTCTCCCCACTGCTCTGACATATGATTTGGGGAAATAAACGAGGGCTTCACCCACCGCTTCCTTTCAGCTCCCGCACATAGTTACTGGGAAACCATCCGGTCTTGCCGTTGTTCGAGCCTTCCCACCAGCCCCCATCCTCCTGCCTGATCACACTGATGATGTCACCCTTGCCGAAAGAGAGCTCGTCCTCATTGGTCTGCTGGAAGGGGAAGCGCGCCTTGACCAGCAACTGGACACACCCACTGCCCTCCGACATGTCCTAGGAAGGAGACGGACCCCGGTCAGTGTTTGTTTTCTACCAATACTTGTGAGTGGTTATTGCGGTTGTCATGGTAACTCACCAGGCTACGGTACTGAGGCTGATGCAGTTTGGAGGAGCGACTCTGAGTGTTGAGAGAATCAAATGACTTGATCCTGGATGTTGAGTGCTGACACACACACACTGTCCTCAGAAACACCTAAATCTGCAAATACACAATATCCTAATAAGTAGTTTTACAAAAAAATTACTTGAACTTGATTAGTTCTTGATATGCTTTTACACTTTAGAATTATTTCTGATAAAAAACATTACAAATATACATTTACACAGCACAATTTACTGTAAAATAAAAGCACGGCAAAGAAGAAAAGTGTGCTTCAAACCAAACACAATGACACATGCACAAAACATCAATAATCTTGCCTTCAGTAGCTTTGTTCAGGGCAACCAGGCAGTTCAGCACCTTGGTGAAGTTCAGCCCCTGCAGGAGGTCGCTGACCTCGAAAGGCTAAAGGAGAGAAAAACGAATAAAGAACAGCGATAAGACAGTGTCGAGGGGTTCGAGGCAGGAGAGACCAAGTAAACACGTTCATTATAAATTCATGGCGCAACCTCACAAAGCTTCCTGACATTTCCACGCAAGTATCTCATGCAGGGAATGTTGTGGTGGAGCAAGAGGAATCAGGCACCAGCCCTTTTACATACAATTTACCTGTGATACGACACTGAACCCATTCGCTGACATTGGAATTTTTATTTACACTATTTGGTTTGGTGTGTATACATGTACCTTTTGTTTAAGTTCCCCTATCTGTCTCTACAGCTGCCCATTGTGACTGTCTTTGTTTAAAAACCAGATAAGGTGTTATTCATAAAAAAAAAAACTTTGTCAGCTTAAAACTGAGGAAACATGGAGTTTAGTGCAGGTTCAAATCTCTGCTCCAACTGGAGTCTGGATCAGGATTACTCAAAGTCTGAGCTCCCCCCTTGTAATCTCCCCATCGCACACAAGCCATAATCAAAATACCTCTGAAGCCCCTAATCTTGTGTGTACTCCACACACTGACTGACTTCGACGTTCCCAAAGCGTGAAGGTGGAGCGATCTGAGCCGTAAAAGGCAAAGCTAAAATATTCTGATGATGATGAACTTTACAAAAATTAAGTTAACTTCTCAAAAAAATACAGTGTTTTTTTTATGTCATCTTTGTCTAAGAAAAGATCCACTGGACGTGATGTATACACATGTCCTGATCAAAGTCAAAGCAGCATGGACGCAACAGCTCACACACAGTTTTCCCTCCACCGCGGGCATTTAGCCAACGTACAGTTCGAAGCTTCTCTCCTCTTCTCCTGCAGCAGAAATATGTTACTGTTGCATGCACAAGTTTTACTTGTGCTTCTTCCAAGATCAATACATTTGATTAATACTTAAATCTGACACTAAGATTGACATGTAGCAAGTCAGCAACAAAGACAGGCGCCTCTACAGTGCACAGATCGTTTATATGAATGAAGATTATTGATCTCTAAAGGAATTTAATGGGTTTAAGTGAACAAAGACCCCAAGACGGAGGATGGCTCATCAATAAACCACCTTTTAAATGTACAAATCTTTAAATTATAATTGTTTTCTTGATATTAGCGTCTTCCTAAAGATACATAGCAATAAAAAACATAAATTACCACGTATTTTCAAGCATGTTCCTAGTGACTCTCCCCTGCATCACAGCATGCTTTAACGCATGTGATTGGTCAAACAGCTTACCTACTAACAGGGAGCGCTTGTTTTAACGCCTTAGAGGAGGCACACTAAATGCACCGGATCAATATCTCCATCTGTTTAGGTTTAATTAATCGCAGCAGCCGAGTTTATGTTACCGATTGTTATTCTGATTAATCGTGCAGCTCTGTTTAATCGTGGAGTCAGAAGTCATCTGCGCTCACACTGTCCCTCGTGTAATCCTCCTCCCATTGGATGGCCGGTCTGGCTCATCCTCTGCTCGTTGCGTTGACAGTCTGGGAGAATTACTACGCTGATGTCAGCCGGGCTGCTGGTTAATGGAGGCCTTGGCTCCCAGCAACATGGCTGACATGGCTCTAATCAACCTGATTGGAAATATCCACTGGCTGCCCGGCATGTTGCATTACATCAGCCCACCCCCCTCCTCCCCTCCATTTCATCTTCTCATTCTCTTTTACATTTCTCCTTTGCCACAGTTTCAAGTTGTTTTTCAAAGCCTCTTCTCCTCATCAATTACATTTTTGAGGTCTGGAGACAAACCTTGTTAAAAAGGTCTGCAGCCTACGACTTCAGAGTCACATTATCTGATGTTTTTCATGATGACTCCATGTTTTTTTTTTACATAAATTACATCAATAATGTGTATGTGTGGTGTCACTTCGTACCACAGTACTCACTCACCCCCCTTCACACCCGCTGTTGTGCAGGATATAAAGTGGTTTGATCTACTGTTGTGCAAACACACACACCCTATATGTCCTTTTGAACTCTCAAAGTCAAATGGGATGGTATGTATACATGTCAGTCTGTATAATGTGACTAAGATCCGAACTCTACATGTCTTAATTCAATTATTGCTTATTATGGCCTTGTTCAAGTTAATATCATGAGAAAATGCTGTTTTCATGGCAGCGTCTTACTCAGATTCATGTATTAATCAGGGTAATATCAGAATATTGGTGTCCAGTGACTACACAACAAAACTCTGCTGGAGCCAACAAACCTAATAATCACCAATAACAACATTATCTATGCATGTCACCATCATCATCATGTGCTACCAGAGATTTGAAATGCTGTGAAATCCAAATAATAACATTTCATCAGAATTATTCAACAGATTCCCACAAACGCAGCATTATTGATCAGCCTCTGCCTCTTGTTTCCATAACTACAAAGGAACTGCAGCTCCTTCTCCAGCAGCGACAACACCTTTAACATGGCATCTTTTTTAAATCAAGAACTGAATGTTAACAATGGGAACTCCATTTTAACTCTTTCAATAACTAAACGTCAGAAACTACACAATTCTGTAGTAATAATATATATAAGGATACACACCATTTCTTCAATAAATAAAGTTGTACCTCTTTCTATCAGAGTAATTTAAGTAGTTTTATCTCAAAGTTTTATTAATGGACAATAAAAGAGTGATGCTAACTTTTGGGTTGCCAGGTTCTTAAACACCACTAGAACTTTACATAGTTATATGCAGATTTGAGTAATTAAAAGTAATTTATAAATAAACACAAACATTTATAATGATCATATTATAGTAGACTTCCAACATTTATAATAAAATTAATATTTTCCCTAATAGACCCTATAGAAAGGTGGATTAATGTAAAAGTAGCAGGAGGAAACATGTGTTTACAAGCTGGAGTGATGGATAAACAGAAGATCAAGTGGTAAAGATGATTTTTAAAAACTAATCATGGCTGATCACAATGACATATCCGAGAATGAATCCCCACCACAGCCATGTTTAGTCTCCTCAGTATAAACCGGACAAAGAGGTAAACAGGAAGATAAACAAGTTGTGGAATCTGTTTTAAACAACACGTGTGATGGTGAAGATGTGGTGGAGTCTGTTTCCTTTGCCTCATCACATGTTGAACACATTCATCAATAGGTTTTAAAGGCGTCAGCTCACCTCCACACAGAAAGAGCCGCAGCCCTTAATGAACTCTCCGATGTTCCTCTGACAGTCGCTGTCGCTCCTCGGCTCCTGGAAGAACTACACACCGGAAGTGGCTGAATTAGCATCAAAACACTGACTGCAAACATGAGTATTACACTGGGAACCAAGGTGTTTAGATGGCTTTCTGCACGGAAACAATCTTACGCCAGGGTCTGATTGTGCACCTGCCACTTGCTGCTTGTTAAAGACAAGCTAGCCAAAGATAGAATCAATATTTCCGGTTTAAAGCTTCAAATTAAAATGTAAACAAAGACGTTTTCTACCATTTTGTTTTTAAATTTGAGCAGAAACGACATTAACCACATTACCACTTTTTATTACAGTGAGTAGATACCTACATGTTTGTAGACTGGTGTGTCTTTAGCTGTGGAAGAGCTAATGAAGTAAATAAACGAGCACAGGACGCGATCCAGAGCTACTGACACGTTTTATTCTTTTATTTTGAAATACACGTGTCCTCACTGGGTATTGAGTTGCAGCTAACCGAGGTTAACTTGACTTGACATCCACAATCTCCCGGGGAAGTTGGCTAAGCCAAAGCAGGATGTGACGTCGACAGGTTCATAGTCC
The DNA here is from genome assembly GCA_026259375.1 of Verasper variegatus. NCBI lineage: Eukaryota > Metazoa > Chordata > Actinopteri > Pleuronectiformes > Pleuronectidae > Verasper > Verasper variegatus. Next base: position 25,233,662 of record CM048038.1, on the reverse strand, counting down.
AGTGTGTATGTGTGTGTAAGTGGGTGCGTGTGGGTGTGTGTGTGTGAGCCCATATCACATCTGTACAATAACGTTGGTAGTTTGCACAATAGTACAAAATAGTAAAATTAGTCTAGATTCAATATAAGTATTTTTTCACTTTTACTACACACATATTTTCCCTTATTGGCACAGGAGTCATATATATTGTGTGTCGCCACATATATTTATAAAAGTTTTAGAATATAAAAACAAATAAATGTGCAATTGAAATAGATTGCATTAAATTAAATTAAATAACAGTTAAGGAAAGAAAAATTCAGAAAAACAAAGTGGAGGGGTCTCTGCTTTATTTTAATGAATTGAAGGTATGGCATAATGATGCGTCTTATGTTTGTAAATGTTTGGAAACACTTTGATAAACTTGTTTAATAATTGTGTGACCTAATATGACATGTCTGTTTCATAGGGCTGCCTTCAGGCAGGATAATTACAGTCACTGTTTTTTACCACGTTAAGATTTCATTTAGATTATTTGGCCTTGTTTAGAATTAGTTTTCTTTCTGATTAATTTGTTTGATTTCTGGTTTCTTTGTTTTATTTGATTTGGTTCTTTGTTCTATGGGCAATGTGCAATATGGTTGACGGGTCCTGTGCAATATTGGCTTGAATATTGGTGAGTTATTGGCTTCGTAAACTAGAGGCCCTCTTCAGTTATTTCATTCTATAATATCACTTGCAGTGATAATCCACTGGTGCAATCACACCAGTGTTAGGATTCTTAAAGTGTGCTGTGCTTGTTTTATGCATGATAATTTAGCTTTGTTGAATTGGGTCTTGAGCCTTTAACCTTTTAAACTGTTATTTATATCAAGTACAGGCCAGTACTCCATACTTTGCACATGATCCTGTGCTGTTTGATCAGTCTTTTTAAATCATTTGTCCAACTTGAATAAATTGTCCATTTCTGGAATCCTCAGCCTCCCGTCCCGTTTATTCTGGATATATGTGGTGAACCCGATTGGCATTCAACTGTCATCCTAAACTTTTGACCACTACACTAGTAAGTAATATGAATATATGAATATGCCATTCTTATAATATATTTACATATGAAAGCAATTTTTTTGACAGGAGCCTTAAATTTATTTAGTTGCAGCCTAATTGAGTTTTTGTTTGTGCTATTATGCTTTCACGTTGTTTTTCATAAGAAATAAAACACATTTTTATTATTTATAATGATTTTTTTCCTCCCTCCACCCTCCATGCACTCACTTTGTCCACCGTCCCGGGTCGGAGTCGCTCCAGCAGCCGGCACAGCACCGCTCCGTCCTGCAGGGACGTCTGGAGGAAACCCTCTGGGTCAGAGATGGTCTTCTTGGGGGACTCCAGGACCCCCAGCGTGATGAGCCACGTTACCGTCTGCTCGGCTGAATTCATGGCTGAGGGTGTGTGGTGTCCTGGATCAGCAGCAGCAGCAGTCTTCCTCCTCCTCCTCTTCCTCACTGTCTGTTCTCTCCTGATGGTGCTTCCAGAATGAGAGGGGAGGCTCAGTCAGCTCCTCCTGGTGAGAACATCAGTCAGTCCCGACACTCTGGGTGGATCAGCCTCTGCTATTAATAGTAAACACACACAGAGGTGGAAATGGGAAATAAAGCAGCTTCCTTCCTTTAAAATCACTCTCATGTCCTGCACTGCTCTCTCTATCCTTCTCTCTCTCTATCCTTCTCTCTCTTTGCGCGTGCACAAAGTAGCAACAACATCAGGGTCAAAGTCGCCACTGTGGGATGTGACTTCCTTTCATGACTTTCAGTTTAAAAGCCTTCACAAACTGTTGTTCACAATGAAAACCATATAATGATTTGTATGCTGACAATATGTAAATAGGAAACCATACTGAACTGCTTTTTTGTAGAGAGAGAGAATTAATATTAATATGCATTTTAGTATTGCTTATTATTTGTTTGTGTTGTTTATAGACCGCAACCTAAGTCTATTATTTAATTCCAAAAAGCTTAAAGTGGACTAAACAGAGGAAACTTATTACAGCTTATTGGAAATAATGTATAATTTGTGGCACCAGAAACATTTGTTACAATATCTTGTGTGAACTATATTTACCAAAGATTAAAAAAACATTATAATCATAATTACACAAGCTTTTTTAAATAATTTTATAAAATATAATAAGCTATATAGCACTGGTCAGTAGCCTAAAATATATTTAGCCTTTTTGGTTTGGCATTGCTGTTGGATTGCCTCATTTCTTTTTAATTCTGTGCCAAATATCACTTTCCAAAAGTCTTAGAGGATACTTATCTAAGCAAGGTTGCAGTTGAAGTTAAGCTGGAATATCAGATATTCAAACTGTCACATTTAACAACACATTGTAACATATACATTTAACAATTTAACACCTTACCTTTTCAGTGCAAACCATATTTTTCCATCATTCATTTAATACTTTTACTTTGAAGGCAAAACCATTACTTCCATTTTAACTCTTCAAATCTTTTAAAACTTGACAGAAGTATCACAGGACTATCCCACAGATGATTAACAGGCTAATTAATGCAGAGCTGCATTTACAAATTTACATATTTAACTTGTGGCTGAAACACACGGTGTTAACGCTAACTTTATCTTTTTTATACATAAAATCTTAATTTTTACAGCAGCTGGAGTAAGATGAAATTTATCTTATTCAAAGGAAGAGGAAAATCACTTAAAATTAAATAAAAATAGTAATAGTGTTGGTAAATAGCGAAGGTGAGACAAAAACTGACAAGCTGCGATAACAATTACAGGCTGAACTCTGATTATTGCAAATCCATACACCAATTAATACATTTAGTTATTATAGGTAATTATCGATTAAAGCTCTCAGAATTTTTTATTTTATCTGAGTAAACAAAGCACATAAAGACTAATAACATGAAGAAAAAGAAAAAGATTATCTTCAAGAACAATAAAAAGAGAAGTACATAAGTACAAGCCCAACAGGATGTTCACATTTACAAGTAAAATATATAAATATGTGAATGAACAATATAATAACAGAGAGAAGAATAATGAAATTGATGTGAATAATAAATTCTGGCATCCAAAGCTTCCCTCCTCCACCACCAACATCATCAAAACCTAAGGAGATTGATTTTGTTTTGAATATGTTTCAGACTTCCTGAAGTTTATCTATATGTCTGCATAACTCAACCTGCTGCCACCTTCGTGATATTATATTATCACAAACAGGATCAAACTATTTCATAACAAGCGGTTGAGGGCTTTTCGCAAGGGGAGAAACAAGCTAGCAGTGGTTGTTGCTCTTGTAAAACACATCAGCATGTTTTTCCCGCAAACGTGACCCAATTCTCACACATCGACTCAAACAGTCTTGAACCGGTGATTCAGAGTCAAGAGAGGCATAACGAAACCATTCTGGTGTAATGTGAAACCAGGGGGAGAGAGGACTCGTGGTCAGACCCCCAGCGACGTAGATCTTATGAATGTTTTCCATTTCAAAGAACGTTTTATTGATGTGAAGATTTAAACGATAAAATACAGTGATGATTCATAAAAAGCAGTGGAGTTGTGTCTGGATAAGGTCAATCTAATCTGATGGGATACTTCTGGTGTATTGTGATGCTTCTAAATTAGACAAGATTTAAGTGCCAATGTGAAAAATGTGATTTTTATTTTACACGTCATGCCCTGCTCTACTCAAGCGCTATTACTCTAGGATAAATCCTCTTTGTCTCATGAATATCTGTGAAGAATTTCACAGCAGTTGAGTTATTTTAAGACCCATGATAGTCTGGTTTAAAACCTTTTAACGTAGCAGTACTTAATGCCAACAGGTGAAATTCAAACATCTCTATCTACCCATCGATTTAAAAAATGACAGCATTGTATGACAACAAATTTTTTTTTAAATGTACTAAACTGCACAACATGTGGAAAAAAAACCCACCAACTTCGCTTGCACTGTGGTTTTGCTCATCAAAAACGTCAGAAAGGGAAGTGAGCCTTGCCTACTTTGCACAGTGGGGGTGTGTTGTGTTTTTTTTTTTGTTGGACTGTGCCATTGTATGCTAGAAGATAGGGGGTGACATGGCAGTTTCATCAGTTCTGTAAGGTTTTCTGTTAACTTCCTTATTTTTCTGTGAGTGCCGCTTCCTCTTTTACTCACTGATGTGGTTCTTCTTCTTCAGACAAGACGCAGCTACAGACGACTCCTTTTCGCCCGTGAAAGAAGAACAAATATCTGAATGTTTACAGATGCAACATGAGTGCAGTTTGCAGCAGGGGTTGACTTGTCTCCAGATATAAAGACTGACTTTTCTCATGCTGATGCAAAACCGGTGAGTACAGAGATCGCAGCAGGAGTCGACTCGTGGGAATGTTCTGCAAATTCTTCAAATCCGACAGATAAAGATTGTAATTGTTGGGTTCAACTCTGTCTCCACCTTCTCTGCATCCCTCAATGTGTGTGACTAAATGTGTGTGTGTGTGACAAAGAGAAAAGTCAGAGAGTGAAAAGTGTGTGTGGAGGCGTGACGACAATGTATGTCTCTGAGCAGTAGTGGAGTGTGTGTGTGTGTGTGTGTGTGTGATGTCAGGAGACACAAGCACCCTGTCCTGGAGGAGCATGTCTCCCACCAGCCGCTCAGATTCCTTGGATTTTTCTCCCACGGCAACTGTCGCCAGGGACAACATCCTCCAGGTGAAGATCATCAAAGTGTGTTTCCTTAGCAACAGCTCCAACCTGGGCAAGAACTTCAAACTGGTCCGTTGTGAGGAGGACTGGGCTGTCAAGGTAAACTCTACTCTGCTCTACTCTACTCTAATCCACTCTGCTCTGCTCTACTCTACTGAAACCCACTGTGTTGTGTACTATACATGCTCCACTGTACTCTTTTGTACTATTCTCTACTATACTTTACTCCACTGTGCATCACTATACAGTACTCTACTATACTCCACTATACACTACTCTACTGCACTCTTCTGTACTTTAGTCCACTACACTAAACTGGGCTTTTCTCTGTACTCTACTATTTCTTCTACTCTAAGGCACCATGTACACAACTATTCTCTATTGCAATCCACTATTTACACTCCTTCCTTGTCTTTTATTATACTGTATTCTACTCTGCTATACTATACTATACTCTATACTCTACTGTACTCGATTGTACTCTGCTCCAGTATATTGTACAGTGCTGTACTCTGCTATACTTTATTTAAAAAACCTCATCACCTGCTTCTACAGTATGACATTAACATGTTGGACGTGACTTGTATCCCAGGATATCATTCATGTGGTGCTGTGCAGTGGTTGTGTGGGTCCAGAGATAAAACACAGCCTGTGTTACAGCCTCCTCCTCAAACACCTTAAGTCCTCAGAGAAACACTGGCTGCACCCAGACCTGACAGTGTCCGAACTCACTCAGCGCTACGAACAACAGCACCTGGAGGCCGAGTGGAGGTCAGTTCTTCTGTCTGTTTTTTTTATACTGTCGTAGTCTTACTAATTTACCATGTGAGCCTCGACTTGGAGAACTTAACTCTGTTGTTTGTGCAGATACGACCTGAGGCTCAGATACATCCCATCAGACTTCATGGAGAAATTCAAAGAGGACAGAACCACTATGATTTACTTTTATCAGCAGGTCAGTGATGTGCCAGTGTGGGTGTGTCTGTATCCCTGTTCCCTGCGGATTTCTATTAGATAAGGACTATCATGTGTGTTTATTGTAGTTGTAGTCAATGAAAGGTGTGTGTTTGTGTGCTTACCCACAGGTACGAAGTGACTACATGCAGCAGTATGCTTCAAAGGTCAGTGATGGGATGGCGCTGCAGCTCGGTTGTCTGGAGATTAGGTACTGCACAACTACGGCCTCACACACAATCCTGAAAAAAAAAAGATATCTGTCACTGCAATAGCTTTAGGAAAGCAGGACAAGCAATGATTCTTTTCTGTTCCTACATGATAAAAAGTTAATGTTTCATGTTCACAGGAGATTCTACAAAGACATGAATCCAAATGGACTGGAGAAAAAGTCCAACTTTGAACTATTAGAGTGAGTCAAATGTGATTGTTGTATGTGTCCATTAAGGTAAACTGCGACTTCCCTTTTACATCAGGCCTTTTTGAGTCTATGTGATACATGCACTACTGTCAAATCATCTTCACCAAAAAACTTTGTGTAAAGATGACAAACAGGGAAACTAAATGTTGTGGAGTTAACATATCTTGCTCTTTATGCTTTTTTAAAATAAAGGTTTGTTTTATGATCTGACTCTCGTCCATTAGGAAGGATGTCGGGCTGGACCTGTTCTTTCCCAGAGAGCTGATTGACAGCATGAAGGTAGGAACAAGTAATTTACCTGGTTTAAAACCTTTTAATAATCTTCATTTTAAAGTCTAATACAAGTTTAACCAAATTAGCTAATTCAAAGTGTGTGTGTTTATCAGCTCAAGCAGTTGCGTAAGATGATCCAGCAGACGTTTCAGGGCTACTCCACGCTGAAGCAGGACGAGTGCATGGCCAAGTTCTTCAGCACTTTGGCCCAGTGCTACAGCTTCACACAGGAGAGCTTCGCCTGCCAGCTGGTGGTGAGCGCTTCAGTGTTTCAGACCTCACGACAGCTGTTGTTTCTAAGAAACAGATGAAAGGCTATTTCCTGGTGGTAATCATGGTTAAGGTTTTAACTTGTCGAATCAGAAAAAGGCAAAAACGTGAAATAAGTTTTATCCTTCACTTAAAAAAACGATTTCAAACACACGGGCCCTTTGAAGTCACCGGCGAGGCACAGTTTTATTGATTGTTCTCTGCTTCGACATGTTAATGTGTTATTAATGTGATTGCATTCTTTTATGTAGAAGCAAAAGCAAATATTCATACATCACACTTGTGTATTTGTGTGTTTTCTGTGTCTGTAGCATGGCTGGAGTATAACAATAGACCTGGTCATTGGCCCTGAAGGAATCAGTCAGCAGAATGACAACTCAACCGTGAGCTAAAACTCTTCCTCTCTTCTGCTTTTGTCAAATTCTTGCTGAAGTTGTTTATTTTTTTTCGTCATGTCAAGTGGAAAGAAATAACATTTTATACAACTTGATAGACAAGAGATGCTGTACATGAAGATCCATTATTGCAAATCAGCATCCCTGCATTCCTTTCTCTATTTATTCCTTCTTCATTTCTAAGTTTTGAATCTTTTTCTCAATGCAGCCTGTCTGTCTGGCTGCATTCTCTCAGGTGCGCAGCATCTCCTGCTCTGCAGGGAGCGACGGTCGAGCTCTGCTCACTGTGCACATAGAGGGAGCCCAGCAGGTATATAGCCCTCATGTCTTGTGTAATACTACAGCAAACAGCTAAATCGTTTTGTGTTTTCAAAAATATGCAAAGCTTTTCAATATCTTGTGCATTAAACCCTCCAGCCACTGTCTGTGAACACCCCCTCCCTGGCTGTAGCCGAGAACATGGCCGACCTGATTGACGGCTACTGTCGCCTGGACAGCAGCACTGAGGGCTCGCTCATTGTCAGACCCAACCAAGGTACAATAACAATAATAAAAGTACTAATCCTGATTACTATTATTTAACAACCTGTCTTTTGATTGTCTTTTGTACTTGGGACTTCCCACCACTGAATTTTTGGTTTATTCACTTTCTTTAACACCTCAAACTACTTTACTACTTTAAATTATTTAAACTGAGCCCTTTGTTTAATGTAAAGTAAATGTTTTTTCACAGGCAGGGACACACAGAGACTGAAACTTCCTGACATCCCTAAACAGTAAGTGTGATGTATCAAACAGGATGACTCTAAAACGTCACTAAAGATAACACATAACGCTGTTTTCACACTTTTAGTTTTTTCCATTGTGGTGTTAAGCAGCTGGAAACTGAAAAAAATGTGGGTGTTGCTTTTTTCACACTTTCCTCCTCCTCTTCCCCTTTTCTCATTATCTTTAAATTTTCTCTCAAATGATTTGTTAAAAAATAAATCAAGGGTTTAACCATTGCTGTTCAAAAGGTGAAAGGTCATTGACTTTTTGCTTTTAAAGAAGGAATGTCTCTCTGTCTCTTCCAGCAGTGCTCCCAGTGCTCCTGATAGAGGTTTGAGTCCAATCTATAATCTATACATTAATTGATGTATCAGGTTTATATTTAATATTCAATTTTAGCTTTGTACCATTCTGCTTATATTGTTATTTAATATGTTGCAAAGCAATAACTCACATAGACTGATCAGCATTGATTTAGCCTTCTAAATGCAAAACAAATACTTAGAATTTCTGCATTTCTCTTTAACTTCAGACTCTGATATCTATGCTGAGATTCCAGAAAGCAGCGCATTGTCTGGTGGTGAGTATGTCTGCGAGCATTACATTGCAATCGATATTCTATAACCTGCCAGTTAAAACAATAAACCAGTCATTGTATGTTATTCTCAAACAGTTCCATCTTTTATGTAACTAAATCAAAGTGCTCTTTTCCCCCTTGAGAAGAAAATCATTACATTTGGCATTTTTGATTAGTGATGGGAGGTTAAAACTATAAAAACTACACTCACAGTTACCCTAGACGGAACCAACATTTCAGAAAGGTTAGGTTTTAGCTCTGACGTGCCTCTCAGTAAGTTTCAGTTTCAGCCAGAACACCTGTGCAGTGGCAGGGGTGTACGTAGGTGGATCTAAACCGACTTGGTATATTGAATTTCCACTTCTATAAACTCAAAGTTTACTTCCTAAATTAACTGCAGAAGTTTTAACATGTAGCTCACCTGCACAGCTGCATACTGTGCTGGGGGTTGAAGTGCAGCGATGCCTTTTGTTTGCTTGATGTACCTGAATGCAGCACAAAAATATCAAAACGATTACATCCATTTACAATTTCAATTTCAGTTCTACAAAGTTACAGTTGCCTGTATAGTATAAACACAATTCAACAATGTATTCATACACCTATTTCTCTGTTTCTCAATGTGTGTGTGTGTGTGTTCAGACAAACACAGGATATCCAGAGATGACATTGTTGTGGGTCAGATCTTGGGTGAGGGATTCTTTGGAGAGGTTCATGACGGAGAATATAAAAGCCCTGTGAGTTCACCTATTGTGTGTCAGCACAGATATCATGTAAAGAATAAAATAAATGCAAAAAAATGCTGAGTTACCCTTGGGGAAAAACTAAAAGTACACTATTGTGAAAGTGATGCATGTGTGTCTGTGTGTATGTGTGTGTGCAGACGGGGGAGAAGATCCGCGTAGCTATCAAAACGTGTAAAGAATGTTCAGCGGATGTAAAAGAGAAGTTTCTCAGTGAAGCTGGTGAGTATGAAGCTGGTACAGGGATCATTTCCTCTGTAAACACGTTTACTGCTCAACGTCTAAGTCAGGTGACAGCATGGTACAGCCTGCCAGAACTTTGTAACAGGAAATGTAAAACTTTCCCCTTCACGAGTTACTTGTTACACAAATAGTGTGAAGTAATAAAAGAAGAGTGGTTAGGATCATTTCAGGATTTTGCATGTTTCATCAGTCAGAAAGTTGCTGTATAGTCTTCCTGTTGTGTGGTTGTTGTTTAGTGAAGAAGCTCAGACTGGAGGCTGTGGTCGCCTCAACATCAGACAAGTTGTTCCAGAGCTGACTGACAATAAGCGTAGGTGTAGAAGGAAAACCAGATACAGCATTCTCGATAAAGTGCACACGAAAAGTCAGCATGTGTCACTTTGACAAGTCTATAAAATCAAGACTAAACATCTAAGTCCTGGATAAAGGAGTCTGGAGGCCACGGTGTGCATCACCTGGTGGGGTAGGACAGTAAAGAAACCCTGCTTTTTAAGTCTTAGCAGATGACCCCAAAAGATGAAAAGTCAGTCTGAGGTTGGTGATTTAGAAAACGTTATGGAATAGTAAAAATCACATGACTCCAAACCCTCGTTTGAATGAACGCTACATTTTGAAATTTCAGTGGAATTTTTTTGTGATCACTCAAAGAAATAATAGATGCCTTGGTTATTCTATCTCACCAGAAATCTAATTCTTTCACTGATATTTTTCCTCTTTGAAGGGCAGTGAAATGCGTGTGTGCATGTCTATGTGGTTAGAGTGTACTTTCTGATGGTGGTTTCAAGTAAAGTAGAACTGAAAGCTTGGGCGGTCTGTGAAGTTGAGTGGTTAAGAGACAGTAATGGCTTTTATAGTTTTTCCATTAGGTGGACTCTGTCTTTCACTAAAAGCTGAAAATAAAGCTTGAAACAGTCTGTCACTTTCGTTCTCTGGCATTAATAGATCATAGAAATGACATATGTTTATTAATCAGAGGTGTATTGCTCTGGCTGTTGCAGGCTTGATGAAACACCTGGATCACCCCCACATCGTGCGTCTCATCGGGGTCATTGAGGTCGATCCTGTCTGGATCGTCATGGAGCTCTATGAACATGGAGAGGTGTGGTTTTGCTCCAATGTGATGATTTGCTGTTTGTTAATCATGAAGTTATCTATTATCTTTGTAATACATTTGTTTTCACATCTCACAGTTACATTTTACTGCTGTAGGTGATTAATACATTTGCATGTTTTAGTCTCCTGATGTTAAGATGAGTCTGAACACAATTTAGATGAAATCTTATAAGAAGTGGATGTTTATGTTTGTCTAACAGTTGGGTCACTACCTCATGGCGCAGCAGTACATGCTGACCGGACCAACGTTGATCCTGTACAGTCTACAAATCTGCAAAGCCTTGGCTTACCTGGACGGCCTCAACATGGTGCACAGGTAACACAACCCATACTTTTTGTATTCAGGAAAATTAAAAACATAAATGGAGTCATCCTTCCTTCTGTCTTTAGCAACAGTGCATTTCAAATCAGGATGAATCCATTTCACATGAGATGTTGCTTTGCAGGGATTCTTTGTTTCTCTCCTGATGGACATTTTATTATTATCAAAGTAATTTAACTTTTTGCTACAGAGCATTAACAACGGTGTACTTACCAGTTAGTCTTTTCAAACTTCATTCCTTTGCTAGCTAAGAGCTGTCTCTCCAGTAAGCAACACTTCTACTGCTGCTACTGAAGTTAGCATGCTAACTTCTATTCTTTACTGAAGTTAACACCTTTGCTTTTACTGAAGTAACCATGCTAACTTCTCTACTGTACTTTGCTTTTACTGAAGTTAGCATGATCATTTCTATTCTACCCTTCACTTCTACTGACGCTATCATCCTAACGTCTAGTCTATCTTTTGCTTAAGTGGTTAAGTTTTATCATTCTTTGTTTCCTATGAAATCAACATGCTAACTTCTATGTTGTCGATGTTAATATGCTAACTGCTAACTGCTTCTGCTGATTCTTATTCTATTCTTTGCTTCGACTGTATATACAGTAGCATGCTAACCAGCTAGCCTGGCTTGTCACCTTCCATCAGAAGAAGTAGCTGCTCTTTAGCATCTTCTCTTGACAGACCGTGAGATATTGAGAGAACATTTACACTAAGCACCTTTGATATTTGACCTAATTTTACATGTGATGTTATTTTTGGTGTAAACTCATGTCTGGTTTCTGTTCTGTCTGCAGAGATATAGCTGTGAGAAATGTCTTGGTGAAGTCGGCCCAATGCGTCAAGCTGGGAGACTTTGGGCTGTCACGCTACATTGATGAACAAGAGTATTATAAAGGTACACACGCGCGCGCACATACACATACACACAAACACACATCTGTACACTCATGTGTCTGTGGTCAACATTTCCGAGAAAACTTGGGTTTAATTTATCTTCAGCATGCACATAATTTCAGCCTTTATTAAATAGTATAGATAAATGTGAGTAAAAATTAAATCTGTGTCCATGCGTCTTTTCACATTTCTCCTCTGCTTGCAGCCTCAGTCAGTCGATTACCAATCAAATGGATGGCGCCAGAATCCATCAACTTCAGACGCTTCACCGCAGCCAGCGACGTGTGGATGTTTGGTGAGAAAACACCAAATGCAGGAAGATAAAAAACACTTTTCTGTGTGACACAAGACAAGTCAGCCTGTGTGTGTGTTCAACCAGGTGTGTGTGTGTGGGAGATCTTCTCAACGGCCCAGCAGCCATTCTCTTGGATGGAGAACGGGCAGGTGATCCACCAGCTGGAGTCTGGAGTGCGACTCCCCAAACCGCATTTCTGTCCGCCCACCGTCTACACCCTGCTCACTCGCTGCTGGGCCTACGAGCCGCACGCCCGGCCCGGCTTCAGCCAGCTCGTCTGCTCCCTCAGGTGCACACACAAACACACACACACATACACATTACTTTTTTAATCGCTTCCCACTCAGGGGTTTCTTTCCTAATTTTTTTTAAGTTTTGAAGATGTTTTGATTGTGAAATTGTGGTTTAAATGGTCAAAGACAGGATTTTTATGTTGTAACACTGTTTCCAGTGTTGCAAAATATTCAGGTCATTGTTTCTTCCTGAGATTTGTAAAAAGAAAAAAGGAAAGATCCAACTGAGGGTCGGATGACATTTCAAAAGTTCAGATGTTTAACTACCTGTCTGTGTTTGTGTATTTGACAGTGAGATCCACAGGATGGAGTCAGAGCAGCATCTCAAGCCAGACAGGTCTCGCTCCAACCCATCATTGTTAGACTCCAACTTCACAGACCCTCCACCCAAGGTACAACACACACACACACACACTACTTCTCTGTAGTCAATCTCCTTTTTTAAGTCAGAAGCTCAGGAGCTAAATTCACTTCTAACGCCAGCTTATTTCATTTGCCCACTAGATAGACAACACCAAGATACAAGCAAACCCATAATCTAACATGTCAATGAAATGATCAGTGTGCAGGAAATAGAATTCACAGTTCATTTATTTCTGCTTTTTATGTTTTATTTGTGATGCTGCTTTGTCATGTTTCATTTACAGAGTATGATTATTTAAATATGCAATTTTTGTATGTGTTTTTTTTTATTTGCCTGACAGCCCTTTATTAAATGACATGTCCTGTGTTTTTCTCTCTCACCAGCCAACCAGAATACAAGGCAACACACTTCCTCGGGACATGCACATACAGGTGTCAAACACACACACACACACACACACACACACACACACACACACACACACACACACACACACACACACACACACACACACACACACACACACACACACACACACACCACTCAGAAGTGCTCTTACACATAAATATACTCTAATGTGCACTCACATGTACATGCACTGACCAAATGTAGGTGTAACTGAGCTTTTTCAGTCCCCTGTTGGGACATATTATTCCCCTGAGTGAAGTCTGCACATATTATATAGTGAAAATGCTTTATCAATATAATGATTAAGTGTGTGTGTGTGTGTGTAGGCAGCAGACGGGGACAGCAGGCCAGTGTGGGAGAAAGAGCGAGCGCACGTGGAAGACACTTTACAAAGACAAAGATTAGAGATGCTACAGGATAAACAGTGGCTGGAGAAAGAGGAACGACAACTGGTGAGCACGCACGCACACACGCACACACGCACACACGCACACACACACACAGTGTCTTAACCCTCAAACAAGCCTCTGAAAACGGGAGGACCAGCCAAAATGTCCTCACTTTCCAAATATATAAGTACAAGTAAACACACAGTAGTTTGTGGCCATAAGAGCATGAAGAAATGATAGAAGAGACAGAGTTGCGTGTCTCTTCACGAAGATCTTGGGCACATGACATGTCTGAATAAATGAAAAACGTCACTCTACAGTGTTACCACATGTCTGACTTTACCACGTCACTCCCATTTTGCAAACACAACTGCTGACCGTGTTGTGTTTTTGTGTAGGATCCTGTTGTGCGACTGGATTCACAAATAAAGGTACATACTTGCCTCTACTCTTCTTTGAATTTCCTCTTGTGTAAATTTTAGTAGGCCGACTATACTAGTCTCTTTTTGACCATAAGAGGGCAGCAACACACATAGAAATATACATTGTGTACATCCTTGGGCTTTTTTTAGTCAATCCCCAGACTAGTTTGCTTTTCTTTTCCGGTTCGTTTAAGCTTTAATTTCAACATTAATCATCTAGTATTCAACATTTAAAACACTCTGCAATGTTTAAAAAATATAAAAGATTTGGTGTCAATTAACAATTATTTGTACTTCTGTGTTTTTACAGCCCCCTGAAAAAGGCCTGGAAAATGGTGAGTCCTGTTTAAAAGAATTATATTTGTATAGTAATTCACTCAAACAAGCTTTAATTTTTATAACGTGTTGTGTTCATAATGTTTAAGCCACAAAGCACACGTTGATATCCGGTATTTATCTGGTGAAAGAGAAAAATACAGAAAAGAGCAAAAGTTATGCATAGAAATACACCATGATCAAATGTTCAATACAAATATGTCCACATTAAGAGTCTATAGAGTGTCATGTTTAAAATGTGTGACACTTTCTGTCTGTCAGGTCCTCCAGAGAAGCCCCCAATGCCTCCTCCAGTCGCACAGGTAAAGTAAACCACTACTGTAAATATAATTAGATTAAGTAAGTGTAAATATGACTGGATATGTGAAAGTGAAGCTGGGTGTTTCTTTGTGCCGTAGCCTCGCCCCACAGCTGAGCTGGACCGATCGGGGGATCAGGTGTACACCGGCGTCATGGTGATGGTAAAACAGGTGGTTCAGCTGAAGAATGATGTCAGCACACTGTCTGCCTCCGAGTACCCCAACGCTGTCAAGGTCAGTCCATCAACAACCTGGGAAGCACCTTCACAGGATATTACATTTCTAATCATCCACTTGATTTCATCCTTTCTTTTTCTATTATTTCCCTCTTCCACCTCCCTGCTCTACCCTCCCTCATCCCCCCTTCCCCCTTCAGGCAGTGGGTGTCACCCTGCGTAGCCTGATCCAGAGTGTTGATGAGATCCTGCCCTCTCTGCACTACTCTGTCACCACAGAGGTATGCCTCACTTCCTCTCTCTTTACAGCAGCCACAGTCACAAACATGTATGGAGGAAGTGTGTAAAGTAGTGATGACTGTCTTATTGTGGCAGAAAACACAAGTTTTAGATGCTTGCAGACATCAAATCTGAGTGAAAACCATTTTTAATTGTCTTTTAACTTACTGTACTTATACCTAAACACATTAAACAATCTAAGTATTATATATCTTTAAATAAGAGTAAAAAAAGGATGCAGCATTGAAGTTTATTTTCTCTCCTCCCTGTTTAAGATCGAGGGCACAAAGAAGCTGCTGAACAAGGACTTAGGTGAGCTGATCAATAAGATGCGACTTGCCCAGCAGAACTCTGTGACAACGCTGAGGGAGGAGTGCCAGCGGCAGATGCTGGCAGCCGCTCACACTCTCGCACTCGACTGCAAGAACCTGCTGGATGCCGTGGACCAGGCTCGGGTCCGGGCCAATTTGGCCAAGCCCAGAGCAGAATCACAAGACGCAGGAGATTCAGGGGAATGAGGAGTGGATACCCACGTTCACATGGGCTGGTTTTAAAAAGGACATGGAGTTAACAAGAGCTCAGTTCATATGGGAAGGTGCAACACTCCCTGTAGTATTATGCTATCTTTTTTATTTTCTACTAAACAAAAGAACTCACGGTTAGAAAAGGGGCAAGAAATGAAACTATGACTATGTAAAAAGCAAAAACATTTGTACTGTTTATTCTTTTTTACGATTAAAGACAAAAAAGTGACATTCTGCGCCTCCCTCTTATCATAGGACAGCTGGTCAACAACTTTTCAACACGTGGTCTGTGACAAGAAAGAAACAGATGAGAAAAGTACTCAGATTCAAAAAAATATAAGTTTGTCTTATCTGATGCCATAACAACTCAAGATTCTAGGTTCAACACAGTCTTTCTCAGCACTGTTTTTATTGTCAGTCACTCTGGAAAATCTGTTGTCACATAAAGTCCCTTTGATTGTAGGGTAGACTGGACACAAACAGACTTGCTGTAGCTTGCATCGAGCTATAAGAATGTGACATACAATATCTTTTTTATCTCATGTTCCTTTCCTGTCTGTCTGAGGAACTGTGAGAAGACAAAGGATTCATTATTATACTGAAATCGCCTTTATATAATAAATATTATCCCCCTGACGTCAAAGGAAACACCACATTCCCAACTTGCAGGCACTTAAGTGTCGAATGTCAATGTGAGTCTCCCTGCTGCATTTTCAAGTGCCGACGCCCATATGTGTTTTCTGGGCTGGGAAAGGCAGCTCATCTGGTCAGAGCAGTCAGCAGCCCCTCAGCAGAAAGTGCAGACGTAAGAAACAGGATCATTGACTATATCACCAGGTAAGGATTTTACATTTTACTGTCGTCATTTACAAATTTAATTCAATAAAATATTTAACTTTAACTCTTATAGATGTTAAGCTCCTGAAGGTTTTGCACCTGCGCCACCTTCAACTCTCTCAGCCCCTATAAACCAATAGAACAGGTTTTGGAGCTGGTTGTAGAAAATGTTTTTGTTACACGTCACATGCTTTGACTATCAGGAAAACTGATCCGATGAACTGTTGCACGATGTGCACTGATATTAAGTGGAAGAAAGTGTAGAAAATGTGAGTAACCTCTCCTCACATGTGATGTTTTTCTTATTGCTCAATGTAGGATGAAGAAGAAGTTGATCATGGATGTGGACACAGGGGTGGATGATGCTCAGGCCATCATGATGGCCCTTGCAGCACCTGGTGTGGAGATCCTGGGCATCACATGCTGCCACGGCAACACACCCCTGGAGAACGTTCTCAAGAACACGCTGCGCGTCCTGAAAGTCTGCAACAGGCTGGATGTAAGAATGTTAATGAAGAAATAAAGCATCTAAAATGTAGTGGTGACTTCTTGAATGTAAAGTAAAACTCGTTCGATGACACAGGTGCCAGTGTATCGAGGCTGTGCTGAGCCCCTTGTGGCTCATAAACGCCACGCTGGAGATTTCCACGGGAAGGATGGACTGGGCGATGCCCCAGATCCAGACGCTCCAGGTCTGGATGTGGTGCAGGAGGAAAAAGCTGCGGAGGCCATAATCAAGATGGTCAATGACAACCCAGGAGAGGTGGGTCAGCGTTTGGCATTCAACTGAAAGACTCCCCTCGTCATGTTGCAAGCATAAAATTCACAGGAGACAGGCAGTGTTTGCCCAGTGTGCATTTTCACCTAATTCAATTGGGTGGCTGTGGCTGAGGGGTAGAGTGGTCGTCCTCCAACCTGAAGGTTGGCAGTTCAATCCCCAGTCTTCCCCATTGGCATGCTGAAGTGTCCCTGGGCAAGATGCTGAACCCTGAATTGCCCCCCATAGAACAACAAAGTGCTGCTAATAGATGCACTGTATGAATGTGTGTGTGAGTGGATGAATGTAAAACTGTACTGTAAAGTGCTTTGAGTGGTCATCAAGACTAGAAAAGTGCTATATGAATACAAAACCATTTACTTTCTTGGATTTGTACAGGTGAGTCTTGTTGCCACGGCACCCCTCACTAACCTGGCCATGGCGGTGAAGCTGGACCCCTCCCTCCCCGAGAAGCTGAAGGCCCTCTACATCATGGGAGGAAACACTGAGTGTAGGTTGTCATGTGTGATTGTATCTTTCTCTCAATGTTTGTCACACCGATTTTGATTTGTGTGTGTGTGTGTGCAGCCAGGGGTAACACCACAGTGTGTGGAGAGTTTAACTTTGTGGCTGACTCTGAAGCTGCCTACGTCGTGTTGGACCGCTACACCTGCCCCACCTACATCGCCACCTGGGAGTTCAGCTGCAGGAGCAGTCTGCCGTGGGTCTGTCATTAAACACCAGTTAACACAAGTCTCTATGGAGCACCCATGACAACCAGAGACTGCTCTGAGCATGTGACACTAATAAGAAAATATATCTTTCTCCCTCAGTCCTTCGTTGACACTTGGCTGGCCCAAGACACAGACAAGGCTCGTTTCATGGAGAGGATTTCCTCCTTAACCAGGAAGGTACGAGAGTGTCCCAAACAAGAATTCAGAATAAATGTTACACACTGTATATCTGTTGTTAAATCTTTGTGTTAAATCGCAGATGGTCCAGACAGAGCGGTATCAGAAGGAGCTGGTGTCAGGAACTGAGTTTAACTCCTGTGACACCTACGCAGTGGCTGCAGCTATCGACGACACCCTGCTGACAGAAAGCGAACAGGTGACATTTTATACTTTAGCCTTTACACTTTTTAGCCAATTTTTTTATCAAACAAATTCCAAAAGTGGTTTAAGTATGAAGCAGACGTTTCTGTATTCGACATTGCTTCTCTTTCCTTGTGCAGGTGGCAGTGACGGTGGAGCTGCAGGGGACCTACACCCGAGGCATGATGGTGCTGGACTACATGGAGCTGCTGAAGAAGAAACACAAGGCGTTCATCATGAAGACCATCGACTTGGAGAAGTTCAAACAAATGTTGATGAATGCGTTGAAGTAGCATGGATTTCTCCGTGTGACCATAATGTGCTTCACTGGTTATTGGACAGTGGGAGGAAGTGGAGACATGTCAACCATCTTTGTATAAAGTCAATGGTTGAACCTAAACTTTGACGCCAGTATTCAATGCATTCATGCTGCAAGATCTTACCAAAGTCTTACCAAAATGCTGTGGAATAAACACAAATAAAATTATTGTTTTTTTTTTAATTTAACAATCCCTTCTTCAAGCAGTGACTTATAAGGTATCCAGTGATGACAAGAAGCAGTCAAGTTGTAAAAGAAATGTAATTATTAGATAATTGGAATTAATTTGGGAGTCTAAATCGTGCAATTCAACTCTTTTTAAATATGATCAGCGTCTTTTGTAGATTGGATAAAACTCCAGAGAAGGAAGACAAAGGAAGCGGCATGAGCGTCTCATTTTCCCATCTGTAATCCAATTTAGATACCTTTCAAGCCTGCAGGTGTTTCCTGTCCATTCACTGTAGATTCACACCGGGCGAGTTTCCAAGACCTCAGTTGAGGAAAAAACCCTCTAATTAAATCCATCAGGGTCATGAAGCAGGTTTGAACAGGATCTGTGAAGCAGACAATCGTTGCTGCTTTAGATCTTCTGATATTCTAACTGCCAAAAGGAGCGTTTCAATACCACAGAACAAAATGTCTTATTTTAATGTTGGCATGTCGTGGCGGAGTGAATATTGCTAAATAATCTGTTGCATCACATTGTTGTTGTATTGAAATCTCCACAGCTACACCTGAGAGGTCAGTCAGTGAGATATGACTTTCACAACAATGTCCTCAGTTGGGTCAAAAGGTCAAAATAAGTCAATTTACTCTGTCTTTGATCTGTTAATGAATCAAGATGAACATGCATCAAATCTGCAAAATCTTCTCCATCTTCAATAGATCAAGGAAATCACATTTATTCCGATGTATTGTATCCTGGCTGTACAAGTTAGACATTGATTAAAACATTTCTGCAGAAAAGTGCATTTAACTCTCTGCATCAGCAGCAAAGCCGAGTTACATTCCAACTATCGTCAAAACTAGTTTGGATGCTTGTAAATCCTGTAGCTGCTTGTACGTTTTGCTGGTGCATTTGCATACGTCAACACCTCTCTGTGTGTCTCTGGCCTTTATAAGGCAGCTCATCAGGTTGGAGCAGTGTTCAGCCGCCGCCTCTTCCTCAAGCAGTAGAAACCACTCAGCAGGTGAGTCAAGAAAAGTTAATTTTACTCTAAATTCAGACCAAAAAAGGGAACGATTCACATTGCGGGAATTAGAATGAGACAAATTTTAAACTATGCAGCTTGAGTGTATTGCCTTCCATTTCTGTCAGTAAAGATGTTTCAGGCAACTACACCATTGTTGGAAACCCCCCAAACCAGATCCTATGCCAGGGTGTTTTTCTCTTTTGAGGGGTCAGTTTGGTAGTTCCCTTTTTACCCCAGGGACCCAACGTCTCCTGACTTTACCCTCCTCAGCCCTGTCACACTTCATGTTTTAGCATTTCTTGCACACACAAATATTGTTTTTTATTTATAACCTGAAAGTGCAAAGATATATCGTTTGTAAAACGTAACTTTTATCAACGCTGTACATGTATATTAATGTGTTTCAGATGGTGAACAACTTGTCCTAATCTGTCTTGCATGTTTTGCCGTGAGCTCCGTCAGCCACTGTAATTAAGTTATAAAAATGTTTTGGATTGGTTCAAAGTGCCTGAGGCTGGTGTTTATCATGTCACTCCCTTTGGTCTAGAATCCATTCCAATGATCAACTGAACCTTTCAGCAAAAATCCACAATCAATTATCTGCAGATCTGATTATTAATTATCTGGTTATTGGAAGAAAGTGTAGGAAGTGTAACAGAAACTACTTCTCTCCACATGTTGTTTGTCATAGTATGCCGAAACTGATCATCGATGTCGACACAGGGGTGGATGATGCTCAGGCCATCATGATGGCCCTTGCGGCCCCTGGCGTGGAGATCCTGGGCATCACCTGCTGCCACGGCAACACACCCCTGCAGAACGTGCTCAAGAACACGCTGCGCGTCCTGAAAGTCTGCAACAGGCTGGATGTAAGTTTGAAAGACGACTGTGTGGGAGCCATCGTGGTTGGTTGGCGGAATTTCACTCATGCATGATCCTGTATGAAGCATGACTTCTTGTACCCCGTAGATCCCGGTGTATCGTGGCTGTGGAGAGCCCCTGCTGGCCTATAAAAGAAACGCTGGAGATTACCACGGGAAGGACGGGCTGGGCGACTCCCCAGATCCAGATGCTCCGGACCTGGATCTGCTGAACGGTCGGAACGCTGTGAAGGCCATGATCAAGATGGTGAAAGAGAACCCTGGAGAGGTGAGACACACATTCTGGATTTTCTTTTATTATGGAAATCCTGATTTAATCAAATACTCTAGTGGTTTTCGTATCAGCTCAAAAATCTTTTCTTGTCACCAGTTTCTGCAACAAAGCAATTAAAACATGATACAGGATGCAACATGTCTAACTTGGCTGCTTCTGTACAGGTGACCCTGGTGGCCACGGGCCCCCTCACTAACCTGGCTGTAGCAGTACAACTGGCACCCAACTTCCATGAGAAGCTGAAGGCCCTCTACATCATGGGAGGAAACACTGAATGTATGTTATTTGTCACTAGATTTTTAAATATACATTTAATCTGCTGTATTCTAAATTTGTTTGCATGGCTGTGTGTGTGTGTGCAGCCAGGGGCAACACCTCTGTGTGCGGAGAGTTTAACTTTGTGGCTGATACCGAGGCTGCCTACATCGTGTTGGACCGCTACACCTGTCCTACCTACATCGCCACCTGGGAGTTCAGCTGCAGGAACAGTCTGCCATGGGTGAGGCTGCTAAGAACAACCTGAGGAGGGCCTTTAACCCTTCACTGCTTGTGTTAACATAACAGAATCATTGTTTGAATATGTGTCCCCCCCTCCCCCCCAGTCTTTCTGTGACGCGTGGTTGGCCCAAGACACAGAGAAGGCCGCCTTCATGAAAAAGATTTCCAACCTTTCGATGACAGTAAGTGATATGAGGAGAGAGATGATTAGATGCCCTCGACTGAAAGGTTATAAAACCTTTGCACGTGTATGCACAAGTAGAAACTATGCAGTGTTCTCAGAGCGGTTATCACGCACTCAGCTGGGCCCTTGAAGGCTCCAGGCAGAAGGAAACTCAACCAAGTAATAAATTTTGACACATCATGCACACACACATTTAGATTTGTGCAGGATGGATAAACATTCACTTGTGGTCCTATAGCTCACCTGGTAGAACCTGAGACCCTGATCCTGAGTCCTCCTGCACTGGCTGCAGGTTTGGTTCTACATGTCTCTTTACATTTTACACCGTCCAATCAAAAAAGGAAAAAATGCCATAGAAACTCTTGCATGCAATAAATATTAACTTTTATTTCAATCAGGATGTGAGTTTAAATCTTGTGTGACTATGTGAATTTTAAAGCCACAATATCCAATGAAAACACTCAAAAGCTTAAAGAAACTGGAAGGACCCATCTGAACAAATAGCTCAGATGGATAGAACAGTGTTTGGAAACAGTGAGGACACAAGTTCAAACCTTATAAGACTTTGATTTATGAAGTTTAACTCACAAATCAAAGAGATTTGAGAACTTCACGATTGGGAGTTCAAAGCATACTCCATTACTCCAACGTAATAACATTTTTGGACGAAATTCCCCTAGAATTTGTTATTGTTTCTATGAATCCCCAACTTAACATTTTCCATCAAAATGGCAAGATTTAACCCTGCATCCAGAAAACTGGATCAGCAGCCAATACTAGTGGCCCTCTAGTGGCCATTCCGCTCAGGCCTTGGTCCTCCTCCTTAAGTCACAGCATGTCTGAAGGTCATCCTGATGTGTTGCCTCTGCAGAGAGCTCGGTCGGCCGACTATCAAAAGGAGAGCACAGCAGGAAAAGGCTTCAACTCCTGCGACACCTACGCCATGGCTGCAGCCATCGACAACACAATCATAACAGAGAGCGAGAAGGTGAGTGAGGGGCCGCTGCCTTTGAATTTGGACAAATCATCTCAGCTCAAATCATTTTCCAACAACGGCCTTCTCATGTTCCTTGTGCAGGTGGCAGTGACGGTGGAGCTGGAGGGAACCCACACCCGGGGCATGATGGTGCTGGACTACATGGAGCTGCTGAAGAAGAAACACAAGGTCACCATCATGAAGACGGTCGACCTGGAGAAGTTCAAGAAACTGCTCATGAATGCTCTCAAGTAGGAAGTTGCTGTAATAAGTGAATCTGAAGGATCCAAATAAATAAAAATGGTTCTTCTCGTAAAAATATCAAGTGTCAGTTTTAGTGTCTGACCATTAAACACAAAATATACTGGATTTATTCTATTTTTCCTTAAAAGACCTTATTACCTATCAGAGGCTGACCTCTTGTGGCTGGATGGGGGAAAATCAGGGCACCTTCACACACATTTCCAGATTTGTGCAGGATGGACAAACGTTCACTTGTGGCCCTACAGCTCACCTGGTAGAACCTGTGACCCTGTGCTTGAGTCCTCCTGCACTGGCTGCAGGTTTGGTTCTACATGTCGCTTTCCATTTTAAACCGTCCAATCAAAAATATCGTAGAAACTCTTGCATGAAATAAATACTTTTTTTCAATCGGGATGTGAGTTTAAATCTTGTGTGACTATGTGAATTTTAAAGCTGCAATATCCAATGAAAACATTCAAAAGCTTAAAGAACCTGGATGGAGCCATCTGAACAAATAGCTCAGATGGATGGAAGAATGTTTGGAAACAGTGAGGACACAAGTTCAAATCGTATAAGACTCTGATTTATGAAGTTTAACTCACAAATCAAAGAGATTTGAGAACTTGATGAGTGGGAGTAGTAGTCAAGCATATCTGCTTAAATAGCTCAGGGTGTTGATGGAAGACTGGTACTTCTGCAGACCAAGGTTCAAATCTTGTTGGAATTCATCATATTTACAATCCTACACCCAATACAAACACTCAAATTCATAGAATAAAGATGTTTGAGTATCAGACCAAGAACTGTAGCTCAGGTGGAAAGAGGACAGCTTGGGAATCGTGAGGACACAGGTTCAAATCTTATAGGAGTTTTTATGTTCAACACCCGAGGTAAAAAGCTCAATGTGAAGATTTCTCAATGCAAAGGGGAAATGCAGCAATGTCGAGTGCCAAATATTTTATGCAAGCATGAAAACCAGAAGTCACATGAGGTTTTTATTCAAGCCAGATGCTTTACAGATGTTTTTTGAGACACTTTGTTCCCATGCTTCTGTATTCCAGCACAAGTTCTACTTCTCTGGTCGACAGAGAGAAAGTTTTTAGTTTTAACTCTTTCCTGATGACGCCTTATATATTTGAATTATTTTAAATTGCATGTTTTAAAAGTAGCTGTATTTCATTATTATTAAGCTTTTATAAAAAAAAAAGATATATAATAAAAGTTTTCTTTAAATTTGAAACTGCAAGGAATTCCAACAACGAGGATTTCAGCTCTAAAACGCCTTCTTTTAGTTCCTTAAAGAAGGCGTGGAAATGTGGAAATGTACCCTGGCCAGGGTGTTTTTCCTCTGTCATAAGAAACTCCTCCGTGCTATTAAAAGGCTGCAGCACAGTTACAAGCTCACAGCAGCTGCAGCTCATCATCACACAGCAAACAGCAGGAGACGTCGCTCATTCCCAAGGTGAGACTTTCTTAGTAGAATAACCATTAGTTTTTAATTATTTTCATTTTCAAGCATGAATATCTTTAAATTTAACATATATGAATTTAGATAGATCACTTAAACATGCTGTAAAATTAAATATAAAAAAGAATTTGCTCAACCTGTACTTGATATTCATGTTGTGTAGATTAGATTTTTCGACCAAACTTTAAGTTTCCTCAATGAAAATTGGATTTGATGATTTACAATGGGACTTACTTACTTCTGTTTGAGCGTAGCATGAAAAAAAAGCTGTTCATCGATGTGGACACGGGGGTGGATGATGCTCAGGCCATCATGGTGGCCCTGGCGGCCCCCAATGTGGAGATTTTGGGGATCACCTGCTGCTATGGCAACACGCCGCTGGAGAACGTCCTCACGAACACGCTGCGTGTCCTGAAAGCCTGCAACAGACTGGATGTAAGTTATTATTATCATTATTATAGTAAATGTTGGATCTAAGTGAGAGAGCGACACATCCCTACACAACTATCACATTCAGATCCCAGTGTACCGAGGATGCTCAGGGCCCCTGCTGGCCAACCGGCGCCACGCTGGAGACTACCACGGGAAGGACGGCATGGGCGATGCCCCGGACCCGGACCCCCCCAGCCTGGAGCTGCTGCAGAAGAAAAGAGGTGTGCCTGCCATGGTCAAGATCGTTAATCAAAACCCCGGAGAGGTGAGACACACAGACAAAGACGAGAGTGTAGTTTATTAACTTTGACCTCTGAGCTTTTGGGGGTTGGGGGGGGGTTCTCTTTCGGGAAGCACTAGCCTGAAATACTTCCTGTTCTGAGGACGCTTTTAAAGAAAAAGAAAAAGTGTGTATTTCTGTGTCATTGCTCTGTGAACAGGTGACCCTGGTGGCCACGGCCCCCCTCACTAACTTGGCCGTCGCAGTACAACTGGACCCCTCCCTCCCCAAGAAACTCAAGGCTCTTTACATCATGGGAGGAAACACAGACTGTACGTTAGTCTTTTGAAAACATTAAACACACAAATACATGCGTTTGTCCCTTCTGTTACATATGTATCTGTGTGTGCAGCCAGAGGTAACACCACAGTGTGTGGAGAGTTCAACTTTGTGGCCGACCCCGAGGCCGCCCACATCGTGCTGGACCGCTACACCTGCCCCACCTACATCGCCCCCTGGGAGTTCAGCTGCAGGAACAGTCTGCCGTGGGTGAGGCTGCAAAGAATAATGTGAACATTTCTGG
Source organism: Verasper variegatus (assembly GCA_026259375.1). NCBI lineage: Eukaryota > Metazoa > Chordata > Actinopteri > Pleuronectiformes > Pleuronectidae > Verasper > Verasper variegatus. The sequence goes on along the minus strand of CM048038.1, from coordinate 25,208,249 downwards.
TTCTATTAGTTTTTCAGAACACTGGTGGGTTGGTGGTAGAGAAATGGATCCATTTCCCGGCCAAAGCATTAAACCTTTAAAAATGTTCGCTGTGACATTTAAAACATACTGTAAATTTGCATGTAAAGTCCATATTGAGTTGTTAGCAGCTGAAAATTCCAAACTAACCACCTAAAGCATTTGCTCTGTCAGTCTTTCTGTGAGCACTGGCTGTCCCAAAACACAGAGAAGGCTGCGTTCATGAAGAAGATCACCAGCCTCTCAATGAAGGTAAAAACAGGGAGCTGTGAAACGCATGATACATCCAATCAGGAATTGCTTTTATTCCATCCATCGTCTCATTCCATTGATAACTTTGACCAAGACCCCTTCCCTCACCATTAAAAAGTCATTTCATGATATGGTCTGCAGAAAGCTCAGTCGGCCGACTATCAGAAGGAGATCACAGAAGGAAAAGGGTTCAACTCCTGCGACACCTACGCCATGGCTGCAGCCATCGACGACACATTTATAACAGAGAGTGAAGAGGTGAGTGGCCCCTGCTTCTTCTTCTTCTTTTAAAACCTCCATCCAGCTAAAACCATTTTTCTTCCTTCCCTCCTCTTCCTCGCCCAGGTTGCTGTGACAGTGGAGCTGGGGGGGAAATACACCCGAGGCATGATGGTGCTGGACTACATGGAGCTGCTAAACAAGAAGCACAAGGCCGTCATCATGCAGAACGTCGACCTGGAGAAGTTCAGGCAGATGTTCATGAACTCGCTGAAGTAGAGAGATGCTGTGACAAGCGGAAGGCAGGAATCTGGTGAATTAAAAAAAATACACCAACATTTGTCATGTTTTCTTTGGAAAGCTTAAAATACTACTGATGCTTCTTGTATATGGAAAACAGAAACAAAAGAGTAAGAATAAAATCTAATGAGATATTTCCACTAATACCTGATAATCAAAACTTGTATTATATATTATAAAACATAAATATTAGTGTTATTCCAGCACATGGTTGTGATCATGTCCAGTCACCCATTGCAGGGACAACAGTGTCACTGTGTGGCTTTAGCATGTAACTACAACTACACTCTCCCTAAAGGTGAGTTTATTCCTCCAGGAATTAAAGCCACATCCACTTAAATGAATAAAACCTTTTATTGAAAGTGCTCTGGAATATTTCTTCAGGTTGGAGCAGTGTTCAGCCGCCGCCTCTTCCTCAAGCAGTAGAAACCACTCAGCAGGTGAGTCAAGAAAAGTTAATTTTACTCTAAATTCAGACCAAAAAAGGGAACGATTCACATTGCGGGAATTAGAATGAGACAAATTTTAAACTATGCAGCTTGAGTGTATTGCCTTCCATTTCTGTCAGTAAAGATGTTTCAGGCAACTACACCATTGTTGGAAACCCCCCAAACCAGACCCTATGCCAGGGTGTTTTTCTCTTTTGAGGGGTCAGTTTGGTAGTTCCCTTTTTACCCCAGGGACCCAACGTCTCCTGACTTTACCCTCCTCAGCCCTGTCACACTTCATGTTTTAGCATTTCTTGCACACACAAATATTGTTTTTTATTTATAACCTGAAAGTGCAAAGATATATCATTTGTAAAACGTAACTTTTATCAACGCTGTACATGTATATTAATGTGTTTCAGATGGTGAACAACTTGTCCTAATCTGTCTTGCATGTTTTGCCGTGAGCTCCGTCAGCCACTGTAATTAAGTTATAAAAATGTTTTGGATTGGTTCAAAGTGCCTGAGGCTGGTGTTTATCATGTCACTCCCTTTGGTCTAGAATCCATTCCAATGATCAACTGAACCTTTCAGCAAAAATCCACAATCAATTATCTGCAGATCTGATTATTAATTATCTGGTTATTGGAAGAAAGTGTAGGAAGTGCAACAGAAACTACTTCTCTCCACATGTTGTTTGTCATAGTATGCCGAAACTGATCATCAATGTCGACACAGGGGTGGATGATGCTCAGGCCATCATGATGGCCCTTGCGGCCCCTGGCGTGGAGATCCTGGGCATCACCTGCTGCCACGGCAATACACCCCTGCAGAACGTGCTCAAGAACACGCTGCGCGTCCTGAAAGTCTGCAACAGGCTGGATGTAAGTTTGAAAGACGACTGTGTGGGAGCCATCGCGGTTGGTTGGCAGAATTTCACTCATGCATGATCCTGTATGAAGCATGACTTCTCGTACCCCGTAGATCCCGGTGTATCGTGGCTGTGAAGAGCCCCTGCTGGCCTATAAAAGAAACGCTGGAGATTACCACGGGAAGGACGGGCTGGGCGACTCCCCAGATCCAGATGCTCCGGACCTGGATCTGCTGAACGGTCGGAACGCTGTGAAGGCCATGATCAAGATGGTGAAAGAGAACCCTGGAGAGGTGAGACACACATTCTGGATTTTCTTTTATTATGGAAACCCTGATTTAATCAAATACTCTAGTGGTTTTCGTATCAGCTCAAAAATCTTTTCTTGTCACCAGTTTCTGCAACAAAGCAATTAAAACATGATACAGGATGCAACATGTCTAACTTGGCTGCTTCTGTACAGGTGACCCTGGTGGCCACGGGCCCCCTCACTAACCTGGCTGTAGCAGTACAACTGGCACCCAACTTCCATGAGAAGCTGAAGGCCCTCTACATCATGGGAGGAAACACTGAATGTATGTTATTTGTCACTAGATTTTTAAATATACATTTAATCTGCTGTATTCTAAATTTGTTTGCATGGCTGTGTGTGTGTGCAGCCAGGGGCAACACCTCTGTGTGCGGAGAGTTTAACTTTGTGGCTGATACCGAGGCTGCCTACATCGTGTTGGACCGCTACACCTGCCCTACCTACATCGCCACCTGGGAGTTCAGCTGCAGGAACAGTCTGCCATGGGTGAGGCTGCTAAGAACAACCTGAGGAGGGCCTTTAACCCTTCACTGCTTGTGTTAACATAACAGAATCATTGTTTGAATATGTGTCCCCCCCTCCCCCCCAGTCTTTCTGTGACGCGTGGTTGGCCCAAGACACAGAGAAGGCCGCCTTCATGAAAAAGATTTCCAACCTTTCGATGACAGTAAGTGATATGAGGAGAGAGATGATTAGATGCCCTCGACTGAAAGGTTATAAAACCTTTGCACGTGTATGCACAAGTAGAAACTATGCAGTGTTCTCAGAGCGGTTATCACGCACTCAGCTGGGCCCTTGAAGGCTCCAGGCAGAAGGAAACTCAACCAAGTAATACATTTTGACACATCATGCACACGCACATTTAGATTTGTGCAGGATGGATAAACATTCACTTGTGGCCCTATAGCTCACCTGGTAGAACCTGAGACCCTGATCCTGAGTCCTCCTGCACTGGCTGCAGGTTTGGTTCTACATGTCTCTTTACATTTTACACCGTCCAATCAAAAAAGGAAAAAATGCCATAGAAACTCTTGCATGCAATAAATATTAACTTTTATTTCAATCAGGATGTGAGTTTAAATCTTGTGTGACTATGTGAATTTTAAAGCCACAATATCCAATGAAAACACTCAAAAGCTTAAAGAAACTAGAAGGACCCATCTGAACAAATAGCTCAGATGGATAGAACAGTGTTTGGAAACAGTGAGGACACAAGTTCAAACCTTATAAGACTTTGATTTATGAAGTTTAACTCACAAATCAAAGAGATTTGAGAACTTCACGATTGGGAGTTCAAAGCATACTCCAACGTAATAACATTTTTGGACGAAATTCCCCTAGAATTTGTTATTGTTTCTATGAATCCCCAACTTAACATTTTCCATCAAAATGGCAAGATTTAACCCTGCATCCAGAAAACTGGATCAGCAGCCAATACTAGTGGCCCTCTAGTGGCCATTCCGCTCAGGCCTTGGTCCTCCTCCTTAAGTCACAGCATGTCTGAAGGTCATCCTGATGTGTTGCCTCTGCAGAGAGCTCGGTCGGCCGACTATCAAAAGGAGAGCACAGCAGGAAAAGGCTTCAACTCCTGCGACACCTACGCCATGGCTGCAGCCATCGACGACACAATCATAACAGAGAGCGAGAAGGTGAGTGAGGGGCCGCTGCCTTTGAATTTGGACAAATCATCTCAGCTCAAATCATTTTCCAACAACGGTCTTCTCATGTTCCTTGTGCAGGTGGCAGTGACGGTGGAGCTGGAGGGAACCCACACCCGGGGCATGATGGTGCTGGACTACATGGAGCTGCTGAAGAAGAAACACAAGGTCACCATCATGAAGACGGTCGACCTGGAGAAGTTCAAGAAACTGCTCATGAATGCTCTCAAGTAGGAAGTTGCTGTAATAAGTGAATCTGAAGGATCCAAATAAATAAAAATGGTTCTTCTCGTAAAAATATCAAGTGTCAGTTTTAGTGTCTGACCATTAAACACAAAATATACTGGATTTATTCTATTTTTCCTTAAAAGACCTTATTACCTATCAGAGGCTGACCTCTTGTGGCTGGATGGGGGAAAATCAGGGCACCTTCACACACATTTCCAGATTTGTGCAGGATGGACAAACTGTTCACTTGTGGCCCTACAGCTCACCTGGTAGAACCTGTGACCCTGTGCTTGAGTCCTCCTGCACTGGCTGCAGGTTTGGTTCTACATGTCGCTTTCCATTTTAAACCGTCCAATCAAAAATATCGTAGAAACTCTTGCATGAAATAAATACTTTTTTTCAATCGGGATGTGAGTTTAAATCTTGTGTGACTATGTGAATTTTAAAGCTGCAATATCCAATGAAAACATTCAAAAGCTTAAAGAACCTGGATGGAGCCATCTGAACAAATAGCTCAGATGGATGGAAGAATGTTTGGAAACAGTGAGGACACAAGTTCAAATCGTATAAGACTCTGATTTATGAAGTTTAACTCACAAATCAAAGAGATTTGAGAACTTGATGAGTGGGAGTAGTAGTCAAGCATATCTGCTTAAATAGCTCAGGGTGTTGATGGAAGACTGGTACTTCTGCAGACCAAGGTTCAAATCTTGTTGGAATTCATCATATTTACAATCCTACACCCAATACAAACACTCAAATTCATAGAATAAAGATGTTTGAGTATCAGACCAAGAACTGTAGCTCAGGTGGAAAGAGGACAGCTTGGGAATCCTGAGGACACAGGTTCAAATCTTATAGGAGTTTTTATGTTCAACACCCGAGGTAAAAAGCTCAATGTGAAGATTTCTCAATGCAAAGGGGAAATGCAGCAATGTCGAGTGCCAAATATTTTATGCAAGCATGAAAACCAGAAGTCACATGAGGTTTTTATTCAAGCCAGATGCTTTACAGATGTTTTTTGAGACACTTTGTTCCCATGCTTCTGTATTCCAGCACAAGTTCTACTTCTCTGGTCGACAGAGAGAAAGTTTTTAGTTTTAACTCTTTCCTGATGACGCCTTATATATTTGAATTATTTTAAATTGCATGTTTTAAAAGTAGCTGTATTTCATTATTATTAAGCTTTTATAAAAAAAAAGATATATAATAAAAGTTTTCTTTAAATTTGAAACTGCAAGGAATTCCAACAACGAGGATTTCAGCTCTAAAACGCCTTCTTTTAGTTCCTTAAAGAAGGCGTGGAAATGTGGAAATGTACCCTGGCCAGGGTGTTTTTCCTCTGTCATAAGAAACTCCTCCGTGCTATTAAAAGGCTGCAGCACAGTTACAAGCTCACAGCAGCTGCAGCTCATCATCACACAGCAAACAGCAGGAGACGTCGCTCATTCCCAAGGTGAGACTTTCTTAGTAGAATAACCATTAGTTTTTAATTATTTTCATTTTCAAGCATGAATATCTTTAAATTTAACATATATGAATTTAGATAGATCACTTAAACATGCTGTAAAATTAAATATAAAAAAAGAATTTGCTCAACCTGTACTTGATATTCATGTTGTGTAGATTAGATTTTTCGACCAAACTTTAAGTTTCCTCAATGAAAATTGGATTTGATGATTTACAATGGGACTTACTTACTTCTGTTTGAGCGTAGCATGAAAAAAAAGCTGTTCATCGATGTGGACACGGGGGTGGATGATGCTCAGGCCATCATGGTGGCCCTGGCGGCCCCCAATGTGGAGATTTTGGGGATCACCTGCTGCTATGGCAACACGCCGCTGGAGAACGTCCTCACGAACACGCTGCGTGTCCTGAAAGCCTGCAACAGACTGGATGTAAGTTATTATTATCATTATTATAGTAAATGTTGGATCTAAGTGAGAGAGCAACACATCCCTACGCAACTATCACATTCAGATCCCAGTGTACCGAGGATGCTCAGGGCCCCTGCTGGCCAACCGGCGCCACGCTGGAGACTACCACGGGAAGGACGGCATGGGCGATGCCCCGGACCCGGACCCCCCCAGCCTGGAGCTGCTGCAGAAGAAAAGAGGTGTGCCTGCCATGGTCAAGATCGTTAATCAAAACCCCGGAGAGGTGAGACACACAGACAAAGACGAGAGTGTAGTTTATTAACTTTGACCTCTGACCTTTTGGGGGTGGGGGGGGGGGGGGGGGGGTTCTCTTTCGGGAAGCACTAGCCTGAAATACTTCCTGTTCTGAGGACGCTTTTAAAGAAAAAGAAAAAGGTGTGTATTTCTGTGTCATTGCTCTGTGAACAGGTGACCCTGGTGGCCACGGCCCCCCTCACTAACTTGGCCGTCGCAGTACAACTGGACCCCTCCCTCCCCAAGAAACTCAAGGCTCTTTACATCATGGGAGGAAACACAGACTGTACGTTAGTCTTTTGAAAACATTAAACACACAAATACATGCGTTTGTCCCTTCTGTTACATATGTATCTGTGTGTGCAGCCAGAGGTAACACCACAGTGTGTGGAGAGTTCAACTTTGTGGCCGACCCCGAGGCCGCCCACATCGTGCTGGACCGCTACACCTGCCCCACCTACATCGCCCCCTGGGAGTTCAGCTGCAGGAACAGTCTGCCGTGGGTGAGGCTGCAAAGAATAATGTGAACATTTCTGGTTCTTTTAGTTTTTCAGAACACTGGTGGGTTGGTGGTAGAGAAATGGATCCATTTCCCGGCCAAAGCATTAAACCTTTAAAAATGTTCGCTGTGACATTTAAAACATACTGTAAATTTGCATGTAAAGTCCATATTGAGTTGTTAGCAGCTGAAAATTCCAAACTAACCACCTAAAGCATTTGCTCTGTCAGTCTTTCTGTGAGCACTGGCTGTCCCAAAACACAGAGAAGGCTGCGTTCATGAAGAAGATCACCAGCCTCTCAATGAAGGTAAAAACAGGGAGCTGTGAAACGCATGATACATCCAATCAGGAATTGCTTTTATTCCATCCATCGTCTCATTCCATTGATAACTTTGACCAAGACCCCTTCCCTCACCATTAAAAAGTCATTTCATGATATGGTCTGCAGAAAGCTCAGTCGGCCGACTATCAGAAGGAGATCACAGAAGGAAAAGGGTTCAACTCCTGCGACACCTACGCCATGGCTGCAGCCATCGACGACACATTTATAACAGAGAGTGAAGAGGTGAGCGGCCCCTGCTTCTTCTTCTTCTTTTAAAACCTCCATCCAGCTAAAACCATTTTTCTTCCTTCCCTCCTCTTCCTCGCCCAGGTTGCTGTGACAGTGGAGCTGGGGGGGAAATACACCCGAGGCATGATGGTGCTGGACTACATGGAGCTGCTAAACAAGAAGCACAAGGCCGTCATCATGCAGAACGTCGACCTGGAGAAGTTCAGGCAGATGTTCATGAACTCGCTGAAGTAGAGAGATGCTGTGACAAGCGGAAGGCAGGAATCTGGTGAATAAAAAAAAATACACCAACATTTGTCATGTTTTCTTTGGAAAGCTTAAAATACTACTGATGCTTCTTGTATATGGAAAACAGAAACAAAAGAGTAAGAATAAAATCTAATGAGATATTTCCACTAATACCTGATAATCAAAACTTGTATTATATATTATAAAACATAAATATTAGTGTTATTCCAGCACATGGTTGTGATCATGTTCAGTCACCCATTGCAGGGACAACAGTGCCACTGTGTGGCTTTAGCATGTAACTACAACTACACTCTCCCTAAAGGTGAGTTTATTCCTCCAGGAATTAAAGCCACATCCACTTAAATGAATAAAACCTTTTATTGAAAGTGCTCTGGAATGTACACTTCAAGAGAAAAAGAAACGGGAAAAAATAGTTTGCATTCCACATTCCTCCACTTTCCTCTCCTCTCTTCAATTATCAGGATTTCATTTTGTTCTGTTTTGTTTTTTTTAACCAAAACTCAAAGAAACAAAGCAAATTTATATATTATAACCTGCCAGAGAACTATTTACAAATCATACAAAAAAGAACAACGATAAAAGCTCTGTCTCTTCTGTCCCGTTGTTTCTGCAACTAGTCCAAACACACCACTCTTCAGCTGCAGGTCATCATGAGATCCAAACAGAAAATCAAGTTCGAGTCAGCGTTCGTTAACCTAGAGGTCCCAGTTTCCATAGTCCCTCTCCACCAGATGTTTGCCGACAGCCGCTGGAAATAAATTTGATGTCCCCAAAACTGATTTTGTTGGCTTGTCGGCCTGAAGGTGTCGTGTGTCCAGTTTGTGGGGCAAACTGGGTTTACTGGACTCTGAATTTGTAGAATGAGCAGAGGCTCTGAGTGAAGTTCCAGCCCAGAGAGACGGAGAGGACGTAGAAGAGGCCGAGCAGAGCGAAGGGGTAGAGCAGCACCACCGTGTTCTGCAGGAAGGGAAGAGCTGCGAGGACGACACACAATGAAGGTTAAAGACATAAGAAGATACAAAGTCAGACTGAAACATAAACTAATATATTATATGACCATCACTACAACCAATCAAAAAGCAGAATTTTGAGCAGCGCCACGAAGGTGAATATAAAGTTTGACAACATGGAAGTGAAGCCAATACTTTCAGTCAGAAATATTTATTTCACTCAAAAAACTTAAACCCAAGAAAGTACTGAAATAAGTAATAAATTATAGTCGATATATAGTAACTTTGACCAGCATTTAAAAAAAAAAAATTACCTCTCAGTTGAGGTGAATGGGTGAATGGGGCTTACCATTGTACCCTAAGAAGGTGATGTAGAGATAATAACCGATGGCGATGAGCCACAAAGTGTTTCCGACAAAGTATCCTAGGAACCAGTCTGAGTTTATCACCACAATATCTGAAACACACAAAACGACAAACGGCTAATACAGACACAACAGCTGATAAACTACATCTGTGTAAGTCTGGTGTTGATTTAGTTTTTGTCTTGCATCAAATCTTTATTCTCCTCTTGGATATTTTATAGGAATGATTAATAAAACATGTTAAATGCACATTTAAAGGTAATTTAACAGCTTAAACGGAATGATGTCCTTTCACACATGCAGCTAAAAATCACACAGAGAGATAATCTACTCACGGTTGATGAAGAAGAGCTGCAGAAAGTGCAGGATGAGTAACAGTGGGTAGAACGCATTGAGGTGAACATCGAACGCGTAGCCCCACTCAACATCTAAATTTCTGCTGGGTTGCTTTAGAAGGTACTTGTTGCTGATAAACCTGGAAAAGACAAAAGAAGAACAAAATCCACCTTAGAGCTCAATTTGAGTGACAATGTGAAGATGATTTTCATACAGTAAACCAGACAAACTTGGGACTCACCACATGAGCGTCGATATGAGCAGACCAACTCCTATACAGTCGACAAAAACCACCCACAGCAGCAGTTTCAGAGTTTCCAGGACACCCATGTCCAGCACCAGACCAAAGCCTAATGTTGACACTACAGACGAACACAGGGAGCATTTAGTTCTCATTGTACACAGACAACATCAGGATTAGCCCAGATGCATTATATAAATAAAAACTACCAAAAATGGAAGACAAATTGGTGTGAAAATGAACAAACAGATATTACTATAAGGGTTTTTATCCAAACACAGTCAGACTCACCACACAGCCAGATGCTGAGCAGCACCAGGAATGCAGGGTCGTCCCTGGCCCACTGGTCCTTGGTCTGTTTCCTGTAGTGGAAGTTGCGGTAGACCCTCTGTGGCGACGTGAACAAGTACAGCATCTGCCACATGGCAAAATCAAAGTCCATCTGTCCAAAATGCAGCAGCCGCCTCAGGTACTTGTAGCGTTTGGCGCCCGCCGTGTGGCGTGCTGCATCTCTGGAGCCGGGGGCGCCGTTGCTGTGCGGCGAGGTGGTCGGCAACATGGTGCTGAAGATTTAATTTCAAGTGCAAGAAGGTGAGGGAGATGACAGACAGGTTGAAATACTCCAATATTCCAGATGAGCTTCAGCAAAAAAAACTATCAGACTAAAAGTGACTGTCTGTAGCTGTGTGGTAAACAGCAGAATGTACACACTGCATGCTTCAACATTTTAAGCTGGGAAACTTTTAATTAAGAATCTGTGTTATTTAAAAATGTAGCTGAGAAGAATAAAACTTTTAGACTATGTCAGATCATGCACTTGGACCTTGAGTTGCTCTTATTGACTTGCTCTTCTTCTCTTTGTAATGTTTTATTTCGAAATCTTGTTTTGCAATTATCTGTAGATGATGAATCCTAACTTTACAATGACAAACATACTACTGTATTTATTTGATATAAACCAGGAGAGCAAAACAATGGTTTCCCACCATTGCTGCAATTTCCAACTTATTTGTGCCAGATTCTTTTGCTGCACAGACTTTTTAAGCTGACAAATTACAAAAACAGTGCATTTTGGGCTATAGAATCATTGGATCATGAACAGCTATTATAGTTCAACTTCAGTATTTTGTAAAACTATGACTTTCCTGTCATGCTAACCCCTGACCAGTGCTGACCCTTAGTTACAACATGTCAACAACAACACACACAGTTATGTGGCTCTTACGTTAATAACACACATATTTACATGTGTAACATATGAAACCTTTTGTGTTCTATCACTGATTAGTCATTAGAAATGGTGACAGCACATAAACACACCGTGTTACTACAAAGCTAAGTTACACACTGACCAAGCTAAGCTAACTGTTGGTTCATATGTAAACCAATGACACACTAAGCAGACATAACACATATTGAGAAGGTTTTTTCCCTATAAACACTGATGTAGGTTATTTTTTGAAGTTATTTGACGCTAGCTGACACAGTTAGCATGCTGCTAGCTAGTTTCATAAGATACAAAGGCCTATTTAGTTTCATTTCAGATAGATTTAATATAAAAGTCATCGGAGACAGATAAATAACTAAATCGCTCCACGTCTGAGGATATTTACCAGATTTCTGCTGCACTCCTTCACAGGAGAAAGCACCAACTCTAGTTTCTGTTTGTTGACGCTTCCTGAACTGGGATCTAGGCGAGGGAACACGTAGCGACTTCCGCTGAGCGCCCTGGGCATTGTGGGAAATGTAGTCGAAGAAGAAAAGCCAAGTTGTCCAGGTATTTTAGTTTTTTTGTTGTGTTAACAAATTACTGCAATCGACTCAATGGATCCGAATAGCTTGTATGTCAGTGCAGTAAACAAATAAAGTCAAGAACAGTCAAGAAAGATGGAGTGTTATGTCAACAAAAGTGAAGGTTTTATTTTGAAAATCAAGATCTTTTTTTAATCTGAATAAATCAAGATCGTTTATAATCTGTTTTTTGTAACTGTATTCAATGTTGAATTGCTTATAAACACATGGACTAGTAACTTAAGGCATTACAACAAAATACGAATAAGTACACCATCATAAAAGAATGACAATATATTTAATACTAAAGTGTCATATTAATACTACTACTTCTACTAATACTACTACTCCTACTGCTAATAATAAAATGTATAATTATAATTATTGTTTAAAATGCTCAGAAAACATTTATTGTGGAATCTCGAGTCTAATATCAAAAGGAAGTGAGCTGCCATTTCCGCTAACAGCTGCCATCGCTATTCCACTGGTGGTTAAAACTCAGTTCACCGCTGTTCTGGTCCAGAAGGCCAAATAGCGAAAGGTAAGATCGAAGACAAACATTATTCTCTAACATAACGTTTACGTTTTTACGTTATTAAACCGCATCGTAAAGGTAGAAGTACGAGTTTGACCCATTAACCTGCAGGTACCCTCTTACAACACAGTGTCCTTGACTAGCTAACGCTGCTAGCCTGCGTCCTCACTGCAAGGTTCATGCTGCCTTTAGCTCCTTCTCATGCCCACGTTGCTTTTTAACAGTTTGTAGTCGTGCCAATGATCTTAACATGTTGTGGAAAACTCATATGTCCTCTGTGCGTTATCTGCCTGAAACGTTAACGTGGTGGAATGACAATAACACGTTGTTGTTGACAGCTTGTTAGCATAGCATTGCTAGCACTGGGTCTCAATCCAAAACAACAAACCCTGCAATAAATGATGCTTCTTGAAAACTTGTCGGTTCGACTTTGATATAAGTTATAAGGTTTTTCAGCAAATTAATGATTGAATGTTTTGTTAGCTCCTGATTTCAGGCTTTCTGCCTTAAAAAGCTGAGTTTCATTGTTCAAAGTTTGTATCTAAACTTTGTCATAGTTGTTAATCCCTAATGAATCAAGAACTGCATCTAATTTTGCATTGTACATATTTATTAATATCATATCAGAATAGGTTCATTTCAAAGAGAAAAACTTCTCAAAGGATGTCAAGTAAAAGAAAAACTGCAGACAGGTTGAAACCTCTCTGTTTTCTGCAGCTATGTTATGACAGCATCACTAGTGTCATATGTGTGTGTCCTCACCTCTTAACAAGCCACTATCATTTGTACTGCGATCAATTAATCACACAACACTTTTTAAAGTTAATTAATCGTTTAAGTTGCTTTTATACAGGAATACCAGAAATTCAGTTCTTAAAATTTGAATGTTAGAAGGATTTTTGTTTTTCAGTTTTCAGCAACCGTGATAGAATCTCTTTGGGATTTGCACTGTTGTTTGAGCAACATAAGTCATGTAGGGCTTCAGATAATTGTTGGAATTGTCTTGCTGTAATTACTGAATAATTTAGTTTTGAAAACTTTCTTGAAATGATTCCTGTTCAAATTTGAATGTGTACTTTGCTGATCTGAGCATTTGCTGCTCAAAGTCTCCAAACCAAGTCAGATTGCAGATTTCTTTTATGAAATTTGATACATGCCATCTCTGAATAAGATTAACTTGCATCTTGCTTCCTCTCGCAGAGTCATGTTGCGACTGCCGGCTGTCGGTCAGGCTCTAGCCCGAGCTGCCAAGAGCAGTCTGGCTCCCTCCAACACCAGTAAGCTCTAAAGTGTGTGTGTGTGTGTGTGTGTGTGTGTGTGTGTGTGTGTGTGTGTGTGTGTGTGTGTGTGTGTGTGTGTGTGTGTGTGTGTGTGTGTGTGTATACATCTGTGTGTGTCAAGGTAAATTGCAGGTTCCTTACTGTAATTGCTATAGGTTCTTGTGTACATCTGTAAAATAGAATTTTATATATATATATATTTGTCTTAAATGCAGGTCTACTTAATATACAGATTTACCTCTGTGACACCTTTGTGGGAACTGAGTAATTTTTAAACATATTAATATGCATTTTCAGTGCGTACATCAGTGCGGGCTGCCAGCAACATGGTGGAAGTGTTTGTGGATGGGAAACCAGTGGAGGTGGAGCCAGGAACTACTGTCCTCCAGGTGAGAGGCATCATATTCATTTACTTCAAACTAATACAGATAGTGACAATTATTTCCTGGCAATGATTTTGTGTTTATTTGTTGTTGGCTGATTTCTCTTTCCTTTCCCTATCAGGCGTGTGAGAAAGCAGGAATCCAGATCCCCAGGTTCTGTTACCATGAGCGCCTCTCAGTGGCAGGAAACTGCCGTATGTGTTTGGTGGAGATTGAGAAAGCTCCAAAGGTAACGAGAGGTTATCTGTTTGTCTTTAGCCACATTATTTTAGTAGCCACTAGGTTGAACAAGCACTCGAGAGAGTAATTGCAATGGAATAGAAACTGCTGTAAATGTTTGTGTTTGAGTGTCTTATTTGATTTGCATGTGTTTGGTTGTGTGCCTTCAGCCGGTAGCAGCCTGTGCCATGCCCGTCATGAAGGGTTGGAACATCCTCACCAACTCAGAGAAAACACGCAAAGCCAGGTACAAGTTCAAATATGATTCAATCTTTTGTAAAACTTTAAAATATGTTCCTGTAGTTAATATGTGTGTGTGCATGTGCATGTGTGCATCATCAGAGAAGGGGTGATGGAGTTCCTGCTAGCCAACCACCCACTGGACTGCCCCATCTGTGATCAGGGAGGAGAGTGTGACCTGCAGGTAATTAAAGGACGAGGTTATGGAAGTTAAAGTTCCAGTTCACCCACAAAACAATGGAAGTGAATGGGATTAAGGTTGATTTGAAAAAGTCAGTGTAAACACAATCTGCATGCGGTGTTCCCAGGATCAATCCATGCAGTTTGGTTCAGACCGCAGTCGTTTCTCAGAAGGGAAGAGAGCAGTGGAGGACAAAAACATCGGGCCGCTCATTAAGACCATCATGACCCGCTGCATCCAGTGCACCCGCTGTGTCCGGTAATCATGAATGGCCATACTTATGTCTATAAGGAATAATGTGATAATCTTGTTTGCTATTGTAATTTCAATTGGTGAAATATACTTAGTGAGCTCTTTTGTTTGTTTGATTTAAAGCTTTGCCAGTGAAATCGCTGGTGTGGAAGACCTGGGAACGACAGGAAGAGGAAACAACCTGCAGATCGGGACTTACGTAGAGAAGATGTTTATGTCAGAGTTGTCAGGCAACGTTATCGACGTCTGTCCCGTCGGAGCACTCACCTCCAAACCCTATGCATTCACCGCACGACCATGGGAGACAAGGTAGGACAGGGTTTGATTCTTCAGTTAAGCTGATGGACTAAGAGTTTCTGCTAAATTAGTTTTTTTTAATCTAATCTTCTGCTGTCTCTGCAGGAAAACCGAGTCGATCGACGTGTTGGATGCTGTGGGCAGTAACATCGTGGTGAGCACCAGAGGAGGTGAGGTGATGAGGGTGATGCCCAGGCTGAACGAAGACGTCAATGAAGAATGGATCTCTGACAAGACCAGGTGAGACGCAGACAGACCCCAGCCAGAAAATATAAACCTATTATAACATGTTGCAGATTCAATAAAGAAAGGTAATTGTTGCTATGTAGCTTGACTGAGGAGTGAAACTTGTAACGTGTGTTTTCAGGTTCTCATACGACGGTCTGAAGAGACAGAGGTTGACTCAGCCAATGGTTAAGGACGATTCAGGTCAGCTGACTGCCACCACCTGGGAGGATGCTCTCACTCGTGTCGCTGGAGCAGTAAGTGTGTGTCTGCTGCTTTATGCAACCTGTCTGTTTATTCCTCTTTCTGTACTTATTACTATACTATATACTATGGTAATAGAGGATGTGATATCAATGCTCTCTGTCTGTTAAAAAAGGTATTGTGTGTGTGTGTGTGTGTGTGTGTGTGTGTGTGTGTGTGTGTGTGTGTGTGTGTGTGTGTGTGTGTGTGTGTGTGTGTGTGTGTGTGTGTGTGTGTGTGTGTGTGTGTGTGTGTGTGTGTAGCTGCAGAGTGTGCAGGGCAGCGAGGTTGCAGCCATCGCGGGAGGGATGGCTGACGCTGAAGCTCTGGTCTCCCTCAAAGACCTCCTCAATAGATTAGACTCAGAAAACCTCTGCACAGAGGAGGTCTTCCCCATGGCAGGGGCAGGGTAAGTCTGCTTATGTGGTCATGAAAGTTATGAGTCTCTTTAGGTGTGCAGTGTGTCACCATTTATCAGCTGACAGTGTTTTTCTTTTCCTGCTCGCTCTGCAGCACTGACCTGCGCTCCAACTACCTGTTGAACTCGCGCATCACCGGCATTGAGGACTGTGATCTGCTGCTGCTCATAGGAACCAACCCGCGCTACGAAGCCCCGATGTTCAACGCCAGAGTCCGCAAGAGGTAAATTCACACATCACAGAGAGAGACAGAAACACAAGGCTACCATTAAAGTTGGTAGTTATAAAAATAAAAAATATGATGACACAATTGATGTCATTTAAACTTGTGGATTGTCAATTATTTCCACTATTTTGTCATTAGTTTGCATGATATTTGATGGACTTATGTTTGTAATTGACCTCCAATCATCTTCCCCCTCTGTCAGCTGGCTCCATAATGAGCTGCATGTCGCCATGGTGGGTCACAGTGTTGACCTGAGCTACACGTACGACCACCTGGGAGAGGAGACATCGGTGCTGAAGGAGCTGGCTGACGGCACACACCCCTTCTGCCAGGTAACGTACACAAACATGAGGTCCGATCAGGTTTGGATGGAATTTGGTGCAAGATTAATGTTCTTTTCCCTCTTCTATTCTGCATCTCCAGGTGCTTTCAGCTGCTAAGCGCCCAGTGGTGGTGGTGGGCAGCAGTGCTCTGCAGCGAGAAGACGGAGCTGCCATTTTGGGCGCCGTCTCCACCATCGCTCAAAACGCAAGGACCAGCAGTGGGGTGGAGGAGGGGTGGAAAGTCCTCAACGTCCTGCACAGGTAGAACTTGTGTGAAGTTTGTAAGATTTAAAACACGATTAGATGCCTCCTGCTCATACTTTTAGTGTGTATTGTGCGTGTGTGTTACCAGAGTGGCCAGTCAGGTGGCTGCGTTGGATCTGGGCTACAAGGCCGGTGTGGACGCCATCAGGAAGAATCCACCCAAAGTCCTGTTCCTGCTGGGAGCTGATGCCGGCTGCATCACCAGAGCTGACCTGCCTAAAGACAGCCTCATCATCTATCAGGGTACACCACACACACTCACACCACAAAGCATCCATACATTCAGCAGATCACAGGAAAGTCAAACTTTACTGATGTCCGTTTTCAACCTCTCCATCCAGGTCACCATGGCGACGTAGGAGCACCAATGGCAGACATCATCCTACCCGGCGCAGCATACACAGAGAAAAATGCCACTTATGTGAACACTGAAGGCAGAAGCCAGCACACCCGGGTGGCCGTCACCGCCCCTGGAATGGCCCGAGAGGACTGGAAGATCATCAGAGCTGTGTCTGATGTGAGCAGGATGTTTCTCACAAAGAAAGTACAAACGCTCCTACTGCATGTCAACATTTAATTTGACCAAAGAAACGTGTGTGTGTGTGTGTGTGTGTGTGCGCGTGTGCACGCAGCTGGCTGGAGTGGCGCTGCCCTACGACACCGTGGATGAGGTCCGAGCCAGACTAGAGGAGGTTTCTCCTAATCTGGTGCGGTATGACGACATTCAGGAGGCAAACTACTTCAAACAAGCAATCGAACTTGCCCAGGTACACAAACGCGCACACATTCACAGCAGCAATTTTTCCGACACTTCTATTGATTAACCCGTTTCGTCTCCCAGGCAGTGAATCAGGACCTCATAGCAGCTCCTCTGGTGCCACCTCAGCTGACTGTGAAGGACTTCTACATGACAGGTATGTGTGTTTTTTTATTTTGGATAGGCTGGTTAAAATACTCTATATATAGAAATGTAAAATAAACTTCTTACGCCCGCACCTTCTCCGTTTTCAGACTCCATTAGCAGGGCTTCGCAGACGATGGCCAAATGTGTCAAAGCCGTCACAGAAGGAGCTGCTGCTGTCGACGAGCCATCGATTTGTTGAATCACACCCACATACAAACAAACGATAATAAACTCTCCCTCCATCATTGAAATAACCAACCAACACTTCTCTGGAATATCTCAGCACTGCTCCTTAATTTAAAGTTGTCCTTGATGCTTGTTGTACACAGTTGAATTGTTTTCGCTCCCGACAACGAGCTTTGTTGAACAAAACTGAGAAACGTATACAATATAAATAAAATCTTACTTATGTCTTTACTCCAGTTTAGTAGTTTGTGTCATTGTGTTGTGCTCGTGTCACTGTTTGTCCTCATGGGAAAGGATTAGACTGACCTTGACAAAAAGGTGTCGAATTTGAACAACACATTAACATCGCATTAAAGGAAAACACAAAATTCAATGGCGAAAAAGAAAACATAAGAGGGATAAGACAACACAACGAAAAGAAGAAAACTACAGAAAATCCCCTTTGCATTTCAGGGCCAGCATGAAAATCTCACAAAATCTCAATTTCGCATGAAAACATTAAAAGACACAGACAAGCATTTGCCAAAAAATGCACTTTGACATATCTGGCTTGGTGCACAGTCCTGCTGACTTGCAGGATGTTTGAAAGCATCTGAGATCTTGTCACGAGTGAAGTAAATGAGCTCAGACTCTAAACGACCTGGGCCTGTTTGTTGTCCAGCTGTTATCTGAAAGAAAACGGGACATTTCCAAAAAGCTACAGCAGCAATTACAGCACAAGTGTAATTGCAGCTTTAGTTCCAGACACATTCACTGTGTTTGTTTTTGGGCGCAACACACTGCACCACACCCAAACTTCCAAAAACGTCCCTCCAGTTCACCAAGTATTTTGATTGTTGAGCCTCCAAACCATTATAGTGAGGTGGGACTTCACCGTCATCTCAGAATCAGTATTCGTTTGCACATCTCTTAAAAGTGTGTTTACACGTGTCTTGAATGGGAAACTGGCGTCTGGAGCTGGACATCTCTCCTCCAGACAAATGGCTCTTGTCATATACTGTTCCCTGAGGAAGAGAGAGAGGGAGAAAGAGAGGGAGAGAGCCCTTAAAAGCAAACACAAGCAGAGAGGCACACACACTTAAACACACAGAGAGGAGAGAGTCCAATCCCTTCTTTCCCTGTCTGCTCAGTGTCCTTTCCACTTAAAGGTGAGTATTGCTGCAACTTAAAGTGTTTACTTATACATCCACCTATCTATATATAGTTCTATGTTTTCGTATTGTGATACATTCTGGTTTTCTCTGTAGGTTTTTCATGCCGGAACAAACAGGACAGCAGACAGTGGACTAACAGTGGCCCCGGCAGTAAAATGGTTCCAGTTAAACTCCTCATTCTGGGAGCTCAGAACACTGGAAAAACAGGTAAACTACACACAGCAGCACAAACACACACACACAGGATGGTCCTGTGATTGTCAGATTATGTAAGCGAAGCAATAATCCAGCTAAAGGAATTAAAAGGTGAAGTTTATGGTTAGATTTTGTTCATGGTTGCAGAGGATTTTTGCTTAATATGGAAATGTTACACGGGTCCGAGGTTGACCCGTCTTCCTGATCGCTGAAGTGGAAATGGAACACTTCTGTGACCTCGTCTGACTGTTTTACTGTCAAACCACTGCCTGTCTCCCATCATGTCCACTTTCATGGTGGAGATTCCTTCACTGTGTTGTGCTTTTCATGCAAGAATTATGATTTCCTTTAAATGTTGTGCTCTTTTTGTGTAACTTCATATCAAGAGTCTGATGTGACATATTAGGATCCTTTTCTATCATAACAGAGACTAAAACATCAATCAGTGATTATGGAGATTATTATCAGTTTAACCTTCATTTCACTCCTATGTATATACAAGATTATTCACTTTCTTTAACATTGTGAGAAAGACAGGCTCACTGACATTTCCAGCAATTTCCCAGCAAATAATTCATGTATCTTGATGAAAAGAATTAGACACATTTAGAGGAATGATATGGGTACATTATGCTCTGAACCTCAGAGCATAATGTCAAAAAAATAGGTAGAAAGCAAAAAGCTTAAACAAATGAAAATATGAATTACAACCCATCCGTAAAGTCTCGAATAACAAGTTGAAGAAGCTTAAAGAACCTTTCTCAATGTGTCCCGCGTGAAGGAAAGTGAGCCCTCGAACACCAGACCCTCAAGTCAAACAAACATGAATCCGTCCAGACGCCTTCCACACAAACCCTGAGAGCGTTTGTGCATCTGTTTAAACAAGTCAGGGAACTTCACAAGGAGGCTCTTTCTCAAAGCATCAGTGACATAATGTAACGTTAACACACTGATCAAATGTGCGATCAGATCGTGTGTGTGTATAAATGTGCAGAATTACTTTGTGAGTGTCTGTTTTTGGCTGCAGTCACCGAGTCTGTTTTCTGTCTCCAGCGCTGTGTGTCCGTTTCATAACAAAACGCTTCATTGGCGAATACGACCATAAAAAGGGTAAGACCGCACAAGTGTTTATCACAATAAACATTATGGACATGGAGAAAATAGTTGGGTGCATCGCTTCCATCACTGCATCCTGATTAAATAATATGAATATAATGTGTCTGTTAATCTGTCCCAGAGGTGACCTACAGATGTAGTCGGGTGGTGGACCAGGAAACTCTGGACCTGGAGATTTTGGACATAGCTTGTAAGGTAACGTTTGAAATTGAAGTTGAAGTTATGAAGGTAACTTTGGGTCACTGAGCCCAGGGAGCAGTCAAGGCTTAAGGATCAGGGAAGTTTGCTGCCCTTTGAAGTGTAAAGTGATTTATTTCCTTTATTCATGCCAATAAATCATTTCAATGGTTTATAATGATATCTTTGAATGCGTCACTGAGGCATGATCTTCTCCAGGAGAGCACTGTGGCTTCTCTGGAGTCGTCTATCCGCTGGGCTGACGGTTTCCTGCTGCTCTACTCCATCACACAGCGCCTCAGCTTCCTGGAGGTCCCGCGCCTCAAGAAACTCATCGAACAAACCAAACAGAGCCTGGGTAGGAACAGACTCCTCTGACTGTGACATTAGAGAATTCATTGGGACATGTGGAGTTTTTCACTGTAAATAATTCCACAGGGAGATGTCAAAACCTAATAAGTGGCTTTAATGCCACTTATTTTGTAAGATTATTTAATTTCTAATATCTCTACAAAGGAACCTTACTATATATTATACTGTCAGTGTTTAAAAATGTTGTAGATGTATACTGAGGTCGTGAGCCAGCAGTTTGATCTCAGTGTGTTCACTATGTTCACTCTGTAAGTGCAGTAGGTCTCTGTTCATCCTCTGTTTGCCTCTGTCTATTGTCATCCACACACACACCGATGTACATTCCATGTTTAGAGAGTCCTGTAGGTAAGTGTTAAAATGACACAGAGCTAACGTCATCATTTCGGTTTGTGTGTGTGTGTGTGTGTGTGTGTGTGTGTGTGTGTGTGTGTGTGTGTGTGTGTGTGTGTGTGTGTGTGTGTGTGTGTGTGTGTGTGTGTGTGTGTGTGTGTGTGTGTGTGTGTGTGTGTGTGTGTGTGTGTGTGTGTGTGTGTGTGTGTGTGTGTCAGTCGTTCCTACAGTGCTAGTAGCCAATAAGGCCGATTTGGAAATAGGGCGGGAGGTGACAGCAGAGGAAGGACAGCAAATGGCCAAGGATTTAAGGTTTGTGTGCATGTGAAGTTACCATTCTATTGTATTTGTTAGTTTGTACGAATACAAAACCGTTTCATTTGTCAGTTGTCAGAGAAATTCAAGTGAATGTGCGTGTAGGTGTGGTTTCAGGGAACTGTCAGTGGCCGAAGCCATTTCAGCTGTGGAGGCAGCAGTGTTTCAACTCATCAGGTGGGTTTGACCATACTTCACACAGTTTGTGGTACACATACACACTCAAATACACACTTGTCCTCGAAACAATCTGTGTGTAGACTTGATTTTTGAGGCTGTGATTGATTTGCTCTTTGCGAAGCACAAAGGAAATGGAGGAGCGAGAAGATAAATCGTGGCAGGAAAAGAAAGGATTGACGTTTTGTTTTCTTTTTGTGACGTTTTAATTAAAATTCAGTCACAGTTTAATCAATATCTGATGGCACTTGTACTGTTAAGTTCCCTGTGAGAACAAAACTCCTGAAGTTTATTGATTATTATTGGTGACATATTGTGTCTTGTGTCCGACAGGCTGGTGTTGGATCAGCAGCGGCCTCTGCCTGACCGGCGCTCCTACATGCTGACGGTTCGCCATGCTCTGACCAGGAAACTGACGCGATCCAAGACCATGCAGTGGTGACCACAGCAGACAAACGCTTCGCCAGCTACAGTTACAGTGGGACATTTGATAAAACACTGCTGATTTCATGATATCGGCCCTGTGGCACTGAAACAAAAAGATGTTTGGCTGTTGTTTGGTGTAAGCCTCGACCTTTCTGGATTCAGGGATTGTTCAGGAAGAGTCTGCGACATCACAAAAATTACCCAATTGTGATGTTTTGCGATTTAAAGCTGATGAGTACAAGAAATTAAACTTTAAGCCAAACTGGTCGAACATAGTTTGTGATACTGCTGCCCAATTTCAGCGCATTCATCTGGAAAAGAGGCAGAAGCAGGATGAATACAATGATTTAACAGTGGGTATATGTAGTGGGCTTATACAACTAAAATAGATGAATATATATTATAAAATATAATGATGTTGGTAAATGTACTGTACAGCCATAGATGTGTGTCCTAGTTTGTAGTGTGTTTTATCCTCCACTGGATGGCGGTAGAGTCACAGTCTGCACAGTGGGTTAAATACACCAAATGGCCAAATGTATGAGGACACCCTGGTGCAGCTGGATGGAGAACAGAGAAGCAGAGGATGTAACAGCAGCAGATTGATTCCCATTGTTTTGGAATGAGATGATTCAGAAAACCAATGTTACGGTGTCCACATACTTTTGTCATTGTAGTCACACGTGCTGATTTTTCTTACCTGTAGATAAACAACAAAGTTAAACTTGTACTTGTGTGTGTGTGTGTGTGTGTAGATGATGTAACGGCATGTAAAGGACGAGGCTGGCTTTCATCACAGTGCTGGCGTTATTCAGCTCGGTTTCTGTCGTTCCCCCTGTGTATCCCCCTCTTCTCATCGCTCACTCTGAACTTCTGAACTCCCTGATCAAAGAGAGATAGAGAGGAATAAAGAAAGAGGACAGACTGAAACAGGGGAGGAACACATTGGCATTTTATTTGTGAGGAGCAGAGGAGGGAAGAAGTCTAAAAGCTGCCGAGTCTGAATACATGTTAATGCAGACTATTTTATCTCCAGCCACATGTAAAGATAAGATGGGAAAAACCTACCTACTCTCCATCCCACCACACTGTTCACTTATTATACATGAACTCCTCCACCCAGCTGCTGCCAACAAACCACCAACAAGCTCCTAATGGGCCTAATGTACAAACACAGAGGAATGGTGGGATCTGTCCTTCAAATGCAGGATTTAAACTACGTAATGCAATTTCAAAGTATGAGACAAGACAAGATAAAACACAATATGAAAAGAAACTGCCTCCAGTAGTTAGTTGCTTCAGTTAAGATGATTTATTCCTAAGATTATACATCAAAACAAATCCATGTTATTTTTAACAGAACAGGAAATAAGTATAAATTAATGGTGTGGTATTGGTGATGGTTTGTTGGGGGTTAATTTTCAGATTAGGACTTAATGGGAGCCCTGTTAGGTTTTGTGCTGACCATTTGTTTCCGACTGCTTGGACGTATGAAGTCATTAATGTCAAAGTATGAATTTGTATTCACAGTCATGAGAGGGTGCTGCTGTGAATACGCCTGTTAATCTTCAGCAGAGGGGTTGATGAAGACAGAAGCTGTGACGATGAAGAGGAGCTGTGTGACAGTGACAGTGTGGTGAGGGAATCATTGACTCACGCAAATATATAAACTGTGTATTTTCCACCCCTGGGCTCTGATGCCACCACTCCTCTCACACCGCTGAGGAGGATGATGACAGCAGCAGTGCACGGAGACGACAGGCAGTGACGTCACAGCGGTCACCAAGGCGCTGAAAGGTCAGCATCCCGTGTCACCTCATTGGCTAAGAATAGAGGATGAGTCATACACCTGCATCGTCACACCAACAGCCAATCGGGGAGCTGCCTGTGGAGACGTGCATCAACAGATGAGCAGGAGACATAAACTACAGCTTTGAGATTGTTATACGTTTGTACAGATCAGATCTATTTAAGATAAATACATGAATTCCTCCTGAATAACTGGACATATTGACGACAGGTATTTATCTTGTGTGAACATATGAAAAATCATAGTTTCTTCCTCGTCTTCTTCATTGAGGCCCCTCTTCTTCTTCCTCCCTAACCAGCAGCCATTTGTTTTTATTCATAACGCCCCAGTTTGACTGAATTTGATTTATTGCTAAAGTGGCACAAACACAAACCAGTTTCTTTCTACGACGATATTAAATCTAAATGATGCTGATGGTACTCCATGTCTGCTGAGTCGGCACCTGCTGTTTAGTAAATGATTTAAAACCATAAAACTTTGTAAGGTGATAAAATGTAAAAGTGTTTATTACTTGTTCTGCTACTCCCAGCTGGGGGGAAATATACAAAAAATAGAAACTGTTGTGATTGTTTTCATCTGTGGTCACTGGTGGTAACTGCATTTGTTCTTAAATAATAATACTAAAATTGGAGTTTGACATGATAAAATAAATATAGCATTATATAAGTATTGAGTTTATACTTATATAATCTTGTAGAATGCGTTTTCTACCATACATAAAAAACTTTAAGATGAGTTGTTTACACTTATTATTTTTGTCCATTTTAACAGGCATTTTATTGTCCATCTGGTAAAAACAAGTGATAATGGGGGTGGTCCCATGAAAACCCAGCGCTTTTAAATGTGAATTAGGATTATTACTTGTAGGACAGGGTTGCAGTTGTCATTGTAAGGTCATTAAAGTTACATAACACTGATATGTGTGAGACACCCTGTGCCTCAGGATGGGACACGTCCGTAAACTGATATTTGGATTGAGAAAAGAGACATAACCGAGGAGGGGTGGAAGCAGAAGGAGCATGAAATGGAAAAAAGAAAAACAAGGAAGGAAATACGAGGTTGGAGAGTAACTGGAGATCATTAGGTAACCGTTTGAAAAGGAACATAAAACAGACCCACAGATGCATGATGGTAATCGCTGCCATCCATTATGACAAAGGAGCTCCGTCTTTTCACCTCCACCACACCCTCTGCAGTGACCTTGTTTGAACAGTACTTTTTAGTTTGGTCTGTGTCCTATCTGCTAACACGGAGGAGGCAGGGTTTATGACCTATACAGCGGCCAACCTCCAGGGGGCAATTGAGACACTTTGGCTTCACTTTTTGTGAGCAGTCATGTCATCCATCTTTATATACAGTCTATGGTCAATATCTCCAATCCTACACTTATAGATATAACCATTCCACAAAACTAAATTTAATGACAAAAAACACAAATTCCACCCTCATGGTGGCGCTATAAGTAAAGTCATAATGAATGTATGTGCAGAGTTTCCTGGAAATACATCCAGTAGCTGCTGAGATATTTTAGTTTTGGGTAAAAAGGTGGAGAGATTGAGTGGTTCAGTGCCAGTGGCTAAAAAAGTACCCAGATTGTGTAACAGGTCAGAGCTGCAGTGTACACACACAACACAATGGTTTCTCTCGCCCCGCAGCAGGTGTTTCGATCTCTCTCTCTGTCTGTCTGTCTCAGTGTCTCAGAGCAGAAGCAAACCAGGGCAGAATGAGAGTGAGATTGACGAGTCTGAGTAATTGCGAAGGTGAAAGACCAATTTGTTGCTCACTGAAGAATACGTAATTTGAACACCAACTGTAACATTCAAAGTGTTTTCTGATAATATTCAATTCAATTTGCAATGATGTCCTCTTACCTATAGGGGGTAATATTACACCCAGTGAAATCTACATTATCTGTTTCATATAGCAGACGTAAGCAGACGCCTTATCCCAACATCACAGATTTATTATTTATTAAGATTTATGACAAAATTCAAAACTAAAATTATTAACTAGGTGGGAGATACATGGATAAGTGGATTAAAAACAGTGGTGGGAATTAACTAAGTACATTTACTCAAATACTGTATTTGAGTAACGTTCTTCCAAACTGTTTTTCATCTGTGATGATAATGTGATTTGTTTTATTGCAAATAGTTTACCTTGTAATGAAGTAGTAGTGTAGTAGTGTGGTCGGGGTACTTTGACTTAAAAAGGACATTATTGAAATTAACTCTTAATTGAGTTGCCTTAATTGCGAACGCTAGTGCCCGTTGTTTGACGCTGGAGGTGGAGGCAGTGGGGCGTGGTTTCTTCTTTTGAATATTCATGCTCGCGTGGGGTTTGGGGGGGAGACAGCGCACGCGAGGAGCACGCGCACAGCTGGATGGATCCTCCACGTTGCTGGAGTTTGTCACCGGAGGAAGAGAAGCGGCACCGGGACACGGATCCTCACACCGGCGGCGTCACACTCCGGTGACGTGAGGAGCAGCAGCACTCACACACACACACACACACACACTCTCACACACGGGGAGAAGAAGGAGCCATTTGGTTTCCATGAGCTGAATCTGATCGGTCCTCCTCACACACGGAGCCATGATGGAGTCTATCCTGGACAGTCTGGCCGCAGAGAGACTCTACCCCAGCGGAGGAGCCAACCTGTTGGACCTGGAGGAGCTGAGCGACGGAGACTTCCTCACTAATGTGGTGAGTCCTCATCACGCCGAACCCTCACCCGCCCCTCGGTGTGTCACTGCAGAATGAAACAAACTGTCACCTGGGAGAAAGTCATTAAATCAAACAGACCCCTGCTGTGTGTTCCGCCCGGAGCCGGACCTCAGGAGGGCGGTGATAGTTATTAGATCCTGACTGACATCCGGGGCTCGTGCATAAGTGTGCTTTCTGTGTGTGTGTGTGTGCGTGCGTGTGTGCAGCTTGCAGGTGTTGCAGTCAATAGCACACCTGATTATTTATGTGTGTGTGTGGGAAAGCCAAAGCCTGGTTCCCATGACATTTCTGAGGCCCTAAGGTTAAGGCTAAGATATTAATTGTGGATAGTGTCAAGCATGAGTTGGTCCTGCGGATAAGGTTTTGATTTGGCTTTGCATGATCAATGGAAGTCAATGGAAGGTCCGTATAAGGATAGCTCCACGAGCCTGTGTGTAAATACAGTGTTCAATACTTTCCAACTAAGTGTTAAACTAAATCAAACTTTAACTAGAACCAAGGCAAGGTGTCTTAATCAACAACTACAAATCTGAATCGCATCAACTCAAGTCCTAAATAATAATAGAGCCTAAATAATACTTAATTAATAGAGTAAGTAGATGACAAATAATTATTTAAAGCAGTTTTAAAAGCAATAATCATACAGGACCTTATTGAATGTGTACTGTGTATTTTATAAATGATTAACTTAAAATGTTTAGTGGAGTCATTGAAAAGTTAATTGTGTTAACTAATTGAATCTTGCTCCACTCTACACAAACACACAAACACACACAGAGTCCAGACTTTGACAAATTAAACGACAATTAAATCCTTCCCCCTCTTTAAAAAAGCCACCTGTTCCCACCTCCCTCATCTCCATATCATCCAAAAACAACAGGTTACCGGGGGCAACAGCTGCAGGCCCCGCCTCCCCTAGCACCTGAGCTGCTGCATCTTTAATTTCAGCGGCGGACGAGCGGCACCCGCGATGAACAACAGGATGTGGTCGAGCGGTTATCATGTTTTTTAATCAACACAATCATCGGCGTGTTGGTTTGAAGAAGCTCAAGTGCTGCATTAGGGACATAAGTAAATACGAAAAACACAAACGTCTCCATTAATATCATTGGGGAATCTAACTCACGAGAGATTCCTAATGAATGACAAGAGATCTGTGGGCGTGTTAATACCAAATCTACTCTGTGCTCGACCAAGCTTTTCTTCTAATTCAAGGAAACAGCAGCGACAGCCTGTTGCTCTGCTTCACGATAAATATCAAAGTATCACCGTCTGTGTCTTTTCCTTCTATCATCTCTCTCTCTCTTTTCCACCCACTCTGTCATTCTCTCTTTCCTCTTTTTAAACAGTTTCTCTTTATTTTAGCTGGTGAGTCAGCCGAGCAGTCTGCTTGTGGTTTATACCCCTCTGTCTCCATTCTAAATAAAGTCATCCACTCCGCTGTGAAGCCGCTGGGCTGGGCTGTGTCGCTGAGGACATGGGAAAGGGCGGCCGATGAGCCAACCCTTATACATACTCCAGTGTCTCCTCAGTCTGTAATCTGCAGCTGTGTGGATCAGATGTGACAGGGAGGAAATCACAGACAGGTTATCTGTTTATCCCTCTGTTTCTGTCTCCAGCTGTGTGCTGAAGGATGGGGTGTCGATGTGAGCGGTCACCGGGGCTCGGCCTCAGCAATCTGCTGTATTTACTGAAACTCTTGGGGACTCTTGACTCTTTACTGGACATTTGTGTGTCATAGATAAGCTGCAAACACAAATACTGACATTGTAATGCCTTACCAACGTGGATAGGTTGAAGTTATCGGCAAACTGCTTCCAAATTTACACATCAGCTTTCATCTGGAGTCATGTCTAGCCACCGCATTGTTGTAAACCCAATATTCCTTCTCATTTTTAGCTCAAGCGGCTCACCTCAGCAGCTGCTTAATGCAAAGTTTGCCTTCTGCTGCTTTGCTGCTGCACTGGTAGCGCCCAGTCGTTGTGAGTCACCCCACCTGGTCACCATGAACAGCATCTGTCACATTACATGCCAACACATCCAGTATTAATATAAAAAAATATTGAGTGAAAATAGAGAAAAGGCTGGTACGTCCACGGATGAGTGGCGAGCACGGTGTTGCAAATTCAAGCAGTGCAAGGGCAGAAGTGATCAATGGCTGTTTCCACTGTCTGTCATCACGTCTCTGTTCCGAAGATGGTTGAATTATGGACGACACAGGGAAACAGACACTTTCTGCTCTGCCTGTTATTTATCTCAGTTCAGTTTGTGTCATGTTGATAACTACAAGGATAAAGTCTTCACCCCTCAAACCCTCATAAGCAGATAAAAGAGCCACTAGATTGACTGAGAATAGCTGATCAAGCAGGATCAGGTGCTGTTTTTTCAAAGCAAGAAATCACAGAATTGTTTTAAGTTAAAGTAGGAGTTCAAATTCTATTAAACGTGAACATGCTTTGGCTGCAGGTTCAGCTGAACAGATGCTTTGCAGCCGATCAGCGACGATTGACTGCTTCTGGTCTGTTTTCTATGATCCAGCTGCATTTGTGCGTCATGTGCACTGGACCTTTTGACCACAGCGTGAATCACAGATAACATCATTTATCATCATCGGGTCAGAACAGCTCTGCATATGTAGCTCTCCTTCCTCACACTAGAAATGATTTAAAGAAGTAATCGATTATTAATAAATCATCACGATTTGTTAGTTTTCTCTCAAGCTAAGACAATTTCCCCTTTTCCAAGTTTTCAAAGTCCAAAAGAAGTAAACGAATGTGTGTTACCCTGAGACTCTGGGACCTGTTAGGACTGATTTTCTTTTCTATCATGTTTGCACTATTAATTCATGCAGGTCCACAAGCTATTGTAACCATGGCAACCGCTGTGCACCCTTTTAACATTTTATTAACCGTCTGCCAGAGATGCTGATAGTAAAAACACATCTGAGGGCCAGTTTTTGACCACATTGGCTGTAAAACTTCAGAAAATAATCAGAAAAGCCTGAAGCACTACTGTCTTGTACAGTTGTCCTCTGTTTGCACATAGCAGTTATGTTTATTTACTAGATTCTGGAGCAGTTTTATAGAGTCTGAGGTGGTTTCTTTAACCACCACAAATCCACAGATATACTAATTACTGTCATACATGTGAAAGAAAAAGAGGAACTCATCACATTTAAGAAGCTGAAACCAGAGATGATTCTATTCTATTCTATTCTACTCTCCGTTCAGACCCTGGACTCCAGCTTTAAAAGACACACCCATTTCATTTGCATGCTTGTTACGGATTGGCTATGAAGCATTCAGAAGGAATGTGAGCTGGCATGCAGCAGTGTGTGTGTGGGGGTGTCTGTGTGTGTCCATGTGCGTGTGTTTGTGTGTGTATGTGTGTGAGAGAGAGAAGGAAAACTACTCTTCTGCTGTTTTACTGAGAACTAAAGCTCAGTTTACTTCTGTCTCTCCACACACACACACACACACACACACACACACACACACACACACACACACACACACACACACACACACACACACACACACACACACACACACACACACACACACACAGTCCTATCTCCCTCTCAGAAGCAGTTTAAGTGAAGCCAACCCGCTGCAGCCACACATCTCCACATGAAGTCAAACAGAGTGGAGAACATTGCCATGTTCTTATCTGTGGCAGGCAGCGTTCGAACATAATGACACAATGTTTGCAGCTTGTTCAGAAAATTGCAATTTCATTTTAAACTGTAAAAAAAAAAATCTCATGTGATATGTGACTGACTTTTATTGTCATATACCAAACCAGTTAAAAGGTCAGTCAGTGGAGTGACCGATAAAAGAACGTGTTTTTGCAACTTTATCAAAAAATCACCACAATACGTTGGATGACTTTTTATATTTAATATCAATAAAAATTAATATGATCAATTCAGGTCTACAAGTCGCACGTTTAGTGTTACCACTACTGACCTATCACAGATATATCAGCCTATGTGATGTCTAATATGCACTGATATGCCATTTTAATTTGTTACATAACATAATGTGGAAATATTTGCTAGGAGGAAGTTATTAATGATGATTGTACCAAATTTAACTGCAAGCAAAACATATCCACTACAAATGAATCAACAACCTATCGACCTATAGGATGGAAGATATCAGCCGATATAATATAATGATTTTTTTTATTCCCTAACATTGGTATTGATATTAGTCTCATATATCCATATTAGTCAGGCTCTACATTTCCTGCAACATGGTGTCTTTTGGCTCTTGTTATATTATGAATAATAAGTCATGATTGGTTAACGTCAGGACACCTTACTTTAAATCACTAAATAATAATCTAATCATTATGTTTTTGACAGCACAGGTCAAGGTTTTGCTTTCATTTTAAGTTTATTTATCCTCTGTGAAATATAAGACTAGCACCAGAAGAAGCAGAATTAGAATTGACAAATTGATTAAATCCAAATTATGGTGGTTTCGAGGGCTAAATTTAAGACTAAGAACATTTTTCTTTTCAGTATATTTTCCTTTGGCATTTACATGATGTTCTGAAGAGTTTACGATGGTTTCCACTGCTAAAGTCATGCCATAATGACATAAACTTTTTGGCCTGGCTTCCACTGGCCCCGACTGTGCTTTCCTTCATCACTGTATTGTAGAAAATGAGAGGAAACATCCCTCTCAAGTCTGCAAGCAGCGAATCAAGTGGCGTCTTTCTCTCCGTTTCACCTGAACCAGTGAGGCAAATGAGAGGCGACGAGAGAGATGTGTTGAGATGCTGCCACCGTTAATTACAGGCATAACCGAGACTGTCTCTGCATTTATAATTACTCCTTGTGTCTGTCTTCTCAGGCTCTTTTCCCTGTGTGGTTCACACCGCGCCCCCCCCCCCCCCCCCACCCCCCACCCCTAATGACACACCAGCACCAAAATGAGCTATAAAAACTGTCAACAGCTATTTAACACCCCCTAATGTGATTCTTTTTCCCAGCAGTGTTTCAGGTAATGAAAGGTCCAGACCTCTTGGCTGCAGCTGTCCCGGTATCGAACATCCAAAACACTCTGGGCTCATTTAGCTTTTCTGTCCTAGCAGCAGCTTCTTCCGTATCTACATCTCTCGTGTTATCTCTGCTGTTCAAATAATTCCACAATTACCAAAACATACAAATACAAATTGGTGAATGTCAGTTGTCAGTAACCTTTTATCTGACCTTTCCATAGGTCAGAAAACAATATATTATCTGCACGCAATTAATTTTTGAGGATTTATCAGGGCACAGGTTATTCTTGTTAATATCATAGATGTTGGAAATAAAGTTGGATGTCGAGTCTCAACTTCCTCCCGTTGTACAAAAATTCAACTAAAATATCCTGGATTTGGTGCTGTCATCTTGTGCTTTTGAAGAGAGTTCTCAGTTGCGATCAGAGATGGAGTCGCAGTATTCACCGATACAAGCGCTCAACATATTGCAAGTCGGTGTCAGCTGTCAATTATGACGTCTAACCCCAAAACCAAACTTAGTGGAAAATGAAAACTGAACACCACTGTTCGGCAATTAGGCATTCAGTCCCGAGAGGATGATACACATGTCTGCAGGGGTTTAGAAAAATCTGGTGCCATGCATACATAGTCACGCCAAGTGACGGATGCAGAAGAGATAAGCCTCAAACTGGGCTGTGCTAGCTGCGGGTGAGCGCTGTATCACAAGCCCCAGGTGTGAGCGCATGGCAAACCTATGCCAGCGGAATATTGCAAAACAGGGTCACTACTGTGCTGCAAAGACTGGAGCAAAAAGCAGATGTGTGGCCCAGTGCTGCAAATTAAGCGAAATGAAAGATTCCAATGCTGCATGTGCTCAAGTTAAATTCTATTAAGTAAAATGTCAGTATAGCTGGTAGAGAGCAACATACACACTAATGCAGCCACTGGAGCTCATTTGAGATGATTCATCAGCACGTCTCGCTCCCTGCATCATTACAGCAATTCCACCCACATCTCTCCATCTAGGAAACTTTTCACTGTTTATCTTTCGAGTAGCCCAGTTTAAATGTGACCTATATTCCCCCCGATGGAGTTAAAGGGGCTGTGTCGCTGTTATTTGAAGGGATATTGTTGTAACGTTGCTGTGCAGCAGGAGGACAAGGCTGCTCTGTCAGTAGTACTGTTGCTGTGCGTGGGTATGTTCCTTTTTATGAATGAATGAGTCTTCATTTATGTATGAAGGAGCAAGTGGCTGCAGGATGTGAGAGCACACAGCTTTTTGAGCATGGATCATTATATCCCTGTTGATCCTTTGTTTGTCCTGGATTCTTTTGTTATTCTTATTGCAGATGTTAAATCGCCAGGTTTCTTTTGCTCAATGGCTATTGCTTGTGTTAAATTGACATTTCTTTCAGAATAAATGACCTAAATATGCACATTTTCCTGCAAACAACAGTTCAAGGTTGAGTTTCAAAACATCAGCACTTCTCCACATGGTGTGTGTGTGTGTGTGTGTGTGTGTGTGTGTGTGTGTGTGTGTGTGTGTGTGTGTGTGTGTGTGTGTGTGTGTGTGTGTGTGTGTGTGTGTGTGTGTGTGTGTGTGTGTGTGTGTGTGTGTGTACGGTTTTGTGAAACAGCTGCGGGCTTCCCACAGACACACACTGAGATAATGTGTGTGGTTAATTGTGTCAACATCAGAAACAAAGTATTACCTATAATCAAGTAGTCTAACTATCATGCCTGATTACGCTCTAAACTGCAAACACTTCTTCGGCCAAGAATGTGATTATTTGGTTGCAAGGAACTTTAAAACTTCCAAAAGACACACCTTCACTATTGCATGAAGTTAAGTGCGTTATAAGTGTTTGATCCATATAAAAGCAGCTCAAGACGTTCACTCACTCACTCGGTCAGTCAGTGACCTTTGAGGATGTAGTGCTGATCCAGCCAAGAAATCTAATCATTTACAGATAACTGATCAGAATAAGAGCATATACAAGAAGTTTAAAAAACATTTGCACTCTTAAATATGAACAGAGACTAAAAGGAAATGATTTAGTGTCTTATGTAAGCATTGTATTAACATGCTATGGATTCAACTGAGCCGCCTGCTGCTTGATGATAGTGGAGTATGTGGGATGGAAAGCCAAAACAATGGAGCCAGAAGAGGCTCAAATGCTTCACAGGGCCAAGGGGGAAACTACGGAGCTGGACGAGTTCTTTGTCGGTTCACCAGAAGTGGCCCCAGCTCACACCACACATGTGATCCATTTTTATGACAGCAGAGAAAATATTGAAGTTGGTTCTGTATTTCTGTGTTTGTTATCCCAGCTGGGTCTTCATTGTTGCGAGTGGAAACTGATTTTAATCCGCTGTGATGGAGCTAAAGCTAATTTCCAGGAAGACATGCAAATAAAATCATTTTTTTTTGTATTTGTTGTTAATCAAATCAGGTTATTTCTGTCGCTGTGTCGTTCTGAGGTGGCACCACACAATCCAATCTGTGTGTGTGTGTGTGTGTGTGCGTGTGCGTGTATTGCTTTGTGCACATTTGCTCATGGTGACTCATATTGTGTGTGTGTTTGTGTGTAAATCAGTGGAATCACCGCACTGTCCTAGGCTTCCAGAGCAACATCTCTCAGCTCAGTGACTCATTCATCCAGACTGAAAACGAATCTATCAGTGACTCTCTCCGCTCCATCGACACAGTCTAATGTGTCTGTCAGGTTTCGGACTCGAAGAGAAATCTCAGTCTGTACTTCGAGATCAAACCGTTTTTCGATTGTCAACAGAAAATTGATCTGCGTTATTTGATAGCTGCTTGACTCTTTTCTTTGTTTCATATCACAGGTCACCTCAGGTTCTGGAGAAATTAATTAATGAATGGATGGAAAAAAAAAAATCGATGAATAATCAGAAATAAAAGTAATTATCAGTTGCAGCCATTGATTTTATAGTTCAGCTGACACTCAAAGCTAAATAACAGCATGAAGCAACAAAGCTCCTTGATCGAATACGTTGCTCCATAGTCTGAAATAATTTTGCCGTCCCATGATGATCACAAATGTCAAATAAAAGAAAAACTGATTTATGAGTACATTTTTTCGAATGTGTTTGAGCGATATAGGAGTTTTCTCTCATCTTTTACGATGACATGTTTGAATTATGATGGAATATGCATTTATTTTGTGTGGTAACCAACTAAAGAAAATGATTTCCCATTTAAAAATTGCAATTTCACTGCATATACTAACTATTTTTTATCTTTTCCTGTGTTCCAGCCTTTCTCAGGTGACCAGATGGACGACTTCAGCAGCGAATTATTCAACAGTTTCTTCGACGACCATCTATTAGAGCGACCCCTGCTGGCAGACAGACCCTCACCTTTACACATGGACATCGACAGCAGCCCAGGTCAGCGCCTTCTTTTATTATAAAGCGTTATCATTATGCTGTATTAGAATTGTACAAATAAATATGT
Source organism: Verasper variegatus (assembly GCA_026259375.1). Taxonomy (NCBI): domain Eukaryota; kingdom Metazoa; phylum Chordata; class Actinopteri; order Pleuronectiformes; family Pleuronectidae; genus Verasper; species Verasper variegatus. Next base: position 25,173,339 of record CM048038.1, on the reverse strand, counting down.
TGATCACTGTTGTTGTTTCTTCCTATAACCTTTATTCAGAGTTCCTACTTATTTCCAATGAAACCAAATCACAGTAGGTAGAAGCTGTTGGTTGGTGGAAATTTTTCCGATGCCCAACCACTGTTTACTTTGAAATTCTTTTAGTTCTGAGGTACTCTCAGATTTTTCTTCTCCTCCGTCTCACTCTCATGTAGATGACCTTGAATAACCTCCAACAGTCCAGCAGTCAGTTGCTCCACTCCTCAGCCAAAAGACCCCCGTGTCTTATTATATGGTTGGATTCAAGAATCTTAACACCACAACCACTGAAATCACTGAAAACGGTCTTGGCCTTTTCCCAGAGATTCAAATTCCGAGTCTCTGACTTCCAAAACTCCTGCTTGTTAACCAGCAGGAAACACACTGGACTTGCATCGCTCGCCAAGCAGGTGCTGTGTCTGTGGAAGGGGGCACTAAACTGTGCGTTCAGGCTACAATATACTGGATGTTGATTCATATCGATTAGTTTGAAAAATGAATAAGCCTAGAAAGAGCTTAAACTACTGTCTTTAAATATTTTTTTACCAAGTCCCATCCCTCCAACAAGTTTGGAGGGATGGGACTTGCCGACAAGGACACAGGTGAAAATGTAACCTAAAGTCTGAGACCACTTTGTCCTTTACTTCTTGAATTTGAAACTTGAACACTCCTCTTCATTCATATCTTCAAGTCCTTGCCTTCCTTATTATTTTGACTTGTAGGTGAATATTGTTTATATTCCATGTCTGAAAAATACTTTTGAATGCAACAGATATTCAAGCGGAGCACAGCTACTCCTTGAGTGAAGACTCCGCCCCCCAGAGCCCAGCCCTGTCAATCAAAATGGACCAAGAGTCTGGTAGGTCACTTGATATTTTCAGGTTTTCTTCCTAGTTTTTGCTTCCTGGGAAAATCCACAGCCAATCAGAACTGCTGCAGATCATTAGTCTGGTTCTTTGCCATGCCGGCTGTCAGCTGGTAATCTGGTTGTCTGTTCAAACCCTGTCTCTGATTGGCTGAATCCATTGTCTGTCATATAATATGTGTTATGATTGGCTCAATCTGTTGTCTATGATATGGTCGTGCCAGCAGGAGCAGTGCAATATTAAAAAGACTGTTTCAAACCCTGCTGCCTCGTCTTTAAGCCTCTCTCATTCTCAGTGACTCATCTTCCCCATTATCCCCCACTGTCTCTACCTGTCTCTCTCACTTTGTCCGTCGGTCTGTCTGTTTGCATGCATGCATATCTTTTCTCCATTTGTCCCGGGGATCCTGCTGCTCACAGCATGATCCCAGTCTGAGCAGTTTTCCTCCAGCTAAGCCCTGCCCACCTAACACACACACACACACACACACACACACACACACACACACACACACACACACACACACACACACACACACACACACACACACACACACAGAGACTCACACACACACACAGAGACTCACACAACGCTATGACAAGCATATGGTTTTGAGTCTGCAGCTTTAGCCGAAGCCAGCGGAAACTCTCTCTCTCTCTCTCCTTTTCTCTTTCTCTCTCTGTCAGGTTATCTCTCTGACTCTCTCTCTCCCGGTCTGTATCTGCCTCCCCTGTTTTCTCTCTTTGCCCGCTTCACTGTCTCCTTTTTAATTAAATTAAATCCACTTTAATGGAATGAATGTCAGATTGATTGCATTGCCAAATCAGCACATGGAGCAAAAAGAGTGTCGCTTTAGGAGAGAATGAAATTCCTGTTCCGCTATTTCAAGATATACAATGTGACAAAAATGTCTAAAAACTACTAGACCTTTGTGAAATATTTGTTGACTTTTGTGAACTAACATGATCTAGAATGTTTCCAACAATGTTCAAACCCAGAGGAAAAACCCACTGCTGCCAGTTATTCAGTCGTCTGTAATTTTAACTTCCACTGTTTGTATTGGTCACTCGTAAATTGATCACGATTATCCGTTTGCTGCTTAACGTGAGTGAAACTCTATTACATTACCTCTCCCTTGAATATGATTTGTGCCTGAGTTGCGTCAGGTAGATTTTAGTAATGGCGGTGAGGACTACAACTCCCATGATCCCAAGCTGCTTCACGACCTCATCAAATTGGTCTTTTAGTTAATGTTTTGATTAAGAGACCCTTTCTTTAACTTTCTTGATTCCATGTGTCGTTGTGTAACTGTCATCGCAAACTCACAGATGGAAGACATACACAGACATAAACACATATGTCTTTCTATAACTCATCCCTTCATAATTAAATGCCTAACGTGACCTAGATCTTATTCTAAACCACAATCCATCCTCACATCAGTAGAAACACGTCTGTACTTGCACACATCAATGCACAGAAAAGCATATCATCTGTACTTGAATCCATTCCAGCCTATTTGATATTGAACTTTTTCCAAACTTGCGTCTGCTCCACAAAGCCGGGGCAAAAACGTTTGTCACGTGTTTTCTCCACCAGTTTTACATCTTTTATTTTAATGTGCATCAGCTGCACAAATGGACCAGTATATAATGTATAGGTTTTTTTGGTTTTGTTGGTGTATGTAGAGGCCTCTATTATTAGTAGTATATGCCCCTTGCACTTAATTTCCACAGATTTTAAACAGAACTGATAATTGATCATAAAATTTTACTTATTTGGATTTCAAGCAACATTTCTTTAGTCGTATTGAGGTGAAAAAAATAATCTCTGTGTGCTGACTGAAGGATTAACATTTTTCTGTGTCGTTTTTGTGGCTAGTGGAGCGTTCACTTATGACTTCAGGGCGATCTTCTGCACTTGATGCTCCACCTGGCTGTACTGTGTTTTAAGGATTGCCTGATTGCCTGCTCGCTGCATAGTTTTGATTTCCAGATTTTCTTTTCTCATATAGTTGAAAAAACATTTTTGTGCCACAGCTGGATTGTTCGCTGCCATTTTGGCATCTAAAGTATTTTGACTGAGGCTGCTGCTGCTGCTGCTGCTGAAGAAAAGTTGATCCAGTCACAGAAAGCAGTAGGTTCTGGCAGGATTCACACATAAATGCTGGTGTCTTTTGTCGGTATTCAATTCTAATCTCCAAAGCTCACACGGATCCTCATGCATGCTACACTCTGCGTCTTTTTGCAGAACTTCCCAGCATGCAGTGAGAGCCCAATGAGGGGAGTAGCAGTAACTGCGGATGTTAGAGGTTTTTGACCTTTCAGAAACTCAGTCTGCTCTGAATGAAGGAATGTGCAGTGGAATTAGAAAGTATCTTGATCAGGAAAGTGGAAGTTCAGATCACAGATTAAATTGATTTGACATATTGATCATTGAATAATTTTACATTAAGCTTTACATGAACATATAATTTGAAATAAAACAATTTCCAGTGTGTTTGTTTTGCAGCTCTGCAGCACAATTCCCAATTATATTTCATTATTCACTCATAAACTACCAGGAATACTACCATGCAGGACCCAGTTGGTATTGTACTGCAGTGGTGCAAAGTAATCAAAATACCTAAAAGCAAATGATATATATATATATATATAGTAAACCTAGGGCCCCTGGAGGTTATTCTCATAACTGATGTTGATGGTAAATACTGTATAGACTGATAGAAAGACCTGGATATGAACGATGATGGGGATGGAGCTGCGGCTGAGTCGGTCTCAGCAGTCAATCATGACGTCACATCACTTCCACTCGTCAAACAGCCTGACAAGCCAATTCATTCACTTCATATGGAGTTTCATCCAGAGGCATTTTAAACATGTTGGTCACTCACACACATTCACATATTATTCATCAAGTTGTAACTTTCTTTTTCGCTCTCAGCCTCTCGCTGTCAGCAACTTGTTCTCAATCAGTGAAAGAGAAGCTGTTTGTTTTACTGCAGCTCCTGTGGTGCTGCTCCATCTTAAGTTGTAATACTGCTGCCGTCCCACTGAGATCAAACACAGTCACCACCTACCCTCAGTCTGCTCCTCTAAGACGATTCCTTTACAACATGTTACCCACACACGCAGGCTTTTGCTTTTAATTGTATTTTATGTTGATGCAGCATCCCAAGAGAATCTTTTAAATTAAAGGATCAGGATCTGGACTGCATCTCTTCACTTAATGCAAATTACCTTTCATTATTCAAAAATGTCCTCTGAAATGATGATTATTTTGATCACGTTGGAACCATCATCCTCTTACCATTATCTCAATTCATGTTTTATGAATAGATTTTTAATTCACAATAATTCCTTGCATACCTACATTTGTGCAAGTAAAATATAAAAGAATTGTGGAAGGAAACGTGTGTGAGGTTTTGACTTTTTCTTCATCAGTTGCAGATGTTAGGTGCAGTTATGTGAGGAATTGCCTGTTGTCAATTACACGTTAATAAAGCCAACATGCAAATCGAAGTAAAAACCCTTCTGTCAGCTATACAGTCCATATGAGGAGCATGTAATTATTTGTCCTTGACTAAACCTCTTAGTATTATATTTATATTTTTTTATGTTGCAATGTGAAGGAAAAAGGGCAAAAGACAAAATAAATATTCATGCACGCCTCTTAACAAATGCAGAGAATAACTGGGATGCACAGGATGAATCTATGCATCAGCTAACAGCTAACAGCTTCTGTTATTCATTAAAGAAGTAGTTGCAGAAAGCTTCCAATCAAGCGTTGGCTTAAAGGAGGAAGGAGGTTTAACAAGGCTCAGGGAAGCAACAGGGCCCGGCTCATTAAGAGAGACTTCGGGGGGTCTTAGTTACAGAGGGGATGTGCGGAATGAGTAAATGGTAGACCATCCCAAAAACAAATTTTTCTTTGAATCGATTGTTCATGTTGCTGATGAAAACTTCTGTCTGTAAGTCAGAGTTAGAAAAGGACCAGAGCTGAAACACACAGTATAAATATTAATGTGAACCTTTGACCTTTTCCTCTGGAGCAAACATCGCTTCACAAAGCTGATTTCTCTACATGTCTTGACAGAGCTTTTTCACAGCAGACATTTTGACATATCAAAGCTGCACGAAAGCAGAGTGTCCCAGCAAGTTGGATGATGAGTCACCGTGCACAACAAGCTCAGCGAGGTGGAAACAGAGAAACGGAACGCAGTTGTTGTTAATGTCATCAACAGCTCCAGTGAACTTTCTGCTGTGACGTGTCCACTGTGAAAATGTTTGTCCAATGGGCTCAATGCACAAATCACCGTTGAAGGTTACTGACCCCTTTTTGAAAGCTACAAGTTCCTGTTGGTGCACATTGAATAAACGAAAAACCAGAATGTGGAATCAATACGGATGATACCAATAAATCACTCGAGCTTGGGACCTCTCGTAGTCTGCCAATTTTTCTGACAACTCTGACGTCAGTGTTTATTTCTGATATTAATTACAGTGCAAATGTTGTCTCCATGTTTGACAAGAAAGAAAGAAAGATAGATTTGTTTTTAGGATGGATTCTCTCCATGCAGATCTATGCTGTGCTGACAGACCCGATAACAAGACGAGCTACCAGCTCTGTGACGGGCACACACCTCCTTCCTCTACACACACACCCACACACACACACGCTCATATACTCACACAGCTTGTAAAGTTCAGAGCATTTTACCAGCATAATGTTGCTAGGAAACCAGGAGGTGATTAAAATCATGTTCACACACACACAGAAGCCCCTGTCTCTCTAAACTGCTACTGCTCTTTTTCTATACACCACAGGAGCCTTTCTTGTGTGTGTGTGTGTGTGTGTGTGTGTGTGTGTGTGTGTGTGTGTGTGTGTGTGTGTGTGTGTGTGTGTGTGTGTGTGTGTGTGTGTGTGTGTGTGTGTGTGTGTGTGTGTGTGTGTGTGTGTGTGTGTGTGTGTGTGTGTGTGTGTGTGTGGTGACAAATATCCTGGTGTATATGATTTATTCCAAAATGCTAACTCGATTATTAACCACACACGCCTCCTTTTCAACTTGCAGTTACGTTTTAGTCGCGATTTCACTTCTAAAAAAGTTATGTCATAGTTTCACTTTAGAATGAAACTTAAAATACAACCCTCACATAAAGACTGGAGTGGAGACGTTATTTGACTCTGATGTTAGTTGGACTCCTTCCTAATGAGGGTCCATTGGAACGACGCCAAATCAGTTCACGTTTTCAAAGGGCTTTAATTGAAAGCATACATACTTTACAGGCCCACTGGTGGGTAGATCCTTATAAACTCCATCACGCTGTGCTGACGAGCACAGTGCAAATAACAAGGAAGTCATTTAGATCAAAATATGTAATTTCTACTCTGTATTTCACCGCCTATGATAGATGAGGGGACGGTCAAGATTTAGATACAGTATAGGTTAAGATCTGGAACCAACATTTCCCAGAATGCAACTCAATAGTATCATTCTTCAGAGTAGACCCTGATATAAACATGACATCATTATGGATGTATACACCAGGCTCAGTAGTTAAATTGCTTCTTTTTGTGTAAAATTGTTGAAAGGCTCCTTTAAACCCACCTAATGAGAAACCTGGCGGAAAGATCAGATTTGAGCTGTGAGAGAAACGGCCACCTAGTCGGTTAACGTTGGATTATATAATACTGGGAGTTGCTGCATCTGGATTCCGTCTCTCAAAGAGGAATTAAAATAGCTGGACAGTGTGCCGAGTAAAATCTGGAAGCAACCAAATCTGGAGCGTGAACAGAATAACAGCTGTTCGGTTTTCCTCGGCGCAGTTATCCAGCTAACTCGGTAAACCTATTTTGTGAGGTTCCCTTGGGGGGAGACGAGACCCTCTCTTCCTCCAGGAACCTCCCGCAGAAGCAAGGTAATATCCTGAGATGTGAGAGGCTACTGGAGAAGTCCTGTGGTGGTTTTCCCATGGGTTACCAAACTGTAGGAGTCAAGACTGCCCTCAACCCACTGGAGGAGGTTTTGGAAAAGGAAACTCAACTCTATATATAATATAAGCTCTTAAATACCACCATGTTGTTTGTTTGAGCCAATTATATATATATATTGTTTTTTTGACGTGTGCGGGGGGTGCAGACTTTGATGTTATGCATATAAAGATGGTTGACACTTCTCCACTTCCTCCCACTATCCAGAAATTAAGACAAAATATCCCTGTTACGAATGCTGACATCTTGTGCCGAGGACATAATTTGTAGTTTAAATTCCCCCTTAATCACTAATATGAGTATAATAATTGTTTTTTACATAGTACGTAGTGAGTTACTACTATGTGTGTGAATCACTGGATTTCAATCATCAAAGTTCCTTTATAATTAACTTCTGTACATTTTAGTTTTCTGCACAAACCCATGTGTATTTGCTGAAGAATTGTGATGATGCTCCACAACAGAGTTCATTTCAGGAGCTGCAGGCAGGACTGGAGCCTCCTCTTCATCCTGCCCACTGGGACATGAACCAGGAGTAACCAGCTTTACTGCAGCCCTGCACTTGGGTCCCTAAAAATACTTTCTCCAGGTCACAGGAGACTAAACCGTGTGATGCTTCGAGAAACATTTCCTCGCTGTGTTTTGGTGAACCTCCTTGAAATGGTGCCCTGCCCTCATTGCAGAGTGGCTCAATTATGCATATTTTCTACATTGTTTAAAGGCTGCGATGGGTTACTTCTCTCAGGAAGGATCCTCAAGATGAGTTGCTGGGTCAGCCCATCTTTTTATTTCAGGGTAGATGCACACTCGCTGGAGACAAATTATGCACCGCAGTTGCCAGAGCGACGTCGTCCAGCAGTCTGTAATAACCAGCCTTGTCAGGAAGTGTTCAAATGATTTGGGGAAGCTCCTTTGAAAGTGTGATTTATAAGCTCCCTGCTACTTCCCATCGGATGACCTACAGCGAAGCCTCCCCAAGAGAAATGCAGTTGTTTACTGAAGTTGCTGCAAAAATGAAACTCCATTCTACTTTTCATTCAGCGGAAATTAAAGTACTTGGGTGTTACAGTCAAAATGTGTTTTTCAGTTTAAAATCAGTTTTTACATATAGAGCTCCACGAGCAAGAAAGCTTTAGAAAGTTTCACGGCCATTGTGGCAGAGGACTAAACATTATTCTAGTGTTTTACAACTAAGAACTTTGAACTTGAATACATTTAGTACATGTGTATATGAATGGACATTGATGGTTTGATATTCTGTCTTTCCCTTAGAGTTCGAATGGAGCTTCAGTCAGGACCTGTCCGCCATCTTGGTGAAACAGGAGGAACCTGATGTGGGTCAAAGGTTAGATCCTCCGCCTTTGGAAGGCCCGCCTCTCATATTAAGCCCTGCACCCCCGCACCGAGGATCGGCCTGGAAACACACGGTGAGTAAATCCACACCACAACGATGAAGCGCTGCATGTTGACGGTTGCAAGTTCACCGGATTCACTGTGCATTCTTGTGTATGTGTTGTGTTTGCAGGAGTGCAGTCAAGACGACATGAAGCCAGTGGCTATAAAAGATGAACCCAGAGAGGTCGGACAGTGTCTCAGTCTGCCCAGCGGTACATGCAGCACAGACACATGCACACAAACACACACATTTTAAATAGTGACAAGAATGCATCCAATCCACATCACTTTTGTCCAGTCTTTTCAAATAGACATGAAAACCTAAAAATGTTTGAAATTCAACCCTTTAACAACCATTCCCTCCTAAAATAATTCAGAGTAAAGTGTCTCAGTTCCCACACTTCCACTGACAACATCCTCAGTTCAAAGTACAACTCGCTCATTCAAGTCTCTCCCCGACTGTAGACGATGCTCTCCAGCTCCCGCCCACCCCTCCCAGCAGTAACCACGGCGACAGCGATGGCTCCCTCCCTCCGTCCTCCCCGCTCCTCCCTCTGCCACCGTCTTCCCCTCAACCACAGCAGAGGCCAGGAGGTCGCGCCTCTTCCTCCTCCTCCTCTTCCTCAGCCATCTCCTCCTCACCTCTCCTCACTGCACCACATGTGAGTAGAAGAGCATAAGAAGTCACTTAGGGGCTATATGAAAGTTATTATTGGGTGTTTAAGCCCCTCATTAAGTTGATATATTTGTATAGATTTTGTATCCAGACTTTTTGGAACCTATAGCCTGTAGGGACTGAATTTACTCTATGACTTCAGTATACTTGATACTAACTTGTTTTGATGTGTAAACCAGCTATAATCTTGGGGTTGAATCAGTCATTTCACTTGTTGACAAAATGTGGTCAATCCAGCGAAATCTGAATAATATTTCTATCAGATTCAGCCTCTTTTTCCTCCCGAGACAAATGAATCACATTTGTGCTAAAGCAACAATATTGTTCCTCGGGACAAATGTTCAATGTCAGCGAAAAAAGAAAATAATATCAATGTGGTTTTGATACATCCGAGCAAATGTAAAATAACAGCAAATATTTGACAGGATTTTTCTTTCATGATGCAACAGAATCCTGTTTTTTAGTGAACAATTTAGTGAGCAGCACCCACATGGAAGTTTTATTTATTTATTATAAATTAAATTTGGCACTGGGATAACCTGAAGTATGAAAGCCGTCAGCTGACTCCATTGAAGCTTCAGGTTTCAGCCAGTGGCCAGAGCTATTATGTTTTCAAGTCTTCAAATTGACATATTTAAATTTCTTAAAAATTGGTACAAACATTCAATTGGACTCACAAACAGAATTTGTGTGGTCAAAGGTCAAAGTTAAAGGTCATGATAACCTAATATTTCAATATTTATTTAGTTTCATTTTAAGATGAATTATTGATACTGGTTGTAAATATATATTGAAGTTTTTGTTTTGTTGTGCAGAAGCTGCAGGGCTCAGGACCCCTCATGCTGACAGAAGAAGAGAAGAGGACCCTGGTGGCTGAGGGTTACCCAGTACCCAACAAACTCCCCCTCACCAAGAGTGAAGAGAAGGCACTGAAGAGAGTCAGACGGAAGATTAAAAATAAGGTAAATCCTCTGAGATTTACTGAACTTCTGATTGACCAAAATCTAGTCGGATGGACGTGGTGGCGTTACTCTGACATCAAAAAGCTCAGACATGGAACAAATTGTGATTTTAAAACAGAAACAGAAACGGAAATACTATGATGATATATTGGAGCTGCGCTTTCACTGACGCTCCTGTAAATTACTTTAAAAAGCAAAGATATTAATATTTATCTGTTTTTCCTCCCAGATCTCAGCTCAGGAGAGTCGGAGGAAGAAGAAAGAGTATGTGGAATGTCTGGAGAAAAAGTAAGGCTAGGAAAAAATCTTAACTCTTGTTTTTCCATTCCTCCTCCAGGTTTACCTTCATATCCGCTTGTCATTTTGCAACTTGCAATCATTTTTTTCTCATTATAGTCTCCTCAAATGGTTTTAAAGTAACAAACTGCGTTATATCAACGAGCACTTCTGAACCAGCAATTCCGAATTTTTTGTGGAGTTTACATTTCATCACTCGTCCCATCTCTGCGTCTTCTGATTCATTAAAGAACATCAAAAGTGAACAGAAACGCTTTTCCTCCTCATTCACTTTCTTTTCCTTTTTGTTATTCCTTGCTGTGGCACGACTCCAATAACCTGCTGAACACATGGGTCAGATTCAAACCGTCTCTGGCAGGGGGAGAGAAAGAGAGATGAAAATGTGGGCCTGTATTTATGTTGCTTTCATTGCACAAAGTCAATAGGTGCGGTCATTCGATACGTTACGTACCCAGAGAGGCTCCTGCAGGTGGTAACAAAATGTCCTCGTAATCCCTTCAGAGTTAAAAGAAAGATATGTCCTCATCCTTTAACTGAATCAAGAGAACGGAGAGATAAGAGGAAGGGAAAGGAAGAAATCCTCCTCTTTGTGTTGATGTTTTCTTTCTTTTCTCGACATGAGGACGGAATGACCAGATGACCCTTCGTAGAGAAAACAGCATGACGACTCGCAGGGAAAGAATGTGTTTGAATGAGCCGCAAACAAACCCAAAGAGGAGATCAGGAGGATTAGAAAGAGAGCTAGAGATTAGCGAGGTGTTGAATTGATAATTGAGATCAGTGGGATTAGCAGAGATGGCAGACTGAGGAAGAAAGTCTTAAACAGAGAATCTCATCTCTTCCTTTTTTTCAGAATATCGAAATCAGGTCTTTGACGTAAACAGATTTCTTTATTCACCCGAGGAACTTAAAAAGGCTTGAAATCTTCTAAAATACCTGGAAAGATTGATCCCTGGGGGGTTTTAATATGTCCTTAACTTGTCTACATCCTAAAAATGAACGAGGTGAAGGAATGGAACACACTCACACAAAAACCCCTGCCTCTCATTGGTTTTAATCAGAATCAGAATCAGAAGTATTTTATTGCCAAGTAGGTTTACACCTACCTGGAATTTTCCTTGGTGTAAAAGGTGCATACAATGAACATAAAACATAAAAACGCAATAAGTACATAAAGTAAAGTACTGGACCTGGTGCCACTGCTACAGGAAATATAAGGATCATCAATAGAATTCATGGTTGTTGTTATAGTTGTTGAGCTATTTCAGTCTGGACCTCTTCATCAAGCCATGCCTCTATCGTGTCTAAAAACAGAATTTGTGTTAATACCTCTTTGGCGTGAAATGAGAGTGACATTTGGACTCAATGTGGTCGTGTGATAATATCTGTGATCCGGATATCAGAATCAAGAAGTTGATGGAAGTGTGTGTGTGTGTGTGTGTGTGTGTGTGTGTGTGTGTGTGTGTGTGTGTGTGTGTGTGTGTGTGTGTGTGTGTGTGTGTGTGTGTGTGTGTGTGTGTGTGTGTGTGTGTGTGTGTGTGTGTGTGTGTGTGTGTGTGTGTGTGTGTCAGGGTGGAGAGCTACACGTCAGAAAACGGAGACCTGTGGAGAAAAGTAGAAAACCTGGAGACTGCCAACAGGTGAGACACACACACACTCAGGTTGACATTAGCGTTGTTGTCTCTGAACGCACTGAGGCAGAAGAAACTGGCCATTGTTCTGCCTTTAATCTATCTTCGAAAATATAACTGAGCTGCAGCCTACTGTAGATTATACATACTAGCGTTTATACTCTGTATATATAACAGAATGTGTCTAAACAGAAATTTATCTGCTCCATGAGTAAAGCTTCCCCAGCTCCACTGGTTTCCTCTGTTATTATAACAATATGAAACCAGCCTGGAGTGGGTGGGTGGGTGTGGTGGGATGGGATCCATGGTTTTGGGTTGGGGGGGGGGGGGGGGGGGGTCCGTCCCTGCAAAGTCTGTAGCAGCGTCAGTCTGTCATTAAAGCTGCCAGTTAACTGTAGCTTTCCTCATGGTAAGCAACCCCCTCCCTGCCCACCACACACACACACACACACACACACACACACACACACACACACACACACACACACACACACACACACGAATGTTAAACAACCACACAGAGGAACAATGAGTTGGCACAAGGTGGGAAACATGAGTCAGCACACAGCACGCCGTCTCGCACATTAAAGTCCACATTGTGTGTGGGTCTGAGAAGAAAACGTCTGAAATGACTGAACTAAATTTAAAGCCCTGGTTCCTAAAAATGGCCCAGATGCAGTTATTAGTGGTCATTTTGTTCTGCACTGCATGTCTGATTCATGCAGAACTGGGTTCGTGCTGCCGGTTTATTAGACATACAAGAATAGTCTTAACTCAAATTACACGCTGCATTTAGATTTGCATTTTAAAAGTGCTCAGTTTCAGCTTTGCACAAGTATTCTTTCGTCTCACAGGTTGAAGAGACCCTCAAACAGAGTAGTAGTGGTAGAAGGAGTATTAGGATAGTAGGAGGAGTAGAATAAGTAGTTGTCAGTAGTAATATTAGAATTAGTAGTAGTAGTAAGAGGAGTAGTAGGAGAAGGAGTAGAGTAGTAGTAGTCAAATATAATCTAATAGAAGTCTTACTATTAGAATTAGTTGTAGAAGTCTTAATAGTAGTAGGACGAGGAGGAGAAGTTGAAGAATACTAGTAGTTGAATTAGTCGTAAAAAGTACTAGTAGAATAAGCAATAGTGGTAGTAGTAGGAAGAGGAATAAAGGAGTAGTAGTAGAGAAGTAATAGTAGTAGCAGGAAAATTAGTGCAAGAATAAGAAGTAGTAGTAGTAGTAGTAGTATAGTAGTGGTGGTATTAATAGTATTCTTTGCAGTAATGTCAGGTCTGGGAGTCCACTTCAGATACTGGCTCTGGATCAGTTTAGCTGAGCACACACACTTGAAACAAAGGGAAAGTGCACTAACACTAGAAGAATCTGCCTCAGAGTGTCTGTTTCATGTTGATTTAATGAACACACACTTCCCTTCACCCGGTCGACCGCCACGACCTTTGGAAGTCCTGTGTATTTTAAGCAGAGGCAGTAAATTGCTGTGGTTTCACATCAAAGTCATGTGTGAGTGATGCTGCTTCGTATCATGACATGTTTAAGTTTATTGCAGCTCTCAAAACACGCCAGTGCATGGGACAGGCAGTGTGCGTGGAGACAGACACTGCTCCGCTCATTGTTTAATTTGATCACATAATATGTGATTGGCCACTTTACTGTCTGGTTCCAACTTGTCATGACTCAGAGGGTTCAGGCGAAACTGGTTCTCTGTCTCCGCTCAGTGGTCAGAGTGTGTCCTGACAGCTCATACCATCAGAACCCTGCTCTCCAGATCCCACAGCACTTTGTCATGTTTTAACTCCATCCAGCAGCTCTACTACACTCTTTACTCTCTTGGGCCGACTGACAAAAACCACAGCATATCACATCGTTAAAGTGGAGAAAGTCTCTGGTGGAACATTGTAGAGTTCAGGTGAAATAAATTGCATGTTTCTCTTCTTGTGGTTTACTGTACTTAGTGGTGGATGGAGAGTGGACCCGTGCACATACTCTACAGAATCACTGACATCTTTTAAATCACTCCTTAAAACACATGTTTTTTAAACAGCGTTTATTAATCATAGAAGATTTGGAAAAAAGAGGAAATCCGCACATTTAGAAGTTCTCATCGAGGAGCCAGAACCTCTGGATGTGCAGATTTCCTCCTTTTTTTTCAAACATTCTGTGATATTTCATTAATCCAACTCTCATCTTATTTTACTTGAATTGCTTTCTGCTCCTTAATAATTGGGTTATTTGAGATTTAAATTGGGTACTTACAGACGTGAGAAGTGCAGAACAATGCAAACACCGAATGACAGACATTATAAATCAGCTTTATTAAAAGATCAGATAGTTTGAGATCTAATATTTGTCTATAATCCTTGTCTTCCTCTCCCCAGGTCTCTCCTTCAGCAGCTCCAGAAGCTTCAGTCACTGATTTCAGGGAAAGTCATTCCCCGTTCTTCTAAAATGGCCTCAACTCAAACAGGGACATGTCTCATGGTAAAATACTTGTTGTTCTTAAGCTCTCTACACACACATACACACAAAATACTATACATGTATATTTTTGAATTGCTATTATGTACATTCTGTTGGTTTCTGACAAGAGAGAACACCATGGTCTTTTTCAAGAAGCTACGCCTTAATGTAATTTTCGTATATGGTTTTCTGTTCCAATTTCTTAACATGCATGTCAAATGGATAATAGTTTGTCTGGAGACACTAATGAAAGTCTGGAATTAAATTATTTATCCGATTTTACCCTCTGTTCAGTTCTCCTGCAGAGGGCAGAACCACCACAAACACCACAATTCAAGTCTCGTGTGACTAATGTATTTTCAAAAAGGGACAGAAAAACATCTGGGTCCAGCTCTTCATTATTATTTAAAAAAATGAACTCAAAGGTTTTTTTGCCATGTTCATAGCTGATGTGCAAACACCTGTAGAAGTTCAACAGCTTTATTAAGTGTTGTTAAATGTCCTCTTTTTGTGCAGATGGTGGCCGTGTGTTTCGTCCTGGTGTTGGGCTCCTTCTCTCCTTGTCTCTCCCCCCTCTCCTTCCTCAGTCACACCTCCTCCTCTTCCTCTCACTCCTCTCAATCTCCCCCTCTTCCGTCAGCGGACCTCTACACCACTAGTCAGGGTGGGTCAAGAAGCATTTTCATTTCACACCATCCTAGTGCACAGTTTGTGATGTTCAGTAAGGACAGAGAGGAAAACCCCTTTTTGAAACCAGATGCCATCAGGTTAACCACTCGCTTAATTCTGCCAGGAACCTTCCTGTGAGTGTTGAGGGAAAAAGTCTGCACAGGCACAAGATGAAATCCTTAAATTGGCAACATTACCCTACAAATGTCTTGGCGGGGGGAAAAATCCTGGCACTTCTGTCCTCCAGATTGGGATATTTTACTTGTAAAAGGGAGGGCTTGGGTAAAATAGTTTGGGATAATTTGTCTGACTAACAGTTTAAATCCCAAAGACATTGATTAGCAATCATTTAAAACAGAAACACATTGAAAGAGTAAACAGACGTAAATATAATGTTTGGTTTTCACATTTCTACCAAATTCTTCAGAATTAAGTTACTTCAGGCCAAACTACATGAAAATATAAACTGCTGTCTGTTTGTGTTACAGTCCGCTCCCGCAGCCTGCTCTTCTACAATGAAGGGACCCCATTGGAGGAGAGTTTAGTGACATCAGAAGGGGAGAGGCTACAGTCAGAGGCTCGCTCCCACATCCAGACGAGCCGTTACACCGCTGACGCCCACAGAAACCACACAACTGGGCCCGAGTTAGACCGCAGGTAACAGACTCACTCCACCGATACTCTGACCTTTTATGTTTTTTATATCAAACTGTATTCACTCGTTTTATTTTCATCTGTGCGCAGAGAAACAAAACCAGACGAAGCCTCAAAGTTTTTCTGACAGACTGCATGACCCCTCCTCCCATGACCTCTCACCCCGAAACCTCCACATCCCTGGACTCACCCAGGTTCCACATCAACGTCCGTCGTAAGTTACTCTGTCCATCTTCAACCATCATCCTTTTCGTGAGTGACTCAGACACTGCACTCCTCTCATCCTGAAGTCATGCTTCACCTCAACAGTTTGCTACACCTGAAGATACTTGATTTTAAAGGGACCTTGTCATTGGAATTTCCATTTTTATGGATAAAGAGATAGTGAAACGTTTAAATACCCCAAATAATCCATGTGTATTCATATTTTAGCGATGCTTTAAAACAGAGTGTGTTAATTCAAGAGCCTCTGGACAGTGTACAGTAACTTACAGGTACAATTTGTACCATAACAAATACAAAATAACTTAAGATAGAAAAAGCTGACTTATAAATGTTTAATCATCAAAATTGTCGTTGACCAGTTTTTCTGCTATCATCTAATTTAATAATCAAGTCAGCTCTTTTATTTTCGACCAGTACATTTGAATGCAACTTGAGTCTCTCCCAACACTTTACCAAAGCAGACATGCCAGTGTTTTAAAAAACAAACACATCCTGTGCCATTGTTTAAAAGTGCCTTTCAAATGTGACTAACTCAGCCTTAAACTGTATCTAATGGCCACACATGCAATTATAAACCTGGAAACTTAACTTTAGCTACATTACACATTTTGTTTACATGTGGTCTTTGGGGCTTATCCCCTGTGGTTCTTGTTCCTAGTGTTCAGGATCTATTTTAACATTTAATTTTAAGTGCCTGTGCAAGTATTTGGGGGCATAGTAGCAAAACCTTTATGTTAAACCGGAGCCAGCTTTGGTCTGAAAAGCATAAATGGACAGTTTTGTTATGTGTTTTTAGGTTGTTACAAATTAACATCTGATGTGTTTTATTTAAAACATATCTCTGCACTTAAAACTTGTTTTTCACTTCATTTTTACCACAACATTATTATTTTTTGGACTGGAAACCGTGTTTTCATTCCAACAGAGTATTGAAGGGGTCCGTCCGCCAGAGGCTGGGGAAACATGACATAAAAATATTTTTATGGAATTTAGAAAATTGTATATGTAATATATTTGCAGCATCACAAAAAGAGCATATTTATTTTATGCAACAAAAAAAGAAATATTGAACTTGTTTTAGTTTATCCTATTGTATAATTTTTTTTCTAAATAATGTTTACAAAAAACCCCACAAAAATACAACTTATAATATATTCTGAGCATCAAAAAAGGGCATATTTATTTTATGCAAAAAAAAAGTAATTGTCTGTTGTGTTTTGGCATTTAGGATGATGTGAAGTTTTATAAGATGTCGTTTACATGGTGTTTCATTAATTGTAAAACTTTGACATGATCTGTTTGTGTCTTTTCAACTGTAATACAGTGTTTATGTTTCACTGCTGTCGCATGAAATCCTCTGTTGTGATCAAAAAATGGGTTTTGCTTTCACTGATTCTTTGAAATGATTCTATTTTTATCCTTTGACTTAAGTTCTAACCAAAACGTCCAAAGAAATTGATCAAAAACCAACTTCAGATATTGACAATCATGTTTAACATTATTTTTGTTATGCTTTAAATGCATCCTGTAACCTCTTAGCAGCAGAGGAAACCTCTAAAACATCAATACTAACTGTGCTCATGCGACAGCAGTACATGTTGTATTTATTCCTGTTTGTAGAAAGTGTGTATATATTGATGAAGCCAATCAGGGTACTAAAACATTCTAGGAAGTAAAAGACATCTGAGGGAACACCAGGACATTTTAATAATGCTTTTATTTCTTGACCACTATTCTGACAATGTCATGGTTTTCCATCAGATTAAAATTTCTCCTCATCCAAGTCCGTGGAGGAAATAATTCCAAATTCTGACGATAAAATCATCCAGAAACACTATTTTTTTTGTTTGTTTAATTTTGTGTCCCTCGTGTGCCGAGTGTAAACAAAAGCATCACGTGACTGCAGCCCGTCACTCCACCATTGTCATTCTCAACCTCTACAGTTTCAATGCACCAGTGTACATAAATAATAACAACCAAATGTGCAGATGTTGTAAATAAAGGGCCTTTTTTTTTTTTTTGTATTGTGACATAGTCCAAGACTTAAACCTGTGGAAAGTGGGGGAAAAAAATTAAAGAAAATTAATAAAAAATTAAGTGGGGAGGGTTAAAAAATGGAACCGGAAGGGTGAGTTTTTCCACTTGTGAAGAAACCTGGACGACACAGTAGCTCGACACAGTTTGAATCAAACACCAGGAGCTGCATGATTATTCCAACTTCTCTGTGAACACCTGAACAATGTCCAGAGAGAATAATCCAGCACTTTCCAGAGGGTTCAGTTGTTTGAAATGTGTTTGGATATAACGTTGTCCTGGTTTGTTGTATAGTGCATGTTCCTCAATATATAAATATGTTATCTTAGTGTAGTCAGTAGAGTAGAAACCAGCAAAATATTAAAAAACTGCATCAGCAACACTGTGTCCGTGGACTTTCTTGCTTTAAATGTGAGTAAAAAAAAAAAAAAGACATGATTTCCTCTGATCGTAGTCTTGACTCAGTCTTGATCCCCTTTGACCTCAACATGAACTTGACTTGCCGTGAGACCCCCTCTGGCTCGAGTCCGAGTCCATGCTGCATTTCAGCTGAAGTGTTTGAGTATGAGCTTCTTTCTCAGGTCCTCTGCCTGGCTGTCGCGGTCCTCAGGCCTCTGTTCCAGGCTCTCAGGTAGCTCGGGGGGGTCTGTCCTTTCCAGAGTCCAGGCGTCTAATCCCGACTGCAGGGAGGCGTTGTGGAGGACGCAGCAGGCCAGCATGATGGATGAACTCCTTGCTGGAGAGTACTACACACAGAAGAGGAGGGATGAATATCAAACACTGCTCATGATACTGGTCGTTGCAGTTATTTATTTTTTTATTTTACCTGTAGGTACCCTTTGGTGCTGTCTAAACATCTGAATCTGGTCTGGATGGCTCTGAAGGTCCTGTCCACTATCTCAAGTGTAGCATTGTGCGCCAGATTATATTCAAACTCTGCAGGGGATTCTGGGTTGTTGACTGGGGTCATCAACCACTTCCTCAAAGGGTAACGACAGTCACCTTGGAAACAGAAAACATTTAACCTCTTACCTCCCTTTAAACAACAAGCATCTCAAGTGGATCTTTTAGACAGATTGATGTTGGGAGTCTAAAGATCCCTGTCTCACCCAGCAGCCACCAATTCTCAGTGTCCTGCAGCTGTTTGCGGAGAGCAGACCTTTCTAGAACTTCTGCGTCATTGAGTCCACCTGGCCAGTTGGTCTCTGCACTGAGCAGCAGTCCTCGGGCGTCACAAACAAGCTGGCAGGCTACAGAGTGAAACCCTTTCTTGTTCACATACGTAGAGTCTTCGCTGTTTGGAGCTTTGATGGCAACCTGGAGATGAAGAGAAAAGAGGGAGAAAGACCAATCAGTTGCCTGCTATAGAAACTGATAATTGTACAGTTAATATACTTTATTATATAAACCTGAACACAGTCCAGCACTCCCCCAACTCCTGGGAATCCTGCCATTTTCTTGAAATCCTGGGAGGACAGCTCTCTGCTGGAGGGATCCCTGTTTGGAAAATATTATTATAAGGGTTATTATGCCTTTTCTTCTCCACCTTGAAGGCTTATTAATAAAAAATAAGGCTGTAAACATGGTATTTTTTCTGAGCGTCACACTGTCACTGTTCAAAGTGTCTACAAATTATCAGTTTTTCCATTCAAATTTAAGAAGGATAGATTGTTTACTTGTGAACACCTGAGATGCTGCATTTTCCTTGTGGAATTGTAAAGTTACTGAAGTGTCATGCTGTCTATACCTGTTGAACACAATGAACTCTGGAGCTTTCTCCACCAAGGCTTTGGTCACGTTGGACACACATCTCGACATTGAAGCCTGACTGATCCCTATGGTATCTCCCATGGACGTCTGGAATGAGCCAGATGTGTAAAAGCCCAAAGCTGCCAACACCTGGACATCTGGACTGATGGCTCTGGACCGCTGTGTACGTCTAGACACATCCTAAAACACAGACATAACAAAGCAACATAGTGGTGGACGCATTCAATGTAATATCTGGCATGTGTGCATTCATTGAGTGTAAAGACACACTAACTTCTCTTAGTAATTCCACCAGATAAAGAATGAAGTCTCTTGGGAAGCTAAAATGTTTGAGGAGGAACTCGTCGGAGACAGAATCCAGGTCAAAGCGGTCCAGTGTCTTTTGACCTCGACCATGTAGCAGTAGATCACAATCCAAAATGGCTATAGGGATCGCCATGCTGTGGATAATAAACAAATACATGAATACAACACATGAAGTCAAAAGATTACTGTTGTATTCTTCTTAGTATATTTACTTCCTGTTTACACCATCATCTCCACAGACAATTGTTGTGCTGCAGATTTAACAAACTATAACAATGTTGTGTTGCATATTGACCACAGAGTTTATTAATTTTACAAACTAGCCTTGTAGCCAATACAGCCTTTATTAGCTTAAGTAATCTGAGAATAAGACTTCCCAGCGAGTATTTTATTCATATATATATATATATAGTTTCCGCTACATTTATAGTGTTTAAACACAAGTATACATTTAACTGTATACGATAACATATTGAAATAACAAGGGTTTAAATTGTTTTAACGCTTTAAAGCTAACTCTCATGGAGCAGCTAACACAAGCTAGCAAGCTACTTTGTGTTAGAACTGTCTTAATTTTAGTTTTTGGCCCAAGTGGAAAATAGTCTACACCCGTTTAGCCAACTGGCTATAATTAAAAACAGAATGTGTGATGAATGTGTTATGAATGTTTGTAATATTAAAGAAAAAGGTCGCTTACTTCACCCAAGTCGTGCAGCATTTGTCAACCAAAACAAGCCACGGGAACACTTACCTTTCGGTTTAGAGTCGCAGATTCGACACAAGAAAAGCGCCACAGTGGTGTTTGCGTATAAATTGACGTTTCATCGTAAATAATAATAATAAAATAGCTCATATGTATTTTTTTTCCTATTTATGGTATTTATTTGTGTTTTCTAGCCTTTATGTGACACGTAGGTTTTCACAATAATCGACGAAAGTGCCTGTGTGGAAGCACTGCGACCCAAACACGTTGACATGGAGGAGATAAACAGACGAGCAGCCCTGTCGTTTTCAATGTTGTGTACATCTCAGATGGAGGTTTAAATTGCCGTCGAGCGCAGTTTTCCTCGTCACGTTAGTTAACCCGCTTTTTATTTTATTGAAGCTTCATCTTTAAGGCAACAGCTGATGTAAGTTTTGCTTTGTAGTTTCACACTAAAGTGCGTTGTAGTCAGCTAGCTAGCTAGCGTTAGCGCGTCATACAGTGTGTCACTCACACACTCGTCTCTGTGACAGGAACAACAAAGGCAACTATCGATTACATTTCTGTTTGATTGCTTTAAAATATATTCGATCGTGTTATGTACAGTGTTAAGTGGTTGTCAGCGTCCTGTGGTTTAACATGACCTCCAAATCTTGCTGGACAATCTCATGTCAACGTGGAGGCCGCGCTACGTGGCTGGTGACAGAAGCTGCTGCTGCATGGAGGCTAAAAACAACAGTTACAAACAGCTTCTGTTGTGTTATTGATGCAGACGCTTTATACGCGTCTTTATTTGTCTTTTAGGCCTCTGAGCTGTTTTGTTTAGGCAACATACAGATGGGATTAAAACTGTGAATATTCACAAATATCTTTGTTGACACTCACTCTCCTTCTTCAGCAATATATAATTTAATAATTTAATTTCAATGAATATAGGTTGGATGCAGTTGCAAAACAAGCTCATGCTCAACATTATAGAAGGTTGTTTTTATGTATGTTTTTACAGTTGAAAGTGGAATAGGAGTCTGTTTTTCTGCCCATCTCTAAGTGACTGTCATGTTGGATTGCAGGGTCGTGTCAACATGGACAGTGACCTAAGTCCCCATGATAAAAAGGACTTGGACAAGTTCATCAAGTTCTTTGCCTTGAAGGTAACAGAGATATATGTTCTTTGTTATGAGTTTGAATCTAGACATGTCAATGCCATCTACAGCCTATTAAGTGTCCCTGAGGCCTTGTGTTGTCTGTTACACTTCTTAAACCAACATGTTTTCCCACTTACCACCAGTAACGGTGTCCCTGATACTCTGGATGCTCATGTAAACAGCTTTTTGTTTCTAAGATGGCCGCTCACAATTTGATTTCTCATTGCGGGTTGTGTGTGTTTGTAGACTGTTCAGGTGATAGTCCAAGCCCGACTCGGTGAGAAAATCTGCACTCGCTCTTCCTCATCCCCTACAGGCTCAGACTGGGTAAACCCATTTTCCTTCCCCTCTTATTCATTTGTAGTCATTGATTAGATTGTTGTAGTTGTTTTGTATCTGTAGCAGTGTAAAGTTTTGTCATATTGTCCCCCAGTTTAATTTGGCCATCAAAGACATACCAGAGGTGACTCATGAAGCCAAGAAAGCACTGGCGGGTCAACTTCCAGGCATCGGACGCTCCATGTGTGTTGAGATCTCCCTGAAGACATCAGAGGTAAAAACCCTCCCTGTGATCATCTACTGCTTCCATTTTCTTCTTTTGTTAAATAATGACCTCAAACTCTGCAGATATTTTATTGTAAGCTTTATTAACAGATCATAAATAATCAGATAAGTTATCAGGGTTTTTCAAACATGAGTGAAGTTGCATGTAGAAATTACATGTATTTTATGAATTACAGTTACCAGATGACTCATCTACTCTTATTATTATTACTATTTTTTTTCTCCTTTTTCTCTCTCTCTCTTTCTTTCTTTTGTTCCTCTGTTTCTTTCCCACTCAGGGAGACTCAATGGAGTTAGAGACTTGGTGCCTGGAGATGAATGAAAAGTGAGTTAAGGATTGTTAGATGAGATAAGAGGCCTGTCAATGCTGTCCATGTGTCTGTGTACAGAACTAGCTTCGAGGAACTGTAGTAATAGAAGCAGTTTTCACAATACTGATGCTGTAATGGTCACTTCATCATGTGCTGCACTTGTGACAACTGCTTCCCCCTGCACGGCTTCAAAAATAACAGAGCTTTGTGAATAAGTGAGGGAACTGTTGAGAAGTTCAAATAACCCATCACAGTGAGCATCAGCTGCTTGGAGTCATAAATGGTTGACTTTGTCCTTATGTCAGTGACATTTTGTTGTTATAACACATCTTTAATGTTTTCACCCTCTGAGGGTCTAATACTAGGAAAAGTTGAGAATGCATTTTCTGTTTTGTTTTCGCCTCTAAAGCAAAGGTTTTAAAGTATGTCTTGTAATCCACCAGGAGCAGACTTCCTCATTTTGAATTTGAGTTCAATAAGTAAGACACAAATGACAAAAAGTGTATATATTTTTTACATTATTCCGATAGTTATGTGAAAGGCCTCCAGACTGCTGTATACTAATGAGTCTTGCTGTTTTCTGTTTCTGCTGCAGGTGCGATAAAGACATCAAGGTGTCATATACTGTGTACAACCGTCTGTCTGTGCTTCTGAAATCTCTGCTAGCCATCACCAGAGTAACACCCGCCTATAAACTGTCCAGAAAGCAGGGACATGACTATGTCATATTATACAGGTATGTGGACTCTCCCGGTCACTGTTTAGCTGTGACTATTCAGTCCAGTCGTCTAAACCTCCCTGTTTGTTGTGTTTCTGTCTCTCGTCTGTCCAGGATTTATTTTGGAGAAGTCCAGCTGAATGG
Organism: Verasper variegatus; assembly: GCA_026259375.1. Lineage (NCBI taxonomy): Eukaryota > Metazoa > Chordata > Actinopteri > Pleuronectiformes > Pleuronectidae > Verasper > Verasper variegatus. Next base: position 25,149,794 of record CM048038.1, on the reverse strand, counting down.
ATTAGGGGAAGGTAACTGTGACCTCACCTTATTGACTGACATTTCACAAATCACTGACAAAGCATACACAATGACTTAACATTACAAAAGTACAGTTGGACAAGAAGCAAACTAATTATACATTACACTCTTAACAGTTTTGAACCTTAGTCACATCTAAACACAAACGCCCTCTTTGTTTTTAAGGTTTTCAGACAGTTCGTGTTGGTGTCGTTGGAACCCCTGTTGGCACAGTCACACTTTCATGTGCCTACCGCACCAACCTGGCATTCATGTCTAGCAGGTAACCAGAACTCTCTAACTGATTTTCTTAAAAAGGAAGTTATTATTAGTTATTATATTTATTGATTTTATACAAATGTTGACCATGTTGAATTGTCGTCCTCTGCAGGCAGTTTGAGCGATCTGCTCCGATCATGGGCATCATCGTGGATCACTTTGTGGATCCTCCCTGCGGCAGCCAGCATCCTGCAAATATGGGTCACCCCTGCAACTACAGGTAACCACCGAAGGTTCTGGAAGTGAAAGCAGCCATTCATTTTAAAATGAAGACACATCTCAACTTCACTTATGAGTCCTTCATTTTTAAATGTATAATTTAGTTATTTTGTATTTTGTGTGTGTAGAGCTCCAGATGACGAGGATGGAGGACCGTATGCAGGAGTTCAGGATTCACAGGAGGTCTGCACCACCTCCTTCTCCACCTCCCCTCCCTCTCAGGTATGACACTTACTCATTTATTAACCTTGTGACTTTTTCTCTCCATTTCCATACCTGTTATTTATTTCACTTTCTCTTTTCTCTCTTTGTCTTTTCTTTCCTGATGTCCTTTTATTGAATGTTTTTCCGTGTGTGTGTGTGTCTGCATTATCTCAGTGTGTGTGCACACTGAGTCCGTCTCCCTCTAAACTGCCCAAGCCCCTCCCTCTGGACAGTCTGCAGCTTCCATTGGCCCCCGGACTTGTCACTCACACTGTGAGTCTGTGCTGGCAACCGTGTGTGTGACGTGCTGAAACTGCACTGATCGACTCTGCTGTTCTGTCAGATCCCTCATGTTTTATTTTGGGGTGTGTGTTGCTCCTTGTTGTGCCAGAGCTGCATCAGAAACTTTCTTTAACCATCATCCTTTTGTCCTTGTTTAAAGCTCCATCACTTACTAATAGCTTTATGTTGTGACTCCTGTTTGCTGGTGTTCACTAGATTAGGGTTATACTTAATCTTGTATCATCATCTCCTTCGCCTCTGTTCAGAGAACAGCATAGCTGCTTTCAGACATACACTGAACTCCGGACATTCCCCAGAGTTTTTCCTGTCAGCCCCCTAATAAAATGTCCCAAAGATGTCAGACTCAGCCCAAACTTCCCAGCGAACAAGTGGGCGTGTAGATGGCGTTTCAAACACACAGTGAACATGAAACTGAAAGGGGGAAAAAAAAGAATGCAAATGTCTCAGGATGAACAAGAGACGCAGACAAACATGTCAACTTGGAAAGACAATTAGATCCGAGAGCTTTTGGTGATAAGGGCTGATGCCAGTGCTGTAAACAAAAACAAACTAAAAAAAATCTCTTCCTGGGTGTTCATATCTGAGTGGCAAAGTCCGGAGAATGTCAGGACCCAGTTGTCCGGAGTTCATGTCTGAAAACAGCTTATCTGTCTCCAGGGTTTTTCCTAATTCCCTACGTTTCTGTTTCTCTCCAGCTTTATGCTTCCAGATTATCCTACCATCCTCCAACTCTAGCAGGAGCTGCTGATCTTTGTCACCCCACTGCCAATCCAAACCAGGTGATGCCGCACCAATCACCTCACTTTCAGACACAGTAGAGTTTGGCCAATCCATCAGCTCAGCCATTTTATCATAAATGCTGATCGCAGAGATCAGACTCGAGTCTACAAAAGATACACAGCCACTGTAGACAACAGATTTCCAATAAAAAAATTTGAAAAGCTGGTTATCAATAAGATTAAACTTTGATTGAAATCTCCACCCTTAAATACTGTTATACTGCAAGTACCATTGTTTTTTGTTGATTTAATGTTCACCATCTTCAGGTATTGCATGCTGTGAGGGAGGGTGGGGTTGTGCTGGTTCCTGCCTATCCTCATGGAACAGACACCCACCTGACAGCTGAGCACACCCCGAACACCCCTGGCAGCAGGTAAATCTCTGACATCACTTAAACTCTGCATCAACAAAGTTATTCCCTTTTTGTTTTAATGGTAATAAAGTGCTGCGATAGTAACATGTAGCAGGTTGGTTGACGAGACGTGATGAAACTATTTATAACCTTGTCTCGTCCCTGTTTCCAGTGGTGATGATGACGGTCTGTTGCACAGCGATGAAGGAAGGAGGAGTGTTTCTCCCTGTGACCCAGTGGAGTCTCTCAACGCGTTCACGAGGAAAGTCGGAGCGTTTGTCAGTAAACCCGCCACACAGGTAAATCACATATAGTCTGTTGTGTTTATCCACTCGTGTTTGCATCACTGAAGGGAACACTAAATTTGAATCTGTGTGTGTAGTTAACAGCAGCCAGTCTGGACCTGCCATTTGCTGCATTCGCTCCTCGAGGCTTGGACTCAGAGGAGAATGATCCCATGGTATAACTGTTGACCTCTGATGTGTCATCTGATCTTGAAATGGACAATGAATAATTTTCTCAGAAAAATATAAAACTGGCAGATAAAGCTGAAAACGTGTTTTTTCTGCATTAAGATATTTTTGTGTTGCGTTCAGGTGCAGCCCCCAGACTCCCCTCCCTGCCCGTCCCCCCTGCAGGCCAGCCTTCACTCTCAGGGCTCTGAGGGATCGGGGCAGCAGGACGATTTCGTTATGGTCGACTTTGTACGTACTCATTGTATAAGTGTCTTCTGCTCACTCACTACTGTCCTGACCTGAAAAATATAAAATGTTTACTCACTGTTAATGAAAAGAATTGTCAGATGGTCCATGGTAAACAAGTGCTGGAAAACAACTTAACACTACTCAGATATTTTTCTTAAAAGAAACCTGTAATTTTTGTAAATTTGAAATAATTCCATCCTCCTGTTTGCAGAGACCTGCTTTCTCTAAAGACGACCTGTTGCCTATGGATTTGGGCACCTTCTACAGAGAGTTTCAAAATCCTCCACAACTGGCCAGTCTCTCTCTACACATCAGCTCGCAGTCGATGGCCGATGACCTGGTAACACTTTGGATTTTTACTGTAAATTATGTTTTTAAGTAGAGGTGTTCTGATACTGCAGAGTGGCGGGTATCGGAACAGCTCTAATTTAAATCTTGTTTTTCATGATGTCCTTTAGCAAAACAGTGAACAAATGTATGTAAACAACTGCGACTTGCATTTTCTTTCTGCAGGACTCTCTGCCAGAGAAACTGGCCGTCTACGAGAAAAACATTGATGAGTTTGACGCTTTTGTGGACATGCTCCAGTAGAGGAGGAGGAGGGGGGGAAGAGGACTGCATTCGAGTACGGATGAAATAGCTAAGGAGAAAAATTGAAGGGAGAAGCACACTGGAGGCTCTGTAGTTGTTTGTCCGAAATCACCATGTTTTAATGTGAAGCACCTCGTTTCCTCTCAACTTCCTGTTCAGCACACGCGCCACCTCTTCACTGTAAATACGGTATTATTTCCTCCGACACTGGCACCCCCTCTTGCTCTGGTTGTGTAATTTCAAACTGAAATCTTCTGTGTGGCACAAAACTTGTTTTTTTTTTTGAATCACTTTAGACATTCATGACATTCAAGGACAGACTGCTTTTAACTGTAGTTCACTATAATCTCTCCCACCCTCGAGGTTTCCTTTACACCATGGCCTTTCTGATCATATCTGACCTGAAAGATGAAATCAAATCTTTACCAGACTTAAAACAAAAGCTGGCACTTTGGCCTCACAGTGGAAGTTCATGATGTGTAGTGAAAATGACAGTTTCAAAGTTAACTTGAAAGCCTGACCCGAGCAAGGTGTTCCCAGCTGGCCTGGGGATTTAAACGTTCAATGTCAGTCCCAGTGGAGAAAGAAGTCATGACAGCCCTTGTATGTGTAGAGAAATCAAATCAATTTGTTGTGGAGCCACGCCTAGTTGCCAGTTAATAAAGTGCACTAGTCTAATGCAACAGTCCTGCAATTAATCCCTTCCTTCAAGAAAATTCAAATATTCAGTTTTTGTTGAAAAGGATTCTGTAGGTTGAGCCATTTCCACACCATGAGATGGGTGAATTAAAAAATTGCTGATACCATTAACTTGGTTTTGCAGGTTTCAACAAGTAGCTTAAGTAAAGTATGACAGATATGAAGGAATCGCAGAGTCGCTGAATAGCTTAAGATGAGGTGAAGTAGCAGAGTGGAGATTAACCTGCAAAACAGCACGTTACCTCACAAGAGACAGTAGGAATTTGTCTTTCCCGGTCAATTTTAATGGAGGGAGGATTTATTGCAGGACTGTTGCCTTAGTTTTCTTCTAAAGTGTCAGCTCTGAACTTACAGCAGTCTGTACATCCTGCTAATGTATATTTTGTGATTTTGTAAAGGGCGGGGGGGATAAACAGCTGTCTACAGAAGGCAACAGGTCAATATCCATGACTGAGTTTGGTTGAGAGCTTTAATTTAAACATTTGTGTCCTAATAAAGCATGGTTGCTCTGTTGAAACAAATGAGGAAAGTCGTGTCTCAGAATTCTCAAATGGAATTTTATTGTTGGTATTTTCTGCAGTTCTATAACATACCTGCAGGACTGCGAAGGGTCAAAAACCATAAAGAATAACAGTATGGTAGCACGCATTTTACAAATACTCTACAATTCATGTTCCACCAGCATGTCATACGCATCGTGGTCAGCTACAACTCAACTTTCTTGTCCGAGAACCCCGAACTCTGCTACGTGAAGGGGCAGAGAAGCGTCCAAACATTTCCAGTGAACAGCTGTCTTAAAGGCTATGGAGGAAAGCTTCTTAAATCAATGTCAACTCTTTCCAGACAATGATGATGATGTAAATTTCCTAACTATTTATATTTTGTAGAGTTAGCCATTTAAACAAACATGCCGTTACTTTTGAAACATACCCTCTGAGGTCGCTTCCCCCCAGGTAACACGGAACCAAAAGAAATAAAATAAAAATACAAAAGGAGAAAAAAAATAATAATTCACAGGAGACAGGCAGTGTTTGCCCAGTGTGCATTTTCACCTAATTCAATTGCTCAGTCCAAGAGAATGTCCTGTCCCCCCCCCCATTTCAGCCCCTCTGAGCCGGACTGTCCAATGAGATTGTTGGGCTAAGTGGAGAATGAGTTCCTCTGGGCGCAGAGAGACAATTCAGGGTATGGTTGGAAACCAAACGTCCGGATAGAAGTTGAGTAATGGCGATGAGACGTGGGGTGACTGATGCACTCTCCTTCCCATTTCCTTGGATACAGGGTTAAAGTCTTGGATGGCCAATGTCTTCCATTGTCATAATTATCCAACCTGCTCCCCCAGTCTGCTGAATGTGGGTGGAGTTATAGAATTGTATGATGGGATGGGGGGTGTCCATTAACACTACAGATTGGAGCAGGAGGAAGAAGGAGTGATCGGAGGAGATCCAGGAGCTCAACTTTTCTTCATGGGCTTTTTTTTTTTTTTGTAATTTTTTTAAAAGGAGCGGGAAGGTGACCGGGGTTCAGGCTCAGGCAGTGTTCAGTAGGTCCTGTATGGCTTTCTGCTGCGTCTCGTTCAGCGATGATACACACTGTGTCCATAATCCTGCCGACATCTGGAAGACAACATAAAGGGTCAATACCATTTTTTAAAAAAAAATAAAACTACTTGATGTTTAGTCACCTAAATTAAAAATCACTGAACAGACACCTTGGACTCCAACTGTGGTGGTGCTTAATTCTAAATCCATACCTAGGGGACTAGCCTGACATGGTGACATAGCTGTAACTCACCTGTACTTGACGGATGTCATTTGCGAGACGTTTGCTGCAAGCGTCTTCGCTCTTGACCGATTCATTTGCAACACCCTCTGCGATGATGAGGAAGATTTTGGGAAGGTTGGCATTGTCTGGCCCGAGGACGATGGGGTTATTGCTGCGGAGAGAAGTTGATAATCAGCAGGAGGGAAATGATGGGTTTAAATTTTTATTTTATTTATTTATTTATTTTTTTAAATCGGCATAATGATAATATGTGGCAGCAGTCCTACCTTTCAATGAGGTCGCACAAAAAATCAAATGTGTGCACGGCCTCCTCTTTGTCCTCGTTGAGTGGTAGCCAGCTGAGCCAATGGGGAAGGATCTCATTGACGTTGACGCACTCCGGCCGAAACCTCATGACCTTTCCAACAGCGGAGATGCAGTTCTCTGTGGCATTAACGTTTTCCTTGGAGCGCGACTCGGCTGCCTGGATGACTCTGACCAGCAGCGTGATGGCCTCTGGAACAACGAAACACAAGACATCAAAGAAACGATACAGCAGCATCACCGCAAGCAAAGACCAGTAACCAAGACGTACCTGTACAGAACTGGCGGTAGTTCTCTCCTCCATACTGAGCCATGACACCAACGCCGTAGGCGGCCGCCTGCCGAACCTCAGGGCTTGTGTCACACACCGACTGCATCATCGGCTGCAGGAAATACTCTGCGTATTTGAAGGAGGAGGGGCTGCAGTGCTCCACCACGTCGTCAAAGATGCACAGACCCCACTGTCTGTCTGCCCACGGCCTGTTCGGACACTTAAGACGAGCAAGACGATCAAGTTAGCTAGTTTCTCACTCAATATGTGAAGTGAATCAAAAGTCAATTTGGCGCCATCTAGTGGCCACTTGTTAAAGGCCCACTCTTTTCTCCAGTAGACTTTTATTGATACAGAATATATTGAAAATAAAACACTAAGAACTTACTATTAGCTGTACGATGAGCTGCAGCAGCTGTTCGAACCATGGCAGCACCTTCTCTTTGTAACTACTGAACACTGAGTGCAGGATGTCTGACACTTTAGTCAGGATGTACACATCATTCTCATCCTGGAGAAAAGAAAAAGCAAGAAGTTGCATTGTCGTTAAATATAGATGAAGTTTCATGAGGCATTTATTGTACCAGACAACCTCCAGCTTTACTTAAATATAAACATTTACCTCATCTTGTAATGATTCCTCCACCTGCTCGTCATAGTCTTCATCCTGTCTCTTGGCTGTGAAGACAAAGTGTTGATCTGATGTTAAATTGTACAAAAAGATTCTGAAGCACAAATCAGAGGAAGAAATATTTTTAAGGTAGTCTATGGTTGTGATGAGGCCTCACTCTGTCTGAGCTCCTGGTTCTTAAAATGCTCCTCCAGTTTTCCTTTCAAGATGCCACCCAGCTCCTCGAAATGCTCATTGTTCAGACACCCGTCACCCATCAACTCAATACACTGACGGAAAGCACAAACTCACGTCAGAACAGAAACTGAACACCAAGCCTTGAATTGTGCTGATTGTATTAAGTTAAAGTTACCTTGGCAAAAGAGTGCATGATTTCTGACAGGACGTCCGAGTCTGGCTCTGTGCCGATGGCCTTAATGAGGGCGTCGCACATGAAGTGCCACATCTGGGTGAGGTACTCAGGTCCTCGAACACGAGCACACTCCAGCAGCAGGGGCATGGATTCGGCTGCAGCCACTCGCACACGTGAGACAGTTATGGAAATGCCACAAACACGGCTGATATTGTGATGAACAAATTAAATTGATCAAAAAACAATGTAAAATATATTTTTTTTAGATGTGAGGAGGAAATTCCAGTTTTGGTCAAAAGGATATCATCGTGGAAGTAGAACTTGAGTAGAGGAACCATCAGCTTCACTACCTGCTCTGTGTACTCAACAAAACCTTCCTTCAACTCTTTGGCATAACACACCTGAAAAACAACAAACATTTTACTAACAAGGATGAAACGCAACATCTAGATCCAGGTATAGATGAACAATGGCTTTACGTCAGTGCTACTGGCTGTTCCAGATCTGACTCAATATCCCTCAGGATCCTGTCAGTTTGGAAACCTCACTCTTATCAGGCACTCACCAGCATCTGACAGGCAGTGGCCTTCTCCTCTAGACCGGCCGTCTTGATGCCAAAACTCTGCTGGTCGCCCAGGTTGACAAACTCCCAGCCGTCATCCTCTGATATGTTCTCCATATCCTGGGCTAAAAGACAAAAGATGTTTTTTTTTTTTTGTTTGTTTTTTTTTTTTAAAATAAGACTGTCATCGCCTGCTCTTAAAAGTCCCATTGTGTGACTTACTGTCGAGGAGGGCCACCTCAGGCTTGATGGAGGCTGTCTTCATCAGTGGACCCATCACCACAGGCAGATACTGCTGAAACTCCTTCCCCAGGATCTTACACATCCTGGCCCAGGCTGAGATCATGTACGAGATCTAAACCACACACAAAATGTGACAGTTTGACTATGTAGAAGGGAATAATAAAAAAAAACGTAATAGTTCAAAATGCCATCCATGTCTTCTTACCTGAGGATCGTCATCCTCCAGGTCATTGAAGTCTGTCTGGGTTTTGAGGAGCAGCTGCATGACGGCAGAGGCATCTGGCATGAACTAGAAAGAGAACAGAAAGAATAAATAAATAGGAAGTTCTCTTTGAGATCTCAGTGGAACGTTTGATCACATGCTTCACGGACGTACCTTGTCTTTGCCGACAGCCAGGCCGATGAGACTGATGCATTCTATGGTCTTGCCGCGAAGCAGCCGCAGTTCCTTCTGCACTGCATTTTCTACAATGTGTTTGAGCGAGGGCATGAACAGGTCATAGTATGGCACAAACTTCTCCTCAGCTGTGTCGGCCACCGAGGCGATGGACGTCACCACCTGCTCCAGGACCAGTTTGGTGCCCTTCTGGATCAACTGTGGGGGAAGAGAAGACACGGTAAAGTGGATTAGTTTTGCAAGAAATGTTGTATAATTCTCTTTTGTGATGATCCCACTGTTTCTCTTTTTTACCTCCTGCAGCTTGGCAACCATAATGACATGAAGGTGCTGCACCAAGCTGTCCAGATAAGGGATGAGCAGGGATTTGGGACAGTCCTCAGTGAAGTTGATGAGGGCAGCAGCAGCGTGCGCCTGCACCCGAGGGTTACTTTGGTCTTCCATGGTCTGAAGCAGGGCTGAGATCACCTGGAAGGGAGACAGACAGGGTGAGTCTTCATGGTCCAAAAGATGATTTTGGTTGTAGCTTGCAAAGGTGATTCTGCACCTGTATATTTTTGTTTTGTGGCAGTAGGTGAGCTAAAGGAGTGCCCCCCAAAAAAAAATCTGAATCTAAAAATCACGATCGACTACAGAAGCTACTGAACGTGCAGCCACCAGAAAAAGCCCCTTTAAATACCTTATCGTGGAATTTCTTTTGGAAGGTTGGAGCAAAGTCTGTGGCCATCTGTCCAATAGCGTTGCAGGCAGCATAACGTACTCTTGGATGCTGAGAGGGGGGAAAGAATTAAACTTTTAAAAAACACCATAAAATATAGCAGCTGCCATGTGAACAAATCCTTTAACAGTAGTTACAAAAACTAAAATATTTCTTACAGGGTCAGAGCAGAAGAGGAGGACAAAGCTGACGATCTCCTGGAGGATAGCCTCCATCTGCTGGTGGCAGCCCTCACCAATGGCTGACAGTGCCATCAGCCCAGCGTGACGATACTTCCAGTCAGCTAGTGACAAACACGCAGGGTTAATCTCATGTTCACAGTGACCGATTTAAAACCGCCAATGTGATCAGTAGGTTTACTTACGGTTCTGCAGCATCTGCATGATGTGCTGTTTGATCATGGGCAAAATGATCTTTCCTCCTAGACCACAGGCAATCCTGTCCAGAGCACTCTCCCCGGCCACAGCGTTACTGGTGTACACAAGATTACTAAGTACACAAGATTCTCAAAGATACTGCCAAACATGTTCTGATCCTTTAGATCTCTAAATTTAGACGCCATAACTTTGCATCTTATATACAAAAATGAAACTCCTGGAGAGAAGCTACAGAAAAAACAATTTTCCTATCCTAACCACAATATATGTCCTGCTGATGATGTTCCAGTCCTTACCTATCAAAGTCATCATCCTCCAACTCATCAGCCATGGCCCACTCATCGTCATCCTCCAGGTCCACCATCATAGCCAGCATCTGGGGCACTGAGGACACAACACATAACAGTGGTCTTGAACTATTCAACCTAACATCTTATGGTGGGATAAGACTAATGGGGGAACTCTGAGTTACTTGATATTAAACCAAATCCTCACCACTTGAAGCCACAATGGCAGTGTGTTTCCTCAGCATGGCGGCTGCCGTCTCAGATAAGGTTACGATGACTTCCAATGACAACTGCCTCTGCATGTTAGTCAGGTTGGTGTCTGCACACAACTGAGAAGGGGACAGAGATAAGTGAGTGTTCAAAATTAATTCATCCTTTTGAGCAGTTAAGTGATAGCTTGCATTATGCTGCTCTCTGACTCACCTTCAGACAGAGCTGCAGAGTCGCCTCCAGGTTGGGCCTCAGGTATTTGGGCGCCGTGTCTGCAATTTCCACTAAAGACTTGAGCACAGAGTCGTCGCTCTGGTAGCACGACTCGTTCACCGCCTGATGAAAAAGAAGATGAGGTCTGTGTTGCAACTTCATTCATTCTGAAGCAAGCAGCTAATGCTGAATTCATACTGCTGCTGTAATCTTAGGGTTTAACTTCCAACTCTATCATGATTAGTCACTGGCAAACAAACTGAAACCCTGTTGTAATGTAGCTTAGGAAGGATTCAAACATTTATAGCTGTTGGGAAATGACTTGATATATTGGACATCCTACATCCTATAATCTAGTCGCCTGTTGTTAACACGGGTTGTATAATAATAATAATAATAATAATGTCACTGCTGGAAGGAGCAGCTACTGGTCTTGTTAGCAATGTACATCACGGAAATGTGTTTTGTTTGAATTAACTTCCTTATTCTCTCTTAAATGTAATTTGTATTTGCTTTCCACATACTGGGCCTAGATGGTTAGGACCCACACAAAAAAGTCAAAGTATCGTTGTTTAAATCTAATGTAGAGGACATCAAAACTCGTGCTTGTGTCTCACCTGCAGGATTCCTGGCAGCAGGTCGGCAAAGTGCTTCAGCAGAGCGGTGTTGCCTTCGTTGGACAGAACGAAGGATGCTGCAGCCCGAGCCGCCAGGGTACGAATCTGAAGGGCAAGTATTAAAAAAATGAAATGCACATTCATAATCAATCTGGAAATGATCTGTCCTGTGACTGTTTTAGACCTTACCTGTGGGTTAGCCTGGTCCTGCATGCACTGAACAAGCATACGTTTGATAACCTCCATATAATGCTGCTGCTGGTTGCCAAAAATTCCTGGGAAGTTCCTAAAATGAAACCAAATCACATAAATCACCCACCGCTGCTTATGCCGAAACAAGGAAGAAGTTTAATTAAAACTGGGGCTCACCAGAATATGTGGAGTGCCGCCTCTCGCAGGCCAACATTGTCAGAGTTGACAGAGTCAAACAGAAACTTGAGCAACTCTGGCCACTGGTTATTTCCATCATCGTCTAGATTTTTTTAAAAAGGCACCACAATAAGAGGATTACTGATCATTTATGCACGACAACCATCATTATCTAAAATGACAGAAGGTATGAAGTACTTTAGAGCAGAAAAAAAAAAAATCAATCAGCGCACAGGTCAAAACTTCAGGTTGTGAAAAATCTCTGAGGATGATTACCAATGAGGTTGCGGCAGAGCTCAGCTGCAATATCGCAGACCTTCTTGCGGATGTTTGGCAAGATCTCCTGCTGGATGCTGGTCAGCAGTTCTGTCTTGATGACTGTCTGCATCTCCATAGTCAGGCCCGGGTAGATCTCCTCGAAGGACGATGACAGCAGCCGCCGAAGCAGCACTGCAGCCATCTGTCTGACCTGAGTGCATAAAAATGAGTTTCAACATTTTGTTACACTCCCCTCTGTGGCCTCCAACACCAAAGTACATGACTTAAACTACTGTTTTAGAACATAGGACAAGATGGGAGAATATCCCTTGTATGTTTGAAGGTCTAGCGCAATCACCAGTTGATGTTATTGGATGCAAGAGACCACCAGCGAATGTTAGGGGCATATCTTCAGTGGTGTATGTTAGTGTCATCATCATCATCAGTTTTTGACCTTTTAATTGCAACAGCTTTACAAGCCGAACCTGAGGGTACACTAAGGCTAAAGTAAATCTGACTGGCTACTGAGCAACCTGATGTTGGATGTTGCAACAAATCTGTGACACAAATAAGTTTATACAACTTCCTTGTGGGTTTATTGAGACACCCAACAAAACCTGCTGCTGCCAAAGCATGTTAGAATGAACTGGGTGTCTAATTAGAATAAATGGTCCCCCCCAAAATAAAAGCCACTCTGACAAAACCTATAGCATCCCAGAAGGGCAGAGTCACCCTCCCTGGGCCAAGCACCTCTATGCCTACTCTCATTTCAAGACTAAAAATACCAGCCTCGAGGTAAAGAAAAGGAGAGGAAGCATGGAGGACCAAGCAGCTGGTGGACTCAGAGTAAACATAACAGCCAAAATGCCAAAACTGTGACTCATGGTTCTTCGTGTCAGGGTGGGGTGAGGGCACACATGTAATGACACACGTCATTCTTAAAATGCTGTCAATCCTGTATCTTTTCAAAGTGAACATATAACAACAAGTACAGTATGAATCCTTTTAACACAAAATGTCCTTCATTACTGGTTCAGGAATTGCGAGGGTTAATACTTTTTACATTTGGCTGGGAGGCTAAACTTAAAAGATTTCCGTAGCTTTCCTTCAGTTCAAGCCAAAAAAAGTCTTGGTACAAACCTCCTCTGCAGCAGATGCATCTCTGATGGCCTGCAGCAAGAATGTGATCTTGTTCGGGCCCGGGATAGTGTCATAGGTCTCCTGCAAAGAACATTACGGAAAGTGGTTAGGATGAGTCGTCCTATTTGGTGTATCGTGAGCAACAAGACAGATGTACAATTCCAGACAGTCCATGGAAAATGGATCACTACCAATGAGAATGTCACCATTGCTTTATCGCAGCCACAAAGAAAAACTATTTTGCACACACCTGTACTTCCGCGCTGTGTCACATGTCGAGCTGAAACAGATGCTGTGGTCTGTCAACAACTGTCCAGAAATCTTTGTAATTTTCTCATAATTTATGACAGACGAGACTCAACAAACCGCAGCTACATATTTTATTTTCTGATGCATTTTGTGTGCTGCCCGTTTGTGTTGGTCTCCACTTGCAGTGGTTGTAAGCCGCATAAGAAATGCAAACACATAAGGGGATGGGCTCCATGGAGATGCATGAAACCTTGGGCGTGTGCTCCAGGGACAAATAACTGATGGAACTGATCATGTGCAAGTGGGGCTGATGGTAAACAAAAATGTGGCTGTGTTTATCAAGTGATTGAACAGAGGCTCCAGGTTAACACAAGTCGATGTCTGCTGGAAAAATGCGAATAAGTAAATAACCATAAAAAAAAGGTGTTTTTAAAGTGAGCTAATTTGCATGACAAAGAAACAGGACAGGGAGGACAAGTATAACTGTGGCAACAGGAAAGACATTTAAATAGAAACTGCACAGCCACATTTGAGTGTTTTAAGTTAGCAGATGTAACAGTGAATGTAAATACAACACAACTCCTTCATGTGGTGTCTTATTTCTACTCAAGAAGTCTGTCAAACATCAAAACTACTTTTACTGAACATCAAGTAGTCCAAAGTATTTCAACGTGACTACAGTATTTATAAAATTGATCTTAAAGACTGTTAGACGCCCATGGACCTGGACACTGTCCAGTAGCTGTAATCACTAGCTGTTCAAGTATAGCTGTAAAGTCCCCTGCATCTGGATCAATCCCCATTATGTGTGTAAGACAGTTTCTATAAAAGGATAGATTCCAATGAGCTTAGCATCGCGACAGACAGTCTGTGTTTTATAAAGGAAAACGCTGACTGACTGAATGAGGGGGCTTTGAGATAAGATTCAACCCCCTCATGCAAAAGTGGGGAAACTGGTAACAAAAGCTTTGCCGCGACCAGGGGCCGATCGGGGTGTGTGTGTGTAGAGACCAGGCCAGTTAGACTCTCACTCAACCCCAAACAAATCCTCAGAGAATCTAATCCAGTGAGAGGGATGAGGGTGTGTGTAGTGACGTGGCTGTAACTGAGATAAATCGCTTCATGGATCACGTCAGTGTAAAAAACAACTATAAGGGGGGAAACAGCATGTTTATAAAAGTGCTGTGTTGTGACTTCTACATACAAATCACTGTAGGCCAACTGCACAAGTAACCTGAATGCTAACATAGCTAGCGCTGAAGGAACTAACTCCATACTGGATCCCATTGCTGTTTTGTTTTCCTCAGTTACACACACACAGCGACTTAATGATCTCATCTTACTCGTGTTTAATCCCATGCTAACCAACTACGTCCTGCACTAGCTTCCTAGCTAAACGAGTGGCAACACTTAGCCCCACGCTACTTCCTGTACTCCACTAGCTAGGGGGCTAGCTTCACTGTCAGCTGGGCAAATGGGGGATCGGCGCCCGGTTAATGGGTAAAATCACTCTCACTCAACCCCGATGAGGGTCTCGCAGACACACGGCGACACAAACAGTCACAACCAGGCGAGTTTGAGCGAGACACGCGTTGCGCCCACACAACTACGCAACATGGTGGAGGTAGTTAGCCGAACAGTGCTCGGTGTCGGCTTCTCGTCGCACGTGGACTCTCTCGGAGCTTTGACGTGAGGGCTCGGTGCGCGCGCGGCCAGGCAGGCTAAGCTAACAGGCGGCTAGCCGAAGCTAACCGGAGCGAACCGTTACCTCCAGCCGCCGACCTTGTCAGCGGCGGGGGGACAGCAGGGCTCTCCCCCCCGGTCTTTACCTCCGATTGTTTCCTGACGTCGTTGTCGGGGCTCATCAGGTTGCCCAGCAAGAGGTAGAACTGCTGCTGTTCCGCCATTGCAGTGAGGATCCGAAAGGAGCTGCCGGGAGGAGAAGCGGCGAGACGAGACCGGCTGACCCTGCTTCGGTCACACGGCAACGGTGTCCTCCCATTGGTCCGTGTTATCAGCGCTACTCTCCGCTCATTGGACCCCACCCGTGTCGGAAACGCCCGCTATTGGCTCACACGGATCATCGGCGCGCACTGGGTGGAATCGACGCATGAAAGGGAATGCGATGTTCCTATTGGTTGATAGTGAATTACCAAAGCGCGGGAAGTTTCTGCATCCGCGCTCGGAAAATCAGCGTATTGTTGTGGGTGAAAAGTAACTAAGTATATTTACTCAAGTACAATGTTGAGATACTTTCCATTACATTGTCAATTTTATAATATTTTAAAATATAAGATTAGCTGTCACAAATTATTTTGCATCATTCATAGTCATTTTATTTTATTTTATCTATAGTATGATTATATATAATAAAAGAAAATGGGGCCACAGAATAAATAACTTTACAAGTACTCAGGTACCAAAGTTACTTTGGTACTAAAGTTGTTTTGTGTTCACTTATATTTTCTACACCTTGTATAACACACATAATAAATTCTGCATGTTTTAAAACCCCTTCCACACATGAAACATGGGCTTGTGTTGTTAGAATGCAATACTATAAGATAGATTCCTACATTTCCCTCAGGATCAATCAATTATCTATATATCATCTTTCATCTATTTGTCTATCTATCTGAGATGTACAAATACTGTATTGAGTATAAATATACGAGGGAGTCTCTTTTTTTTAATTAGGTGAATGGAATACGGTTTGTTTGAAATAATCCTGTGTTATTTACTTGTTTCAATTGAAGCAACTTTATGTGATGTTTACTATGAGTAAATAAAGTCCTGACAGATGTGACAACGTTGGAAAAATTTGGGCCATCTTACAAATGCAAAGTTCCCCACTAGGTGGAAGCAAAGCGTTGTGTAATTTCTGCTGGAGTGTTTGGGGTTTTTCTCAATGAATCCAGCCCAACATTATCAAATGCAAATGAAACCACTTGTGTGTTTGCATACAGGCTTTAAAAATAGCTATTACACACTTTTAACACGTGGTGGACACACAGCCCCTGGCATGATAAACAGTGAATCAAGAAATGAACCACAAAACAAGAAAAAACAAGAATATAACTCCAGTATGTTTGAGGTGGGAAGGAAAATAAGTTCCATTTTTAATTCGACATATAGTAGATGTTGTTTGTACATTTTGAAATTGTTAAAAAGTAAAAACAAAGTTGAAAAATTTGATGTGGTCCCATGTGTGGGGCCATCTGGTTCACAGCGCCCCCGGTGGTCGGAGTTAAAAGCTGCAGCTGGTCACCGGTCAGGAGGCTGCAGCAGCTCCGGACCTGAGGATCAGAGGGCGGCTGCTCCATCTCTGTCCCCGAAACCACATCATTAAACCCGGCCAGGACTCCGAGATGAGTCCATGGTGAAAAAAAGGTAAGCTCCACTTTCATTCCGCTGCATCCACTCTTCTTAAAACATGACACATTAACCCTCTTAATGTCGTATTTTATCGACATGGGAAGAAACATCACCGAACTCCATTCAAAAGTCAAAGTTTTGTCGGTGCCGAGCTTCTCGTGAAGCAGATTTAACCTCAAAACCATCAAACGACCATGTGTTCGTGTCCAATCTCTTATTCGGTGCCACTTTACGAAATATCAACTGAAAAATAAGTGAAATATATAATAAAAGACAAATTCATGAAGTTGCCAGTGCGCTAAAGTGTCATGTAGCTTCTGTCATCGATGCTAATGTTTAATTCACAGAGTTAACTCAGTAAATAAATGAATAAATACAATAAAGTTGCACTTTAAATCAGACACATTAGTCCTCAGCAGTCAGTTGAATAATAACAAATATAAATGAAAGCTGGAAAGTGCGTGTAACAAAACTTCATCAGGCTCATATTCTCCTGTAGCTAATATTTACGTCATCCCTAAATAATTCCAGTAACAACAGGTGGGATGTAACTAAATACATTTACTTAGTTACTGTATTTAGAGCAACCTTTCATTTATCTGTACCGTTACTGTACTTTTACTGCGTTACATCTGTCAGAAAATATTTGTACTTTCTACTCCACTACTTTGTTTGCAAGGTATTTACATCTGCTGCATGTACTCCTGTGTAGTCGAACATTGCATACCTGTACATAAGTATTCAGGTTCTTGTGCTAATTTTAGTTTTACTTGAGTTTCTTTGTATGGATTTATTTGTACTTTTACTTCAGTACAATGTTTTTTTCGTAAATTATCTTTATGATTTATTCCCAACGTGGTCAGTCAAGGGTCAAAGGTCACCGTGACCTTATATGAATCTGGAAAAGAATTATGTAGATCTAAATACAGGAAAACTATCAAATGTGACCACTGTGTGGTGCTGAGTTGCAACCCAATGGCAAAGCATGGCTGGAGCGAGTGTTCCTGAAGTGGACAATAATAAAGGTGATAGCAAAGCTTAATAATCATTGGCCTAACATGTTGTGTTTGAGTATGAAGTTATTTTGGCCCAATGATATTCAGTTTTCATGCTTATCTTTTGTTTTTGCTTTAATAGGTTCAGAAAGTAACTCGTTCAATTTTCGTGTGTCAATCCAGGATTTTTTTATTATTATTTCTCAGAGAGTAATGCACGAATCTTGATGGAAAAAAAAGCGCTGAGCTGCTCCCAGTCGTCCACTATACATACGAGGACTCACTGCTGCTAATATATAAGCCCTAAATGGAAGTGGTGTTAAATCATGAAGTTGGACGCCTGAATGTGTTACCCACAAACCTCTGCAGTCTCACATGAGGTCAGGCTGAAGTGAAAAAGGAGAGAAAGATGGATGAGGACAGAAAGGGCGAGTTTAGTGCTGATGGGGGGTGATGGACAGGCGGCTGGGCGTTAATGTTTTCTCTGCTCACGTAGCCTAGAACTCACAGAAGACACTCCGAGTGTGTGTGTGTGTGTGTGTGTGTGTGTGTGTGCGTGTGCTCAGCCTTTATTTATTCAGGGGAAGTTGTTAGAACTTAATGTTTTTCCTGGAAAACTCAGAAAGCCCAAGTCTTCCGATTTCAACTTGCAACTTAATTCACAAGTGAGTGGCAGTATTGGCCTATTGGCAGTTGGTCAAGAAATAGCTCAAAGGTTAAGGAAAAGGCTGCACCTGAAACCACAATCTCTCACTTTTACATATCTATTTCTACACAGGTAAATAAACAAGATATGGAAAATAAATAAAACTTGTCTGGAGCTGTTTTACTCAGAATATATACATTTCTTTTTTTACTGTAATAGCGCCTGGCTAGCACCCTCCACTCCTTGTCTCTAAGGCTTAATAGGCTAGTGTGTGTGTGTGTGTGTGTGTGTGTGTGTGTGTGTGTGTGTGTCTCCTCAGAGCACATCTTTTATTACTCCTGTAGAAAGGTAAACCTCGGCAACTGCAGGGTTTTTGTAAAACCAACACACAGCTGGGGCTTGTTTTAAAAAGGAGCGAGCCGAATGTTTGAAGTATTAAAAAGTCAATATTTCTTTGTGACACACAAGAGGTTTTCACAGAGGAGCACTATATGCCGGATAAGGCAGCCATTGAGGGCCTGTGACGCGGGGGGTGGGGATGAGGGGGGGTCCGGGCGCTGGTTTTGGGGTTAAGAGATGTTGGGAAACCACTGTACGCCTCCTTCTGCAGCTGGTCATGGATTAATGGAAGTCACTGGAGATTAACTGATATTCAACAAAAGCTGAAACAATTACTGGATGAACAGATTAGACGTACAAGGAAAACTCATTTGAAATAATCATGTGACAACATATTATTGTTTTTTCCAAGCCTATCAGATAGGAATGTTCTCTGATAGTAAGATAGTAGAAATTTGGAAAGCAAAAGCCAGCCTTAGAGACACTCCAGCCACTCTAAAGAAATCCTGAGACACTTTCTGAGTCATACACAGTGACGCAGAAGTCATCATATTCACTTGTTTTAGTTAAGAGCTTGCTGGCATTCTTTTAGCCCCCTCGAAGTCTACTGTCCTCATTGTTTCCAAAGGTGGCCATCTTTCAATGGTCCTGGTTTGGCTTTTTCCTCTGCTCTCTCCCCTGCATCTCTCTGTGCCTGTAATCTTTCAGCCTCAGCAGTGACAGGAGGGTTGTAAAAACAGAGCCAGAGGAGGTCATCCTGAAGTTTGCACAGGAGCGAGCCATTCATCCTCTCAGGGGGGTTTGGTTCTCTTCGCTGTGGTGAGGCGAGAGATGAATATCCTGCTCTGTAATGGTCAGGGATGAGGCTGGAAAGTGTTATTTGTCTCTTATGCTCTGCTGGGCACACGGGAAGCTAAACGATCCTGTCGTTTCTCAGTGGATATGATTAATTGGTGCTATTAATTTCCGAATAGGAGGTCAGCCCTTCGTCTTCTCAGATTGGCAGCCACTTCTACAGCCATGTCTGACTGGTGCCTCTGTCAACAGCACAAAGACACGTCGTACCTCCTGCTTGTTGACACAGACAATGGATTTGACTCAGAGTTCATCCATACAAGACTGGGTTAATTTGAAAACTCTGCATTTTGTGCTTTCCTGTAATTTTCGTAAAGAGTTTGGTCTTTTTAACTTTCCTGTCAAACAGCACTGATCAGAAATAAAATGTTCCTTGTCCACACTGGAAAGACATCATTATCATCATATATCATATTAATTCAGACAGACTGTTGAAGACTCTTTCTAAAGAGGCAGAAAAGTAATTTAAGTGGCAACGCATCTTTTATTTGCTGTAAAATATTCCAGTGTAGGATATTTTATTACAGAAAGCAAATTGTTTCTTAGCTTTTTAAATAACATGTAACCATTCTTCAATGAAACAACAATGCGATTTTTCGTTGCCGTTTGCTGTGCGTCAGTCGCGTCAGGTAGATTTTCATCTGCACTGGTGGTGGCAGCTTTGGTGTGAATTTGTTGACTAATATCACATTCAATTTTTCCAGCTTGAAAGATGCTGCAGTCCCATTAAAACAATTTAGTTGCATTGTATTAAGGTGGAATGTCCTCTATCACACTAACTTTACTTTACATTTAGTTATCAATGCCCCATGTTTCTGTCTCTAGTGGTGTGTCGGGAGGTCAGACTGGATTTCACTGTTTAAGCAAACAAAATGTTTGCCTGAGCTAATGTCGTTTGCTATTGACTCTCGTCTCCTGATTCATTTGCACGCTGATGCCATTGCAGCTGTGTTCGACCAACACCAAGGCTCAGTTTGTATCAGAATGATTTAAAACTTTACACCAGAACAGTCTCGCTCTTGTCCGTCTTTACCCACTCATTTAGTCAGTTTGAGGACGCTATTTAACGGTCCTCAGCATCTCAGTAACTTTGACATAAAGATGCTTTCATAAGTTGATGGAATTTCTTTAGATTCATAGTTGTCTTTTTACATATGTCTTGGTTTTAGCTACAAAATCCTACATTTATTAGTCTTACTTTTCTTTGGTTTTCTCATTAGATTGTTCAACCCCCTGTGCTTCCACCTGTTGAAATACACCGAAATCTGTTTAGAATCCTTATAACCCTTATATTTTCAAAGTTTTCTGCTGAATATTGGAGATAAACACTGGTTTTTAATGACTTCTACATCTTTTTAACTGATCTACAGTTCAGCATCACTCTTGAACTCGCTGGACCTGATTCTGACAATTAAATTGAAGCTGCGATCATCAGTCAATTACAAACTTCTCACAGGAGATGGTACCTGCTCACCAAAGTTACATCGAGCACGTTCAGGCTGAGGAGTGGGATGAAAGCGGAAACATTCTCTCTATTCCAAGTCAGTGAACCATCAAACTCATTGTGAGGCTGCTTTAAGTTATAAGTTTTGACCTGTTGACAAGTGATATGCGGTAAATGCAGTGCAAAAACACCACAATATTCACTATATAAGAACAAAACACTGATTTAAACGATTGAGCTGATTACCACCTTAATCTGCCCTTTTTTATTGAACCAAAATCTCAAACTGGATCTTTCAAGCATAACAATACACACTCTCACAGCGGGCAGACGTCCCCTCTCCATTCAGAGAGTTAACAGTTTGTTCTGCACAAACAGGAATGCTTTGCTCCCCCCTCCTGCTTTACTCCCCTTCCACCTCTCTGCACACACTCTGGTCAGCGTGCCACTGTGTGTCGATGTGAAACAACTTCTCCCTCCCTTGTTTTTCATACCTCGTCCTCTCTTCCCTTCTCTCTCACCATGTGAAGCGTCGGGATCCATGCCGCCCGTGTGTGAATCTCTCGGAGCAGTTGGGTGATGGTGAACAAGTACGTTTATTCTCCTGTATATTTGTGTATGTGTGCATGCACGTCTCCCATGGGGAGGTGGGTTCTTTCAGTGCAATTACTTATTCTTTTGTGCCATCCTTTTCGGTCTTTGTGTCCAACTTGCCTGGCAGTTATTCCGTTTCCTCTCCGCAGGCTCATTTCTTATGATCAATAATATGACCCTTCACCTCTCCCCTCTCCCCCCTCATTTCACTCCCATCCGCGTATATATCACTCAGTCTCCGACTTTGGAGGCTGCAGCTGCATGGATAGACATGTGCTCACACTCAGGGGGGGCTCAGGTAATGTGTGGCGGATATTTTCTTTGTTCTGAGGCATGAGTGCTGAAATAGGAAAGGGGAGGGCAGACAGAGGAAAAGACCCCCAATGGATCATTAACATCAGTCTGGATTCTGACATTATATCTGAATGTGTGTTGTTTGATGAGCAGTTTTATGTCAAGCAAGAGACACAGGTTGTACTGACTATACTCTTGGGATACGGATGAATATTTTTGAAACATGTAACTGCTGCTACTACTGGCAACAGCCATCATACCTGATAACATGATTAATAAACTCATATCTTTAGTTGATTAGTTTGTAATTGAATATTTATGAAATGTGCTGGAAAATAATCTCTGGCACCATAGTGATCTTTACAAACATGCTGCTCTCTTCTTTAACCAGAGTTGAGAACCTTCCCTCTGACAGCAGCATCAATTAGATGTAATGAATTACTCATTAAAATACTAAGACCTTTACTCACACAAGAGATTCAAAGACCAGAGACAGTCTTAGTTTGCATGATAGTATGTCACGTTTACCACAGCCATGCCTGCTACAATATGTCCATGCACAACATGTAGTTTATGGACAAAAGTCAAAGATATATTTAAGAATAACTTCAAAGAGAGCTTGGCCTTCCAAATGTAAAACAAACTACTCCCCATACAGAGAATATAATATTAATGCATTTTATTTTATTCTGCCAATAACCATTTAAATCACATGCACAAAATTATAGTTTGAATATTTTTCATCCATTTGCAGCAGCTCCTGAAGGTGTGGATGGTTGAACATTATTATAATGGTGTTTTTTTATATTATAATTATTATATCACATGATGATGATAACAGGTGGAGACCGTAGACTGTATATAAAGATATATTATATATACTATTATATAATATATATTATTATGCTCCCCATAAGTGAAGCTAAAGCGTCTCGATCACCCCCTGCCTCCTCCATGTACACATTAAATACAAGGGTTGGTTTCATTAGTTATTTGATGCTATAAAATTGGCTGAAAAGTCATGATTTACAGCAGAGACTGACTCAAGATTGGTTTAGCAGGTGTGTCAGCCGGACCTCGATACCACAGCTCCATCCCCTGATTGCTACTGTGCAGCCTCTGGCTCCCAAAGTGCAACATGGCAGTGTTTGTATCCAGGATATTTTTGGTGATGCATCGTCCACCTTTATTTACAGTCTATGATGGAGATCTTAACCTCCGTTTAAAATTGGTCTGGGATCTTTTTTCTTAAAGGTTGTTGATGCCTGAATACCATTGTTTGCCTTCAGGTGTCTGAGCATGTGAAGAAATGTAGAAAATAATCTGTATAATCTATTATATATATTTACTGTTTGTGGCTCTCAATCCTTTTAAATGCATTATCACTTCTTGTCTATGTGCAGTCAACTGGTAGTTGCACTTTGAAAAAACAGTACATTTCCTGATGGATCAGTTTAACCATCTCGGCATCTGCATAGTGCCTCAACTCTTACTGGGCAAAGATTAAAATTATAGTTATATGCAGCTTTTCAGTTGGGACTTTTTCTTTGTATCCAACCACCTTCTAACAACTGTCTTAAACAAAACATGCTATGAAACCCTACCATTTGACTATTACATACATATAATACACATAGAATATTGCTCTCATGTTAGCAAACCAATATCTGTTTACACATTCAGCAGACATAACAACTTCAGCATTAATTGCCTCTGCCAAGGTTATGTTTTTGTTTGTTTGATCATTAGAGATTATGCGAAAACTACTGGACAGATTACCATGAAACTTAGTGGAAGGTTACTGTGTGCTTCAGGGAAGTTGATGCAAAAAGACCCTACAGATGCCGAAGACCATACTACCATGTCTTTCACATTACACATAGGTACAACTGGTACAAATGTGTGCCTTTCAAACGTGTGTGAAAGGCAAGTTAATAATCTCATATGGTAAATAAACGTAACTTTTTGAAGAATTTGAGACTGAATGTCTCTTTCTGTTTGTGGATGCTGTTTGCTTGTGCATCTTTTCCTTCATCTTTCATTTGATATTAGTGTGATATTCGTGATGTGGAGAATGGGTCGGCCAACCAGTAATTTTATTTCACCTCTACTGAGGGAGGACGTGGGCTTGTGATCCTGACAGAGCAGTTGAAGAGAATGCAGCAGGTATGCATTTGTTAATACACTCTCCTTGTGTCATTTATTCGAGAAAGCAAAAGAAATTGGAGTCGATGATAAGAGAACAGAGGGAGACAGAGAGGGAGATAGGAAGAGACGGATCGGTGCAGCTGTGTGCCTCTTTAGGATTCCTGCTCTCTACCTCCTCTCGCCGGGGCCAAACCGGCATCATTAGGTTTGGCAAATTACCCAAGCAGCCATTGTGGCGCGGCCATGGCACGTTAGTGTGTCTTTTTAACTGTGGCTAAACTCAGTCTATTCACTTGTAAAAGAGAGCGGCCATTGGCAGATAGTTGGCAGGTTGCACAGAGAGGCCATTCACCCCGGTAGGAAGGAGCTGAGAATACGGCCTCGGAAATGGTCCTCTCTGAATATTTTGATGGAGAGACTCTGGATGCCCTCTCGGTGTCCATTTGCTACAACTAACAAATCTCCATGAACTGACTTCATTGCTGATTAATACTTTTCATAGGTGAGGGATCAGTAACCATCAAGCGAGAGCAACTCTCAGAGAATTTACTTTTCATTCTAGCTGCTGTTTTGTGAGCCTTTTCTTATTTAAGGAGGAATTTAAAGTTTGCAGTTTTTTTGTTGTAGGGAGGGGGGTTCTCTGTTTCTTTTAATGAGAGTTTAGACAAGAGAGACATCTACAAAGGTCACATACTGGACTGCCTCCTTTTCTTTCTCATGTCATGGAGGAACAAATTACAGGGCTTCTGAATGAAGAAATAATTGCTTGTAATTAATTTCCTTGTCATATATCTCCTCGGTAAAGAGGATTTGTCTTGATTTGAATGAAGCTCGCCTGAGATGTGCACCCAGTGTCACAGCATGCTCATTTTGTCGCCTCTATAATCCTGGTGGAACTGCATTTGATCGCGAGGGTGACAGTAAATGTGTTGTGAGGTATAACCGGGGAGGATTTACTCATCCTGAAAAGAAATAGCACCTTTACAGTGTCGTCCCGCTCATCCTAAAGAGGTTCATCCATGCCTTACTCTCCCCTTCATCAAATCAACTCATTCATAGATAAGCCGTGGGCTGAAGGCATCCGAGTGACACACACCGCGGGAGGGCTGTCTCTGTGGTTCCTGAAAAGACTGAAATGTTCTACTCTTTCAGTTTTCTAAAGACAAAGCCAAGATAGCTTGAATAGAAAGTTCCTGAAACAAGACAAGTTCAGTGTTGCTTTGATTTTGTATACATGCTTTTAAAGCTCGAGATTCCCTGCTTTTTAAAGGGTGGGGTGTGTGAGTGGTGTTTGTGACGATTAGGTGTATTGTGAGTTGGTGGAAAAAGATGCAATGTCTTTGGAGGAAGGCTGTCAAAAGCTTGCAGAGAGAAAAAAGCAGGAGATTTTTTTTTTTTTACTTTTTTTTTCTTAACACCAAAGTTAAAGACCCAGTTCCCCTTATTTCAGTCAAGCTGCACCGAATTTCACAGACTTATTAATATCAGTTCCCTAAATATGCCAGATTTTTTAAATCAAGATCCATGACTTGTTGACTTGGAAATAAATAAAAACGTCAAAAAAAGTCCTGTCTCACAACGTTAAAGAAAGTGCTCAAAATATTCCTGTATACACCCCTTGTCCCAAAACATGCCAAAATTTGATGGATTACTTTTTGGCTCATTTTTCATCCTTCCACCAAGGTTGGAAATCCTTTCGGTAGTATTTGTGTACAAACACAAACACACGGACAGGGGCAAAAACCTAATCTCCTAGTTTTACTTTGGCAACAGTGGTTTTATTTTACTCTGGAGCAGCTGTGTTTATCTCCGACAGTGTTAAACCCTTAAGTAAAAACATTAGCATCGTAGTTATGCAGAGTCTGTGTTTCCTCTGAGCGCCGTGAAGGCTGAAGGTGCTTGAGCGAGGAGTCACAGGCAGACACATGCTGTAAGTTATGGAGAGAATACACGAGGCAAACAGAGCTGTAATGTATACACCTGTCATGTGTTGGTGTGTTGATACAGCGAAGCCATTAGACTCTCAGACTCAGAGGTTTAAATCCTGGCAGTGTTCATCTCCGTGTGGGGGTCACATGTTCGCTCCGTGTTCCTGCGAGTTTCCCTCCCACAGACCGGTCACATGAATCGCAGACTCTGTATTTTTAATCTCTTCACAGGTTGTTCGAGCTTTATGGTGTTTTTCCGACACAGGCAGCGACACCAGCGAATGAATGGATGAATGCTCTGACACGCTCCGGGCTCCAGGAAAACACAGCGAGGCTTGAATGTTTGCCACTTTCACTTCCTACGGTTCAGTCAAGGCCGCTTTCCTCCCTGTTTGCATCTGGCAGCAAATCATGTTTTGGCTGATCCTGATCTTGTCAAGCACTGAAAACTTTTCTCAAATTCATATCAGATAACACATTTTATCGATTGAGTGTTATTTGCTTTTAACCATAACTACAAACTTTCTCTCATCTTAACTTAGTAGTTTTAGTTGACTAAACTTAACCAAATTAGTGACAGAACAACCGATGTTGCCATGTAGTTATGGCGACTTGTTAAGAATCTGCATCTGTACATTTCCCTACTGTCTCTGCAGACTCTGACTGACATCTGCTGCTGCTGCTTCTCATTGTCCTGAAGAGATAAATCCCTGAACATTAGGCCTCTCACTGTTCGGCCTTTGCATGGCAAGAACAGCACGGCCACATAACAAAAGTGAGGCCAGCGGCGGAGCCTCTGTTCCCATCGCTTCATTAAGCAGCAATGTCGGACCCAGCAGGTTGAAAAACCTCTGCCTCCCCTCCACAAACAGACATTCAACACTTCTATTCTGCAGAGCACACAGCACATGCAAGCAAACTCACAGAAAGAGGGAGCTGCTGAACTGTCATGAAGAATATTAAGCCTTTAAGAACTACTTTATCTTCCAATTTTGATAAATTTACAACCAGAAGTCTGCATCAATCTCTCTTCTCTAAGACCATTTCTCTTCAGACCTCAGCTGCAATTTAACAGTTTTTCTTTCAAACTCCAGCAGCTTTATAATCAAACATGAGCACTAGTCCCACTCCCTGTTCTCTAACATGTTTTCTCCCTAGTTATAGAGATTTAAAACAGCTTTGTCTCCAACTTTTTTTAAGGGCACCATTATAATGACTTCAGTGCATGTCTGAAAGCAGCTTGAATGTTTGTTCTCCATCATGTTAGAGTTAAAACAACCACCTTTGGTTTGTCTACAACCTTTTAAGGGTGCTCTTACGATGTCTTCCCCTTGAAAAAAGACCATGCTGGCATCAGGAGTGTCACCCCCTGCTTTGTGTATCTCATGCTAAAAATAAATGCTCTCCTGTGTAAACTGCTGTAACAGTAAAACTGAAGAAGTGCTTTTGGCCAGTGTGTCAATATGCTGCACACGGTGGTGAGAAATGAGCAGCATTTGTATTTATCAGCGAGATTTTACTCAGTTTGAGTTATTTGATAACACTGAATGAAATTCCCATTGCTCAGATTGCTTTCACTGGTTCTTCAAGATCATGAACTGATGTTGGAAAGGAAAATAAAAGAGAAGGAGAAAGAAATGGAGGGGGGTGAAGAAAAGCCAATCACAATCAGCAAAATACAAAATGCACTCAGACAACGTCTAATAGCAAGTAATTAATTTAATATTGTTTGTTTACATGATTTAAAAAAGTCTTGGTTTGGTTGATCTGCAATACATTGTAGATACCTGCTAAGTCCCCAGCCAATTTTTGAATGTGCCTGTGCTAAAACCATGTGCACATCACCATCAGACAATTATCTTTGAGCAGACTTCATGTACGTAAATGGATTTTGATGTTGACACAAAGGCTCCTCATGTGGCTCGCAGTTCAAAGTTCACAGCCCGTGTTTGGCACTGGGCCCAGCCTCGTCTCTCAATGGCTCTCCTCAGTCATGAAGAGCCTCTGCAGACAGCACCCTCGGTCTCAGTCGGCATTAGAAAGATTTTGCAGCCCGGGCCTTTTGAGGTGAATCAGCCGTGACCGACTCCTGCTGACACCGAGGGGCTGGACACCCAGCAGCGGCAGAGGGGCTGTTGAGCCGCAGGACTGGCAAAACTAATTTGAAATGGATGGACAGGCTGACAGAGAACAGGGAAGGGCGGGAAACAAATGTGGATTTAAGATGGATTAAGAATTTCCAACATTACTGTTTGATTCTCTGTGCTCATCTCTTACAACAGGTGTTTCCTGAGGACCTGATTGAAGACTGGATGTGGTTGTAGCCATGCTGACGTCAGGGTGGGGGGTGTGGGCCCTCTCCCCCTGTGGCCTTGTGCTGCTCATCTGCTCGTCCGTCTGTCTGTCCCAGCAGCCTCACATCAAACTCGCAGACTGCAGCAGAAAGGAACATCCTGTAGTCTCCTACCAAAGTGAGTACATCAACACCAGTTATCTGTAGAGAGAGGGAGTTAAATTAAGAATTTGGTGTTGAAGAACTTAGTCTTTAATTTGACTTACAAGTCAGGGAGACAGTGGTGGTCAAAAAACATGACTGGTAAATAACTCATGAAGAAACACTGGGAAACAGTGGAATGCTGACATGAAAACTAATGAGACAAAGTGGGACTAAACAAAGTACCACAGAGACTAAACACACCACGTTAATTAGACACAGGTCAAACTAATTAACCACGGGGCAGGTAATTAACAAAGTCCTAAAAAGTCCAAATACTAATGAAGTCTTTTAAAAGCTGAATACAGAGGCAGGTTCATTATATATGCTATAAAAATGAGCTTCCCTCAGACTAATAAGGTTCAGAGTCCTGCCGTTTTTATTGGTTTCAAAATCAGTTTCCACGAAATCATGTTATTCTTGTATTGACGCACCTTTAGACACAAGGTGAAGTTCCAGGTCAGGTGGGTAATGTCACCAGAAAATAAAATAAATTTGAGGCGGACACTGGGGAAAAAAGCCTGGAATGCTGGACTCATCAACAATCAACAATCAACGTGAAACACATGAGGTTCAGGGAGGGAGATGTGAATGAGAGGGGAGCTTAGTGATGTTAAACAAGAAGCAAGAAATACAAAGAATGGAGAGAAATTGTAGAAAAACAAGCAGTGGATGAAACAACACATCATCAGTGCCATGTCCACATCTCGCTCCTGGAAGGTTTGAAGCTTTGACTGATTGAACAGTTCTCATCTATCCTCAGTTTCCCCTTAGGCTGTTTTCATACTAAGGCTTTTTCTGCCAAATGAGTGTGTTTCTAATTCTGTGTAGTTAACCACAGGGGTCAAAGAGCGAAGCCTCGGGACACGACCACTGTTAGAAAGACTCACTTTTCATGCCGAGCAGAGTGTCTGTGAGTGTCTGCGTGGACACAGGTCATAATGTGCGCAGGGAAATGCACAAAAGCAATTTGGATTTAATAGCTCCCTCTGAAAATCACTGTTGCTCAGGTGATGGTTTGTATTCATGGAGCTGAGGACAAGAGTGAAAGGTCAGTTTTATCTCTGTTTGCTCACAGTCTTAATAAATCTTACAAAATATTACGAGATTAATAAGGAATCAGTTTTGCAACCAATGAGGATTAACTTTCATTCAGAGATGATTAAATTCAGGTTCTGTATTCTCCTTGTGCATCAAGCCTCACACTTATTTGTACATCTGTGCATTTATCTGACGTACAACTTTAGATTTAATTAATACATCCAGCTGTTTAACAACTGGGCCCTTGTGTATGTTATTTTGACTGAATGTCCGTTTCCATTCAGCTCAAATTGCTCGTCTGGCAAACTGCTGTTATTGTTTTGGATACATTCGTTCCCCCACAGGCCCCTTCAAATAGGAGGAATTTAGGTGAGGCAGCAGAAGTAGTGTTTAATGTTCAGTTCTGCTGAGCTGTATCCTGCTGTTTGATTTTATCTAGACTGACAATTAACACAGAAAACAAAGTCATAAAGTAGAAAAACTGAGTTATTTCAACATTTTAAGTAATAGAATAGAATTTGTCTTCAACCCGCTTCACACAAGAGTGCAGTTTTAATCAATGGTTCCTATTATAAATGTGTGTTACACCGCTTAGTTCAATGTCAGTCAGTCTTGTCTGGTTGTCTCTTTTTAATTTTGTTTTTTATATGGGTTTAAAACACTAAAAAATCCTAAAATCATTAAATCAGACTGTGATAGCTGTGGAAATGTGGTTTACCTGTACCCCACATTCCGTCCCATCTGCACCCCTTGGCACACATTTAAATCTTCTCTCTCCAGAAACTAACATGGTGGTTAATCCAAACTCAAGCTTTAAAACAGCCGAGCAGAAAAGGAAACCCCAATGGATAAATGTATTCAATCATTCACCTGCCTAAACCTTGACCTCTTATTCTGCCCTCCAATTTTTTAAAAGTGGTGTGTTGAACCCTTGGACTCGGCCTTGTTCTGGTGTCACTTTCTGACTGATTAATTGACACATCAGTAAAAACACTGAGGGGAGTAATGGAAGACTGTGAGACAGATATCATTTGGTGAAGAGGGATTCCCACGCAAATAATGGACAACTTATTTCTTCCCCTTCTTCCTTATTCTCCTCCTCCTTCTTCCTCTTCATTCTTCTGATTTGCTCCTTGTCTTCCTCCTGTTCTTGCTCATTATCCTGCTCCTCCCACTTCTTTCTCCTGCCTTTTGTCTGTCCTCTCATTAATCTTTTTCTGCCCGTCATTGTTCATCTTTCATAATGTCTTTGTCCCTTTTTATTTCTTGCCTTTTTTCACCCCTCCTACTTCTATTTAACTTGTCCTGTGACCATTAACCCTTTACTCCCCCTCCACCTCTCACTCTTCATCCAGTGTTGATGCCGTGGATGTCGGAGTTCTCCCATCCAGGAGTGAAGGATTTCTCACAGCTGGCTCTGGACCTGAGCAGAAACCAGCTCATTGTGGGAGCGAGGTAACAAATAAGCAAATAACCATTACAAGTGTGCAACGTGATGAAGTAAATGTAAATCATCAGGTTTATAGGATGAGATCAGGGGAGGAAATGGGAAAGTTAAACATGTGGATCAATATTAATGACAACACTACAAGAAACAAAATAAGCTCAATGCTCAAAGAGCGAGATTCTGAATCATAACCAGTCTATCAAACTCAACCTCTGTGTGTCTCTGCTGCTTATTTTTTATTTTCTTTTTCAGAAATTTTATCTTCAAGCTGAGTTTGAGCAATGCCTCCCTCATACAGGTGACACCAGCCGAGATAAAGGCTTATTTATTATTATATAAAATGAATTTAATGTACAATGTTTAAATCTACATGATTATACAGTACTATATATTTTGTTTCTTCCACAGTTGACAGAATGGGCACCCAGTGAAGATACAAAGCGCTCATGTCAGAGCAAGGGCAAATCTGAGGTAGGGTTTGGATCACACAGAAGAAATGGGTCAAACTCAGTTTATGTTTACTCTGTTGTTCAAGTTTAATGAACGATAGAGGGTCAGTTCTTTCTCATGAAACAGAGATTAATTTGTCTGCAGGAGGAATGTCAGAACTACCTCCGGGTTCTGTTGATCAGTGGGAGGACGCTGTTCACGTGTGGGACCAACGCTTTTGCCCCCGTGTGTATGAGCAGGCAGGTTGGTACAAGAGTTTATCATGAGATGTCACAAAGCAAGTTACCAGGATCCTCCAAATATTAGAATACTTTTGGGGAAATTAACAAAACTAGTTCAGAAAATGTTTTTGTTTGACCATAAAAACAGTTATTTTTTTTATGATCAAATAATCAATTAAATGGCTGACCATTTTAGCCCTGAAAATGAAGTAGGTCTTTGCAAAGGAAGATAATGATTAAGTGTTTTTTCCGTAATATAAGTGATGTATTTGTGCATTTGGAAAATGGTAGAAGGTCAATATTAAATCAATATGTCCTTGCAAATGAATTGAAAGTTTTGATTGAATGTCCATCCATTGAATTGGATGGGAGGTTGAACGCAGCCTAAAAAACGAAGAGAAATAAATTTCCTGCGAAGACTTCAGCTGTTTCTGTCCTCTCTCAGATTGACAACATCAGTGAGGTGTTGGACACGGTGAACGGTGTTGCCCGATGTCCATACGACCCGCGCCACAACTCCACAGCCATGGTAACGGAGAAGGGCGAGCTGTACGCCGCTACAGTGATCGACTTCTCAGGACGTGACCCAGTTATCTACAGGAGCCTGGGGAACATGCCGCCACTGCGCAGCGCCCAGTACAACTCCAAGTGGCTCAACGGTAAAAAAAAAGCACCACACAGATTTGTTTACAGCCTCATGTGTCTGTTTGTGAACATCATATATTTTCTCTTTTCTCATTCAGAGCCTCATTTTGTGTCTGTTTATGAGATCGGTCGCTTTGCATACTTCTTCCTGAGAGAAACGGCAGTGGAAAACGACTGTGGCAAGATGGTGTTCTCTCGCGTGGCGCGGGTCTGCAAGAACGACATGGGCGGTCGTTTCCTGTTGGAGGACACCTGGACGACCTTCATGAAGGCCCGACTCAACTGCTCGCGCTCAGGAGAAATTCCCTTTTACTACCACGAGCTGCAGAGCACCTTTTACTTACCAGAGCAGGACCTGATCTACGGCATCTTCACCACTAATGTGTGAGTGATAGTTATAGTCATTGAGGCGCATCATTAAAGGGGAATGTCAGTGATTTTTTTTTTTTTTTTTTTACTTACTTACTTTTACTTACTTGTCATGGTTTGTCATTTTCCTCAAGCCTCCACGTTTGCTTTCCTTATTGTCTTTCATGTTGAATTACTGCGATCTGACCACGATAACATCCCCCGTCCTCCAGGAACAGCATATCAGCTTCAGCCGTCTGTGCCTTCAATCTGAGCGCCATTACTCTCGCGTTCAATGGACCTTTCCGCTACCAGGAGAACCCCCGCACTGCCTGGCTCTCTACCCCAAACCCCATACCCAATTTTCAGGTAACTCACATTTTGATAGACTGGATCCTGTCTGACAGACAAGGTGTTAATAGATATGAGACTGTTGTGTATTTCCCAAGTTTCGCAGCCTTACCTCCAAGGGGACAACAATTCAGCTCTGTGTGAGCGCACACCCAGATTGTTAATGCGGAACAGTATGAAGAAAACTCTTCTCAACAAGTGCTTGGCCACTTTTCAACATGTACAAAATGCTATCCAATGTGAACTGCAAGGACACTTTATATTTCAATATCATATAAGCAATAAAATATTATAGCAATTACATAAATAACATTGTGATATGTACATAATATACAGATTTCACTACAGAAAGATATTATGGTTAGATAAAGTCCTGGAGACCCAACACATGCTCTTCTTAGTCACAACAGTCTCTTTCTCAAACACTGATCCTCCCCTCTTCAATCCTTAGTGTGGCACTCTGGAGGAGGGAGGCCCTGGGGGGAACCTGACGGAGCGCAACCTCCAGGACGCCCAGCGACTCTTCCTGATGAACGACGTGGTGCAGCCGGTCACCATCAACCCGCTGCTCACCCAGGACAACCTGCGCTTCTCCAAGCTGGTAGTGGACATCGTGCAGGGCCGAGACACGCTCTACCATGTCATGTACATCGGCACTGGTGAGAATTCCACTTTGGTAGAAGTTACACTACTGATTTAAAATCAAAAGTTAAATAACAGAACTTTTTTCTTTGTCCATCTTGTCAGAGTATGGCACCATCCTGAAGGTTCTCTCCACAACCAACAGAAGCCTTCAAGGCTGCTACCTGGAGGAGCTCCGGATCCTCCCTGACGGACAAATCCGGCCAATCAAGAGCCTGAAAATTCTCCAGAGTGACAGGTCCTTGTTTGTGGGACTCGATGACAGATTGGTGAAGATCCCATTAGAGCGATGCTCCAACTATCCAAACGAACGGTACAGACCTCAAGCATGCATTCAATCAAACTTTATTTGTACCTTTCATACGGGTTAGTGCTATAAATTAAATAGGAGGAAAAAAGTCAATAAAATGGTCTAGAAATCCATTAATAGACAAGTACAAGTGAATAAAGTTTAGAACATAGATACACTTAAATAATGCCTATAAACCAAACTTAACCAAACCAAATTAAACCATATGGAAATCCACAATCTGCAGCAAATCATTTAGTAAACGTTGCACTTCAAATCTGTGAGTCTTTGTGTATGAATTTTAGTGTGAAAATGTACTTAGTCAACTTGAGAAAAAACACATTAATTAGCTCAGTACCATTAAAGAGACAAACACGTGTGGGTCTCCAAGTCTGAACGGCTCACAGTTAACGCTGACAAAGATGATTATGGTAAGAGCCCATTTTATTTTCCCCTGTAAAGAAACTGCTTTTGAACTGTCACTCCATATCTTGGCTTGCCCCAGAGCAGAAATTACACAAGTAGGCTATTAGTGAATGCACAACTAGAATATGCTAACAACTTTGCAAAAATATTTTATGATGTACTGTACAGTAGTTCCTCAGTATTAACACAATAGAAGTTCTTTGATAATCTCAAATCATTAGACAGCTGCTGATTGTAGGCAGACGAGTTTGTGGTGTCATTTTAAATCTAACAATTTGTAGCAGGGATTCTCAATTATTCTTCATCTTCTTCAACTAAATGTCTTATCTCTTGTTAGCTCCTGCATGGAAGCCAGGGATCCTTACTGCGGCTGGGATCTCAAACAGAAGCGTTGCACCACCATCGAGGAGAGCTCCAACATGAACCAGTGGATCCAAAACATCACAGAGTGCCCAGTAAGACACACACACACCTGTGTAATGTTCTGTACTGTATAAAAGGTAGAATAGGTATAATATGTAAAAAATGTCTTTCTGGAGGTGAGGAACTTAACGCAGGATGGCGCTTTCGGTCCCTGGGCACCGTGGCAGCCCTGTAACCACGATGATGGCGAGGGCTCCATCAGCAGCTGCGCGTGTCGGTCCCGCTCATGTGACGGACCGGTGGCCCGATGTGGCGGCGTCGAATGCAAGGGTCCTACCATTCAGGTGGCAAACTGTTCCAGGTACATGTTTTTATAATATATTATACTAATAAATCTGAAAAAAGTTCCAAGGTTATTGCATTTAATTCGTTTTTATTAACAGTACTTTTAGCTAAAGAGAGTAATAAATAAGTGGGGAAAAAGTTATGACAATTATGTCGCCCTTAAATTAGTTGAATATTTCTATTGCTATTCAATTGCTAATATATGGTATTTTATACAAATATATGTATAAATATATATATATATATGGTATTTACGTTTCCTGTTCCTCAGGAATGGCGGCTGGACTCCCTGGTCTTCATGGGGCCAGTGCAGCAGCAGCTGCGGCATCGGCTTCGAAGTGAGGCAGCGGTCCTGCAACAACCCCTCGCCTCGCCATGGTGGTCGAATCTGCGTCGGCCAGGGTCGAGAGGAGAGGTGAGGATGTAGCGGCCATCTTTACTGCATGGCTTGGTTAATGGTTAAAATATCACCACATCAGTGACAGTCTAGGCACAAATTTAGCTAAGCTAGAGTTTTGAGATTTTACACATACTTTGAAGCTTCTTAGATGAAAACCAGGAAGACCTGAGCATGCTTTAATTTTCTGTTTCCAGGCTGTGCAATGAGAAAAGGCCATGTCCCCTGCCAGTGGCGTGGACAGCGTGGAGCCCCTGGGCTCACTGCAGTGCTGAATGTGGAGGTGGGGTCCACTCCAGGACCAGAACCTGTGAGAATGGAAACACGTGTCCTGGATGTGCCACGGTACTGCAGTGCTGAAAAGTCAGGGTTTGTTGTGAAAGTTAAACCAGTCCAGATTATTTATGAATTAATTTTCAAAAGTAGACAATCTGCTGTGGGATACTACATTTATATTTATATAAATTGTACAAGTAGAGACAAACAAGTAGACTTTGCTTGCTCCACAAAAGGTCTTTGATGCTTCACACTTAAAAATGCAGCTAATTTAAAATCTTGGAAACTACCACCTGTGCACGCCACAAAGTTTGCAGTCTGACCTGATGGCGGCATGAGAAGGAAGAAAATGTCAGGAATAGAATCTTTAAGGTTCAACCTTCACGTTGCAGTGCTCCCATAGTAATAAGCTAATGCAGAGTGGCACTCAGTAGAGCAGAAAAAAAGAAAGTGGAAAAACAATCGTGGATCCGACCCCTTTGTCCAGATCTGCACCAAAATGTAATGGATCTCTGGCTCATGTCCCATCTAAGAGCCAAGGAAAATCGGTATAGTAGTTTTTATGTGCAAACTAATATAAAAATTAAAAACATGAAACTTCATTAAAAAGTTGAAAAGTAATTAAATTAATCTTTCAAGTAACAGAAAAGAAAGCGACCTGACACTCTTCTGCTTGCGGGGCAGAAACATTTTTAATATCAGGCACATGCTGTTAACCTTGGGTACCTGTGGTTTGAGCTATGGACTCAGGCCAGCTTATATAAAATGGAAGATTTTTATTGTCATATTCCTGCAACCATCCATTAAGAGTAGCCCCATCTGACTCATCACTGATGAACCCACTCCATAAGAAGTGACTGTGAAGCATCATTTTATGTTTTCAGCAGGATGCAGCTTTGTTAAATGGTCCCATTCAACACAGTAATTGGCTGCATAATAAACTCGCTCCAGTAAAAACTGCAGTATCCCTGTTGTTTAGCAGGATGTATTAATGCAGCACTGTTTCTACAAGCTGTTCATAATGAATTATAGGAAACATTAGGACGTATGGTGTCGGCAGATAAAGTAAATAAAGCATTAGCTATAGCTTGTGGCTCAGCAATGTCTGCTTCATCCACTCCAGGAGTTTAAGGTCTGTAACCTGGAGGCTTGCCCTGAGGTCCGCCGCAACACCCCCTGGACTCCCTGGATGCCGGTGAATGTCAGTCAGAACGGGTCCCGGCAGGAGCAGAGGTTCAGGTACACCTGCCGGGCTCTGCTGCCCGACCCGCAGCAGCTGCAGCTGGGCAAGAAGAAGGCGGAGACACGGTTCTGTCCCAGTGACGGGTCTGGAGCCTGTCAGACTGACTGTGAGTATCTGAACAAGTCTCTTCCTTCTCTCTGCAGTGTAGTGAAAAAATCACAAATACAGCCGTGTCAGGTACCATGGCAACATGATTGTTACCATGGAGGAACACATAGTGCAGTGATAAGTGTTTCTTCAAATGACGTCTTGATTGAAAGAAGGCAGTGACATATGCGGTATATTTCGGCTCAGGATTCAGTGGGACATGGGAGGTCATGTCGTCCATCTTTATTTACAGTATGTTTAATGCCAACATAACTTGGGGATCACGTACCTGGGAGTAACTTTCTAGGTTTGATTTTAGTGTAGCTGCCAAGCCAGGTCCAAAGTCTAATTTACTGTATCTGTGAAACAGTCAGCCACCAGCAGATTGATGAAACATCATTGATCGGTTACAACAAGGATCGATGATGTTTCCTCCGCTCCTCAGAGACACAACAGGTGTTTCTCCTCTTGAATTCTGGGTTATTTAACACAACAAGATTGTAGCTGCCTGTTTGTGTCTGAAGAATTACTACTTCATTTTTTTATATAAGGGTTTTTGTCCACTGAGTTAAAATGTAAAAAAAAAACGTGTTCCAGCTCTGGTTGAAGAATTGGTGAAGACAACTGGCCGCACTCTGTCCCAGCCCCAAGATGGTCGCTGGGGATCCTGGGAAACGTGGTCCGGTTGTTCACAGCAGTGTTCCAGAGGCTTCCGAACCCGCAAACGTATCTGCTCGACGGCAGAGGGCAGGACCAACCCGAGCTCCTGTGTGGGATCCCCGGTAGAGTATCAGGACTGCAACACTCAGCCCTGCCCAGGTAACTGGAGCATTTTGGCAGCATAGTTGCAAAAAGCAGAAAATGTTAATAGTATGAATAAAATTGACTGTATGTGCGTGTACCAGTGAGTGGAGCTTGGTCTTGCTGGTCCTCCTGGTCCCATTGCTCGTCCAGCTGTGGAGGTGGACACTACCAGCGGACTCGGCAGTGCAGCAGCCCGCCACCTGCTAACGGAGGGGACATCTGTATAGGCCTGCACACTGAAGAGGCTCTCTGCAACACACATACTTGTGAAGGTATGAAAATATATGTAAAGCTGCATTATAGAAGACTTTTAATGTAAATCATGATGTATTCAAAATTCGCCTTGAGGGAATTTATTCAAATTTGGCACAAACATTCAGTTGGACTGATGAACTGATTCGATTTGTGCCTTTTTGTTTCCCCTTTCAGTCATATTTCCTGCTTTAAAAACTTCTATACAGAGTTTAATGTCATTTAAAATAACTGTCACACCATAAATACACTCGATAGATTCAGCCTGTCTGCCAAGATTGAATAATGTTGTTTGTATGGATGCTGATGGGAAATCTCCACACAGCAAGTGAATCAATATTTGTGTTGAGAAGACAAACAGCGGGGTCATTGGAGCCTATCCCAGAATGCATCGGCTAAAAGATAGAAATTAAACAGAAAAAAAATAATGCATTATCCTCCGATTTTACAACTGATCCAAATGTGGACATTTATTTGGACTTTTTAATAAAAGAAGAGACATTGACATCAACTGTAAACTTTAGAACCCAACGATTGTTCTTGTGCCCTTTGTCTATGTCTCGTTTTCACTGTGTCTGCTCTTCTCTTTCGGTCATCAGGTTGGGGCGAGTGGACAGAGTGGGGGGAGTGCGACGAGGAGGGTCTGCAGCATCGCAATCGTCGCTGCAGTGAGGACGTGGTGGCTGAGGCCGGCCTCTGCCAGGGCAACGTCACCCAGTCCAGGCCATGTCAGCCGCATGAGGTGCCAGGTAAAAGCACATTAAAAGAGTTGACAGAGTTTGTACTGTAATGCTGACAAGTTAAAAGTACAAATTAATGGGGATCCTGTTGACGTTTGTTTGTCTCTTCTGATCTTTTAGCGCTTTAAAGATTAACCTTCACTACATTGATTTGTGTTTTATTTCTGTCGCTCTCTTTCTCCAGTCGTTCTACCTGGGCAGGACGACCACAGCTGTGGAAGTGAGTGGCATGAGCTCTCTGAGACTTGTTAGTGTGTGTGCATGTGCGTGCGCGCTCTGTCAGGTACTATACCTTCGCTCTCCTGTTGAATCCAAAGTTAATCAATACCACCTGTTTCTTTGAAGCCTCAACATGTAGCAACACCTAGTTATTGTTGCAAGGTCACAAAGTTTTTTTTTTCACCCGTGCAACACACACTTTGTAGTATATTGAGTTTTGTTTGCAGCCTTGGCCCAATGTGGCGTGGGACTGGACTTTTGATAAAGTTTCATTGCAGCCAGCAGCGACATCAACTTCCAGTTTGACGTCATTCTTTTCCACCCGCTTGCCACACCTCACCTCAGGTTTTCTTCCTCATGGTTTTGCATTATCTCTAATCTCATCCTTTGCTCTCTCCCCTGCACCTCCAGCCTTCACCTTGTTCCAGCTGCTTGCTGTGGGCTCAGCGAGTTTCTTTGCAGCAGCGTTACTCTCAGCGCTGGCCTACACGTACCACCACTCCCTGAACCGACCGTCAGCCGAGTCAGCAGTGATTCACCCCAGCACGCCCAACCACCTGACCTACAACAAGCAGGACAACAGCACGCCAAAGAATGAGAAGTACATCCCCATGGAGTTTAAGGTACCACTCGCATGTCTCCTCAGATTAAAGAGAGAGAGACCAAATGACAAAGTATCATTTCTGACAAGAATTCTCTTTGTCTCTACTCCGTAGACACTAAACAAGAACAATCTCCACGTGAATGA
The DNA here is from genome assembly GCA_026259375.1 of Verasper variegatus. Lineage (NCBI taxonomy): Eukaryota > Metazoa > Chordata > Actinopteri > Pleuronectiformes > Pleuronectidae > Verasper > Verasper variegatus. The sequence continues at coordinate 25,110,235 of CM048038.1, read as the reverse complement.
CGAGACGTGCAACCACTTCCCCTCCCCACTGGCCTCCAGCAACATGTTCGCCACCACCTACTATCCTCCCAGTCTGGGCAAGTACGACTTCCATCCAGACTCCCCCTGCAGGACCTACATACACAGCTGAGAGAAAACAACCCTCTTCAGCAGCCTAACGGATTTCAAAGTCTGGAAGTCAACACCAAAATCATCATCATCAGGTTCCAGAGATCTTAAATACTTTAAACACTGTAAACAGGTACTATTTCTTTAGCAGGGAGACGTTTAAATTTTGAAATTCAGATGAAACTCCTTCTCAGTGTATGAAGGTGAAAGCAGAAATCTGACAGTACGAGCTAATTCAGAACACAACACTGTAAATCAATGGTTAATGAGTTAAAGGAATATACATTTTGTGAAATACACCTTTCTTCTTCTGAATGTTAGATTCCATTTATATAAAGTCTTTGGTCTTTACACAGAACAAGTTGTGGTTTTAAGCAGAGATAGGTGTTTCAACTTCTTTTTTCAAAGGCCAAAAGCCTGTGTAACCACCTGTAACTGGTAAAAGAGTCTACCGCCTGATGAGCTGGTCTGACGTTCAAAGCAGTAACATCATGTATCTTCCCTGAAACCATGAATCTCACCCATTATGCTTCAGTTTGTGTTTTGATTTAAACCAACAGGATGCAGTTTTGAAAGTGTTGCCAGGCGCGTTATTGACTGCAGCTCCGTACTTAAGGCACAGGCTTGATATTGATGTTTACATTTCACTCCCTGGGAGAAAGCACATGGACATATTACCCCAATGATCGACTAACCGTTTATAACCAGCGCCCCTTCCATCTACTCAAGGAGGAGCCATGTTTGATTTAAACAACCACCTGCAACTGAAACCTAACTCTCACCTCACCCACCCTGACGTGCTCCACTTGTGCTCAGGGCAGTTTGAAAGCTTGGTAAAACCCCCCCAAGATCCAGGGCTTCAACAAAGCTCCAGACATTACATTACATTACCGAGACAACACTCATCTGCTGCTAATGTGTTATTGTCAGCTGAGTTCAGAGGACTTACTAATCCTGTATAGGGACTTTACAGGCAGCTTGGTCGCTTGTTAAAGTGTCGGCTGCCTTCAGCAAAGACTGAAGAACAAAAATATCCCCTCACATCATCTTCACTGTGTGTGAACAGAGAGAAGAAATGAACAGAGACTTGCAGATTTCTGCCTCATTTGCTTTAATTTTCACGTTTTGCAGCGCTCACAGTGGAAAACACTGAGGACGTTTTCATCGCTGCCGTCTTCTGACTTTTCTGTTATTTCCACAGATGTTTTTGTGTCCTGAAACAACTTGATGGATTTTATTACGTCACACAGGGACACACCCTGTTTTCTGGATGTTTATGCATTAAGGTTATTCCTCAACAATCACCAAATACAACACAGCCGTACCTGAACATTCCACAGCATGAACACAACATAAACAAGCCTCCAACAGGTGACTTTGTCATAAGTAACAATACAGAGATCTATGTTTAAACACTGGTTTGGTGTAAGAAGAGCAAGGTCAGACTTATTTTAATGGACTATAACTGTTTTTCTTATGAAATTCTGATCTCACTTAATAGAGAGCAAATTTTGGAGAGAGAGCCTCTAACAAAAAGAAACATTATTCTTTATACATGTTGATATTCGTACATATAGATGCCTCTAAAAACTGGAGTTAATTAACTTTAAGAGTTCCTGTTGGGCAATTTTTTTCCCCATAAGTACAACCAAATTAAGTTTGCAAGTCATTATTCAGACATCACAGATATTTAAAATAAACAAATTGCTTAAGTTGTGCTGCTGAAAAAGCCCCAAAAAGTCAACTACTAAAGCTACAATATGTAAATGTTAGATTTAAGACTTACACTGACTCTACATTGATGAATACGACTGGATTTTGCTGAGATTGTCAAACTAAACTTCTCCAGGATAATATCGGACTTTAAATTCAGAAGAGAATCTACATTATATGGTTTTTAAATCCTTTTCAACATGTTCACACAGTCACCATCTCGGCTTTTGGTCTGTTCCATGAGAGTATTGCTGATATTTAAGTTGATCCTGTGCTGTGAAATGTATATAATTACACTCAGTATCTTGTGTTTCTGAAATGTAAATGAATGCAGGTGTTTTTCACAGTTTGCAGTTTTATGTAGCATGAAACAAACGTCCATGACAACGTGTGTGTGTGTGTGTGTGTGTGTGTTCACGTTTGGGTGCCTGCACACAAGGAACTGCATGCACCAAGGAATATACATGTTTGTGTACAGACAAACTGTACAGATATGTTTATTTGTATTTGGGCACAGTAATGGAAATATTCCTCTTTTTTTTAAAGTTGTGTATTGTATTTAAAGGTCTTAACAGCTGAATCCTCATTGGACACTATATATCCTCACAACTTGTCGGTGAATCCCCTCGAACAAAAACATTTCTGCTGAATATGACTAAAAACTGCCTTTTGGGCACTGTGAACTTTTGTTACACTATATTTTTTATAATGTACACTGTAAGAAATATCTGTGTGAATATTCACTAAAAGCAGTCACTAGCTTATCTAGATAAGGTTGTGATATACATTTAAATGACTAATAATGGATTTCTGGAAAGTAAAGGACCTGCATAGTAGCTCAAAGTAAAAAAGTCTTCCTTTAAGCTGCAGTTTGACCAGTGTTTCAATTCCAAAGAGAATGGTAAACTGGTAAAAAGTTGTTGGACTAATGCACAAGCAGAAAGTTACTCTTCTCTCAGTGACTTCACTCCATCTGCCTCCTTTACGTCTTTAATAATTGACCTCAGCTAAGAGCAGAGATGACTGCAGGTAAGTCTTTGAGAGCTCGAGCATCTATTGGTGATTTATATTTTTATTCTACGGGTCGAGAGTTTGCTGCTGAACGATAGAAGCAATAAAACACATGGGAAAAGTATGAATTTACACACTAGCCCGTAAACATTCCACTCTGAGCCCACTTTTTCAAATTTGGACTCGACCCTACGCTGGATCATCTTTTACCGGCAGGCCCAGTTCTTGGAAATTCCACTTTCCACAGTCGTGTTTCCTGTTAACACTGCTCAGGTGTTTGCAGCCTGATCGCTGCAATAACAGCCCGAGTGGAAAAAACCACACGAGTTAGTAAAAGAGCCAATGTCCACCCATCTGCTGCTGAATGTTTTAAATCACTTACTGACCAGGCTGCCCTCCAGTGTTTATTGTTCATAGCTCAACGCTGCTCGACTGTCTGAGAGTTTAATCCACTCCTAAAACCACCGCGTCACCAAAATAAACGACCCTTGTGTGCTCGCTCACTGTGTTTACTTATTTATTTTTCTGCGGAATCTTTTTTTATTCCTGCGTCCCATTTAGCAACTAGAAAATCTGTAGCAAAAGTCCATAAATATTACACAGGATATCAAAGATAGACTCACATTCATGGAAGATGGTTTCAGTCACTGTCTACTTCTAAACTGGGCTTTTCTTGAAGTATAAAAGTACATGTTGTCCAGACTCAGGAAGTCACTGTGACCTCATTGTTTTTTCTGTTCTCAAAGCAGACACACAAACCTGTGTAACTCCACATCAGTGGAACCCAGAGCCAAACTGTTTAATCCTCCCACTTTCAACTCAGTTAATCCACTTGACAGAAGATTTGTCTGATCAAAGTGTCTGTGCACATGTGAAGACATAAGTCTGGACCATGTGAAAGTGCTCAGTTTGTCACTTGTCACATGACTCCTCTGTACGAGCCACGAATATAATTTCAGTTTTCTCGTCCGAACCAGTGGAGCATGGTGTTTTTATCCATGAGGGATTCCTGCAGCGTCAGAGTGGTTTAGATGTGGAGCCCAGAGACTGAGGTATCACAGGTTAGTAACAGGTGAGTGTGGAGACTCAGGTAGAACCAATCAATGACTCAGAGAAAGAAGCTGAGAGGTCCTTCCTCCATAAGCAGATAGCAGCAATAATAACAATAATCTATAGTTGTGTCGCAATAAATGAAGCATTATGGCACCAATGGTTTTTTAGGAAAACTGATAAACTAAAGAACATTTTCATTATCGTTTAATCTGCCACTTAGGTCATTTAATTATTTAATCTCAAATGTGAGAAATAAAGAGAACAGTGTTGATACCAAATAGGTTCAACGACCATTCAAATCCTGTCTCCAATCATAGAAAACAATTCAAATCCAATTAGTCTTATGTTAGTGTTTAATGTTAAAAATCAACTATCCTGCATTTCTACACAATAAATATGAACGTTTCAACCTCAATCATGAAAAAACACTTTTCTCTTTTCGCCTGTTTTCAAGACAATGCTGCCCCCTGCTGGACAAAAATAATTACATGTGGTTTCCTGAGAGGAGCGAAGATTACTGTAGTAATCAATTACTAATATTAACGTTACCTACACAAATACAACCAAAATACAACGTGTAGCAAATTTCTCCTTTTAGTATTTTTACAAAACATTTAGTTTAGAAATATAAATCGTTTCTTGTTTGTCACCTGGTACGTCTGTAATAAAGTCCCCCCACTATTTAAACATAGGAACCTTTTAATAATAGGAACTACTCTAAAACCTAGGGAGGGGGGATTCTGTTAATGAGGGACCAGGTGACAATTTAAACATAGGAACCTTTTATTAAAAGGAACTATTCTAAAACCTAGGAAGGGGGGACTCTATTAATGAGGGACGTAGGTAACGTAAATATTAGTAACTGATTACTATAGTAATCTTCGTTCCTCTCAGGAAACCACATGTAATTCTTCTTGTTGTCCAACAGGGGACAGCATTGTCTTGAAAACAGGCGAAAAGCGAAAAATGCACCTGATGTTTTTTAATGAGGTGTTTTCACTGTTTCACCAGCAGTTGGTGTTATTGTACAGCGATTTAATCTCTATAACATTTTAAATATGAAATACATGTACTCACAGACTTAATCAATATTCAAATTAATTTTTCTTTCTGTGTTTATATTAAAAGGTTCCTATGTTTAAATAGTCACCTGGTCCCTCATTAAGAGTCCCCCCTCCCTCCCTCCCTCCCTCGGTTTTGGAATAGTTACTATTATTAAATAGTTCCTATGTTTAAATAGTCTCCTGGTGTCTCTTTAATAAAGTCCCCCCTCCTCATGTTTCTAAAGTGGTTCCGTCCAACATTCACGCACATTGCCGCACAGCCGGTGAGGTGCGTGTCCCGGGCAGAGCATCTCGGTTGCGGGAAGCTTCGGGTCGCGTGCGCCCCGTGTCCGTGAGCTGGTGTGCGGTGTGAAGCTGGAGCGCACGGTCCGGAACCCGCCACCTCCCCGCTGGGCTGGACCGGAGCAGCCCGCCCTCTGGACCGAGGTCCTGGCTGAGATGTCCCGGCACATCTACATCCGGAACAAGATAGGAGAGGGTATCCAGGCGCCCATCTTCCAGGTACTACATACAGATACACACTTTATACATATTATACTATATCCAGGTACTCACTCTACATACAGATACACACTTTATACATATTATACTATATCCAGGTACTCACTCTACATACAGATACACACTTTATACATATTATACTATATCCAGGTACTCACTCTACATACAGATACATACTTTATACATATTATACTATATCCAGGTACTCACTCTACATACAGATACACACTTTATACATATTGTACTATATCCAGGTACTCACTCTACATACAGATACATACTTTATACATATTATACTATATCCAGGTTCTCACACTACATACAGATAAATACTTTATATATTATATTATATATAGCTACTAGCCATTCTCCATAATGTATTATAACTATTAAGTGTGTTTGAGTGATTCCCTTAGTTTGATTAGTCCACATAGGATAAGATAACTTTATTGTCACAGCACCAGTACATTACAATGAAATTCTGTTCGAAGCCCAACCTGTAGATGCCCATTAGAATAAAAGAATAAACGCACCATGCAAACTAAAGCCACTATAAAGATAGGAATAAATAAAAACCTTTTACCTTCAGTTTGAATTTCCTCCTGAATAATGTTCTTTAATCACATTAATGTAATCTTGCTCTAATATTTCCCTGGTAATTATGTATATACATGTAAGGGTAATCAACCAGTTCCTGCCTCCTCTACGAACTTTATAACCAATAAATTTGAATAGTGATTTCCAGATTGTTTTGAAGTGTATGTAAAGATCAGCCCCTGTTCCATGTTCACTCAGTTTTCACTGGAGGCGGCTCTCAGGTATTTATCGCAGGATATTCATAGACTTGCAGCTTCTAACTTTATCCTTCATACGTCTCCTCAGCTTCTAGCCGCTGGCGTGAACTGAGGGACAGAGGAGAGAGATGCTGGCCCAGATTAATGGCCCTGTTTTTATACATTCACAGAAGTAGGTTCTGACTTCATTTTTTTTTTTTTTACGGTGACATTGTCATTAACTCTGGAGGCTTGAACAGAAATGGAGCAAATCACTTGGCAGATAATTAATTTCACTCCCTGGAGACGACCTCTGCTGGTATATTTGGACTTTGGGAAGAGAAAGAGACGGAGAGAAAGTCAGGAGGTGTAGAACAAGTAGGCAAGACCAACATACAATGCAAAAATATACAGTATGATACTATTAATAATAATAAAGTTTATTTATATGTCATTTTAAAGCACTGTTGGAAGGTCAGACTATTAAAATAGTCAGCAAGTAAGTATAAGATTTATATTCCATGTTAAGTGTGTGTGTGTGTGTGTGTGTAACTTTATCTTGTTATTTGACCTCATTGAATCCCTTGAATCTCTTTGGTGAATGCACAAAGTGTTCTGTGTGTGAATGACACCTTGCGTCCTCCTGCAGGTGAACCGAGGGACTTACTCGAGGAGGAGCCGACTGAAGAGGTCTGACGGCAGCACCACCTCCACCAGCTTCATCCTCAGACAGGTAGAGAGAGAGAGAGAGAGAGTGACTGTGACTGACTGACTGACTGACTGACTGACTGACTGACTGACTGGATAGAAATGTTAAGAGGGATTGTACAGATTTAATTAATTCACTTTCAGGATTAGTGCCTGTTAGATCGTTTGTTTTCCTACTGACATTATTTAAAATCAGTATTTGAGCCGCATTTAAACGTGTGTCACAGTTTAAATGCATCCTGTTGAGTTTGCGAATACAACTTGTGCTGTACAATAATATCATGATGAGAATATGTTGCCCTGGTTTCTATCACATCTATCAGCACAGATGCAATTGGGGACATCGCCTGCAGAGGGCAGTAATTTGCTGCTAGCAGAAATTTGCAGTGCAGCAATAAAAGAGGAAGCGAATAAGAGAATATTTTCTTATATAAAGCATAAAGGAAAATAAGGCCCACTTCACTGCAACACATAGTAAAGTGATGCATATTTCCCTGAAAATGCTGCTGCTGCATTAGAAGTGAATTCACTTTCCTTGACAGTTTTCAATTTAAGACCCAGACCTGCAGCTAATGGATCAACTTGCTTATCAATTCATGTTTTTGATAAATTATCTGTTCGGACCATAACACAAGATCGTGTCCATCACGATTCTCCAAAGCCCAAGTTGACATATTTATATCAATCAACTAATGAAACAGATGTTATTTGTGTTGCACTTCTCATACAAACAATGTAACACAAACTACTTTACACAGCAGAAGCATTAGGGGAGAACTTGGACTTTATGAAATCCTGGTCACGGCCCTGGACCAAATTGGATTTTCACTCTAGAAGTGGCTACACCGCTCGTGATTTAATTCTCAATTCATTCAAATACATGGATCAAATCTATACTTTTAAATCAAATGTATGTATTTCTGCTGTCAAGAGAGAATAAATGAGCAGAGGAAGGATAAGAGGAAACAGGGAAATGGAGGATGCTGCTCCCCTCTTTCACTCCTCCCTCCCTCCCCCGATCCCCCGCTACCTCCTGCACTTACACAAAAAAAAAAAAAATCAAGGAGAGCGCTCATCCAAGCTGAGTGGACATCCAGCCAGCCAATCAGCTCCGTGCACATTGGCTGTGTCATCAGGCTTGGATATTGAGGAAGGATCCACCGCTCTGCTGCTGCTGCTGCTGCTGCTTCTGCCTCTGCTCCTCTCGCTGTGTATATGTATATGTGTGTGTCTGTGTGGGTGCGTGTGTGTGTCCGTGTGTGTGTGTGTGTGTGTGCGGACGCCTGATGAAATGAAATGCCAGGATTGGGCTACCTCCAGGGAGAGCCTCTCCATCCTATAATGTGAGCCAGCCAGCAGCACTGTGGGATCAGGGAGAAGCTGCATCCATCAAGCGACGGGGCCTCGGGAGGACCAGTCGTGATCCGACGGGAGGGGAGATCTTTTTTTATTTATATATATAAATTATTCTTCTCTGCTGAGGAGAGAAGGGATTGTCGTCATCCCTCCCATCCATCCTTTTTTTTGCTCTCTGTGGTGCCCCCTCCTCACGCCTCCGCCTCTACTCTTAATTTTTTCCCCCCCTCATTCTTCTAGAGGCACTCGTTGGAATATCAAACCTCCATGTATGACAATTTGTACCTGCATGGATTTGAAGACTCGGAGGCGGTGAGTGTGTGAGTGTGTGAGTGTGTGTGTGTGTGTGTGTGTGTGTGTGTGTGTGTGTGTGTGTGTGTGTGTGTGTGTGTGTGTGTGTGTGTGATAATCTGCTTTTGTGTTTTATTGATGGAAGTGGCTCAGCTGCACACACACACACATAAGAAGCCTTTAATTCTTTTTCCAACAGCACACCATAGCGTGATCGTGGGTTATGCTTGACTGGAAGGGGGTTGGGTGGGTGGGTGTCGGTGTGTGTGATGGGGAGGGGGTGCACATTAGGCAGATGGCTTCTGACGTGTGACATTCACGCATTCCTGTATAGATATATTTCTCCCAATGTGTGTGTGTGTGTGTGTGTGTGGCTGCGATCTGAGCCGTGAGGGGACCACCGGAGCCAGAAGGAGCCATTTAGTGCTCATCACCTCTGTTCCAGAGAAGATGGAACGTGAAAGCACTCGTTTCTCCCCTCAAGGCCCCGTTGCACGACCACACGACAAATCCTCACGCGTCACATTTCTACATTCATCCCCTTTGTGTTTTTGTACCTGACCCTGCGACATGCATTGTGATGTCATTAAGTGGAATCTGATGCCGATGAGTCACATGCCGGAGCTACTCCATTGGATAATGGCTCGGATTCTACAGTGCAACCTCAAAAGCTTTCACACGGTGTTGGGGCGTGCGTGTGTGCATCGACAACGTGATGCATTTGTGACGGTTAACGGCGTTTTGATATTGTTGTTGTGTGAGTTGTACTCCTGAGAAATGGAAAAGTGGAAAGACCGAGATATCCTCATTCCTACAATTCCCATAATGCAACTCAACAGTGTCTTTTCATGACACACTTCCTCTCTAATAAACGTCCTCGTCTTTCAAACCTTACATAATAATTTTCGTAACACAGGCTTTTCTCGTAACAATATCTATTGTCCACTTCCAAATGGAGATAACCTTGATGACATCACTATGACATCATCATGGGTCATTTTCCTGTCACACAACTAGAAAAACTGATTTGAACATGTGGAATTAGTGGCATGCTCCTTTAAACAACAGACAATAACTAGCAGAGATATTTGTGATTTTCCTGTTTCTCCATTAATGTGTATTATCTGAAATTTGTTTTTTCCTGGACGTGCCACTTTGTGATTAACACACACCAGACGAGCGGCATACTGAAGTCAGGCGCTGTCTCCGCTCGCTTGTAAAAAGCCAAAAGTGCTTAGCTATGACGACGAGCTTGATTGATCTCCTTGAGACTAATGGTCTTCCTTAATTGAATCATCATTAGTGGCTGAGTGTTTAGATTAGCACAGCAGAGCGAAGCAAGTTTGGTCCGGTTTCGTCTAAGCAGAAAAAGAAAGAAATTGCATTACCGGAAATCTCAGAGATGCCTCAACAGACTGGGCTGATTAAAAAAATCCCTGAAGAGCTAGAAAATGGAGAAGAAAACTAAACAAAGTCACAAACCTTAAAACTTCCATTTTGATATCGATTGCTGGAGCCTCTGTAACCTGCCTGATGGATGCAAGTGGTGTTAATGCACAAAGTTTATAAATCAGATATTGTATAATCAGACTTCTGTTTCACTCGTAGGATCATTTCACATGTTTTTGAAAACAATTCCTGGATCAACACCAAATTTTCATGGCTTCTCTCAGGTCACGTTCCACCAACATTTCATGGGAATGAGTGGAGTAGTTTTTGCGGCAGATAGACGTTAAAACTAACTTCAAAACTTTTATTTTACAAAATAAAAAATGCAGAAAAGATTAATGCTTTAATTTTCACATTTAATGTAAGAGAATTGTGCTAAATTTCTCACTACAAGATATATATTTTTGGTTGTATTTGAGCTTTCTTTTTAGTTTGGTAATGAATAAATATATAATTATAATATACATTTCTTAGGAATCATTTCCATTTTCCATGTGTATACTGGAAATTTCTTACTCCCCAATATCAGTATAGGCCTTGGCCGCGTGTGTTCATGCAAACTGCTGACGGCACGGGAACAGAAATTCCACTTTGTCTGAGATGCTCCTGGCAGTCTGCTCCCCTCTACTTCATTTCACCTGGTCTGCAGTGGCGGTGCCAAGCCACCACTCTGGATTTGGCCGGACCGACGCAAAACCCCCAAAACGTCTGACAGTCATCTGTCAATTCACTGTTATCAGAAGTTCTGATTGTGTGATGGTTAAAGGGAGAAAGCTACAGTGCATCAGTCCCACTCTCACTAAAGATTAAAGATATAATGACTGGACCTACGTTATACATTTTGTTGTGTATTTACATTATCTAACGTATCATTTTGGTCAGCTGAGCACCGTTCTAGTTGTATTATATCATGAGGCTCCATAGTTGTTTGTCGTTGTAACTCTAAATATCTAGAAAGTTTATGCTACGGTGCATTTTTATTACAATTATAACAACGTCATGAGTCTGTATGAACCTCAGAGCCCATGATTCCCGACTGTTCTCGATTAAATGGGTTTTCAACAGTGAGTCATGTGCATTTGATAATTTGCCATTAGTCATATGTAGATCATTCTTTTTCAGTCCATGCTGCTGTTACTCTAATTGGAGATTTGCTGACTTTACTGGTTCTGACCCATCGTTTCAGTCCCAACACTCCCCCCATTACGTTTCAAAATCATCAGGTCTCTATTCTCAGTTTTACATCTCAGCTTCTCTAACCTAAGGTGTGATTTCCGTTCCGCAGGGCTCAGCTGATTCATACACTAGTAGACCATCAGACTCAGATGTCTCTCTGGAGGAGGAGCGGGAGGTCCCGGTCCCGGTCCCGAGCCAGAGCCCAAGCCAGAGCCAAGGACCGGGACAGAGCCGCCAGGAGAGGGAGCAGCAGGCCACCACTCAACTGGAGAGAGCCAAGGTGCAATTCTGCCATCTAGTTAATATTAACTTGCCAGTAAATATTTTGTTATTCCATTAATATTCTTTTAATACATCAATATTCTCACTGACTGAGTTTCTCTGTCCTCTAGACTAAACCTGTGGCGTTTGCTGTAAGGACCAACGTCAGCTACTGTGGTGCCCTGGATGAGGATGTTCCAGTACCAGCCACGGCCATCTCCTTCGACGCCAAGGATTTCCTCCACATAAAAGAGGTGATGTGTTGGTTTTTTAATTAAATACAACACTTACTTGAATATTTTTTGATGCCAAATACTCATGAGAAGTTTTTCCATTTTCCCTGTGTTCTTTTTTCGCCATGTTATCGTCCTCAGAAGTTCAACAATGACTGGTGGATCGGTCGGCTGGTGAAGGAGGGTTGTGAGATCGGCTTCATCCCCAGCCCCCTGAAGCTTGAGAACATCCGGCTCCAGCAGGAGCAAAAGAGAGGACGAGTCCAAGGGTGAGTAACAGGAAAACACACTTGTCTCACAAACTAACGGCCACAGAGCAGATCAAATGAATATTAGAGGTAACTGCTGAACATTATTCTTGTGCTATGAACGTTACAATGCACCTAAAAGAACTGGGGATCGAAATTTAAATCAGTGCAGAGATGAAAAATAAAAAAATATATATATTTTTACTTGAAGCTTTTTATGTTGCACATTCAAATGGCAGATACTCAGGTTAAACACCACTTTATCTTTTTACTTTAAACTACGATTACGTTTTCAAACAGTTGTTGGTTCCTTCAAATGTGTTAATTTCTGTAGCTGTAATTATCAGCCTCGCTGTTTCCTTGCGTGTGTGTGTGATGTGTCTTTAAGGTTCTGTTGTCCAGAGCTCATACAGTAACTCACATGCACTTCCTTCAAGCCTCGTTGTTGAGTTTAATACTAATCCCACTCGACTGCGGTGCCTCAGCCTTTCACTTACTCGTTTGACTCCTGTGGTTTTTGTCACCGAGCGTGTCTCAGACAGGCAGAGACGTTTGAACTCCATTAACCAGGACCACGTTTACACTGTAACTGAGAAACGCTGCCATTATTTGTGGGGTTGATTATTGTATATATTCATATATGATAAAATGTGATTATTTTATCACTTTGTTATTTTCCTTTGCAGTTACCTCATCATCACTAACCCCTTTTATACTCCTTCTCTGGCATTTTCTGCATTAATACCAACCTCTGTTTCTGTCTTCTTCTTCTTTTATCCCCTCTTGTCTTTTCCAGTAAGTCTGGAGGGAACTCTTCTTCCAGTGTAGAGGATGAGGTCTCGGCCTCTATCCGACCCCTCATATCCTCGGCAGGTGAGAGCACCGGACGGGGGCGGGGGACGAGGGCTGGTAGCGGCCGGCTCAGAGCCGAGCCTCCTGAACCGCTGCGGCATAGCGAGAATAAGATTCTAAAGCCTCTCTGCATATAGAGCATAAGTTCAATGCGTAGAGTTGTTGGTACATTTTCCCATCATCCTCCTCTTCCTCCAGTTGAGGACTGCAGGCGCTCTGAGACTGGAGCTTACCACAGTGTGAACCCAACGCCAAGACTATGACCCCCCCTCTGAAGTGCACTCATGTGACTTTGTGAATATAACAATAGGACAATAGAAACTGTAATTCATGTACATATTTTATTTAATATCATATGGTGCTGGTTATTTTTGTCAGGCTCATGTGTGGAAGAGATGTTATGGTGACGCCTCTAATCCACTGCAGCTACTGACAACACTGTCACTGTCTTCTCTCCCCTCCCACAGGAAAGCAGAAACAGAAAGTGGTAAGTTGGTGACGGTAAAAAAACAAACACTCGTTTACCATCTACTCGAGACTGTTGTTGTCGTCGCCATCATAGAATGACAGGAACGAGTCGCTCCGAGACATTTTAGTCTGACGGGAAGTTGCGACCTCGTGCAACATCCAAGAGCACGAAATACTTCAGCTCGACTGAAGTATACGGTGCGCCATCATCACCATCACAGTGATGCCAAAGTACGTTAGTGCTAAGAGTCAAAACTGCAACAACATACAGAGTTTAGTGCATTTCACTTGATTTCAAACGTCTTTTAAAAGGTCAAATAAAAATACGTAACAAAATAGATCAGCAACAAACTTAGCAACAAACTTAACAACATAAATATTAACTATAAATACATGATACATAATTTTTCTCCAGAAGTATTTTTAATTGTTTTAATATATTTGACACTTTTGAAGCACTTTTTTTTTTTACTTATTTAACATATTTATAATATAAAATGTATATCTGTAAACTAAAAAGATTACATAATATATAAGTAGATAATATACATCATTTTTTAAATTGTCCTCCATGATAACTGCCCAACTTTTAAATTTTTTGTCGCATATTTCCCTACGATTTACACAACTGCGTAGTATCTCGTGTTACCACTTTGGCATGGTGCGGTGTTGTGGTGCTCTTTCTTACTGTGATCTTTGGTCTGGTATTGTGTGAATGGGTCCTACTGTAGTTTATCATCCATCCATCTGTGTAGCAAATGAGAAAACTTTGATTAGTTGATCAGAAGTAATTTGCTAAATTATGTATTTATTCCTTAAGATGATAAAACAGTCATTATCAGGAAAAGCAATGTAAACTCAGTCAATATGTTTTGACATTTTGCAGGAATTTATTGCGTCAGTATATTTGATTTAAAATAAAAACAAACAATTAGCACATTATCATTTGCTACATGTCCCAACGTGGAAATACATGTATGTCAGCCTCCCATTCAACACATGACTCTGCTTTTATCTGTTTCTCTGTGTTTGAGTCTTTTTGGGTCCTGTTGTTTGCGATGAGTCGGCCACCGCTGATCAAGTATCTTTGCGTTAATAGACGGAGCACATCCCCCCGTATGACGTGGTCCCCTCCATGAGGCCTGTGGTGCTGGTGGGACCCTCGCTCAAGGGTTACGAGGTGAGCTGGAAAGAAAGAAAATCTGCCTTTTGATCGTGTGGCTGAATGTCGCTGAATCAGTCTCTCTGAGCGAAACCTAAAAATAAAGCAAATAAAGAAGTGATGATTAAATGTTTGTCAGTGCAATAATGACAAGATTACAGGAAGGAGATGACTTTCCCTCTGTCGCCGAAAATAACTTGCTGTTGGCACAATTAATTGTGAGCGTGTCATCGCCCACGTTAACATCCAGATTGCAGGCAGACTAATGAGGAGACTAAGAGGTCAGATGGAAATATGTTGTGTAATTGGCAGATTTGAGCTTTTGTGGGAAGAGAAGTTTTCATTTAACTTCCTGATTGCTTTTTATGAAACTGTTTACATTAATAGAATATTATTTTGGACAATGTGATGGATGCAGTTTAAATGTGCAACAGACAAACGGGAAAAAAAACTTGTCTTTGTTGCTGCAGGTGACAGACATGATGCAGAAAGCACTGTTCGACTTCCTCAAGCACAGATTTGATGGCAGGTAAGAATAGTTATGCCCTGTGATGACTTTTGTGTTTAATTCTCATCGGTTATTGTGGTTTATTTTGTTAATATGACAATTTACCTATGCACAACTGAGGGACTTTCACAAATTCATTTCTGGCGAATGAATTGATGTAGTTTTAAGAATCTCTTTGTTTTTTTTACAGGATATCTATTACACGTGTCACTGCAGATATATCTTTAGCCAAACGCTCTGTTCTCAACAACCCCAGTAAAAGGGCCATCATCGAAAGATCCAACACTCGCTCCAGCTTAGGTAAGAAAACTTTAAATTAAATTAATTTGCAGATAATCTTTCTATTTTTGATTATTTACTAAAATATTCAGATTTTTCCAGGGGTCAATGTAAAGTCTATACATTTCCAAACAAACATGAAGCCAAAGATATTCAGTTTGATTGTATATCTTTTCTTTGAATCATTTCTCGTCCGATCAGCTGAGGTGCAGAGTGAGATCGAGAGGATCTTCGAGTTGGCCCGCTCCCTGCAGCTGGTGGTGCTCGACGCTGACACCATCAACCACCCGGCGCAGCTCCTCAAGACCTCCCTGGCCCCCATCATCGTCCACGTTAAGGTCTCCTCGCCAAAGGTACTGTATAATATAACGTGCTCAGTCGCAGGTTTTTGTAAGACTACAAAACCTTTTTATTCAGTGGTTTACAGGAGTAATCAACCCTGGACAAAAATGAAAGGTTCAGTGTGTAAGATTTAGTCACATCTAGTGGTGAAATTGCAGAATACCCCTCCAGCTTAATCTTCCCTACCAAGCATGTAGGAGAAACTTTGGTGGCCTTGAGGTATCAATACTCAGAAGGCCAGAGTCAGTGTGTGGTTTGTCCTTTCTGGGCTACTGTAGAACCATGGCGGTGCAACATGGCAGCCTCCATAGAAGAGGACTCCGCTCCAAATGTAAATATAAATGGCACATTCTTGGGTAATGTAATCAGCACTTTGTGGAGTTGGTGAAGGCTTCAGATCTTCACTGAAGCACCTCTGCATGGATCTGCTGCACTTTCTCTACTCTGGGGTCTACAGACTAGTCCAGACCCTTCCAGACGCTACACCTGTGCGTCTTCAGACTGTCACTTCCTGGTCTCCCACACTGGTTTTTACACTGCACCCTCCTAGCATGCAAAACGCTCGCTTTGTTACAATTGACCAGTGTCTAAACAAATTCTGAAAGCTACAACAGAGTATTAGTATTTTTAAGAATAAAGTCGTAATATTACGAGAATCAAGAAGTTTGACGCTAGATCTCATTGTTTCATGCTGAACTATGAATCAAGCAGATAAGCAGTCAGCCACAACCGAAACATCTCCTCCTCTGTGTCCGTGGTTCTTTCTTCAGATTAGATTAAGTTTCTTACATAATCTTTTCAAAGTCCTGATACTTATGATAATTAGATGCTGATGAGCCAAAAGATGAAGTATATTGTCATTTGTGAAACTTAGACTAAAGTATAACATGAGAAAATGCTAAGGCAACAGGCTGATATTCTGATATTCCCCTTCTAAGTTAAATCCTACCCCATCAATATGAATGGAGCTGCACCGTATTCAGGTTTCTGTTTGCATCAGTTGTTTTATGTGTCTGATCACTCAAGAGTTTCCATATCCCTCTGCCACTATCACGCTGCACATGATGTGGTGAGGGTGCACGTCAACCTGACACAAATGCACCCAAATCTGTGATAGCTCCACTGTAACCTGATTGTCATGTACCTTTCGTGTGGTACCGTCCAGGTCCTGCAGAGGCTGGTCAAGTCCAGAGGAAAGTCCCAGAGCAAACACCTGAACGTGCAGCTGGTGGCGGCGGACAAACTGGCCCAGTGTCCTCCGGTAAGTGTCCACATCCTCGTGCATTGGCTGACGATTTGCTTTTTCAAATCTTATGGTATAGCGTCGTCAGTTTCCATCCCGTTTCTTTGCACGTCATCTTTCTGTTCCTTCCTCTGCCGACAGGAAATGTTTGACATCATCCTGGACGAGAACCAGCTGGAGGACGCCTGCGAGCACCTGGCGGAATACCTGGAGGCCTACTGGAAAGCGACCCACACCTCAATGGCAACGCCCCTGAACCCCCTGCTGGGACGCAACCTAGGCCCCACTACCCTCACCCCCTACCCCACCAGCATCTCTGGACTGCAGGTACAGAACTCATCCCGTGGTCCCAAATCAATGTTATGAACCTGAATATGAGCATTTTATATTTGCTTTAACGCTTTTTCACACCATGACTGAATATTGTGGTTGACTCTATTCTGGTTGTAATCTCTTCTGTCGTAGTGTAAAGAAATCTTGTCCAGGATCAGTACAAGACGTAGCAGACTAATTAGTTTTATACAAAAATGCATGCCTCCATGCAGTTGAGCTAAAATCCGGAGTATGTCTGTGTTAGCCAATTCAAGATGGTGCAATAAATTCAATGCTTGTTTTGGCTTTGTTTGAAATGTAGTGTTAGGAACAAGTAATCTACACAGGCTGATGTCCAACTGAGTGGTGTTGTTCCTGCTGTGCTCATGTGATCAGCAGACCCAAAGAATGAGACAGAGCAACCACACAGGAGACCATTCAACCCTGAACGAGCGACGCAACCTGATGACGTCAGACGAAAACTACCACAACGAGCGGGCGCACAAGGGACGCAACCGCATGTCGTCCGGCTCGCAGCATAGCCGAGAGCAGCAGGACCCGTACCAGGACTACCAGGACCCCTATCAGGATTCATACAAACCACACCGCAATCGCAGTTCACCGGGCAGCTACAGCCATGACTCCCGGCACCGGCTCTGAGTCCACTTCTCCCACCACTGGGGGCCCCAAGTGGCCCAGATTCTACCCAAAACTAACGCTGCAACAGAGCCAAGATGGTCCCAAATTGTACCCGTTTGGTTTTTTGCGTTTGTTTCTTTTGCATACCTGGCTGTTTATTTCTCTTTCAAAGTCAAAGTCATGTACAGATGTCAGGTATTTATTTTGAATCAAGCTGCAGGGCAACCCCGTCAATCAACAGCGTGAGTAGTCAAAGAGGTTTCAGGAACGTTTAACTTCAATAAATTCCTTCAAATTTGTGTTACTGGGACCTTTTGGGAGTTGTACTAACGCAATGCTCAGCAGACGTGCAGCAGCTTGTTGCCCGTATCAGCAAGCGTATGATGGGTAGTGATCAGGTGGTGACGGTGCGTGGGCGTCTAAGTGCCTGGGACATTGCACCCGGTCGGACAGAGGTCCACT
Organism: Verasper variegatus; assembly: GCA_026259375.1. Classification (NCBI taxonomy): domain Eukaryota; kingdom Metazoa; phylum Chordata; class Actinopteri; order Pleuronectiformes; family Pleuronectidae; genus Verasper; species Verasper variegatus. Next base: position 25,092,023 of record CM048038.1, on the reverse strand, counting down.
GCACACAGACTGCTGAAGGCTGCTGGGCCATGTATAAATCCTCTCACCATTTAGCTTATTGCATGCTGGTAGATGATCAACCTCCGCATCCACATTCATTGATATTTTGTACCGAGCACGCTGGATTCTTCCACGATGAGGTATAGATACGGAGGTCCGATTTCTTTCCAAGGTTTGCGGGGGGGCGGGCGTGCGGATGACTTCTGGCTGCTAGTTTTGAAAACTGGTGCTTCAAATTCCCAAACTATTTTGCTATTCAAAAAGTCACTTTTGAGCAAGGCCAGCTTTTCTGTAGCATAGCGTTAGGATTTCATTTGGGTGAAGACCGTCACAAACCGGACAGATGGTGCTGGGATCCGATCTCAGTCGTGCTCTAGGGGAAGGCCATACTGCTTCTGTTCTGAACAGCTAGCACTTAGAGGGAAGTGTCGGACTGTGGCTTGAAATACAATAGCAAAATACTACTTGAGATGCATTTGATGTTGTTGAGATGTGGAGCGGCATAAAAAACCAACGGTGTGTAATTCTGAGCAGTTCAGGATATTTTAGCCCCTGCCAGTGTGAATACGAAGATCGGGAACTGTTTATTTTCTTTCTTGTTTTGCATTTATAAGCGATGAAAGTTGTTAACGTGCAGATGTCGCTCACAGCGTCAGTCTGCAAGTCCTGCAATTGATTGATTTATCGCCGTCAAAGTTCCTTGTGCTGGTTTTAGGGGATCGGAGGATTTAAAAATGTGACGTGGCAGGGTCGGTTGCATCATGTTCATCCTCTGTGTAGCTGGCATGTTGTCCTGACTGCAGAGCATGCTCCCTCCAAACGTAAAAAAATAGAACCCTCCTGTAATCAAGTTGATGTTTGTAGACGTATAGGGCGCCTTTCTCCGAGAAAAAAAAAAAAGAAGAAAGAAAAAGAAAAAATGAAAATTGAGGCCCAAATTTTAAAGATGAATGATATCTCTGAAACCCTGAGGTTTGTTACTAAATATTCTGAAATGAAATGGTACACCGGAAACTTTTTACGTGTTGGTTTTTGTCATTCAGGAATGTTTCAGTGGATTGCATGACTCATATGAGGGAGACGTCACCATGAAAATAGTTTCTAATTATTCTGAATTTTGTTATATGGTGGAAAGTGCACTGAGAGAAACACTACAAAACACTGAGCTGAGATGATGATCGTTTACCTCACAAACATGGTGCTTCATGTGAAAGCAGAGGTTGCTAATAAAGATTTTAAGGCTTGTTATCATAATACAGTGTAAAATATTATTTTAAATAATCAAGATTATGGTTTAATTGTTTTTTATTTTTAGATAACAGTAGCCGCCACTTTTAAATCTGAAAACTGCCTTGAAATTATTACTTTTTGCTAAACATAAAATTTAACTGAAAGATTAAATTTGTTATCTTGAAACTATGAGATAATTAAGTAGTTTTTTCTTGTGTAGTAAATAAGAGAACCATTAGAACTTGATTTACAGTTTGTAGTCGGAAGATAATGAGATAAAGAGATGGAGGAAATTGTGGCTGCTGGCGGGAAGTGTTATTTATTTCATGTATTTCCCAGACAGTGTGTTTTTAATGTGTTTTGTGACATTTTTCAACACATATTCGCTGAATCTTATGCTTAGATCAGTTTGATTTTCTACGTTGAACCAGTGCAATGCCAAAAGCAGAATAACTGAGGAATGAAAGTACATTTTTCAAAATAAAATACACGAACTGAGATGTAAAACTTAAAATAATTTGAAACAACATTTTTCTTAAATCAGATTTGTAAGGTTTTTGGCCATTAATTTATTCCTTCAATAGATCCTAGTATTAATTTAAATGAAGTTTTTTCCTTTATATTCTGACTTTTCAAGTCGGACTTACTGCCAGATAAATATATTAAAAGGAACCAATTGTGAAATAAACATTGTTTTTGCCATCCTGATGTTTTCTCCGACATCGAACGCATATGGTGGGAAACAGTCGCTATAAAATCTGAACCTTTTGGCATCTTCCCCTCTGACAAAACGTAATATACAGTAGTGTTACATCGATGATCCATTTCCTCAGAAAGCTTTGTGCTTTACAGAAAGCTTTGTGCGTTCTGAAACATTTATATTTTCTTATATTTCTCTCTTTTTAAGACTGAAAGACAAGAAGAATATAAGTTCAGAGCTGATGCTTTGACGGTGATCCCTTCACCTTAAAATCATACAAGTCAAATCTGCCCTTATAAATAATAATAAACTCACAGTATCTCACAATATGATTCATGAGGTTGAAGTCTGTAGCACTTTTCACCCCAAAATTTATTTGGTGTCAGATGTTGTTTAACAGGATGTTAGAACATAGATAAAAAGTCCATCCTATATTTAGGGTTTTAGGATATTTGACTGTCCCTGATAGTTTTATAGCCTGACACAGTTTCAAGATGTCTTGACCTACTTTTCAAGACCTGATTAGAATAAGTTTCAAAGGGCTCCTCCTCGCGTCACCAACTACAACTTAAAGCCATGAATTAGGCATCATATTCTCTGGATGGACACTTTGTATAGATGTGGAGAAATAGTTGCATAGCACAAAAAAGTATGCAAAAAAAGGTGGGTTTTAATCAACTGTTCCTACAACGTCAATCTGGTATAAGATGGAAACGAAAGTGCATAGTGTTTACAGACTTTTCAGCTTTTGTGTCTCATTCTGCCCCATGGCATTAAAATCCCATTGGTTGTTTGAACAGGGAGCCATTTTCCATTCGAAATCAAGCCAACCAATGCCGAGCTGGGCTGTTTGAGACAATCAGAAGGGATTTCCAGACCAGCATCCCACCGGCCCTCTTTGTGACAGACGTTTGCCCCATTTTGAGTCGTGGAGGTAGATCAGAACTAAAACAACACCACACTCACCTCAAAAGAAAAACAATAACTCTCCATCCTGGCCTTCTTTTACATGCCTTTCACTTCTGATAAAAAAAAAAAAAAAATCACCACCAATTGTATTTTTCACGGACTAAATCTCAAGGTGAACATGAAATACAAAACTTAAAGGGAGGATTTTCTTTTGGTATAATGTGAAGAAGAAAAAAACAAAAGAAGCAAAACACTTATTCCAGTAGATAAGTATTGGATGAATATTTGCTGGTATAATTATTTTTATAACAAATTAATGTATATAATGTCTTTGAGAGATGCTATTTGTTGTATACTTGTGCTGAAATGAGACGACACCCATGCGGGACACTTGGAACAACAGCAAGGTCCAGTATAGAAAGTTTCAGTAATGTGCAATACAAACGGCATGCTGTTTTAAAATGAGGAACTACATGTACTGTACTATGCAACCTGCAAACTGTACATCGCTTCATGCTCTGGCTTCTCCAACCCACCCTTTTCTGGACTTTTAAGGGATTTTTTCTTTTTTTGTGTTTGTTTTTTCTGTGGAAGATGAAACCCTAAGCAGCTAATGAGGTATTGCATGCATAATATACCATTCTAATTTATAAAAAAAAGAAGCTATTGAAAAATAAACAATATTGGAAGTGATTGTGTTTTAAGGCAAGGGTACAAGTGACTTAAAACATTTCTTTTTCAAAATAAAAGAGTGGTTCTGACGTCTAAAGTGCGTTTTTACTGTAAAGAATGATGATCACAGAACTCAAATGTTCTTTGTCGTATTGTGGTTAATTTTGTTGCTGCTTTGATTGGCAATTAAATGATTAGCAAGGACTTGAGGACACCACATAAAAATCACTGGGGTTTTCAGTAACATCTCTGACATCTAGTGGTGAATAGTAGGTACTTCCAATTGTTTTGGGCTACAAGTGAAAAGCTGCTATACAACTTGTGCCTGTGGAGACTGAAATCTGTGGCATACAATACACTGTACTTAAACTTGTTCTTATACCTAACCTTTTGTATATTACAGTCTACCTCCCTTAGCTTTATTCGACATCACACATACATGAATGCACTGTGCTCATAAGAAACTGTGACCTACGCCCTAGAAAGAATTCAAGCAGCTGCCCCAGGTTCTGAATGGCAGATAGGAAAGGCGTTATCTTGTCTGGAAAATGCACATGCTTACGCACACAGAACATACAGCCGTCAAAGAGGAACACAATGTTCCTCACTCCAATGAGCAACAACACCGTATAAACACGTGGATCTGCAAAACTACTGAAGAGTCAAGGCTTGTTTTTAAAACACAAAACCAAACACTGTCAGAAATGTGAAGATTTGCCCTGATGCTACAAAGGAGGGGAGAAACTGGGAGCCGCTCCTCATCATTGGCAGATTCCAGCACCAAGAGGCTGGGACCATGACTGCACACCATCTAGGGAGAGCCAAGTTTAAACCACGGCGACTCCCCCTCGTTATTGACCAATGAAGTTCTACCTACTATTATAAGTACTGCACCCGCCGTCCGTTCGGCGCGACTCTTGACTACCCCGTGCTACTAAAGGGCTGGGGCTGTGCATTGAGTGCCCATAGCTATGCTGTACCTTTTCGTTGCTTCTAAATAAATACTTGTTGAACCAAACCGAGACCGGCTCTTCTCATACCTCGGGTCAAAAGAACACGACATGCCTTATGCTAAAATTTTGGAGAATTGGAACAATTTAAAGTTAGTTACTATTATATATATGTATAGACAACAAACACTGGATGAGTTTTTACACCAAAAGCCATCATCCTGCTGCAGAGTAGAGGAAAGGCTACAGGTCTTGATAGCAGAATTTTCTTGGTTCAAAACCCAGTGATGTTAGCTTTAAGTTCTCTTGAAGAAATACACTATGACTTCCGGTTTGACGCATGGCGAAGTAGGTCGCAAGCCGGGAATACTCTGTTCACATTCGGTCAAAATCCTTTTTTAATCCATTTAATTCCATTCAACTATTGGTGCTAACGCTGACTTTGGCTGAGAGTATGAAAAAGACGAATAGAAAAACAGGCCAAACGGCAGACCAACAAGATAAAGAGACAAAACAAGCCAAAACAGATAAGCTAGCGGAGCAACCGGACTCTGAGGCTGGCAACCTGCTAACCCTACCAGATATGGAGAGATTGCTAACGTCCATGGAGGAACGCATTATAGCAAAACTTTCTGCTCAACAGCGGCTGAGAGAGCTATTATCGACCAACACCACAAAACCATTCAACAGTTGGAAACCTCATGTAACCTTCATGAAATTAAGGCTACTAACCTCAGTAGTAAAAGTTATTGCCAAAAGGGGGCGCACTATGTGTTCCATTCAAGGGAACTCCCACGAATAAGAAAGCCCTTTTTTCTCCTCCCAAGATTTCTCCATGAGATGTGTAGAGAAAGAAGCTCCTGGATTTAGGTATGAAATAACATAAAACACTCGAAATATTACCATAGTCTACCTGTAATTATACTAATAAGGCTATTTTCCAACTAGACGTCTAACTTGAGAGTGTCAACTGAAGTGATTCCATAGAGTAATCCGATACTGAAAACTCCGGTGAGTGAACACGTTAGTTAGTCACTGTTAGTCACTACTAGGATCATGCTAGAGAGCTTGGGAGAGAACTAATACTGCTTTTAAAGTTGCTATTTGGAAGATTACCTCTTCAAAACCAATCGGAGTAATCATAGTAATCAGCCAATGCATATCTTAAATGAAGTTCAAGTTACACTGTAAATTATTCTCATGTTTAAGTCAAGTATAGTGACATGATATAGTAATGGGTTATCACATACCATATTACTGGAAAAGGATGTGCAAAACAGATAAGCCCTTTGCTTAGAGATGTGGAATACTGTATTGTTTTGATTTGTACATTATTATTTAATGAAGCACATTGAAAATGCAAGCTTCCAAGCAAGTGAAGTTATATTAGTGGTTACTGTGATGTTGTTGCATCATCTCAATGTAATCTGAGTGCACCCAGGTAATGGTTACACATATAGAAAAGAAGTTAATGAGATCTCATGTAAGAAATAGAATTAGAAAACAGACACTGATTATTCTGCACTTTGTGTAGATTGTTTTTTTATTCATACTAGAAGAATCTGAATCCTGTGAATCTGAATGCTGAGATGGCGAGCTAAACCCAGATCGTGGATGCGGTGTGGCCTACCGAACCTGATTCGCTTATCAAGAAGACATCAGACCCCAGTCCCTGCCTGTCAGGTAAACAGGCAGTAAGGTAGTTTAGAGATACAGTACACATAAAGACCCGGACCAGAACGGAACTGGTGAAACCTTCAAGCACACACTATTCATGGACTGAACGGACTATATCCTGGGAACTGTACATATGCACACACTGAAAGGACTGAGTTCGTTTACAAGACTCATACAATTTCCAAAGAATCTACTTTTCCACTGTTTTATATTGTGGTTGTTGCATGACCAAGTGTGAAGCAATAAACTGGTCATTTGTTCAACTTGTTCTTTGTCTTAGGCCTACCTCTCCTTCGAATCTAGGTAGATGTTTAGTGCTTTTCTAATACTAGCCCCAGACAAGTGCTACACTCGCACAACGACATGCATACAAGACTTGAGAGACTTGAATCCTCTTGTGCAGCGCTCTCAAAAGACAACGAAGAGCTGAAAGCTAAACTGGATGATCTAGAAAACCGATCCAGGCGAAACAATATTAGCATAATAGGACTGCCTGAAAAAGTTGAAGGACTGCATCCCACTTCATTCATTGACACACTACTGAGAGAAACATTTGGTGTGGAGGCTTTCCCTACCTCAACGATCGCTGACAGGGCTCATCGGATCGCCATGGTCAGGAAGGATCCAGCTGACTCCAGACCACGTCCCCTCATCGTGCAAATTCACCACTTCCAGACCAGGGAATGCATTCTGAAGCTAGCAAGAGAGGCCACCTCCGTTTCTTTCCACGGATCACAAATTCACTTTTTCCCGGATTTCAGCGCTGAAGTCTCCAGGAAGAGAGCTGCATTTATCCCAGTGAAGTCGCAACTTAAAAATGCTGGATTCAACTACAGGATGCTGTTCCCTGCCAAGCTCCAGGTTACAGACAAGGACAGACAGACTGTTAGCCCAACAAGCCCGCCAATCTGCCTCCTCATACCTAAGGTCCATGGTGAAAATGGTGAGTTTGTGACCAACCATTTGGGGATTAACAATGTCTTTAAACAATACTACAGTGACCTATATAGCTCTGAACAAGATGAAAACTCCCCAAAAATTTAGAGCTTCTTTGACAAACTCACATTTCCCTCTATCCCTCCGGAGCACAATTCACCACTTGGGGGAGAGATCTCAAACACAGAAATCTTAGAAGCTATTAAATCTTTAAAATGCAATAAAACACCTGGGCCAGATGGCTTTACCTCAGACTTTTATAAAAAATTTGCACCCGAACTATCCCCACTGCTTCAAGCCATGTTTAATGAATCCTTGTCGTCTGAAGAGCTTCCACCAACCTTACGACAAGCTGCTATTACACTTATCCCTAAAAAAAGGTAAAGACCCACTACAGTGTGCTTCTTATCGCCCTATCTCTTTACTGAATAACGATTATAAAATTCTCTCTAAAATCCTAGCCACTAGACTGGAGAAGTTACTACCACACATAATATCCACAGATCAAACAGGCATTATTTTAAATAGACACTGTTACACCCCCTGGTGGCTCGGAGTAGGGCATAACATAAAGTTAACAAAGACAAAACCCAAAAGTGGGCTGCTAGCAACTTAAATAACTCAGTTTAACCAATGTGGTTAAACTAAAGATAAATCAATACTCAAGCAAACAACCCAGCAAGACCAAGCAAAACACAAACAGAGCTCAGCCAGAGCCCTGCCACAGCTTAACCCAAAAGCCCTCCCGGTTGCTAACAAAACAAAGGACTATTTAAAGGGGAATGGTTGATTGGAGATCTGGAACAGGTGTGCACCTCTGTGAAGTAGGAGAGAGAAACCAGGAGGAGGAGACAAAACACAAAACAGAACACAATACATGTATATGTACAAGACATATAGAACACTGTACGTAACAGACACTCTAGCTCAAACTTGAGAAGACTCCTAAATATCGTGTATTCCCCTTCAGCCCTTGTTCCTGAAATGGTGATTTCACTTGATGCCGAAAAGGCGTTCGATCGAGCTGAATGGAACTACCTGTTCTCAGTGCTCAAGCAATTTGGATTTGGTGAAGCTTTTATATCCTGGATAAAACTTGTATATGCTCAACCCTTAGCCGCAGTAGTTACCAACGGTCAGTAGTCTGAATATTTTTCCCTGGGTAGAGGCACCCGCCAAGGCTGTCCCCTGTCGCCCCTCCTCTTCGCCATTGCAATAGAACCGTTAGCCATTGCCCTTAGGCAATCGGATGACTTTTCAGGCATAGTGCGAGGTGGACTTACTCACAAGTTATCCCTCTATGCAGATGACTTGCTATTATATACATCTAACCCTATAACTGCAGTTCCCTCAATTGTCAACACTCTAAATCAGTTTGGGAAAATATCTGGCTACAAAATTAATCTCCAGAAGAGTGAAATGTTCCCTCTCAATCAGGCGGCCTCTCAAATTCCCCCATCACATTTCCCATTCAAAGTAGTTAAGAAGGGATTTAAATATCTTGGAGTAGAAATCACGCGAAGTTTAACCTGCCCAAATCACATTTTTTTTAGATATCTCCAAGTAAGACATTTTGTGCAGAAAAACATTGCTTCATTTCCAAATTTGCCATCAGATAACGCAACTGACAATCTTCTCACTTTATCTCTGCACCGTAAAGGCTTAATTTCAGTCCTTTACAAGCAAATCTGCAACATCTCCCCCCAGTTACTGCAAGAAACTAGAACACTTTGGGAAGAAGACCTAGGGGAAGTAATGAGAGAAGATCAGTGGGAGGCTGCGCTCAACTTAGTACACACATCATCCCCATGCGCTAGGCATAGCTTAATTCAACTTAAAATCCTCCTGAGAGTGCACTGGACCAGGGCTAAACTTGCCAAGATTTTCCCTGATGTTGACCCCTCTTGTCCCCGCTGTAAAAGTCAACCAGCTGATCACATACATATGTTCTGGTCCTGCCCTTTGCTCAGAACATTTTGGGCAGACATCTTTCATGCTTACTCTAAAATGTTTGGTGTGGTCATCCCTCCAAACCCATTATGTGCCATTTTTGGCTTTACTGATGAAGCTCGTCCTCTTAAGGGCAGGGCCCATGTTGTCATAGCTTTCACCTCCCTGCTTGCCAGACGTCTGATATTACTCTTATGGAAGGAACAAACACCGCCCACATTCAGCAGATGGATTAGAGACACCATGTCTTTCTTGAAAGTGGAGAAAATCAGATATACTCTGAAAGGTTCCACACAGAGCTTTGAGAGAACCTGGACCCCTTTCTTGTCGTACTGTGAGTGCATACAAAACCCACTACAAGAGAAAGATTAGATGGCAACCATCCCCCTCCCCGCTCTCTCCCCTTTTTTTATTTTTTTTAAATTTCTTTAAACTTTCTTTTCTCTGCTTTGTCTTGCAGCATTGTTGTATGTAATTGTATTGTAATAATTCAATATTCCTATATATATGTGTATGTGTGTATGTATATATATATGTGTGTGTGTATGTATGTATATATATATATATATACATTCCAGATTCTGTCCTAATGTATGTACTTCTGCTGCATGGGATAGGCTGGCTGGGGGTGGGTGGGTCTTATTGTGGGTAAGGGTATAACCATTAGATTTGTGATGTGTAATTGTATAACTGTATTGATTACCCAAAAAACACTAATAAAAAACTGTTAAACATAAGAAATACACTATACATATAGAACGTCCGTTAAAATAATTCCATCATCCTCCTGCAGTGTAGAGGAAAGGCTACAGGTCTTGATAGCAAAATGTTCTTGGTTCAAAACCCACTGAGCTTATCTTTAAGTTCGCTTGTGAAAATGTACTCTACATATAGAGTGTCCGTTAAAAGTATTCTATAGTCCTTCTGTAGTGTAGAGGAAAGGCCATAAGTCTTTGAACCAGAAGGTTCAAATCTGACCAGAGACCAGGGCCGGGTCTAGACAGGCATGTATGAGGGGGCAGCCACAAATCTTGAGGGGGCATTGTGCTCCAGCACCTTTTACCATGTCTAATTGACAAATTCACTCACTAGGATGCAGGTACACTGAACAAGTGCCTTGTAAAGTACTGTGGTCTCAAATGCTTGGCATACTTATTTCATTGTAGTTATTGTTGTTAGACTAACCATATATGAACTTGGGTTGTTAGTTGTATGTCCTACCCTCAACCTAAACTGACTGCACTTTGTCAGGCCTCTACCCTAAGACCTGCCCAACTTGGGTGTCCCTATGAAGACTAGCTTCTGTTGGTATAGCTCTTAGGGTCACTGAGGCACTCAAACCTCCTGACCACGATAAGGTGGCAATCCCTCAGGAGGATGTTTTTGTATTTTTTTTGTATTTTTTTGTATTTTTTGATTGGAAGTTGGGCAGACAGCTATCCCTCACAGTGAACCGGCAGCAGGCCGATACACTGAGCAGAGCGAAAAGGGGAGATGGAGCGGAGGTGAGAAACATGACATGAGAAACAACTTGATATATTTTATATTTGAGGGGGCAAGCAAGACATTAAGACATTAAGAAGTGGAGCGGAGGAGAGAAGCATGAGATAATAAAAAATATATGAAATTTAATATATTTTGGGGGATTTAGTTTGAGGGGGCACAACATTTATTTGAGGGGGCCAGGCCCCCTCTTGCCCCTGCCTAGACCCGGCCCTGCCAGAGACTACAGATTCTTGCAACAACCAAACAATTTTCAATGCCCAAACCCAACACAAATAGTCAAAGGATGATGACTTTGTTTTAACGGACATTCTATATGAATAGTGCATTTACACAAGAGAACTTAAATCTAAGCTGGTTTTGAACCAAGAACCTTATGCTATCAAGACCTGTAGCCTTTCTTCTAGACCACAGAAAGATGATGGCTTTGTTTTGACGTTCTAAATGAATAGTGCATTTTCACAAGAGAACTTAAATTTTAACTCAGCAGGTTTTGAACCAAGAACCTTCTGCTATCAAGACCTGTAGCATTTCCTCTACATTACAGGAGGATGATGGATTCAGCGGACATTCTATATGAATAGTGCATTTTCCCAAGAGACTTTAAAGCTAACAGCAGTAGGTTTTGAACCAAGAACCTTCAGCTATCAAGACCTGAAGCCTTTCCTCTGCAGTACAGGAGGATGATGGCTATGTTTCACGAGAACTTAAAGCTAAACTCTGCTGGGTTTGAACCAAGAACCTTCTGCTATCAAGACCTGTAGCATTTCCTCTACATTACAGGAGGATGATGGATTCAGCGGACATTCTATATGAATAGTGCATTTTCCCAAGAGACTTTAAAGCTAACAGCAGTAGGTTTTGAACCAAGAACCTTCAGCTATCAAGACCTGAAGCCTTTCCTCTGCAGTACAGGAGGATGATGGCTATGTTTTAACGGACGGTCTATATATATAGTGCATTTTCACGAGAACTTAAAGCTAAACTCTGCTGGGGTTTTGAACCAAGAACCTGCTGCTATCAAGACCTGTAGCCTTTCCTCTATGCTACAGGAAGGTGATGAGCGTTGGACTTCAACAGACCATTGGTTGTTGGTGTCTGACTTTTTTTCATTTTTCAGACGACATAACCTTTTGACTTTTTTTTCATTTTTCAGACAACATACTAGCCTATGACTTTAATCCGTTTTCAGGTGACATACTAACTTACTTCAAACTGGAAAGGATGTCAATTTGCTAAAATAAAAATTTAGTTCACATCTAAAATTTAAGTTTGACTTAATTGATCCTTTTTTTTAGAAGCTTTGACTGTACAGGTTACAACATAACATAACAAGACTTGAACCATGTCCCAAGGTGTACGAGTTAAAATTCCCACCATCTTAGCTATTTGATCAGACAGTTTCTCTTTCTTAGAACCTTTGACTGTTTGCATTGGGATAAACCTTGAACCCACATCAGATGATATATGAGGCAATGTTCAATTAGTTTCAGCCATTCAACAAGAGATGTTAAACTGTCTTCTACACACACCTGCTCCCCTGGATCTTTAGTATATTGGTGCGCCGGGACCAACCTTTTCCATGAGTCAGTGAGAATCCCACACTACCATCAGTGCTGCGCTCAATCATTTTCAGTGAACATCACCCCAGATCAATTTGTCTTTTGTCTTTGGTTGAAGACAGCTACTGATATTATATATTCAAGTACAGAAAGATATAGAGTGAAAAGAGATTTTTTCTCATTATTATTTATTTTGAAGAGGGTATATAATATTTGAATGGAAAAAGGAATTGACTGAATGAAGACATATAGTGCCAAATTATAATACACATTATCTCAAGGCACTCTACATAGAAGACGTTAAAAATAATAGACAATCCCAACAATTCCTACAATGAATGAACAAACCCTTTAGCGACTGTGGAGAGAAGAACCAGACTCAATGTGGGGGATCGGAGAATAATGGGGAGAGGAGAGATGGGTGGAAAACAGAGGGGGGCGGGGCATCATCTCCATCTTTTTGTGACCATGATGGTTACAGCAATGACGGCACCTGCAGTAATGGCTATAGGCGCAGCTACTTTCAGTAGCGATTTAACACGGAAACCCCAGGAATCAGAAGCAGGTTCTTGGGGTCCTTCGGCTGGAGTCTGCGTGAAGGCGTTTTTCAACTTTGAAAATGTAGAAATATCTAAATCAGTCTCCTGGCTTGCACTGACGTAAGACTGCAGCAATTTTTTCTTGTGTGTTAGGTTCATTAACTGCATCTTATTATTCCGGCAATGCAGTTTATGTATACAGACAGTTTCCAACTCGACTGGAGTCTCCGGTTGTTGCTGTGTGCAAACAGTTTCCAACTCGGCTGTAGTCTCCAGTTGTCGCTGCGTACATAGGGTTTCCAACCCGGCTGTATTCTCCTGTTGCCACTACGTACAAACGGTTTCCAAATTAACTGAAGTCTCCTGTTGTTTCTGCGAACCAGCGGTTTCAAACTCGACTGGAGTCTCCTGTTGCTGCGGCTTACAGACATCTTCCAACTCGGCTGGAATTTCCTGTTGCTGTTGCAAACATACGGTTGCGAACTCTACTGGAGTCTCCTGTTGCTGCTGCGTACAAGTATCTTCCAACTCGGCTGGAGTCTCCTGTTGCAGCTGCTTATAAATACTTTCCAACTCGGGTGGAATTCCCTGTTGCTGTTGCGTACAAACATTTAACTCCAACTGAAGCAACGTTATCTCTGATTGGAGCTTGCCTTCTTCGTTCTGACCGATCGTGCAGCTCCTGTACTCACACATATTGGTTTCCTCTGACCAATCCATGCTTACTTCTTTTGACGTCTCTGAAAGGAATTTCAATTTTGACTTGAAAGTTGGTTGAATTAATAAGTGCTGTAGTAGAAGTAGTAGAATAAAATCCCCTGGTTGCCACTAACACATGGCTGTACAATGGATATTCAACATCTTTGTACTGTTTATGACAAAGGATACATCCACTACTGGTAGTGGTCAAAGCCAACATCAAAGTAAAGTACGAAATTGCTTTTCTCCCAGCTCCATGTGAAAATATAAAAGGCAAGTAACTTAACAACTATAATAGATATAATAGACAAAAGACAAACTAGCCTGAAAAATTCCATGACATCTCACAGGGGTTGGATTATTGCACAGAGTAACAGTTAACAGTAAATGTAAACTTGACAGTGGTGAATATTAATAAGGTGCTTGAGTGGAGAAAGAGCATTCACACATAACTGTTCTTGTTCTCTAGATGGGCCAGGCTCAGGTGAAGTGCTGTCGATATGGCATCATCAGTGGAGAGGTTAGGGCGGTATGCAAACTGGAGTGGGTCAAGTGTTACAGGGAGTCTTATTATGTGGTCCTTAACCAGTCTTTCAAAGCACTTTGCCATGATGGGAATGAGTGCTTTAGGGCGGTAGTCTTGAGTGTCTTGACTTCTTTGGCAGTGATATGATAGTAGTGGCTTTGAAGTACGGAGGTAGATGGCTCGTCTCAGGGAGGTGTTATAGATGTCCATGACATTGGTCAGCACATTCCCTGAGTACGCACCCTGGCATATCTTGGACTCAATGATAAATTGATGACATTTTCTTACGTTCAAAATATTAAAACTTTTCCTTTATGTTACGTTTCTTCTAATCAATTAAAGAAGCTTTGAGACTCTGCTGAAGTAATAACTGCTATCAGTCAATTTCATGTTTAACATTGTTTATTGTGCATTTGTCTTTTTTTTTAAACAAATAAATTACAGATAAAATACCAACACCTACTACAAATGTGTATTTCTAACATGATATCAATAATCAATTTATAAAATGTATGACTATCGTTAATACCTGTGTTTCGCAACATCCCTAATACACACACAGCAAAGAAATGCCTAATGTGTGTTCTAGCAAGGTAAATGCCATAGTGCAGAATAATGGCAGGTGTTTTTACAAAAGCTTGGCGAGCAGCTAGCTTCTACTTCGAGTCTGATTTTTGATTGATCAAATTGATCAGTGCTATGAATGTTTTACCCCTTCATTCATGATTTCATAGACCACACATTCACTTGTTGGCAGTCCAATCACAAACTGCTCTGTAGACCTTCACTGCTGAGCCCTGTCTGAGTCTTTGCTTTGTCGAAAAACGCATCACCCTTTCCAGCCGCAGCCACCGCAAACACCTTCGTACAAGAAAGGGAGATGATGTTTGGGGAAACTGAGTCTGAATCTGGAGTAAATAACAAGTTGATGCTGATGCTTGCGTTTTTTTTTTTCTGGGGTGATGTTCACTGAAAATAAATAAATAAATAAGTCTCCTCTCCATCTCATTCCAGATTCCACAGTAATTTTATCTTATTAAAACATGGCTTTATATAAAACTGACGTGGTGATCTGTCCCGGTACTCGAACAACATCCTGGAGGACCCTATTGACGACAGTCAAACGTCTGGCTCATTTTGGTGATTGGATACTCTGGTCGGTAAAATGTTTCCCTGGAGAAGAGAGAAAGAACAAGAGTGAGTTTGATCACAATCAATCATTTGTCAACACAACTTGTCCACTATGGGTCTATAAGCCTCCTACTGTATATTACACAAGCAAGGTGTATATATATATTTTTTTATTATAATATCAGCACTGCAAGGGGCCACACAGTAATTTAACTGATCTTTTTGACCAGATAAGGCGCCGTACCTGTGTACGGCAGCTTCCCTCCTCTGCTCAGTCTTCCTTCAAGTGGTCAATAAGCCCCTGCGTCTGTTCAGCCAGCTTCCTCTTCTCTGCCTGTTCCCTTTTAAGGGCCTCCTCGATTTTCTTGCCTTGGTAGATCTTCACCCCGGCGAACCCCAAACACAGCAACAGTGTCTTCAGGGCCAGGATGTACAGGAGCATGGGGACATTGTCCAAAACCTGGGGATGGACAAAGAGAGTTCATGTCTGATGTGGGACTTACTACAAAGTCATTCATAACGGCTTCATTTTTGATTGACGTGAGCCCACCGGAAATAAACCATCTCGGGAAGACAAGAGTGCATGGGATTGAAATAATGGAAATGAAAACCCTGGAACCCTGGAGAGGATGTTGCCGCCCCCCCCCCCCCCTCTCTTATCCACCAGAGGCCTCAGCTGTCTATGGGGTTAAATTGGTCACAGACACGGGGGGTGGTGGGTGAGAGAGGGAGTCAGCTGCACACCATGTGTATTCTAGACTTAATGTAGAAGCAGCAGATCATGCACCAAACTTAAAACATCTCTATACACACTTTCTTCAACAAACCCCCCAATTCATAGGTTTACTGGCGTCGGTTTATTAAAGACAACACACTCTTTATTTCGGCTTACGTACTTTTAAAGTGGCTTTGATTCTGTACATTTTTCTCTCTCCTTCGGTCGGTATTTAAACGTTTACGTTCTCAGGTAATCCGTCGCATTACACGACATTTATAGACAAATCAAACCTCAACGTTAAAAGTCAATGAACACGAAGACAACGTGCGCCAAGCTACTCGAACATAACTTTACTCAACCGGCAGTAAACATAACGCGACAAGCTAGCATGTACAGCTGAGTAACGTTAGCATCATGCTAGCGGGGGGAGAACACAAACAATGAGCTTAAATGAAATTAAATTCCGAACTCTAACTGTACAGCGATGTTGACCCATTCAAAATCTTCCTTTAAAGAGAATGTTAAGTGTATTTACCTTCCAGTTTATCATTTTCTCGCCGGAAGCGTTGACCTCAGCTGTAGTAGTTTTAACTTTAGCTAACGGTGTTAGCCAGAGCTAGTTTAAGCGTCCTCTGGAGAAGGCGGGGCTTGTACTTTAGGGGCCAATCAACACGCGGTATCTGTTGGCCGTCATCTGTGTTATGTTCACTTGCCCAAGTGGCAGATGATAACGTGTCCGGTTACAGCCGACGACAGAGCCGGAGGTGTTGCTCAACCACTGCAGCACTAACAAAAACAAACAATCAGAGGTACAGCACGCATTCAAAATAATCAAGCTGTTTTTATTACACATTTATTTAATTTGTAGCTTTGTTTCTGTATTAGTTATGTCCAAATTTTCCCGTAGAGGGTGAACGCATCATTACCCTTGACGGAATGACGTGCTTGAATCAAGATTTATTACTTATCACAACTTAACTTTAGCCACAATATACAAGTACCATTATAAAATAATATTAAAATAAATTGATTATTCAGGTTGTTTCTTCTTCAACGTCTGGCTCGTTCACCAAAGGTTTGTTGTCGCTATAGATTTAATGGCTGCGAGTCTTGTAGCTTCTTGTAATCACAAGTGTTGATGATCAATTTATAACGGATCAATATAAACAAGATAAATTATGCGTGGAGTTAAAAATGTTCGGTATCTGAGTATGTTTTCACTGTCACGGTGGCCGAGAGGTTAAGGCGTTGGACTCGAAATCCAATGGGGTTTCCCCGCACAGGTTCGAATCCTGTTCGTGACGTTGCTTTTCTTTTTGTTGCGTGACTTCTCCAGCGACTGGCCTGCTACCGTAAGTCCTAACAAATGGTAGGACTTTGGTTACCGTTACCAGTGTTGAGAGGAAAGTGGTAAAAAGTGGATAAATACGTTTGTGAAATGTGAAATATGTTTGTTAGATGTCTTTTAAATCAAAACATATTTGTGGTCAGAAAAAGACAGGAAAAGTCCGGCAGAAACAATAAAAAGAATCTGAGAAGCATGGGTTTACCTGTCAGTTTATTATTTCTATGCATTACATCTACAAAAGGTGAATAATTTATGTATAAGTTAGTCTAAACATATCAGTTTTATTGGCATTAGAAGTGGGGAGGGAGTCACTTTCTCTATCTCCTTTTCTATCCCCCCTTCTTTCCTCCTTTTCCGCTTTAACCGAATTCGAACCTGTGCAGGGAAACCCCATTGGATTTCAAGTCCAACGCCTTAACCTCTCCCCCATAATGATCCGGACATGGCAGGTAATTGTTGCATTGTTAGGAATTGAATAGTATTCGTAGTATTAGGATCGGTCAATGCAGCGCCTATGTATTGTTGCCATGCACTACAGTATTAATAACCACAGGAATGTCCCATGCAGCCGTTTGCAGCGCATCTAGACTCTTAAAGTGGGGATACTTTTAAAAATAATACCATAAGTAGTGATACAAAAATCCCGGTCTCTTTGTGTGATCCTGCACCGTGACTCTTAAAATACCCCTTCTTTATGTCAGCTTTTTAAAACTGGACGCACATCTGTGATCTGCTCTGAGAACAGTATTTTTAGTAAATGTCCCAACGGCTGTTACTACGACTGTGTTTTATTAGTTACCACAGCTACCATATCTCCACAGGTGACAAAATAAATACTTATAATAGATGGAAACTCTAGAAAGTAAAAAAAAACATGACTGGACACTCAAATTAAATTTGCTGTAACAAATTTCCAACCATCTAAATATACAATATTGAACTCATAGTTCAACCAGGGGTCTCATATTGATTTGTGTTGTTGTGTAATTGCAATAAGATTGTCACTGTGGGACAAAATCAAACACAGTGAACATAAACACACATGTCAACAGAAAGCAGTCAAACAACAACAGCTAATAGAAGAGATCAGCACATTTTGTGATTAACAAAACTCCCACAGAGGCTCATGTTCAAGTATATATTTTCATCTGATCCCACATGCACCTTTCTGCTAAAAGCTCCCACTCGTGAGACATTTTTTAAAAGATGTAGATGTTATGGTACAGACCAATGGGTTTGAGTCGGAGAGCTACACATTAGTAGGAATGACAGAAATAAATGAGCTGCATTTACAGAAATAAAAAAATATATACAACAAGACAAAAAAAAATGCTTTCTTTGTGTCTTTCTTAAATCTTAAACTCTTTGGATGGGGTTAAGGTTAGAGGACATGAGGATGTGGTCTCAGCCTGTGTCCTTCAGGTCCGGGACAATCCTCGCTACCTGACGCACAGTCACGATCAAATTCATTCTTGACTTGTTGAAATCTCGAGGATCCATCTTCCTCCATCCTTATCCTCCTTTCCTTTAAAGTTGTACAGTGGCTGTTGGGTAGGACGTTCTGTGTTGTAATAGAGAGCACAAGTGGTCTCGATCACCTTCCCTCCTGCTCAGCAATGTTAAAGATCATCTGTCACTAGAGGTAGGGTGTTGCTGTAAATGTCCTCTGACCCGTGCTATTGTTTCCCAGTCACTTCTTCGCCAGTCGTCATGGTTACTCATTTCACGGCAATGGAGAACAGTCACCTGTGGTGTCGCGGCGTGTTTGCATCGTCGTGCTTGGGAAGTCTTGCCCCTGGGGAGCCTCGGTCTCGCAGCGTGTTCCAACTCCCCTCTGATTGGCTCAGTAGCGCCCCCTCTGGTTTGTTCTGGACATGGTAAGCGGCAGAGACACGGAGGACAGAGAGGAGACCTCCCAGTAGAGCGAGCGAGACAGGAAGAGCTGGTAGAGGATGACCATGGAGATGGACTGGCACATGATGACACCAATAGTCACCACCTGCAGACAGGGAAGACGAGGTGGAAGAACAAGTTGAAAACGCAGGATCTGATTGGCTGTTAAGCAATACGTCCACTAGAGGGCAGTGCATAGTTGAGTTTCTGGCAACAAGAACCATGGTGACAGTGGATGAACTATTAAGTCTCTTTCACCCCGAAAAATTTAATTTCAACCACTATTTGGTGCTAATGTTTGGAATTCTTACACAAAGTCAGGACCAAAAATGCTTAAAAAGTACTGGAGGTTAACTTCACTATCTTTAGAAGATAAATATAAACATTATGTATAATGTGACCGGTCCCTGAAATCCCAGACTCAAACACATCAGAGTACTGCTTTGCTGAAATGTTGATTGTGTGCCTTTACAGACCTTCTCCCTCTGGTGCCTGTTGAAGATAACAGACTGTGAGGACGAGGACCGGGTGACAGAGGAACCAAAGGAAGCATCCCTGCAAACAAAGACCGTGTGACCACATGAGGAGCTGTGGGGGAGTATGTGCTCGTGAGGAGGCTGCGGGCGAGCGTACGGCGTGGTTTACCTTGGCGAAGCTGAGGTAGAAGTCTCTCTTCAGGGTGCTCCTCTCGGTGGAGATGATCTGGTAGAGGACAGAGGCCAAGAGCACGGCCAAGCCCACCCTCAGCACCAGGAGGAGGATGCCTGCCAGACTCAGCCCGGCGTGGTAGCTGTGGTGTTCCCTCTCGGACTCTAAGTATAGCTCCCACAGCAGCAGCACTCCCTGAAGAAACAATGGTGATGTTTCCTGAACCAAAATAACATCGGTCTCACATATTTATTTGAAATCGGTTTTCCTGCGTACATGTGTGATGACTCCACCGACAGCGATAGCCGTGGAGGCCGGAGAGTGTTCCCACTGCAGAGGTCTGGACTGAGGCTTCCTGCCGCGACTCAGAGTCCAGCCCATACACAGGCTCAGCAACATGTACAGCATGGACGCCTGGGACACCATATCCCAGACTGCACCAGGGCAGGAAGGGAAAGTACGTAACATAATTAGGTTATGGTCTGTTTACAAAGGCAAGAAGTTCCTCTGAATCGTATAAGAAAATTCAGAAGCAGACAGAAGGAAAGAAAAGACGTGTTTAGGAACGAGGGTCTTACATTCTGCCAGGCTGCCCATCAGAGGAATACCGATACCATCTCGAGAATACCTGCAGAGAGGAGGGAACAGAAAACATCACTGGAATATTTCATCTTCCAAATCAAAGGCTAGTTTGAGTTTCAGTTATTAAGAAGTGAAAATGTATGTTAATTCTAATACAAAGCACTCCAAACGGTAGAAGTCTCATAAAATACTTCCAGTACTGGGAGCTCTGTGGTTTCTACCTGGCCAGGTGGATGTAGTTGCAGAGAGCGGAGCAGCCCTGCAACGCCAGCGCCGTGGTGAGCACTTTGAAGACGGTGTGCATGGGGCCTCCTTTCCTCAGGGCCTGGTGCAGGGGCTTGATGTAGATACAGCAGGCGATGAAGAAGGCGAGCAGCAAGAGAAAGTAGAAACTGTGGAGACCTGAGTAAAAGAGAGAGCAAATTAATGATTTTGGAAAATAAATAACAGATACACCCGGCCAGCATTTAACTCTACACTTCCTGTTTAGAAAGTTTGCGTTCGCCCCGTCTCACCTGCCTCCTCCGCGCTGAAGTGCTCCAGAGGATTTCCGGCCGAGTCTGCGTTCAACAGCAACATGGTGAAACTGAGATCAGGGTGAGATGGAATCACGGCGCTTTCCTGGAGACGCAGAAATATATAGAGAAAAGAAATGCAAGAAGAAGAAGAAGAAAAAAAACTTTGTGTGACTCATGTATTAATAAAATAATATCTTCAATATCATAGATCTTCAAATTGCTTTAAATTGTTTGCTGTAACTGTTTCCTATTGTTCGCCTTCAATTTCTCATCAATAACTTGTAAAGGACCTTGTTACTGTGTTGTGAAAGGTTCTTTATAAATACAGTTTACTTCTATTCCAACTTTAAATCGGTGGGGAGGTGTTTTCTTTGTAACGTTACCTGACACGTGTATCTGTCAGCGTACAGGGCCTGCCAGGCTGTTGGGGACGACTGTTGAGGGATCGTCTGGTTGTGTTCTTCTTGACTCAGAGGAACTGCAGGAAGGAGGAAGAGGAGGACAGTGAGAAGGATAAATCAATACAGTGGCACCGCATCTGCAACATGCTGCTCCTTACTGGTGAAGTGGGCTCGGGCCAGCCGCTCGCTGCAACTCAGGGTGTCCAGGTCCGGGTCCATGTCCCGGTACAGCAGCAGTATGGACTCCTTCTCTGTGGCCAGAGCCGAGTTGTCCAGCCGACACACTAACAGACCACCATCGCCTACAGAGAGAAGAAGAATCTGATGTTATAACATTAACTTATACTGGAATATCACCTCGGGTTTGCAGTGCGGTTATTAAACACAAATCCAGTTTAGTGAGGCCATTAGTCAGTCTACTGAAAATTGAGCATCAAACCTCATAACAGGGGAATGAGTTTATTTTGGTGGTAAATATAGTTTCAGCTTCTCTAATGTTACAGGTTCTCTGGTTTACATCCAGCAAACAGAGTATTTCTGTGGTTGCACACATGTTTGTCTCCAGTTGTCAGGGCCCTTGGAGTTTTAATATTCTATTGTTTTATTGAATAGTACTCTACTCCTGGAGCAAAACAAGTTTATCTTATGTTGCACATCTTGACAAATCCCACAACTTTTATCTTTATATTGCACATTTACAGAACAGCTTAATATTGTATATAATATTTGTATTATTATTTTAGATTATGTTTCTATTCAAAATTTTTTTGCTCAGATTTAAACCCTGCAGGGACCCTCCACCCAGCTCAGTGACCTCTGACCTCACACACACGCACACTTACATACAGTGTTTTGATGTAAAGTGACGTCAGGGACTCTGTGCACACGATAGATAAAGTGATGATGACGTGCACGTCACACGCACAAAAACGGACACAAACCCCGCATGAGAACTGAAGGAGGCTGCGATCAGTGCAGGTCTGAGGTTACACGTTAGCAGCTCCTCCTCTGTTACCTTGGTACATGAATGAAGAGATGAACTGGCCGCGCGTCTCCCGCGCCGCGTCGCTCCTCAAAAGTCCCGTCACGGTTTTCCCGCGAACCCCCGCGCCGAGCAGCACCGCGGCCGCGAGCGCGCACAACAGCCGCGCCATCCGTCCTGCGTCTCCCCGCAAAAAACACGCAACAATCAACTCAATGAGCCACGCAGCCAGAGAAGAAGCCGCCACGTCAAGCTGCACCGGGGAACCCAGTCAGGACCGGATGTTGTGTGTTTCCGCTCCCAAATAAAAGCTCCATAGAACAAAATGACAGAAAAACCTCAGGTAGATATAAAATGAAAGACAACCACATATTTCTTAAAAGTTCCCTTTCAATGTGACAACACAGACTTTATATGCTAAAGCAGAATATAATGAAATTGTGACTTAAAACCATAATTTAGTAGATGCAAGCTACTGTCAATCACTGTATATGTAAGGTTTAAATAATTATATGTGACTTTATTAAAAGAATAACACATGTAAACAAGTCCTGTCAATGGCTTCATACTCTTATTTTGAAACTACTTCCTGCCACCTTGCCTGAGCGGCTCTGTTGACAGCTTGAGTGAATTGAGTGAGACCCAATCAGAGAGCGCCGACTTGGCTACGTCACAAGGGACGACCAATCGGAGAGCAGGAAGCGGTCTGCTCCGTCTCGACACGTATTCAACGTGTCAACACTGCCGTAAAGGAGAACCGTAGCTGTCGCAAAACGACGCATCGTCAGTGCAGAATCAAACAGAGAATCAGTGTGAGCTGTCAGGCAGAGAAGAGGAGGAAGAGGAGGAGGGCACAGTGAAGATGAAGTTATTATAACTGTGTGTGTATGAAAAGATGGACTTTAACACTGTCCTGGTGACTGGAGGCTCCGGATTCATGTGAGTTCTCTTCACTGTCACTTTGAACCTCTGTCTTTAATATATTCTATTAAATCCACATTACAGCTGTACTGACACATACGATTATGTTTAACAAACTGTTGAGTGGTTTGATTTCCTGTATTTAATATGTTTATCATGATTGTGTTGTCGTATCTTGGATATTTCAGTATCTTGGTTATTTTGTTACAGGTGAATGAAGCATAAAGTATCAAGTGACAGAAAATTCAAATACTTGTTTACATTAGTTACCATCTCTTTAGAAATCTGTTAAAATCACTTTTCATAGAGCAATGTCGTTTCTTTTTAATTCCCATAATTCAGTGTAGCCACAGATCCTTGTAGGTTCTTTGTTTTTAATTTGTTTGCTCTGTATTAGTAGAGTTTGTGTACGTGTGTCTTTTCTTTTATTCTCTCAATGGGACCTCCCTGGTTAATGAAGGATAAATAATACAAAAAAAGTAAAATATATTAGAAGGTCAAAAAATTGCTATTTCAATATATGGCCAATAAATATATTTTTTTAAATGATTCCAAAGATGTGATCAAACCCTTATGGCAAAGAAGTGTAACCGTGGCATGATGTTTTACAGTTTAATCATAAAACTTCATTATAAATAACTATAAATGAAAAGAAAACACAAATATATAGTATTTGAATTAAGAAATAAACAAAACATCTTTCTACTGTATCTCTCGTCCTCCAGCGGCTCCCATCTTGTGTGTTCACTGGTTGACAGACACCCTGACTGGAGAATTATTAACCTGGATAATGTGAGTTTTCACTTCTGTGTGTGTGTGTACACAACAAATGGCTGAAAATGATATATATAAAAATATCAATGTATGTGTTTCAGCAAGTTTCTCCCATGTTTTCCAGTTGGATTACTGCTGCAGCCCCAGGAGTCTGGAGAGCATTGAAGACAGAGCAAACTACACCTTTATCAGAGTGAGAGCTGCTGTATTAAAATATTTTACGACTAAAGATAACCTCTGTCTGAAGTGACATTTGGACAACTATGATATCCAGTAGTTTATAGATGTTATTTTCTGCTTCTTCAACAGGGAGATGTGTGTAACTCGAGGTTGGTCGACCACATTTTCAACACAGAGAACATCGATGCGGTTTTCCACCTGGCGGCCAAAACACATGTCGGTGAGCAGTTGTTCTCACTGAGGTTACATCTGTACCGTGCAGATACAACTGTTTATTTCATTCCCGCACACTGTTCTGTTGTTTCCTCAGAGTCGTCGTTTGAATCTCCTTCCACTTTCCAGCGGGTGAACGTCGACGGCACCAGAGTTTTACTGGCAGCTGCACATCAGGCCAGACACCGGCCTCAGCGCTTCATCTACGTCAGCACCGATGAGGTGTACGGAGCTGGGCTGGACGAGGTCAGTGGAGAGGCTGGGTGGAGTTTGTGTTTTGGGGTTTATGTGTGTTTTACTGATTTGAATATTTGGTGTTTGTTGTCTGCAGGTGTTTGATGAGAGCAGCCCGGTGAGGCCGTCCAACCCATACTCTGCCACGAAAGCAGCCGCAGAGTTCCTGGTCAGATCCTACTTGGATGAATACAAGGTAGATCAGATAAGATAAGAAAACAACTAGATAAGTTAAGATACGATAAGATAATATACAATAAGATTTAAATATAAGATAAGACAGGATACTATAAGATAAATAATTTTCCATGTTACAGCAGCAAACTATTAAATACAGACATCCACAAAAGCAATCAATTTATTTCCTGCATTTAAGGCTTTTTCACGCAGGTTTAAATGTGACTAAGATGCAGCGTTTCTTGCTTTAGTAGAAGTAGTAGGACTTGTTTTTCTGTTATGATCAATTTTAGTTTAAGAAACACGGTTAAATTCATTTGATGAGCTAAATTCGGCTGTTTATCTGTCACCAGTTTCCAATCATCATTACCAGGAGCAACAACATCTACGGGCCCCGGCAGTTCACTGAGAAGGTTCAAGATCCTCACTAACAACTGCTGCTAATGTTTGTTTTTGTAAAAATATGAAATAATAAGTCACAAATCATCTTTCAGGTCATTCCGAGGTTTCTCACCCTGTTGCGAATGAACAAGAAATGGTAGGTTTGTCAGACTTTTATTTTGAAAACTGTGAATCCAGATAATTCAGTATCTATTTGACACGTTCTGCACCGCAGCACCATCCAGGGAACGCTCCCTAAATCTCGCCATTTCCTGTTCATCGACGATGCCGTCAGTGCCTTCCTTCTGGTCCTGGAGAAAGGGATTGTGGGCGAAATCTACAACATGGGGACAAGCTGCGAGATTCCCATCATGCAGCTGGCCAGGCAGCTTATAAGGATGGTGCGTTTCAGTGTTTTGCTTATTCAAATATTTTTGAATTATTTATTAAATACATATTAATAAAAGTGTATTTTTTTTTTATTTAGGTGAAGAATGTTCCGGACTCGGAGGTGAGCGATTGGCTCGACTTTGTGCCGGATAGGTGAGTCAATAAAGTTCAGTATTGACTCTACAGATGTATGAAACAATTCCAGGAAATATCAGGTGTGGAGAAATAGCCTTCTCCACACCTGAAACCCTAACATTAAAATTCATTTTGATGGCTTGTTAACGCTATGACCAACATCGCCATAACAACATGACACATGTGAACCTACTGATGCTCTACAGGCCGCAGGTCGACCTGCGCTACCCAATCACGTGCGAGAAGCTGCAGCAGCTGGGCTGGAGGGCCGAGGTGTCCTGGGCTGAGGGCATCAGACAAACTGGTACAGTAACACACACATTATCAAACCATGGACTGTAAATAAAGATGAACTGACAAAGATATGAGATAGTTTCATAGTATATAATGGGTTGCAATAATTCCAGTGTTGTGTCTTCCAGTGAAATGGTACCAGGAGCACCCAGACTTCTGGTCAGACGCCGGCGAGGACCGAAGACAAATCAGAGGCCACCTCGCGCTTTGACTGACGGGTCGAAGACTGAACTGAATTACCAGGCAGCGATGTTATTTTGTGGCACAAATTGTATTATGGCTGATTTACAGCTCAAATAACTGGTGCTTCATTAGCCTCAATATTATGTCTGAATGATCGTTGGACCAACTGAGGTGCAGAGCCTCCTTTTAACCAAAGCTTAAACTGGAAATGGATGCACTTTATCTCAATATTAATTAGATTCAGCTGTTGTCTAGCAGACCTGTTCTGCTCAACTTTGGCTTGTTCACTTTTTATTCACATGGTTTAGATGTTTGAAAAAAACTCTGAAGGTACGTAGAAACCTGAAAGTTCCTCATCGTGCTCTTGAATATCTCGGAATTTGGTTTGTTTTGGTGTTTCCGTGAGGGCGAATACACAGAAACTGGTCAAACTGGGCTGAAAAACCAAATGAAGAACCACATCATCTCTCGCTGTCACGTCTCAAACTGCAGCTTCACATTTGTGTCTAACCCTGGATTTATTTTGACACAGTTGATGGACTTTCAGGAGCTTGTACAAACATGTACTTGTATCTTTCAAACATTTTCTGTAAACATTTACATTTCAATTCAGCAGGTAGCCTGATTATCCAGTGACCAAATATTGTGGTGCGGCGCAGAACAGGGAAGACATTAGGTCATTTGTGTTTAACAAACGCTATCTTGCACATTTGGAGCGAGAGTCTGTGCAGGAGCGATCGTGGTGTGGCGCTGCAGTGGCGACATCTTAACATTTCAAACTTTAACTATTTTGTCTAAAGATATTTTTGTTATAACAGCAGCCTCATAAAAGGTTGAGAAGTGAACCACAGCTAATTTAAAGTCCTTTATCTTAGTCAGGTGTTTTGCTCTTGACATTTTTTCACATGATGCGGAAGAATATTTTTAACCACAAATAAACTTGATATTTTTATAACTGAAGGCGTCTGTCCATATTTTTCTCAAACATCTAGAAAACACAGACATGAAGGGGAAGAAGAAGAAACATCACGACACCAGTAACATTTGCAAATCCAAACCTTTATTTGTGGTAAAATCAGAACAGATGCACAGTTTTCTTTTCTTCGTGCAGTGCTCCTCTTTGTGCACAACTGCTAAAACTAATACATAAAGCAAATGCTAACTACCAGGCCAGTGCTGCTGCGTGTTCACACTGGGGAGGGAACTTCTGGCCAGTCAGTAATGGACACAACACCAGGCTCCATTTCATTTCAGTGTCTACGCAGAAACCATTCCTAAATAAGTCTACACACTTTCCTTTATTAAATGTTGGATCACTTTCTAAAGATAATCAAACTGAAAATGAAATAAAGCCGCAGAGTGTTAGTGTGTACCGGGTTTCCCAGAGTGCCGTTTGTCATAACGGCAGAAGAGCCATAACCTTACTCACGCAAATATCTGAGTTTGTGCACAGAAAACGCTATAAAATGTGATTATTCACCAGCGGTTGATCTGCCCGTGATCACAGCTTCACTTTGGCTGCAATGCATTCTGGTCCGTTGTTGCTGCAGTCATAGAAACTACAGAGTGTCTCTGCTAAGTGGACCTTCAGTAGAAATACAAGCTACGTTAAGATTCTCATGCAGGACGGATCAGCCGCCTGTTGCAAAAGAAAAAAAAGAAAAAGGACCGCAGAGTGGATCCTCATTTCTGAATGGCCAGAATCTCCCCAGTGACAGAGTTCACACATTGACGCCTGAAAATATGCAAATCACAACAACATAGCAATAGAACCACAGTTAATTCTGTGTTATGAAGACTTTGAAGGTCGCCACTTGCCAGACATTCACCACAAAGGGTTTTTTTTTTTTTTTAAACGGGAAGGAAAAGTGTAAAGACTCAAATGAAAAGAAAAAAAACAACCGACTTGGAGAGAATCTGGACACTTGTTTTTTGTACTGAATGTTTTTTTTTTTAAATTACATTTTTTTACAAAATGGTCTTTGATCGTAATGTTTCATTTTATTTTTTATCCAAACCTTGGCATACATGGTGGTATTGTCTCAAATTTTGTTTGCCAATTAAAAAATGGCTGTTTATGGATGATTATCATTATTGGCAATGGAACCTGTCGCACAAACAGGGTTTATGGATCTGATACTGAGTCCAATGTGACTTTAAAGGTAACTTGTGTAGGACCTTTCTCTTGATACATCACTGTCACAATAAGGGCCAGTGCTTCAGCTTGTGAGACACCACGTGCACATCTTCACATATTGTACAGGAGAAAGAAGAGTTCACTGACGCAGTGCAAATAAAAAAGGTCTTTTGTGTTTTTCCTTTTCTTTATTTTAAAAAGGGAGTGATTAGTGGACAAAGGGGCTAATCCTGGAATAGGGTTCACCAATTTCCCAGGGAATAATTTATGCATCTTGATGAAAAAAAATCTGCCATATTTAGGAGATATTTATGAGTGTGTACAATTTGGTTCAAATACAAATAAAAATATAGATCTTGCAAATTTGAATGTAGTTTTATAAGGCGACTGTTGGGCTGTAGGGACTATTTAAAGATAAATAAAATAGAGAAAGATGTGCACATGGTGTAAAAACATTTGTATCGGCCTGTATTAGAGAACTCTTGTATTGGGATGTTTAGCCTTTTGGCACCAGTGACAGTATTGTTTCTTTTGGACTTGGATTTGTTAAGAAAGCTTGTAACAGTGACATATCCAAAGAGAAATCCCTACATGTTGCATCTTTAACATTAAAAAGCTCACACTACCCCAGAAAAATAGAAATTTTCACTCATACCAATGACATTCAACATTCAAGTGCCAGTGTTTTTGTTTACTGTCTTTTGGTCAAGTCACTTTGTAAAATATCAACTTTTGTATTAGGCTTATAAAAATAAATATTTCTCAGAAATGCTTGATAAATTACACAAACTAGCAGCGAAAGTAGACTCGAGAACTGCGGGCGAACAGCTGAATCCCACGGTTGCTGTTAACTAGAACTCCACCTGGTCCCGAAAAAAATCAAAAGAAAAACGAAAAGAACTGTTTCATATGTGGACACACACACACACACACACACACACACACACACACACACACACACACACACACACACGAGATTTTGAAGGACGTGTGCTACAGAGGACTAAAGTATATTTTGTAAAACCTATCGGGGGTTTGAAGTTATTCTACAACAGCGGGGCCTGCAGGCCGCAGCAATGGGACATAGCACCAGTAATTGGTCACTGACCATCGAAATACTCCTGCTGGCAAGTTTAGTTACCGCAGCGACGCATCGTGCCATGGTGAGTGTCAGTGTATCTGTTGCCGTGATAATGCTGTATACAAGTGTAACCAACTTCCCGATCTGCGCCATTAGGGCTGGGTATCAGCTTTGAATTTAAGGCATCAAACAAGGTTTTGAAAAATATTCAAAAACCATAAAATAAAGTGCTGGATTTCAAAAATACTAAGTTTTCTTTCAGAGGGAAATAACTGAGCACGTCTTGCCTCAAATTAACAAAACTGATACAGAGATCATTAGGATTCATGAGCAAAAAAGAGAAAAAATCTGTCTGGAAAACAGTGATGGATGAACTAACTTCCGCCCATTGAGCTCTGCTACTTCTGTGGCTAAAAAGCAAACAGAAGTGAGAGGAATCCAAAATGGAACACAACATGGCAACTAAATTATATTTCTCTTGGCCTTTACTCATCTTTCTGAAAGTTTTCTTAATCTGTTGGAAACATTGATTTGCACAACAACCGGGACAATGTATTATGTAATGTTTTAATTGTGATTAAACCCCATGAATGCTCAGCACTTGGGAATTTTGCCAACCTGGGGTGACTTCCATGCACGGTGAGGTCACTACTGTATCAAAGTACCCAGCCCTAACCCACTTGCTTCAGTCTTTTCAAGGCACCATGCACATCGCGTCAGAATTTGAGCCGATTCCACTTGTGCCAGTTTGTGCTTTGATTCCAAACGGAGCACAGACGGAAAAACAGCCTGGGGGAAAAAAATCTTGGCGACGGCAAAGTGAAAGCAAACCACGAGTAGCTGTATCTCTATTGCACTTCCTGTAGAGGCCCAGAGCCTCGCTGGGGTGGGGAGGGGTGTTTTGACAAAATGGGTGGTGGGGTTTGGGGCACAGTGGTAGTTTAAGTGTTGCTCCAACACAGTTCAAAAGTAACTATAGCTGATCGATTATAGTCCGTCTTCCTAGAAAAAAAAGACCTGGATACATTGCATATTTACGTGCGTGCTCCGAACACTACGACGTGACGAGATTGCTCTGTACACAAGATGAAGAGTGAGGTAAACTCAAGTTCCCACAATTCCCTGCTGTAAATCGCCAAAGTTAAAAATTCCTATCTACACTACCAGCAGTCAACAACATGCTCAGACCCTGCCTTAAATCATAAAGTCCTAGCATCAGTATCACCGCATGTGAAATGCCCAGTCACTCCGCTGCAGCCTGTAATCACGCCATTATTCCACGGTTAGTCTGCCCCCTAGTGGCTGTTAGAAGGCACGGCAATGTCTACACGGAACCAGATTCTTTCTCCAACTTTTAACTCTGACACCATTTCCTTCTTGAAGGTATTTTAAAAAACACACTTGTAATTTTTATTGAACTACACCAGCTGCATAAAAAGCCACGGATTCAAGTAACAAATGCTGACAATTTCCCCCTCGAAAAAGGGACTATGTAACAGTGTCAGTTTGCAACTGCTAAACTCGTCGTATTCAGTCAATATTTAAAAATGTCAGACACTGATATGTAACAAGTGCCTAAAAGCGTCCAAATGTTCCTACTCCAAAAAAAAGCTCAAAAACAACAATGAGGGGATTTCGAGACGCTTATGGGAAACGTAACACAATTAAGATTGTGTATCAATTGTGTAAGGTTTCAGTCTCTACGTTTCCCAGTGTCCAAGAAAAGGTGCAACTTAAAAAGAGATCTGTCCATGTGTAAAGTGAATTCTAAACTAAGCAAATCCTTCATTAGTGATTGTCATCTGCAATACTATCTTCAACATATTGTCCAGTCACTAATTTCTGTCTCCCTGCTGCTGCTGCTACTTCTTCATTTAACAGTTTGCTGTAAGAAATCTAAGACGGAGACTATCCACCATTGCTGCAGGAGAAGTGTTTAGAATAGTTTATCAGGTACTGAAATAATTTTTTGGGACACCTCGAACACAGTTCTGGTCAACACCGATTTAACCAGTGCTTCATTGTAGTTTAGCCGATATTAGAACAAAAGACAACGATGCGCTACAGTAACAGTTGAACCACATTTAAACAGCAACTGAAACAGAAAAAAATGCCAACTCATTTTCAGTTTTCGGCTCATTCAGAAGGTTGACGTGGTCGAGTGTGTTGCGTATTTCCTCGATTGCCACAACTGCCTCTCCTGCTACAAATAGAAGCTTTTTGGAAAATCTACACAAATAAGATTTTGCATGTGATCCGCTGTCTGCTCAGTCCTCTGGCATCAACTCAGTCTCAAACTGTTCTCGAATCCCGCCAACTACTTTGCTGAACGTCCTTATCGACTTGTACTCGAGGGACACGGATTCAACGACTGACCCGAGCATGACAAGAAGTGTAAAAAATAAAAAAATAGACGGGAAAAAAAATAACTAAAGCCTGCTGTACAATTGTAATCATTGGTTTGGCATTTTTAACTCCTTGACCAAAAAACAACAACACTTGCATGTTTTGTTGCCTTGGTCCAGCCTTGTCATGTGTCAAAGCCAGTGGGCAATTTGAGGGAATCTGATTGTGGGTGTGTGTACAAAACTAAAGAATAAATCTGCTGAGCTGGTTCAAATTGCCCACTGGACTTAGTTTGTCAGACACTGCGTGGTCCAATGTTGAGTGATCAAAGATAATCTTCTACACATCAAGTGTTGTTTCACTTTTAATTCACATTCTTTTTCAGTGGAGATTCTTCTTCTATTTTAAAGAGCCTAACTATATACACAACCTAGATTTTCTTTATTTCACTAAAATTATCGACGTAAACAAAACAAATTAATACCCTGATAAAAAATAATAAATTTCCCCACCAGGCAGCAACAGTGCATTTTGGCATATTCTGCTGCTGATAAGACAGTGGGGGATTGGGCTTCTACCACTGAATCATTCAAATGACAGTGGAGGTTCTCTTATATGTTCAAACTGGGACCCAACACAGACATCATGGGTGCAGGTCAACTGCTACTTGTAGCCTGGTTCCATGGCAGAGCAAAGTGGGGCTAACCAGGTATTAAGCATTGATTATATCAAGGTTCTTAAATCTTCAGTTCTTTTATGCCACTTGTCCATTAGCACACTTTATCCGTCCTATATCTTACTGTGCTATGCAGACGCAAGGATTCTTTGCAATAACGTGGGACAGCGCTGGCAAAAGCGCAATCTCTATAAACAGACTCTGCATGTAAATATGCAGAATCTGAAGGAGGGACACGATTTTGAGCAGGTTGTAGTTGCTTACATGTAAACAGTATGTGTGGAGAGCTACGAAATGCATCAACTATCGTTTTGTAAATGTATTTGCATTCAGATGCAGATAGCTGTTAATAGAGATTAGCCAATAATTGTGTCTGGACATAAAAATACACATCGCACTTCGTATGTTGTGTGACACAAAAAAACTAATCGGACTGTCAGCAGCGTACAGCGAACGGAAGTCTGAGTCTTGGCCCGGATATCCGCCGTCTACACCAGAAACCCCAATAATTAGATGACAATAGCTGAGTGGCTCAGACATTTGTCAAAGTGTAGCACACACCAGCAGTGTTGCATCATTTCACAACAACATAGACACACAGGAAGGAAGCAGCAGTTACGTCGCAGTAGCTGGAATGAACAGTTGCACTTTGATGCAGGTAAAATAACATCACTCAGTGACGGCTAATGCCAACATGCTGCTGGTGTGCAGCTTA
Source organism: Verasper variegatus (assembly GCA_026259375.1). Lineage (NCBI taxonomy): Eukaryota > Metazoa > Chordata > Actinopteri > Pleuronectiformes > Pleuronectidae > Verasper > Verasper variegatus. Next base: position 25,059,112 of record CM048038.1, on the reverse strand, counting down.
CATAGAAAGTGATGGGTGCAGCAGTTGGTTATGAACAACATGATTTGACGCCGGAATTTTGGGGCTGTCTTTGTCGGCTGATATCTTTGAAACATTGCAGTGAATAATTTGACTTCATTAGAAAAACTCAATATCGACTAATAAGGGAAGCACCTGCAATCTAAAGTGGATTAGACATGGGTGGAATACAGCACAGTAAGACATGACGACACAATGACTAAAATGTGCTACAGACGTGTGGCTATATCTCCCAGAAGCCCCAGCATCTCCCTGCTGTGAAACAGATTAGGCTACAGATTCTCTACTTTTATACCCAACCTCAACAGATCTGTAAGACCTAACAAATAAACTGGAATTACTTATTTTAGAGAAGACTCTTCATGTAACTCTCCAGGATAGAGTGAGCAAGAATTTTGTTTAACTATTATAGCCGTTATTTTTGTTGTGTTTCCCCTTGAAAGAAGCTTTTTGACAAACAAGGGTTTTTCAATGTTTGTGGTGGAAGCGGAGCCAGTTTCCCAAGAGCATGGTGGCACTAAGAGTCAGATGAACATGCAGAGTCACTGATGAAGTTTTGTAACTGTTTTCAGCAGCAGTGGTTTTAAATCCACTTGTTGCAGCGCTGCTTTGGCATCACTGTAGGATGTGGTGCAAGAGACTCAAATCTTGTAAGATTTGTTTTGCTTTTTCAACGCCAAAAGATTCTCGATGCTAACAACTTGAACTGCAACAGGACAAATCTAATATAACAGTTTTTTAGAACCACATATTTGAAGGTAAAGACTACGAGATGCCACACAAAGCATCTGCTGCTGCACAGCCTAACTCTCTCTCAGTGACTCCCTGTTGAGCATTAAGTGACCCAACAATTTGTGACAACATGGTTGAGAAACTCAAACTCGAGCTCAAACCAGAGCTATAGATGTGACATACAGGTCAATGACTCAGACTTTGTTTCCCAAAGGCATAAAACCACTGCTGTTGTCTCTATTTACTGCCTAATAAAGTCAAATGTAATGTTTTGTTTAATCCATTTTAGTGGCTCTGGATGAGGATGTTTAAAAAGTACAGAAATGTGGCGACAGTGGTGATACGCAGTTGGGAATGAGCTCATCAGAGACCTCCAGATGAATTTGAACTTCAATAGACAGATAAGGAACAGTGTTGAGGTTCCTCACCACAGTTTTTATTTAGTTTTTTTTTTGCCAAGGTTTGATTTAGTTCAAGCCTAGTTTGTTTCCTTCCAAATAGAAATAAAGAAAACATGACTGAACCCATACATGACATTGAATACACTTTTTTTTCAGTCACAGTTGGCCGATACTTGTGGCCAGTAACGCATAATGGCAATAAAAACAATGGAAATAAGGGACAAAAGTTCAACTGCTGAAAGGCACAGTACAGAAACAAATGATTCTCCATTATGTTTTGCTTCAAACAAAGAAATGCTATTTGTCATTGTGATATTAACAACCACTGGAAGCGTCCCAGCTCCTCGTCTCCTTAGTCTCAAAACAAATGTTTTAAAAATGTGACAAAAAAACTAATTGTTGTGGTTTCTTTACCCCTTTTTAAGAATCTGTGATGTAAGTGAAGTACACCTCAGCCTCACCTTTCTCTGCGCTATGTTTTAGAAAAGTTCCTGGCCGGTGATTTACAACATGGCCATGCGTTACATACAAAGATGGCGTGTGGAAAAACACAGGAAGCTGGCTTTGGGTGAATACAGACAAAAATAATGAAGCCAAAACTAAAATCTTAAACTGAAATAAATGAATATCCCTCTGTCTCCTACAACTGTTACGGAGAAGTCCACACGCTGTCAATCTTGTGTGTATCATATAAAAGAACACGTAAAACTTTATAACTGGTTATTTCTCTTCAGACGTGTCACAGAGGGAAAATACTTTAAAATGTCCTTGCTGAAAACAAAGGATGTTGCTAGCTTGAAGTAAACCTGTGGCTAGTATTAAAAAAAAATAACCCGCTAAAATTGAAGAATCCTTTTAAACTGAGGCCAATTGTAAGAGGCGAAAGTCATCGGGAACTAAGAAATCAAAAAAACAAACCGAAAACTAACGACGAAGGTGGAGATGGCTAGAAGAGGAATTAAAAGATTTAAGCGCATAGAGATGGAAGGGGGGCTATATAAACGAGTATAAATAGTCCAATAACATGCACATGGATTCTTGGGGCTTATGGAGGGGATGTAGACAGACGGAGTGCAGATGACAGTGTGGGGGAAATGAGGGAGGATGATGAGTGAAAAGAAGAAAGAAGAATGAGTGAAGGAGAAGGGATGGAGGAGAGAGGAGGAACCTAGTTGCCCCACCAGTCAACTTGAGAGTGTGAGTAGTTGCCGCCGTAGCCGTCACTGGTGTAGAAGTTTCCAAATCCACCTGAGACAAGAAACAGAGGAGGGAACTCAAAGTTAACAAAATAAAAGGAGTCAGCTTTTCAGGGACCATGCTTAGGTTTAGGAGTGTGTTTGTATTCTTTGCCTTCAGTCTTAATCATTTGAAGAATGATCATATATTGAGTAGGAGATAATTGAAAACACCAGATATGTCTTAATGGACAGATCCTCACCTCCTCCAAAGCCTCGGGTTGCTCCATGTCCTGCCTGGTTGCGTCCTCCGCGTCCTCCGAACCCTCCAGCGTTTGCTCCAGCGGCCGTCTGACGATAATCACGTGCTCCAAACCCTCCAGCGAACCTGGTGGTGAAAATCAATTATGTTATTTATATCAAATATGCAGTAATACAACAGTGCATCCCCTACAATGAGAAAAAAAACCTAAAACTTTTACATGACAACCAAGATTTAGAGTATGTTTACCTCTTAGAGCGTCCTCTGTTGGTGCTCTTATGCTGGTGTTCATACGCCAGGCTCTCAAGCCAAGAGGGAACTTCCTGTTTGGCCTCTACAAGGATGTCCAGCAGGTCTTTAGTGATGTTCCCATTCTTATCATTGAAGAACGATGTGGCCAGTCCTACAGGGGAAAAAAGAATCATGTAAAACGCAGTGATTTGTGAGATGTGGCTCAAACTGCTAAAAGATCATGCAACACTCATCATGTTGTATTTCCACTGACGTTAGAGTGGAGTCTTACCCAGGTTTCCGACTCGTCCTGTGCGTCCGATACGGTGGACGTACTCCTCTATGTCGCTGGGCAGATCAAAGTTAATAACGTGCTTCACGTTGGAGATGTCCAGTCCCCGAGCTGCCACCTGAGTGCACAAGACAAAATTTCCAATCAATATCAATGCTGAGTTGGCATTCCCACTAACTGGTGTCTTCTTATTCTTGATTCTTCTCCCGTACGTTTTCCAGTCACCAACTACTTCCACATATTTCATCATCCAAACATTAAACTTGTTCAAGACATTTATGCTCATATTCAACCTTTCTCAAATATAGATACTTTTGAAATATTCTACTGTTAATTATTTCATATATAGATTAATTGGTCTCTATTTACCTCTTCATACTTTGCGCTAGAAACTTAATTTAAACAGGTCTCAAGACATTCAGCTATTAAACTTGTAAACTGATTTGTTATCTTGTATAAAGTTTTGAGCTTTTTTAAGATCATAATTGAGTAGAGAAATAAATGAGAACTCTGACATTTGACTTTAGCTGTAATTTTAGAGGTACATTTATTCTCTTTCACACAAATCAGCAAAGACTTCATGCATTTTCACATTCCCACTGGGAAACAAATTTCTATTATGCGTCAAGTAAATACCTGATTACATATTTTAATATAATCTGTGTTATTTCTTACTGACCGCTGTGGCAACCAGAATGGGGCATTTTCCTGATCTGAACTGGCTCAGGGCCTCTTCTCTGTCTCTCTGGGAGCGGTCACCATGGATACTGGTGCAGGCGTAGCCCTCCCGATACAGGAAGTCCTCCAAGGCATCGGCGCCTTTCTTGGTCTCCACAAAAACCAGAGTCAATGAGTCCTTGCCTGATTAACCAAGAGAAAAAGACAGAAGAAGTTAATCATTGAAGGCGAATGGCTGATCCTGGTGGTCGTACCAACACAAACAGCAGATTTTAAGTGGCTGAGAATGAGGTAGCTTCTGTGTTTAAAGCTCGGACGAAATATAATTACATTTTATGAATGAAGGCCAGCGGGCTTAATTGTTTTTTCTTCTGCACTAGAAGAATCAGCGGGCGACTCCCTGCTGTGTTCGACTTCTCTGGACATTATACTAGAAGGCCAGGGATAAAGGTCTCACTTGTAACTAATAGACTGTGACACAAATTTTTTGATATTGCTCACAGAAATCCCAGGTCTTAAACTTGAATGTGATAATACCTAGAGAAAATTGAAACACCCAAGAAGCAATTCACCAACTTAGTTTATCAGTTGTTTAAAAAAAATAAAATAAAAAAGGAGTTGTAGGTACGAAACATGCTTAATCACAATGAAAATCTTAAAATGTTTTAAATCCGTTTCTGAGCAGACTCTGGCACGTCATATATCTACCAATAATTCAGCACGCACACGTACATGTCGGAGGCTTCAACGCAAACGCTGCTCACTCACTTTGAATGGGGTGATGTCATGCGTTCCTAAACTGCATTTTGGTTCTCTTGCTTTACTTTGCTTGCACTGCATGTGGTAGAAAATGAGCAGCAGCCAATGGCGTATAAATGAATCCCCAGGCTCAAGTGAGAGAGGAGGAGAAGAGAAAGCTGGTGAACCTTGTTGTGTTCATCTAGTTGTGGATTTTATTTCCCATGTGCTTCTGTTTGGCATTTCATGGTCAGGTTAGCACAGCAGGTTAGCACGAAAGCAGAGTAGGAAACTGTGATTATTGTAGACATGATGATTGCACCAGCACAAAGTGTCGGGCTCGCCTTCCATCAAGCGTTAACACAACATGTACGTGAGAGTCCTCTTTCAGGTAGTTAAATTCCATGATGTGACAGTTAAATCTTGATAACATGCACCTTATGTAGGCATTGTTCTTATCACAATACAATAATGTTCATCTGTGGAACAGGCAGTGGGGGGTGCAGCGTGAATAAGAAAAACAAGAATAACTAGCTAACAGCATCAGCAGCACTGCGACGAGTGCCCCTGATGGAGAGTTTGGTCAAATGCTCCTGCTCCAATGTCATTACCACCTGATGTTAAAGTGGGCCACATTTATCCACTTAGGATCCACTTGTTAGCTGTTGACACCACATGACCACACTCTCTCCATCAAGGATTTGGTTCTGACACGAGGACACCACAAAGAGATGCCCCAAAAGAAAAACAACTACACAACAGGCATGTTTGGTTTAAGCTGAGCAAACCTGACCCATGAAATGATTCACAGAAAAAAAAAAAAAAAAAAAACAATACACGAAACACAGGATTCTTCACCCACAAAAAAGAATAAAAAAAAAAGGCAAGCAATATTATTTTTAACTATGGAATGACAAGATACAGGTTCATTGATTAAGGATCTTACCAGGTTTCTCTATGTTGTCTCCAGTATTGTCCTGTACCTCGCTCGGGATGACTTGGGATAAAACCACACCAAACCACCAAACATGTAAACTGCACTCAAATCACCAGCAGAACACCAACTGTGTGTGTTTAATGTTGCTCAAGGACCAAATATTTGCCCGGATCACATAAACGCTTTTACTACTAATTTCTTGACGGGTTACTGTTTAAAAAAGGAGAATATTTGCTGATTCCTTTGGAGTATGAATAATATTTCTTCTGCCTTCCTCAGACCAAGAAAAATAGTAATTGAATGAAGTCTAAAAGCTCTGCTGGATATTTCTTGCAAAAGAAAAAAAAGAGTAACTAATTTTATCTGGGCAGTGTGTTCTTAACTCATATTGATGGTACTTGAAATGTGTCTATTTTCACTGAACAAACCCTAAACAGAACTATGTGAATGGTTGTCAAACATGGGATGTTGATGTACATTACTCTCACTGGGAGACACATAGTAACGTACGGTCTGATATGTAAGGATGACAGTACGTCAATGTTAAAAGGATAGGGGAATTAAAACTACATTGTGTATATGTGTGTATTGCAGTAGCTCGACAGGTTAGGTTACGAGTTCTCACTGTGTGACTGTCTCACCTGTAGCACTGAGCAGGTCCAGGAGGAAAGACCTCTTATCGCTCTCTTCCACCCACACCACTTTCTGAGTGATGTTCTCTGAGGTGGAACCCACTCTGCCCACTGCCAGGAAGATGTACTCCTCCAGGAAATCCCTGGCCAGGATCTGCAGGAGCAGCAGACCACATGTTCATTAAAAGATTTCAGCACTGTTATTTTTATAACTGTGGAGCCAGAGGGACTAATCGTAGGAACTGAGGAAGTGGAGTTTACTGCAAACACACCTGGATCTCTTTAGGAAAGGTAGCACTGAACATCATGGTTTGACGGATGCCTTTGTGTGGCATGGTGTCCTGCTCCACAATGCGCCTGATCTGCGGTTCGAATCCCATGTCCAACATGCGATCTGCCTCATCCAGGACCAGGTAGCTGAAGTGAGGGGGACAGAGGATGAAGCCTTCAAAATAAAGCTAAAACTGTTTTTATAAAATGCATTTGAATAAAACATATCTCATTCAAAATAATAAAATGAAACAGAATAAACAATTTTATTCATCACTGCCTCCTCCTCTCCTTACTTGCAGTAGTCCAGTCCGATCTTGCCCCTCTCCATCATGTCTACCAGTCTTCCTGGTGTAGCCACCAGTAGGTGGCAGCCTCTCTCCAGGTCTCTGATCTGCTGGCCAATGTCTGCTCCGCCATACACAACACAGGGACGCACTCTGGACCTGTAGGCAAACTATAAATAGAACAAGGAGGATAAAGATAAATAATAAATAAGTAATTGACAACAGGGAGGGTTAATGTGTGTGCATGTTGTGTACCTTCCTGGCTTCATCATATATCTGCAAAGCCAGCTCTCTGGTTGGAGCCAGTACCAGAGACATTGGGTACTGCTTACGACGTCCGTACTTCCCATTCTCCTGCATAACAAGGATAAAAACACCACAACACAAAAGATTAGTTCAGAAGTCACCAGAAGGGCCCAAACAGCACGTCTAACTCAAATGTGTGCTTTGAATGTGTATGTGTCAGGCCACTGTGAGTCACACGGTCCCAATCAAGTACAATTAAACTCAGCTGCGCAGTGAACACTTAAAATTGTACCTGTCCAGAGGCTTTAGCTGCATTCAGAGCTTCTCCTGGTCCCTCAGTGTAGATCTGGCTGAGAATCGGCAGCAGGAATGCAGCAGTCTTTCCAGAACCTGCACAAAACCAAACAGCATCATCTCAAGAATCTAACATCAATATATTAAAGATGTGATGCCCTTATGTACAGCATGGCCTACCTGTCTGTGCACATGCCATGAGATCTCTCTTTGACTTGACTATTGGAATGGCGTATTTCTGGACAGGAGTCGGTCTGGTGTAGCGACTCAGAGCGATGTTGTTCATGATAATCTCACCCATGTCCACATCTTGGAACTACATAGCACAAACACAACCATAATGTTCATGTAATTGTGCAGCTGATGTATAATATTGTTAGATTTCTAATAGATTAATTTAACAACAGAAACTCACGCTCTCAATGTGGTGGGGGCAGTTCTGCCCTGTGGCCTCAACAGGAATGTCATCATATTTCTCAAAGTTAATGCCTGTGTTACTGGCAGCAAACAGCTCACTGCAGAGGAGCAAAAGAAGAAGAGAGGCAGAGCAGGTTAGTCCAACATTCAGAAAATAATCTGATGCGGTTTCAAGCTTTGTAATACCTCCACACAAAAAAAAAAATATATATATATACACTAAACTCTTCTCTGGTCACCAGTGACATTTGTTTAAATACAACTTATGTTATTTTTGTGTATAATCTTTTATCACTCTTACACTTTGTGACAGGGGCATTTTGATTTCTCATATTTTGTACGCTTAGGAAAACATTGCATTGATTTCAGAAGCCTAAAAGACAGTTTTAACAATTACTGATATTATTCCCACATTAATGACACTGCTTAGAGGCACAATATCCATGTCATAAAAAATACTAAATTACAGTTTGTAAAATTACAATTCAAGTGTTGCACATGACTAATCTGGATCAAAGAAACTATGAATAATTGTGTCTCATGTTTGTTCACCAAATTCAACTTATGGTTGTAAACACAATACCAAAAAAACAAATGACACAAGGGAAAACTTCTATTCTTTATACAACACCTATTTATGTTGTGAATATTCCAGTTCATCCATTTACCTGACTGACGTTTTTTAAAATATCCAATCATCCCTGTGTGGACCACACAAAATCCCAGACTCACTTTTCAAGGCGCTCGTTACGTGGTGTTGGTTTGGACCAATCCCCTTCATTTAGGGACTCCTCCACCCAGCGGCTGTTTCCTCCACCTCCTCCACCACCACCAAATCCACCGTGCTCGAACCTGAGCGTGACACATGCGTGATACAAGATGCTGCGATGCCGTTTTCCAAATTCTGCACATCTAACTGAAATGCATTTCACATTAAAACAAGGGGGTTTCTGTGGCGTTGCAACCTTAAAAGTTGTTAAATGACAGTGACCAAGTAAAAAAGAAAAAAAACGAAAAAGAACAAAGACATTTGACCGACTGCATGCCTCATGTCCTTACCTCCCTCTATTAGCGTTGCCCCTGTCATTGAAGAATGCAGACTTCCCTCGGTTGTTACCAAAGCTGCTATAGGTGTCCTTGGCCGTGTTCCAGCCGCCTGCATCTGAGAAATGAAGGAATGAATGAACATAACAGTGGAAGAGGAGAGATTTCATACATTCAATGTTGTTAGTGAAATATGAGCAATCTTTATTTTGAAACTATTTTGATTTTAGGTGTTCAACAGTTCATCTTTCCTGTGGTTCTGATTTTGGATAATAAACATGTTTTTAATGTTCAAAGAAGTATGATGACAACCTGAAAATATAATATCCGTGAACACAGTTAATACCGGTGCAGAGGCATAAAACAAAAGACATTAATCACACTACTGCAGTTTGAAATGTTAATTGGTAAAGATGTTCTCTGACAAATAAGATGTATGCACTGTAATAGAAACTTTAATCTGGGTGCTGTGATGCAGAATCCCACCTTTGTTTTCGAAGCCACCAAATCCCATTGGCTGTGCTGGGATGATGGGGTTGAAGGCTCCTCCTCTGTTACCACGGTAACCGCCTCCGCCACCTCTTCCCCGCTCCATGCGAGGCGGGCCCCGATTAAATGTGTTACCTGCCATGCGGTTGTCATGGTAGCCATTAACAAAGTTGTTGCGCCCTCCGTCCCAACCGACTGTAGGTGGAGAAGGGACAATAAATGATCCAGGTATCAGAGAATACGTCACTAAACTCTGAGATTGTTTCAGTTCTTCACAATGACAAAGTGATAAAGATTATTTTATATCTCTGTAGAGAAAGAGGTAATAAAAATTAAAAAAAAAATCTGGTTTTTGGAGGGAGTTTTCTAAAGATATCTGTTTGAAGCAAACAAATGAGGAAGAGGAGGTAGAAGTGCAGCGAGAAACTTACAGTTGGCTGGAGGCGCCATGGCGTAGACACCTTGTCGACCAGCGGCGAAGGCATTTCCTGCTGGATGGGAAGAAAGTGCTTCAATCGTGATTTTCCCTCAGTGACAGATACAGTTAATAAAGGTGCCTTGTGGAGTTTTAGGCCACTTGTAGCATCTCACAGATTTGATTTCACAATGAGGAATGTTTTGGCCCATATCCTGTCGACGGGTTTCAAAGTATTGCACTGACGAAAAGAAGAAGAAAAGCGGACGCTGGGATGGAACAGTGCACGATTTCAAACGTTCACAAAATCTGGGCTTTGTGAATGTTAGGTAGGAGGTAAATAGGAAAACTCCACAGGACAGCTTTAACTAAACCTCACTCACCATTTTTGGAAGCATCTTTGTTCCGTAAATGCGGAGGAATGTATCGCCCTGTAGACAGAGACAACATCAGTGACTGAGTTTCCTTCCTTTGAGGTCTCAGAATCTGACTGTACAATATAAATAAAGACACTCAGTGACTGTGGCGACCACTGATCGTGAAACTACAAAATGCAAAAGCATTTTAATTAAGATATTTAAGATGCCCTGTAGACATGCTTTGATTTATCCACAAAACGTATGCTCCTTGGTTTGAAAAAGTATTCTTTTAGCTGTCCTGTGCGCACCTTCTCTCTTTAGAATTCACTTAACCATTGATTTTGTAAACCTTATCCTTATTATATATTATTCATTATCTTCTTCACATGCATGATGACCTCTATACTCCTCTTATTGGCAGACAACTCCACCTCTGTCTAAACGGCAACTCACCAGGCCACGTGAAACCCACACTTGCCCAAGACACGGCAAGGGTCCAGCACATAGCATTTGGGGGCCATGTCTTTAAAGGGTTATGTTTATCAGGGTACTTTTTGTGCAAAACACAAGAGCACCAGTGACTTGTAGAAAGGAATTTGTGATCGTAGAAAATGTTGTGCTTCCTAAGTTGTTCTTTAGGAATAGCTCCAGTCCTGCTAGCATGGTTAATTGATTGTGGTGGAAAGATGTTCATGTTTGTGAGTGTGTGTGTGCACATGAACTAAGAGAAAAACAAACAAAATAAAAATAGGAATACATTTTGCCTCCTTACTGCTATTGCCTCCAATTTGTCCATCAGCAGCACTCAAGTCGAGGACAGCGAGCTGGAGAAAGAGAGACAAAGAATTAGGACAAACAATTAACACACACAATGCTTCATCTATCCTTCACCCTGATCCAAGTGTTTCCATTGAGGTCTTTTTACTCCAAATTTTTTAAATACACGTAAAATACCTGAGTGGAAATCACTCACGGCCTACATGTACATGTCAAAGACTGTATTTAAAAGATGGAGAGCTCCCAAAAGCGAAGCCAAATCATTTTGATGATTCAGTATAGATTGTTAACCCTGCCTCCTACATGCTGGCAGATGGGACATACCTTACAACCTAAAAAAAGTCAAACCATACATTGTAAATTAAGATGAACGTGACTGCTCCGCAAGACTGAAGCCAAAGCATCTCAGCAGTATAGGTCATAAATCCCACCTCCTCTATGTTAGCAGATGTCCATTTTTCTGGTAAGTTCGTTTTAATGAGTTATTTGATGCTATAGAAATGAGGTGACACATCATGATTGACAGTTGAGACTGACTCACGATTGGTTGCAGGATCTTGATTCTATATGTGCAAGATGGCAGCGCTATCTGGGATGTTGCCTTTTCATTTCTTAATAGGAGGAGGAAGTGGAGATGCCTCTTCCATAATTAGTCTACGACCAATAAACCTCAAATTCAGGTGGTTTTTAATCACAATTAAGTGCGTTCAAATGTTTATTTTTTAGTAAATATGTCAAATGGGTTATTTAATGCCATAAAACAGGGTGAGACATCATGTGTGACAGCTGAGGCCGACACTCGATTGGTCGATTGCCCCATCTCCAGATGACATCATCGATGCAAGATGGCAGCTCTCCTATCCTGGATATTGTGGCTTCATTTCCTGTCGTCCATCTTTATAATACAGTCAGTGGCTGATGTGCATTTGATGAGAGGAACCTGTGGGTACACTTGAGCAACATTTAGCTCAGAAAGGACCAGCTTCTGCATTAAAGCATCGTCAGTGCAGATGCATTTGTGTGCATCCTGAACGAGACAAGACGCTGTTCGCGTTAATCAAATCACTCCCTCGCAGACACTTTGCCTGTTACACGTTCATCTCTGAAACACCACCTGGGAACATAAAGTACTTTTTGTGGAGTCTGACACACACACATGCACCAACGTTGCTGGTGACGCAGATTATATTTTTTAGAACGGGACGCAGCGGAGACGAACTATGCATCGCTGCGTATTGCGAGACGGGCGGTGCGCCACGGTGTCAAACGCCGCATTGTTTGCGTGTCAGTCCCGCAAGCTGCATCTCCGCATACCTCCATTTTATTATTGTATCGAGCCGCACGACAAACGCAGTGGAGATAATAGTTCAGGGGTGCGTTTCATGTGCTCACACGGGAGGCCCGACGGGAACACACGGACGTCACTCGTTCTGTAGCATCAAATTAAACTGTATTAGCTTATCCGCATGCTAAGCTAACAAACACGTGTATAAGTGATGGTCAATGTTTTCAAATTAATGTTGACGTAACACTCGTAAACTAATAAACGAATCCACATATTCTCCACATCCTGGTGTCTTATCCCCGCCCCGCCGCTTTAGGTCGCCTGGGTGCGGGAATGAAGCGCACCCGTGGCCAGCTAGCACGATAGCATCTGGTTAACGGTGGATTTTAATGGAGGGGCTAGCCGGCAAGCTAACATCCATCCCTGCTATTTTAACACTTTACCCCAAAAGCCTGACGCTGCAACACGCGTGGAAGGGACGCGGCTCACCTGCTGCTCCAGGCCGTGGGCATTCTCGATGGCCACATGACTCATAACTATGGAATATGGAGGAAAAATGTTGTCGTTGAAGATGGGGACCTCTTTGTTTGCCGGGGGTTGTTGGACGCGCTGTTGTTTCTTCCCTGCGCCGTTTCCGAGGTTTCCACGGCTGACAGTTGCTTCTCTGGCTCTCGGCGGTCACGCGTATCCGTGTCCGGTGCTAGAGTTGAATTTAACGTTGCGGTGATTTGCGGGATCTTCGTGCAAACTCAGCTGTTGTTCAGTTTTGCGCTGCTAGCTTCTGGGATGAGAGGCTGTCAAGGTAGCGCGGGTGAAACGGCAAAGCATATCCGGTGACGCCAAAATAAAGGTTATCCAAAGAGCGTCAGTCGATCTGTTAATGTGCTCGATATGTACCCAATTTAAAATGACATCAAATTGATGGGGTGTAATAAATCCCAATACAGACAAAACAAATATGAATACCATCTTACTCAACCAGGGGGAGTTTTACTTACTAATATGACAATTTAACTGAAAGTCACTCTAAGGTATATCTATGGATCTAGATTTATTCTTACATGTGTATAGCCATGATAATTTAAGCCTTTTACATGAGGAATAACAAAAATATTCCAAAGTTTTATATACAGCCTAAATCCCCTTATTCCGGTCTGCTGTCGGCTAACACAAGCTAACTTGACTTGTGTCATAGTTAATCCAGATACCGCGAGACTTTAATCTCAGTTTGTCGTGACGTCACCGATATAATTTCAGAGCCATGGTTGAAGGAAATTTAGTTTTTGTAGTTTTCTTGTTCATTTCAGGTCAATATGACCTGTGGAATGTGAACTTGATCTTTCACATGTGCCTCCAAGACCCAGTTGACACCTGGTTAAACATGCAATTATATCTATATATCTATATTTGGATTTGGTAAAACTGATGTTAATGCAAGTGTAAATGCATGCAGAGTATTTTATTAGAATATAAGCAAGCAAATTAGGATCAGATAAATCTGGACATAATTGAGAAAATAAAATTATATTAATTATTAAAATAAATAATAGCAATACTTATTCATATACATGCAGAGACTGGTGATGTGTCCACACATAGATTAGACGTTACTAACCAGTATATTCAGTAAACCTGATTTAATCCTATTTATCATGGGTTTAATTCGTCTTAATATTCTTTATGATGCTGCTGGCTGGTAGCTGGGTTGCATGATGGGAAATGTAGTCTTTTTTGTTCAAACCAAATAAAGGAAAACATTTCTCATAGCTTCCACCTTTATCTTGTTTATGATCCCGCCCCAAATTGAAGAAAATTTGACTTTTTAGTTTAGAGGCAGGGTTTATGACCTATACTGCAGTCAGCCACCAGGTGGCAACTGAGATGCTTCGGCTTCACTGCAGCCTTGTCATTGGTCTTTATATTTAGTCTATAGCTGAGATATTTGCATCATGTAAGTTTCCCGTATGATTACTCAATTTAGTATAATTTTGTTCGCTGACTGCTTTGATTGCTTTTGCACCTTTATTCTGTCTGAGTCTTATTCCACTTTTGTTTGACGATCATCAGTTTTCTTGAGGGATACGTTGACATTTCCTGAAGACACCTGAATTGTGCAGCAGCCGCTTCAGGACGACATTTAACCGGAAGACAACCGGGCAAAAAATCTCCAGCCATTCTTGTCATTGCTTTGCAGTTGCCTCATGTGGGATGGGTTTACCCTGTAACTTTCCACTTCCAGTCTGTAACTTTCCACTGCAGGAGAGGCTCTTTGGTAATCACCTCTTAACTGACTGAGTGGCGGCTTGTTTGCTCGCTGTGGGGCTTTTAAATAGCATATGAGAAATCTGCTTCACATGCCATGACGTGCTGGTTCATGACATGTAACTGCCTCAGGTGTGAAGTTTTACTTAAAAATCGCTCAGGTTTTGCTTATGCATTCACAGAGGTCTTTTAAACTGCAGGTAAAGACGTATACCGTAGATGGACCAATGTGGTGGACAGGTAAAAAAAGATGACTTGTTTTTACAGTGCACATGTACCCGACTTTAAACTGCTGGATGTCCCTCTTTCAAAATTCGAGCTCTACATCATAGTGGATTTTCTTTTCATCCTCTGTCAAGCACGTCAGTTCAGAGAAAGCAGACGAGGCCGAGCAGGTGGTTTCCCGAACACTCAACAGTGTTTAACGTACAACAGCTCTTAGGTACACATTCTCGTGGAGGGCTTTAAATGGAGCAGAACGACCATTTTGGTTAGTTGTTTGCTTTCCATTTGGAGACCACCTGCGGGTGCCAAAAGGTGTCAAGTTCAACTGAGACTACTGTTGTGCCATGCAGTTGAGGGAAAGAGCAATTGCATCATAGGGTAAATATTTCTGATCTCACCACATCTCAGAAAACGATGAAGCAATTGAATCCCATAATGAATCTGGTACAAATACAGTGAGCAGCATTGACTGAGACATTTAACGACAGGAGGCTGACTGAGGTGGGTCCAACCTTTTATTTTTAAATTGTGCAAAACAAATGGTGTAAAAACCCTACCAACAAATGCAGGAAGACACATTCCTGTCTCCCATAGAATAGATTATAATGTACCTTTTTGTAGTGTATATCCTCACCACTGAGGTGATTTTATAGTTTGGGTTTCATTTCCACAGCTTAAAAACATTTCTTACAAACAAACAAACATAATAACATCACAATTCACCTTTGAATTCATAAAAACTATTTGAGTGGAAGGTAGTGCTCGAGTTGTTCAAAGAGTAGAAAAAACATGACAAGCTCACATTAAATGCTGATTTTGTGCAGCTCAGGAAACATTGCAACACCATTCATCAGTTTGAACACCAACACATGTAGAATACATCATTCATGTACTATAATAATAAGGTATCATCTCCAATATTATATGTCCAGTTGAAAATTACTGCTCTTTCAAGTACAAAACATGAAAAAAAAAAACATAAAACACAGGGAAAGTTACATTCACTATGAATTTCCATATCGTGAAAACATACCCATGGGGACAAATTCAAGAATATGTCACACAACAAAAGAATATACTAAGTCACAGTCAATCATAAATTCATTTGAGATTTTAACTGTTTCAAATGCAGTGTGTCACATTTACCAAAAATATATATTTATCCCCGTCATGAGAAAAGTTACACATAAAACCATCCATGCATCCCAATCTGTGCTTAGCATAGTGCATGCTACCCGCAATGACAGCATTTACATTCTAACGTGAGCATACAGCACTGTAGTGTCATTGCATGTCCAATAAAGTGAGGTTTGAAATCAAAAATGTGTGCATTCAGTAATTCCCTGCACAAAACTGTAAAACATGGCCAGAAATATTCAAGATATTAGCATTAGTTGTTAGGCTGAGAAAAGCAAGCTGAGCACCATCATTGGCTGATCAGCTGCCAGTAAGCAAAGCCCCTGACATATACCAAAGCCCCTTAGGTTACTTCTACCTTAGTAGTTGTCTTGCCCTGCTAGGAAGACACACATATCGTTTGGCCAAGCAAAGGAATGATAATGTGTTTACTAATGTTGATGAAGTACATGATAAATCACAGGAGAATGTGGGGTGCTCAAGCTTTCCTGGGTGTTTTGCTAATGTGTGAAAGTAATTCATTACCGAGGCCCACGGTTTGGAGTTAATGAAGCCTATAAGGAGAAATAGATGAACAAAAAAATGCCCACAGAGCAAATAACCACCATCCCTATGTTCAGGATGATTCTGGTTCGCCGAGGTTCATGGAGAAGCTCATCCACCATCCTCTCATGTTCCTTAGCTGTAACGACTTGATCTCCAGATCCTTTCTCCTTGAAGCAACACACACACTCTAAAACCCTCATACACCTCCCAGGCTCCGCTCCTCCTGCTTCAAAGCAGCCCCCCCCTTCCTCCTCCTCATCCCTCCCTCCTCTTCCGTCGCCTTCTGCCATTTTGGGTTCAGTAATCACTGTATAGCAACCATCCTGGATTGGATGGTGGGTTTCTATGTTAGTAGCTGTGACAGTAAGTGATTCAGAATTTTCATGATTGGTTTCAATGCCATTGTGCTTGTTAAGGTGGTCTGTGCACTTTTCTTTACCAAGAACACTGTCTCCATTTAGGTTTGCATAGTAAAGAGGCTTCAAAGTATGGATTTCTTCTTCAGCCTTTTCTTTTTCTTGCTGTTTTAGCTTCTTTCTCTTGTTCAACCCCCACAGAGTAGTTGTTCTGATTTGTTCTTTTGTTGGTGGAGCAGTGCAGAGACTCACAAAAACAGCCACTAAAGCTGACACCCAAAACAAGACGACCGCCACATACATGAAGTGGACATCTTTGATGAAAGACGGCCGCTCGTCAGGCTGGTCACAGAGTGGCTCCCGGTAAACAACTGCTAGCACCAGGCGCAGCGCTCCGATTGTGAACCCCACCATCCCACCCCAGAAGGCCCCCGTCTCGTTGCAGCGATGCCACAGGACTCCAAGCAAGAAGAGAGCAGCTACAGGTGGAGTCAGGTAATCTGATACTTCTTGGATGTAATAGAACATCTGGCCTCCCTGCATCTCAATGATGACGGGTACCCACGCAATGCTGATGATCACCATGACAACCACAAACAGTCTTCCAACCATCACCAGCTCTCTTGATGACGCCTTCTTCCGTAGCATCTTGTAAATATCCAGCGTGAATATGGTGCTCGCTGAGTTGAAGATGGAGTCCAAGTCGCTCATTAGAGCTGCAATCATGACAGCCATCATCAGGCCGCGGAGGCCGACGGGCATCACCGACATGACGAGCCGCGGGTAAGCCACGTTGCTACAGCCAGCCGCAGAGCCGCACACTTCCATGCAGTGCTCTGGACTGATACACGCCAACTCATCAGCAAAGAGGATCCTGGAAATCATCCCTAGCATAACAATGATAAATTAATCAGATGTACATAATCAACAGCCAGGATTCCAGGTGTTCAAAAAAATCAATCAATGTTACTACCTGGGAGGACTATGATGAACATCGGCAGGATTTTCAAGAAGCCGGCCATGAGGGTCGAACCTTTGGCGTGGGCGATGTTCTTGGCTGCCAGAACCCGCTGTACAATCACTTGATCTGTACACCAGTACCTGGAACACATAGTGAGGGTCATTAGAGGCGACAACTAGTCTGCAACAAAGTCAAGCTGCATTGTGGAACCCTACGACTTCATGGAAAGTCTTGGACAATTACCAGATGGAGGCAGGAGTCTGGCCCAGCAAAAACCCAGGCCAAGGCAGGTCTGGATCCCTTGGTCCTCGAAGGATCCTCAATGCATCTGGTTTTGGGTTGAGGTGGTGGTGGCAGGTATCCGAATACGTCAGATTGGGTGAAGACAGCAAGATGGCAGTGATGTTTGGCGACGCCTGCATGTACTTGATCCTTACCCCTTAAAATGACATTGAAGGAATTGGTTAACAATTTGGGAAAGTACACGGTAACATGGTTAAAATGACCTAACTTCAATATACTTCAGACCTTCAAGTCCGCCCACTTTGACGAGGCTGATACCGGTGAGACACAGTGCTCCGATGATCATGAGGAAAGCCTGGACTGTATCCGTGTAGATGACGGTGACCAAACCTCCAGTGACTGTCAGCAAAGCGGTCATGGCAATGAGCAGGACGATTGACAGGTAGAGGTTCCACCCCAGTGATTCCTGGATAAACAAGGCTCCGGCATAGAGGTCCACGGACAGCTTGGTGAAGGTGTAGAGGACGAGAGACAAAGCTGCAAAATACACCTTCAGTCGCCTCCCTCCGTAGCGTTTGGACAGATACTCTGGCATGGTGTAAACCCCAGACTGAATATAGACAGGGATGAACAGCCAACCTAACAATTGTAGTAATAACAGGGCATTTAACTCCCATGCAGCAACGCTTAACCCGCTTGCCGCACCGGATCCAGCAAGTCCAATAAAGTGCTCGCTTCCTATGTTGCTGACAAACAGAGAAGCTCCGATAGCTGCCCAATTCATGGAGCGTCCGGCGAGGAAGTAGCCGCTCACTGTGTTGTGATTGGCTTTCCGCATGGCCAGGAAGCCAATCGCCAGCACCAGGACAAAGTAGATTGCCACGACTACGATATCTGCCACTTCCATGGTGGCAGCCATGTTTGAATGTGGCTGTTGAAAAGTTAATTTTGAAGAGTAGGGCTGTTGTTTCCTGATTGCACTTTAAATCAAGTATTGACACACTTTCTAACAATTAATGTGGAAAATGTTTCTTTGATGGGTGGGAAACAAATTAATCATAAACATCTATCTGCACATTATTATAAATACACATGACAAAGCAATTTTAAAAGGGATAGCCTGCGATTATTCTTCCTGTAAGTTTCAGATCCTTTTTAGTGAACCTCAGCTCTGGGAATCCACGCAGGTTGTGGCTTGGCAGCTTAAAAAAACGGGGTGCATTGTATCAGAGTTTCCACTGAGGCAGCCAATAGAGAGAGAGGTCATCTTGATCCTGCAACAGAGAGCAGATGCACGAAAAAAAATGTATCTCCAAAGCAATGCAAATTATTCTGTAGGATCAGATAATAGGAAAACTCTACAGTGGAAAACATGCAGCTACATCACAATAAGTTATTGATTCTTGATCTTCAACTTAAGAAGTGTCGTCCGAATTCATCAGCACCACACTGGTTGTATAAATGATGCTCTTATCATGAAAGAATCCATTGCTCTGTCAGCAGTAAAGATGAATCAACTTGTTTATTTGACTTGTTAGATGAGCCAAGACAAGTCAAACTGCTTCAGTTACACAAAGGAATTTGGAGTTTCCGAGAGATTGACAACCCTTTTGAACCGCACTTAACAAGCAAAATGCAGGTTAATGAACTGATATCAGCAGAGGTGAGGGGTCACTTCTGAGCGGCTCTCTAGTAAATCCCTCTGTCAGCAGTGGCATCAGTCGCCTTGTTGCAGGACTGTAGTATCAGGGTGGCTGTTTGTTTGTTTGATGTGAGTCTGCTCTGGGGAGGACAACTAGTCTGTGGAAAATCTAAATCTCTCCACACTGATTCAATCACTTTACTTCAGCATCAGGAAAACTTTCCACTGCGACAGGAACAATGTCACCAGTGGCATTTCCTCACCCCAAAAAATGCAGAATTGTCAATGATTGCAGAGCTCCTCTGTTGATGCTCCATTAGTTAATATTATATTTAAACAAGTACAGACTACAAAGTACAAGTACAACACTAATAAGATCTCCTGAGGGGAAACTTGGTGTATAAGTCAATCTATCTATCTACCTATGCATGTAAAACATTTGTTATAAATAAAATTAAACTAATCTTTTCTAAAGGACTTTTCTGCACTTGATTACGTTATAACTAGATAAGAGTTAAGTGTCATATATGCAGCCTATACAATTTCTAATAGACTTTTCTGCTACTGCACATAAGAAAATAATGAACAGACATATATATATGTATATATTATTTTGATAACATTTATTTATTTGTATTATAGGATTGTATACTATAGCTGGCCCTAAATGTTATAATGCATGCACTTAATTTGAGTTATCTTTCACATATGCAGGCTATAATATGTCTATATTCTTCTAAAGGTACTTACAATACTAACATACAATAATATGTAATATAAGTTCTTATGCAGTTTTTTTTATCTGTTACTGTTAAAACTGCAATCCATTAATTCATCATGTTTATAATAAGAATAAGAATAAAATGTATTTACATGGTACTTTTCTTAGGATAAAAGGCAACTCTACGTATTTGTTTTTACATTAAACAATAGAGCATAAGTTTAAATGGAGAATACAGTTGGTATGAATGAAAAAGTTACTGGAGCTGCTCTGTTTCTCTTCCTCTTGTTAAACAGCTGATCTCCGCGCTGGTCGCACTTTCAGTTGAATTTCAGAGCTTCACACTGACACTCACCTGCTGTTCTGCTACTCCAGTCTTCTCCCAGTTTGCGTGAGAGGAGCAAAGTTGTTCAGAAACACCTCGGGACTGGTCTGAGCTCCAGTCCTCACTCTAATAGCGGCAGCTGGAGACCCCGCCCACTTTTGCATCATCATCATCAGCACCTGGGTGGAGGATCAACCACAGATGATGATGATGATGAAGATGATGTCTCCTATCAGTGATGCAGTTCAATCCTTATTTTGCACTACTCATCCTATCCACTGCATACTTTGTAGTAATGTGTACTATGTTTTGAGTACTTACTATGTTGCGTACTTATATGTTCTGTTTTTGCATACTTGTATGTCCTGTGTGCTTATGTTTACACCTAGGATCAGAGAGAAATTTCGATTCATTTCAAACCTGTATATGTTTTAATTTCAAACCTGTATATGTTTTAATTGTGTCACTTTACGGTTTCATAAAATAAATAAAAAGGATAAAATATACATATAAATAATCCAACCATAGAAAAAGAATAAAGGTGAGATTTTAATTTACATTGATTTACTCAGAATAGGTTAACTTCATGATATTGTGCTGCACTTTTATTGAAGACATCTTCATCATTTTCTATTCTTCTTCTACCTATTTCCTGTAACGTTATCACCCTCTATGGCATCTTGTCATCCCATAATGACTGTACTTGACATGTTGTTACGTTAAGTCGTTCCAGTTCATGACCCCATCACCAAACCAAACATCCTCCCACATGGTTTTAATGAGAGACAAGCAGCGGACACTAATCACTCACTCACTCACACACACACAATTATTAAAACGTAATAAATGGTCACTCAGTAAAGTTGACAAGTTTAATAGAAAATACTGTCGGCACGATAAACTCTGAAGTGATTTAGAAGTCATTGAATTTGAGTATTATTGTTTTATTTCTATGTGAATATTTTTATTCCATGTTAACTATATGAGCCACATTAAAAAATATTCACGTTGCATCATAAAGGTTAAAATAAAGGTCAAAATAATTTTAGTGCAGGATTATAAATAAATATTAAGATGTTAATATAGTGTGGATATAAATGTGAACTTAAAACCTACATTTTTTTACTCGACATACAATAATAATGAGTTAGTTGCGAAATGTGGAATAATTTTCAGTTTCAAGTGTTTGACTGTAGATGGCGCCACAGTTCTTCTGATCAAATGGCCCCACTGGGTCTGTGCTGGACTGCTCCTGTTTTATTCACCTGAAGTGACTCTGGCCTCTGATTTATGACTGATAATGAAACCACCCTAAAGTACAACACTAACATCAAGTATTATGAGACTGGGACATTTAAATCAGATTCAATGTCAAATTCTGCGTCAAATCTTAATCTCAACCT
Source organism: Verasper variegatus (assembly GCA_026259375.1). Lineage (NCBI taxonomy): Eukaryota > Metazoa > Chordata > Actinopteri > Pleuronectiformes > Pleuronectidae > Verasper > Verasper variegatus. The sequence continues at coordinate 25,037,312 of CM048038.1, read as the reverse complement.
CCAGTTAGATTCTCTACAATCTGTTCTGCCTCCCCACGTTTCTTCAAACTTTAAATGTCGCTTCACAAAGGCTGGAGACAGAGACACGACACTCTTTTCTTTACCCGTCAAACAATAATGGACCATTTTTGTGGTGAAACACCAAGTTGAAATTGAAAGAAAACCCGACACTGTCAATCAAATACACACAAACGGGTATCCCTGCTGAGGGAAACCAAAACATCAGATAAAAGAAAGTTTTCACACGCTGCATTTAATCTCGTCCCGCAGCATCTCCGCCAGCCCACAACACGTCTGCATTCAGCTGATTGACAGACTAAGAAAAACAGCCAAACATGACTTCTTGGCTTCTTTGAGTATTTTCTGAAGCTGAAGAGTTGATGATGTTCAGGCTACAACAACACAGATTGAAAAGTGACGCCAGCCTCCCAGAGATCATGCACATACATCCTGCGTTATATATTCACCCGTAAAGGAAACAATAAGGTTTCTTTACTTGTAGTTTTCTGGAAAATGTATGGACCCAATTTTCTGGACATTTTCCCTGGAGCTCGCTTTTTACGTATGAAGAACCCTGCAGGAGATTGTTTGCTTAAAATGTTCAGGAAAGGAGTTGTGTCTGCAGGAGAAAAACATGACGTATAAATTCCATAGCGGAAATCACATTTTTAAAAAGGGACCAGGGGGGCCATACACGATTGTTGTTACTGGTTCTTGTTCTGGGGGCCCTCTCTCAGCTTGGGGCCCCAGGTAATTGTCTGCTTTGCCTACCCTGTTGCAACGCCCCTGTACACCATGCCAGATTAAGTGCATTTCAGAAAATGTTGACCCATTTCTTTGGATACGCCTTGTCGGAGGGGCTTTGTCCCAGAATCAGCTTTATGATGCATGGTCTTAAATAATGTCATGTTTAATCAACGTATCATAAAGTTAACGGGACAGAGTAAAGACTGGGAGGGAGTGTGTGGGTTGATCAGGGTTCTGGTGCCACTTTGTCAGATTTGGCTTGAACCTGCAGGATGGAAAAAGAGATGTCTCTGCAGCACAGAGGAGAAGGAGAAGAAGAAAGAGGAGGAGGAAGAGAAGGAGGGCGCTATTCTTCCTCTCACACAAACAGGAGCCGAAGTGCTCAGAGTTGCTGCCGATGGCAGATGGTGGAAGGAATGAAAGGCAGATGGAAAAATCACTTCCAACATGTTTATCATCATCAAGAACTGTGTGTGTGTGTGTGTGTGTGTGTGTGTGTGTGTGTGTGTGTGTGTGTGTGTGTGTGTGTGAGAGAGAGGGGGGACGACGATTCCTCCAGGGTTAATGAAAAATGTGATTTAGACTTTTTCTAAAAACAGTCATGCTGGTGTGAGAAAGAGGCTTTACACCGAGAGCATGTCGGCTGGATATCGTTTTCATCTGGGGAACTTAAGGATTTTTTATTATGTCCACCAAGAAGTTTATATTTTTCGCCAAGCTGGAATTGCTGAATCTTAAGCACTAATGCATAAAACTCTTAATCGATTTTCAATAAATGTAATTTTCTGTTGATCAATTTATCGATTTATTAGATAATCTCATGCTTATACTAAAAGTCTCGGCATCTTAAGGATCTTAAAAAAAACGACCCTAAAACTGATGATTACAACTGAAAGTACTCGGGTTATAACGTGAGAACCACTTAGCATTATACAACCATGGTAATACATGTATGTCACCCTGGTAATATATGTACATTTTTGGCAGTTGCTATAGCAATACGTGCGTGTGAGGGCTGTGAGCGGAGAAAGTGAGGCAGCTGACAAACTTGAGAAACGCGGATGACTTTGTGACCTCGGCAAACACACTCCTGACAGCACTGTGTGTGTGTGTGTGTGTGTGTGTGTGTGTGTGTGTGTGTGTGTGTGTGTGTGTGTGTGTGTGTGTGTGTGTGTGTGTGTGTGTGTGTGCACCAGAGGAAAAATAAAAGACAAACTCCTGGGTTGCAACACAAAGTTATGGAAGAGGAATCCAAAGAATAAAGATCTATTTCACTGCTACAGCTCAAACCACTTAAATCATTTACTAGCTTGTCTGTACTGCGGCACATCAGCACAGTTTGAGCAGAAGCATGAAAAACATATTGCACAGCCAAATCGTGGTTAAACAGCAGGACAGCGCAGTTGGTCTCTTATCGCCCCCTGCTGGGAATTTGCTTGGCGATTGCTACAATTTTGGGCGAAAATTGTACCAGTATTTGAAGTCGTAAATCAATCATATCTAAACACACAGCAGTGGTAATGTTGATTTTAGATTCAGTGTCATTTCAGTTCCTGAGGACATTTTGTTAACATCATAAATTAAATCATAGAAAAAGGACGCTCCTAAAAACTGCAGAACTTGCCAGAGAAATGTCACATTTTTAAGTTTCCTTCATTATCAGAGTAATCCAGTGATTGTTGTCCAGTGGCACTGCACTGGTTACTAGAACTCTTATTAACATTTCTCCTCTGTCCATTCATCAACAGATATGTGACCTGAGCACGATGGAATCATTCTGAGTCACGATTGAGATGCTCCACTTAAGTTATATATAAGTTGTAATAGGAAGGCAGCTGTTGTGATCAACAAATGAAGGATCTTACTGAGCTCACTCACTCAGGAGGCCATCATGCTGTATGTTTATGTTCATAGCAACACAGGCTGTGACCTCAGATTCAAGTGAGCGTGGCTGCAGCTGTTAAAACAATGGTTTGACACAACGTGGGTCACGTTTGTGGAGATTTGTCGATGATGGAGATGCGCAAATAAATCTCATAGCATGAATCACACCTTAATACTGATTGGAAATATAATATAATATAATGGCATTAACTTTTATTTGGAAATCGGTTTTACTAAGTAAATTCTTCTTCTCATCAGTGGAATTAGGTTTGTCCAGGATTCAGTCCAAGGTAAAGTTACAGAGAAAGAAAAGAAACACACAGAGAGAAGTAAGAGGCTTCAGTCCAACCTCTCTCACTCGCCTCTCAGTTCTGCTTTTCACTGTTTTTCATTCCCTGAATGTCCCATCTCAGTTGATTTAAATAAGGGCGTCTTATTGTCTAGGGGACATCTGATCCTCTCCCTCACACACACACTTGCAAACATGCTGACACCAAACACTAGCTCAGCTTTTTTTTTGAGAGAGAGAAAGGTTGACAGATGAAGAATAAACCTCATTCTTTCTGTTTCCTACTTTTTTAGTTTTTTCTCTGTCTTTGAAGTCACAATTGATGCATTGGACCAGCGCTCAGAGCTCTTATGTAACTCTGTGTGTGTGTGTGTTTACATGAATTTGACTTGGTAACATTTTTCTTCAAGGGCATTGTGATTCATTAAAGGCTGATTATAAAACCAATTGTATTAGAAGGGAAAGCTCCCAGTATTTGGTCAAACTTGTGTTTGAAGCTGAGAGATTCACTCCCAGCTGCAAATTTGTGCAGTGCATAAATCAGTTCTGTATAAGAAGATGTATGAGGTTCTAAGATTTCCAATGAAAATATCCTAACCAGGTCCAGCCCAAATACTTCTGTGTCCCTAAGTAGGAAAAAGAAGCCATGACCGAGGTGAGGGGTCCTGATAGAGATGGTGTGGTTACTTTCATTGCCCTGTTCTCCAGCACCAGAGTCTTGGATGGCTTAAAGTACTATGTCATTATCATCGGTAAGAGAAGGCAGATGAGTTCTATGAGCTGCTGTTGTATAGAGAGAGAAGTGGAGGGGGACCAGGGTGCAGCCTTGTGGAACTCCTGTTCCCCAGGAAGAGGAGCAACCCATGTATCTTCAAGTGTTAATTTTTCTGATAAGTTTGGTTTCTTAATTAGTTATTAGATGAAAACTGGGGGAAATGTCATGATTGATCGATCACTACTGCACAGATGTCAGCAAAAGATGGTGGCACCAGAATTTTAGCAACAGCAAACCCAGAAATAGCTGCTTTTCTCTGTCCGATTCACCCCCACGTGGGGGAGCGTGTGTATACAAAGATTAATCCTGGGTTCAGACGGTCATCTGGACCATCTGAGTGATGAAGGCCAGTCAGCTGCTGTATGCAGAGAACCTGACCTCAGTCACCCTGAATGTGTGTGGACCTAAATAACCCCCAAAGCTCCAGTGGTCACATTCACATTCATGCTTTAATGATCGAGGACACAGAGGGAAAATAAACTGTCCCTGCCACACATCAAACAGCGTGACCCCCCCCCCCCCCTGCAAACTGAACTTATTGTTCATCAACAGAATCAATCACAGAGACAAGCTTCTTCTCTGTAACACACATATTGACTTTACTATAAACAGAAAGGCCCGAATGCAACATATGTCACTATTAGAGACATTAGTAGACACATAGATTGAGACACATGGTAAACTGCCATAACTTAAAGCAATTTAAATCATCACTGAAAACTTTTATAACCTCAGATGCATTGTAAGGTCCCATATCTGCATTGAAGTTACTGAAGTAAATACATCAGTGAATTAAATAGGTAGCAGTTGTTTTTCTGTTATTTCTACTATTGATAAAACTTCTGTAAAATCATTCTGAATGCACATTGTGACATTATACAAAGAATATATATATGCCTGTAAATTTGCATTATAACGTGTTGCAAATACATCAAAATGTGTTTGAATGAAATGTTGCTCCTGCAAAACCCAGAGGAAATACCTTTCAGTGATTCACTCTACAGGGAGATGTTAAACTACAGTTAAGTTTCTGAAGGCAAAAAATAAAAACCGTGGTGCCTTCTGGGAGTTCTGGGTCGAACGTCCAGGTCTCTGAGGATCACCGTTGCGAGGGTTATGTTTAGAATGTATCCTTGGTTTCGTTCAGATTCATGAAACTGTAGTAAACCCTCAACTCCCAGTATCTAAGACTGGTTCTACTGGGCATCTTACTGCCTGAGGCAGTTGCTGTAAATACACAGCCAGTTAAATAAGAGCGAGAAAGACTGAAGTGTGGAGAAGTGGCTCTTGCTCGTTATTATATAACCCACATGAAGACATTGATTTGAAAGGGGTTAGTGTTAGTTAGACCAAAATTAGTGATTTAAATGCAGCTAAATCCACTATAATGAGGCGACTCATTCCAGGAGTTAGCCATTCTGTTATCCACTCACATTGCAGACAAACGCCAGATGTTAGTGAGTTTTTGACCAGTGGAAAATGGGTGTTAGCGTATTGAAAAATCTCCCTTGTGTTGTTTCATCTTCGTTTATTGTGGATTTGCTCCGTGCAGCTGAAGCAGCATCTTTCCTGTTTGCCCGCTGACCTGCAGGGATCGACCACAGTGGGAATAAGCGCGGTGACATGCCTCGATTCGCTCGAGAGTGTGGAGTTAATGCAGTGTTTAATTTCCTAAGAGCACGGTTGACAAAGGAAGGTCTCACACTGAACTATCGGTAATCAGAAGGTGTCGGTGCTGAGATAATGGAGGGCGCCGCTTTAAAATCATCAGCCACTTTAGGCCCCTTCGCACAGAGTGAGCCATTATTAAAAACTCACTATTAAAAGTGATTTTTTTTTGTGTGTGTTTTATGAACCTGAACCTGCTGTTGGAGGCCTCAACTTACGGATGAGTGGTGTCCGCACTTCCAGGAGAGCTAGTGGGTGCCCGGAAATCTGTTTCTTTTGAAGTTTAATGTCTCAATCATTGGTTTCAAGTCGAGCTGGATGCATTGAGGCATGGCTACAGTGTGATTGACAGCGAGAAGTGCCAAACTCAACTTGGAATAAACCCAAGGTTAGAAAATACCAGAATTTTCCTTTAAATGATCATATTTCTTCTATAGTTTGAAAAATAAAAATGTTTTGTTACTTCCACATAAGAGAAAATATACAGGCTCTTCTTCCATCACTGTCTTCAAACATAAATGTCCCAAACCGACTTCCCACTGAAGTTACAGTTACAGTGAATGCACGATGGATTCAAAAAAAGAAAAGACAAGAAAAAAAGCCAAGCTGCTCTTTCATTGTAAATGCAGCTGTAGGCCGTATCGGTGCCGTGTTGGAGGAGATGACCCAGGAGAACAGGAGGAGTTCAAGCAGCACAGACATGCCAGCGTTTTAGCGGGAGAAAGGAGGTTGGCCGTATATTTTACCCTAAGGCACAGTTTGACTTGTATTCTGGTGTGGGGGGACCTAAAAGGAAGAAAAAAACAACTATCCGTGTCAATTCTCCAAGATGCTGCACTTGATCACTTGCAGGCACCCGGCACTGCTGCAGAGCTCAGAAGAATTTATCAATCAATGTTTTCAGTTCGTTCAGGATATTATATCAGTATTATATTGCTCGACAGTGGATTGCTGAGATCTTAGGTTGCATGCATTGCCTTTGTTTGGAAAAAATAATATCGCAGAGCTTCTCTCTTCTGTCTCTGAGGTTGATTTAATGGACTCTATTGTTAGCTCGTGCTATTGGCCGTGCCTCAGGGGTTGTTTTGTTGGTTGACCGGTGGATCCACCACTTTGGTCTTAGAGTGAAATAGCCTGACAAATATTGGATGGCGTGCCAATAAATTTTTAATGATGTGGGATTAATCCCAATACTTCCCTGACTTTTCATTAAGCACCGGCACAGTGTAGGTGTTTTTTGTTCTGAGGGGGAATGTTGAAGTGGATGAAATCTTGTACAAACCATAGATTTCATTTTCAGCTGTCTGGACAATATTAGCTTTCCAACAGTGAAGCCAAATCATCACGTTCGCCCCCTGGTGGCTGGTTGCAGTGCAGGTCATGAACCCTGCCTGCTCCATGTTAACAGATGGTACATGGACCAAACTAAATACTTAAGAAGTAAATTTCATACTCGCCATCGACCAGGTCATGTGAAGAAGCAGGACTGGGTGAAAGCCTCTGCGGCCGCCTGCGTCTCTCAGTGGAAAAGAGGTTAATGTAAGTTTGCCTCAGGCTGAATATGAGCATCCACAGAGCATCATAACAGCCTGATAATGAAGGGTCAGCGTGACAGTGAAGGGATCTGACACTGTGTCTGTATGTTAATACATATACAGTACATTGTTATATTGTTCCATGAGGTGTAAAGTGGAGCAGTTGAGGAAGTAGATGAGTGGATCATAAAACATTCAGTAGAGAAGACAAGAGTTGTAATGCATTCGAGGTGAAAAGCAACTTTAAAGTATTTCATATCTGTGTTAACACTTTTTTGTAGGTGTGAGAGTGAGCAACGTTTTGCATTTTAATCTGCCTTCTTATTGCAGGAATCTGTCTGTAGTACGCGCATCTCTAGAAACGTTTCAGTGCGATTTGGACATGCAACACATTCAGTATTAAGCCATTCTCAGACATAACCTCCGAAGGATGTCTGCAGAATTGGGTCCGGACTTTCTCCGGAGGTTGAAACAGGAGATTCTCAACAGGCGGCGCAGCAGGCAGAGGCTGGACGTATTCATTCTGCTGCGGAGATCACGCGTTTTTGTTTTCAGCAGATTGAAACCGGTGTTGGCTCTAATCCCCCAAAAGCTTTCCTCACATCTTCTTCGGCATCTTCTACATATAAGGCACTGCTTTGTGTCTCTTATGTGTTACAAATGTCAGCCATTAGCTTAACTCAGGTTCTCCTGAGTTGCAATAAAGGGTAATTTAATTTATCTTTAATTAACCTTGAAAATAAGTTGAATAACTGGTCTTAGTTGTAGTTTTGACAGTGAAATTACAGTTGAATGTTTTTCCCTTCATGCATTTCCATTGCCCTCATGTGCTGTGAGGCATGAAACCTCTGTGTGTGTGTGTGTGTGTGTGTGCGTGCAATGAAACAGTATTTAATGGTTGGTGATAGTGTTTGAAGTGTGACATGTTTTCTCCCCCCCCGCTCTCAGGGTTTATGTGACCGTGAAATGCAGCGATTGATGGTGCGTCGACTGTGTTTGCACACAATCGCACTTGACTTGACCCACATGGCCAAGCAGCAGATGTGGGTCACGCCAGGTTAAACATAAACGCGTGTTGATGCACAGAGGAGAGACAATATAAAATAAAAATATTTTTATATTATATCAACGTCAGATAAGGAAAATATCAGTTTGCAGGGTGTACATTTTGCCAAAGTATGACGTTTTAAAATCCTATTCATAACGTCTTTAAAGTGCAAAAGCGCAAATGTTCTGTGAGCAATGTTTAATTATATATTAACATATATCTTAAATGTTTGAAGTCGTATTTGATTATTTATCATTGGTTCACGTCTGCATCAGATCACCCAGCGGTGACACTTGATGTTAGACGTCCATGACGGAGGCACAGAGCATGTGAGGAGTTCATGCCCGCACGGTGACCTGAGTGCAGTGGGTCAACACTTCTGCACGGCTGCGTAAGCTCCAATAAAACGAAGAATTTCCTTTAAAATTCGAGCTCTGTGTAAATCCAGGGCCGAGGCACGCCGTTTGATGAGTTGCGAGGCTTTTAAAGTGATGGGGGCGATGTGTTGGCTGAGGATTACAAGGTCGAGTCAGGTTTTTTGTATGACTTTACAAGTGGATGCCGTTTACCTCTGGGTTGCCGACTTGAATCTCTGCATCAGTTGTGTTAATCTACCTTAGATTCTAAGGTAATTTTATTGATTATTCACATAAACACAACAGTACATGTATAGAAATCTTACTGTGTTTGTTGTGTTGACCATTTAAACATGAACTCCACTGTGGAGTTCATGTTATCCCCATTGTGCGTGTGTTGAGTGTGCAAAAGCCGATGGGGGGCAACCACAGTCTGCAGAAAACTGCTGCAGTGGAAGCAGCTTCAAACAACTTCAAACACGTCGACGTCGCTCCGACTTCCCTCATCCCTTCTGCCTTAATGCTCCCTCATGGGGCATTAGCTTAGATCCCCGCAGCCATGAATTACAGCTATGATGTCAATACACATTGTTGGTGATTAGTGTGAGTGCGTGGGTTGTGAGTTCCCATCACTGCTAGTTTGCACCTATTTTAAGAGCTGTGATAATGAAATGCATCGATGACCAGGTCCACAGGGGACATGGACTGAAGTCCGGACATTTTTCCGGAAACTTTTCCTGCCAACCCCCAAGTAAACTGTTCACATCGACGGAAAAATGTAAAGAAAACAAAAGAGGAGCCTTACACGCAGAAGACGTCGATGAAGATGTCAAGTTGGGGGTCTTAAACAAACACAGGGCCCTCCTTTACCTCTATAATGGCCCTTCATTATTAGTGTTCGTCTTAGCCATGACACTTGTAAACACTGTAAAAGTTGTGCAAAGTTAAAAAGAACAAAGTCAGCGCTAGAGGAATATGAGGAAGTCGTGATTTCTGAAGATTAGAGCACGAAATCTTTTTTCAAGCAATAATCCAAATAATGAGCAGAATATGTCTCCTTTAGAAATAATAACATACTAATAGATTTAAAGTTGAGCCCAGGAGGCAGTTTTACCACTTATTATGCCGTCTTTGATTTATCTGTCTCTAATGAGCACTAAACGAGATATTAACATTTTCAAGGGAATTTATATGCACTTGATATTTATTGCAGGAACCTTTTAGTGTTCCTTGGCAGCCTAAGACGGATTCCTACCTTTCCCTCACGGTAAAACCATCAAACGCAGAGTTACGTTTACCATCTGGAAGCAGAGGTAAACAGTGTGAGCAGCATCAGACGCTGCAGCCTGGACTTAAAGTGAGATATTAGCTGGCATCACGCCACATGCAGAGAGAGAGAGAGATGAGGAGAGAGACAATGTGGAGTCATACTTACAGTACCAGTTATTTGTGTATTCTTGGATGTGTGTGCATTGTGTGGATGTGTGCCTGGTGAAGAGCTGGAGCGGTGCCACGCTGAAGACACAGCACCATACAAGGACAAGAAGCGCAGGAGGACCAGAGCGTCTGCAGCTCTGTGACTGATCCACACAGGTGGGGTCTGAGAGGCTGGCTTTTCAGAATAAGGCATCTGTACAATACCGTCTGTCTGACATTTTGAGAAATTAACTGCCGCAGGAGATTGTCTGAGTCACAACGACAAGAAAATGTCAGGATATTTAGGGCGAGGGGTGGCGCCCGTGTAGAGCAAGCAGGACGGGACGTTTCAAACCTGCTGCGGAAATCAGATGTTTGTTTACATCGCTTTGACACCAGCATCGGCCCTCATCGCCAACAGCTCTCGAATGTCGTTTGTTGAAATCTTTGTTCTAAGATAATATTCTACGATATTAGAATTTTTAGAATTTTTTGTTTTCCGTTTTGAAACATCGTCCACTCGCTCACTCTTCAATCAGATATTTTCGTCAGTGGATATCTGAATATTCAAATGAATTTCTTATGTATTGTTTAGGGAAATAAATTAAACTTTGCAGTGTAAAGATTAGAGAAAATGATTGACTTTTGAGATGAGAAAATCTGTATCTATAAAGCACCAGTCCAGTCCTGGTTATGAAATAAATTGTCTCAAAAGAGAAAATCAAGGTTGATGTCTCTTTCTTTTAACAAGCAGTGTGTTATTGATCAATTCCTCAGTAAATGATTAGTTATGCTGCATCTCATCCATCACACACACACACACACACTCGATTTGCAATAAAAAGTACAATCCTGGTCCTCTCCCTTCCCCCGCTGCCTGCATCTGAGTGTGTGTTGCCCTCTTAATGTTTCTGTGTTTGAATGTTTTATAAATCCACTGAATTAAAGTATACAGAAGATGAAAGTGACTGTGAAAGGGATCTAACTGCTCTGAAGTCCATATCTATGTGTGTGTGTGTGAGAGAGGAAGAGAGAGGAAAGAGCAAGAGACAGACTAATAAAGACATAGGTCAAATATCTTCTACCTAATAATAAATCACACACACACACTCCATCCCCCCACCCATGTGTTGACATAGTTTCCATGGTGAGGGGAAGGTGTTGACGATTCATCACTGCATTCCTGAGCGCATGCTCTCTCTCACACATACATTAACATTTACACATCCTCAAACGTAAATTTGTGAAACCTGCAGTGTGTCCACTGTGGAAAAAAGACTTAAGGGTGGAGTGATCCTGGACAATCCAAGGATCCAGTTTTAATAAACACGACAATGGATTTGAAGGTTTATCAGATGCCGAAGCAGTGCACGGTGGTTGATCAGGCTTTGTAGTTGCTTTGCCGGCTGACGTCATGTTACCTTGTAGCAAAAGCTGAACTAGCTGAACTTAAATTCTTTTCCTCGACGACCCTGCATTGCTCTGCCAGAGGCCCCCCCCCCCGCAGTGGCGCCTGTGCTGTATCAAAAGACCCTTGCAAAAGCACCGTGCTGTGCAGCAATTAAAGTGACAGTGTCAGAGTTCCAGGTCATGTGACATTCTTGCCCCAACTTTGTCTGGGAAAGGTCATCAGTTCTAACCAAATTAAAACATCATAAAGGGCCATATTGACACATCTACTGTGCACTCTATTATTCTTTAAATTAACCCTTGTGTTGTTCCTGGGTCGGATGTGTGTCTCCTGGGGGGTCATTTAGACCCCCAGAGAGGGCGCTGTGGTGCTCTGTGGGGTCATTTAGACCCACACCTGATTCCAATTGTAATCTAGGGGGGTACATTAGACCCACAAAGAAGCCAGCGCGTCATTCGCCACATGCACAATGTCACGTCAGGAGCGTTTCACCAGAGAACAGGTTCTCCAACAGCTATTCTCCCAGCAACCATCCTCTGAACCCGAAGACGACGCGAAAGAGCCAGAACGAGAAGCAGACGGACAAGGAGATGGAGAAGCAGACCGAGAAGCAGATAGAAAAGCAGACCGAGAAGAAGACAGAGGGGACGGAGATGGCGACGAAGACGACGGTGACTACGAAGACGACGATGAAGAGTACGACCCAGTGGGTGATGCTTCTGCAGATTCGTCATCCTTTGAAGAAGAAGAAGAACAAGACCACGGCGACACCACTGGACTCGTGGAAAGAGAGACCTTCCCGTCAAGAAACAGGAAAATAACATGGTCCTCAAGGGCGTATGGCCGAGAAGAGGGCCGCTGCTGCTCCTCCTCCTACTCCTATTCCTCCTCCTCTGCTGCAGCTCAAAGCGGGGTCCCCCCGGGCCCCACGCTCCACGCGACGAGCCGCACCGGTGACCTAGCCTCGACGTTCCACCTGTTCATCACGCAGATGGTAGAGAACATCATCCTGGAGATGATGAATCGGGAGGGTCGTCGAAAATACGGCGACAAATGGAAAGGGATGGATGAGACCGACCTGCGCGCCTACATAGGGCCGCGACGTCTCTTCCTACAACGCCTTCGTGATATGGAGAGAGATCAACCCAGACTGGATGCCGGGCAAGCGGAACAAGCGGAGGGTGTTCCTCAAGCAGCTGGGAAAGGCTCTCGTGACTCCGTTCATCGCACAAAGGGAGCGCATCCCCCGCACGGAAGCGCCTGCTGTGGTTGTGAAGGCTGTAAAAGCCGCCACCCACAACGACTACGACGCTCGACCCGAGAGTCCGGCCTCCTCCATAGCCCTAGCAGCAGCCCCGCTCGTGGCGAGTAAGAGGAAGAGGTGTCAGATATGCCCCAGGAAGAAGGACTGTAAAACTCACACTGCGTGCCGCGGGTGTAACAAATACATCTGCAAGGGCTGCTCACTTGTCTATTGCCCTACGTGTGCATCCTAATATGGGGTGGGCTATGTGAGGGGGGCCAACAGCCGGGGGAAGCAGGGACAACACAAGGGTTAATATGATTTAAGATCGCAGACCAACACAAATTTGTCTTTCCACCTCACTCTTTTTGATTAAATGGACTGATTTATAGTCATAAACCTTACAGTAGGCCTTATAGCGTCTCTTTCAGAAGCAGGAGGGTAACTTGGGCATGACAAAGCGGTGGAATTCGAACCCCAGGAGTGAGAACTAGTTGCAACAGTGTTTACTTTGGCCCTGGAGATTTGGGGGTCCCAAGCTTATTATAACATGCTCTCGGGGCCTGTTTCCCTACAGTTTTAATGCCGTGAACTCAGAGAGGCTCTGTTAGTTGATGAAAGCCAGACTAGAATCACACCAGTTATAAAATGCATAGCTTCAGACTCTCACATGGATAAATACACACATACATGCTAAATTATTAAACTGCAATAAGGCTGAGGAGCTCTTAACTTGTATAATAGACACTTTGCAGTAGCATCACATGACTTGGAGCCAATGTGGGTAAAGACGATGTAGCTCCAGAGGATAGAGGGAAGGAGAGGACCTCCAGCATGGACATCAATATTCAGACCTACGAGTACTCACTGGTCATTACTACATTATTATCAGAGTACTCACCAGTTGGACCACACTCATATTTGAAAGCGTCCCTCTCCAGCACGGACACCGTCAGTGACATCTCACCCTGAGTGAGGACAGAATGTGCATTGGGTGGATAGCTTCACATAGATTCATTCTACTATAGACACACTCACAACTGCTGTCGCTCCTGCAGGTGAACAGCTGCTGATCGGTGAGTTTCCTGCAACTGAAAAATGGGCAGTGGTAGAAACAGTAAGATGAACACACTTGAGGAATGAAACTGAAAAAGCATTGTATGTGTCCTTTAAGGTTTGATCACAAATGACAGACCAGGCTCTATTGCACCCTGACTTCTTCACAACACAGCAGCTAACTGCTTAAACTCCTGCTTTAGTGCTCCCTCAAGCGTGAAATGCTTGTGATAAGAATTTTAAAATGAGACTTACGCAAGAGAGAAAATGCATCAAACCAGTGTGTTTAAAAGGAACTGGGAGCGTTAACAGGCAGCAGCCTGGTGTGATGGAGCCGAGGCTTTTGGCTCTTTTGGAGCTGCTGTAAACAACAGTGTTGATGACAATGAAGACGAGAGAAACGTGTCGCCTCTGGTAAACTCCAGGGAGAACAGGTGGCTTACTTCCCCCCTCTGCGCGCTGCTAAATTTTTCTGTCTGAAATTGTTGTTATGTGGAGCAACCCTCAAGCTGCAACACGTTCCGAGTCGGAGCCGGGGGTAACACAGACGAAATGTTGCATCTCCGAAACAGCAGGGGCGTACGAGTGGTGAGAGCCGCGAACGAATGGAGGGTATCACACAGAGCAGAGTCAATTAAGGAAGACAGTGGTTTAAGGTACGACAAGGCCACGTTAACAAATGATCCCAGAGAGGCACTAACACACACACACACACGGAGGAAACTGGGTCAAATGGACCCTGAGAGGGAGCGAGTGCAAGTTAGAGAAGTGAGATCCAGAGCCAATCGACACTGGATCTGTCTTTTCTCTCATCTCCATCTCATTTGGAGATGAGAGGACAGAGAGAGGGAGAGAGAGCTGGATGGAGAGATTGTCGTTAAAGAGGTGTAAAAATCTGAATCCTGGAGCGTGGCCGAGGTTTTAACTCATCTGCATCTCTAATCAAGTGCGGGAGTGAGAGAGGGAACTGGTGCAATGGAGGAGGAGTGGAGAGGATGGCGATGGTGGAGGAGAAGGAGAGACTGGTGACAAAGTGAGAGGAACAGTATAAACGGACGGAAAAGAAATGCCATTAGACTAACAAGAAGATGGGAGAGACAGTGAGAGCGACAGGGAGAGGGAGCGAGAGATGTAGCCGCCGCTTAATGTTGAATTATAAAACATTTATTCTGTGGGAACTTTTTGAAGTTGTGTTTTTTTAGATGTTTGGAAGCATAGAAAAACCTGATTGATGGCTTGCCCGCAGACGGAGCAGAAAACCAAATTGGCCCACATTTGTCACAAATCGCCGAGCAGGAGCTGTGATCACGACCACATCAGAGCCGCTGGAAAAACATCTGAACAGAAAGAGGGTAAAATGTGGGTCAACAAGGACGGCGGCCATAATTAAATAACCGCGGCTTTATTCTGACTAAACCCACTGTGCCAGCAGTGACGTGCGATACAAACACTTCTGGTGGCGCATTAGGTGAAGCCCAGTGGCGTTATGACCCGACTTAGTGCCCCGTATAGACTGCAATGTCCATTTCCAACCAAGATAGAAAAAAGCATTAGCGAATGGAATGAACCAAAGATGGATATCGTGACAATACCGATAACAATAGCTTATAATAATCACCATTTACAAAATGAGTACATCTTACAAATCTATTTATTTAAAAAAAACCATAATTCATCATACTCATTGCGATAAAATGATCAAATGAAAAGACACTGGGGAAGCTTTGCCGTGACGTGTTCAGTGGTGCGTCTCGATGCTTTAAGAGATAAAAGCCCAGAGCTCTATTATTCACCTGTGTTAGTGATAAAAACCTATATTGAATATCGCCACAGCACTAACACAGAGTGGGCTGGGTTAATGGATACCTATTGGAAGTTTCTGTCACCATCAATCAAACCAAAACACACATATCATCATCAATATTTCACAAAATAGTCAGAGGAATAAGCTCTAATGTCCAAACAGCAGCACCGATCGAAGGTTTGTTCTGGTATCCAATGTGGACGTCAGATTTCTTCCCTTTTGAGTTGATTCAGATCAAATATTGGTTTAAAATAAAGAAAAAAAGTTTGACCATACAGTCTCATATTGCTCATAAAGTTCAGATAGTTGCTTAAAACACCTTGTAAAACTATTTCAAATACATAAAACAAAGCTCTGTCCCAGCCCAGCCGGCACGTCATATTACTGAACTAACAGGTTTAATTGGATCCTGCTGAGTTTGAACACAAACTTCCTCACATTGTGTGTTTTTACTGGAACTGTGTGTGTGTGTGTGTGTGTGTGTGTGTGTGTGTGTGTGTGTGTGTGTGTGTGTGTGTGTGTGTGTGTGTGTGTGTGTGTGTGTGTGTGTGTGTGTGTGTGTGTGTGTGTGTGTGTGTGTGTGTGTGTGTGTGGTCAAACACGTTACACCAGTCACCACAAGTTCATTCACTTGCCACTAAAACACGTGCAAGATTTCAAACACGATTTCTTTCAATTGTACCTGTTAAGTGCACTGTAATAAAAGGAAAGAAAAGACTAAGGTAGAGATAAAACATCTTAATTTATTTGAAAAAGGGGGCGCAGCTTGTTTTGAGCATCGAAATCTCTGAAACCACTTACAAAGGAACATTTTGAAAACATATGCTTGTTGCAGGCATTGGGTCGGGCACATGTTTAGCTTAGCTTAGCACAAAAACATGTAAAACAGAGGGGACCTGCTAGTCAAGGTGCATAAAACATCAACAATTTCAAAGAG
Source organism: Verasper variegatus (assembly GCA_026259375.1). Taxonomy (NCBI): domain Eukaryota; kingdom Metazoa; phylum Chordata; class Actinopteri; order Pleuronectiformes; family Pleuronectidae; genus Verasper; species Verasper variegatus. The sequence continues at coordinate 25,021,143 of CM048038.1, read as the reverse complement.
TCTCATTGATGTTTGTTGTAGAAAAATGGGTGGAGAAAAAGTAGGTAATTCAAAGTTGTCTCTGCATGGTTCTCATCACAGTAAGTAAATTAGGAGGTTATATCGTAAATGTGACTTATTATTGCTGTATTGAATTTGTTAAAACTGTACATGAACAAAAATGTTAACGACAGTTAGTGATTTAAAATCCTCCAACTATTTCGGGGAAAAAACATTTTTTTTCATCTGCCACAACAAATAGTTATACCACTGCAAATTGTCAGTTTTACATTTCGATTTGTCTATGATTTTCCAACACATTCTCAGAACCAGATTGGCCCCTTGCTCCTGTTCTCGGTCTTTATGCTAAGCTAAGCTAACCAAACCAGACTCCGGGTGGAAAGGTCTTCAGAAAAAATGTATTTAAAAAAAGCAAATAAGCATATTTCTCAAGATTTTCCTGCACCCACAGTCGCGTCTTGATCGGGGGAGTGACAGCTGGGTTTAAAGATCTGGTTGTGGGATGCTTTGATGTCATCAAAACGAGACCCTGCAAAAGGGCTCGTGTTGTGACTGACATCATTCCGCCTTTAAAAAAAAAAAAACAGTACATGCAACTCTTTGTCTCGCATACTGTAACACAGTGCTCACACACAGTGTACGAAAACACACACAAGACTCAGGCAAAGATAACAGCTGGATACACTTCCGAATACCTATAAAAGTAAGAGTGCTTGTTGTCGCCACTTTAAGCGGCTGTTCAAGTGTTGATCTGGCAAAAAATTAACCAAGCACACCTCGGTTTGTTCACATGTTGGCACCACGTACAGTATTTCTCACACACACACACACACCAACTGCATATCTCCTTGTAAAGCTTAAAAATGTCTCTTGATTTAAAATCTCTTAATTTTCAAAAAACTAGAGGTGAGAATAAGAGGTTTATCTTGTCCCTTGGTTAAGGTAGGAATACTCTGGGGTGGGAGTTCTAGTGCAATGCCTCTCATGTGGGGAGAACACGTGGAGCACTTTTGTTTTGTTGGACCTCTGCCGCCCTGGACGAAGGTGACGCTCAAACCGCGACCTCGTCCAGGACAGAAATAAGGCTCTGGCTGCCTAAAACATCAGCCTCCGCAAATACAAAATAACTTCAGCCATGTGATTGAAACCCTTGCAGACACAAAGTCCAAACAAACAGGTGAAATGAAAAGCCACCTCCGTCTCTCCAATGCCCAGCTTCCCAAATTCAACAGGGTACGCTGGCATGCCTCTGAGATCTGATAACAGGAGCAGGAAGCCCTGGCGTTAGAGGAAATCAAAAAAAGGAAAGCATGTCGTCCAGCCTGAGTGCTCCACTTGTAATCCCTAGTGGTTACAGAGGCAGCAGATGTGTAAGTGGTCCTTTATTCCCAAGTGGCAGTGATGTCTCAAAAGTCTCCTGTCCCTCCAAACTGCGGACAAGTCTCCAAGGCTACTTCCTCTGCGGTCCTTGTAAAAATAAAAGCAAACAGTCCCCTGGTCCTCCACTGCAGAGCTAATAAATCCAGAGCACCTCAGGTACACTCCTGTTTCCGAAGTGGTACGCCGTTTTACTCCCAACGTCCGTTGCCCGGAAACAGCTTTGTGTCCCAGAAATCGTCTACGGGTGTGTGTCTGTTGAGTGTGTGGTGCTTCCTGTGAGCGCTGCTGCAGTGTGAGGGCGCGGGGGAAACTGTTTGTCAGTCCATCTCCAGGTCCATCAGTTTGTTGCGCGAGCGTGGAGTGTGCATGGTGTTGCGGCAACAGCAATGGGCGCAAACCAGACCCAGGACCAGAGAGAAGAGGCCCACACCTACAGAAACACAACAAAGTTAAAACAAAGCCATGTTCCCTCTGCTAGGAGCGTTACGGTGGCCAAGCAAATCATCCACTAGAGGGCAGTGCAGAGGCTTGGTAAAGTAACTCGTTAAAGAGTTAGGCCATTTTGAAATTACTTCCTCATGTCCTATGATGGTTTCTCTTGAACTATTGGCTACACTCCCCCCCACACACACGATTTCCTGTGGTACATGGCCGTCCATTTCTGTATATAATAGGGACTTTTTTTATTTAGGGACTGACTCAAAAATAAATCTTTAAAATGACTGACTCATGCGAAAAGCTGCATTCGGACGAGGTACGGACATTTCTTGTTGAATGTCCCCCAGCCATAAAAAGCAGTATCAGTTCCCTTTAAAAAAAATATCCGATCGTTTTTTTTTTCGGCTATAAAAAGACTGATCAAATTCAGATTCTTGCAGCTGTCAGACTCGTGTCCCAAATAACAGCACAGTCAGCGAGTGAAGTGCAGAGCGGCACAAAAGAAGAGTTACTCCGGTCCATCAGTCAGCAGTTTCAGCGGAGATGTCCACGCTGACGGCAAATATCAGCGAGCAGTTCCATCCTGTCCCTGTGACTTTGGGGCAGGTGCCACACTCCTCTGAACAGCTCCTGCATTTAAACTACACTTCAAACTCAACATTTTACTTTTAAAACTAAAGAAAAAAAATTATAAATTCCACATTTCAACAGATATGAAGCAGAAGTTGATAAATTGTGCGGCTGTTTTCATGATGTTTGCAGACAATCAACTACAGTAAATTCAGCATTGGAAGAAAGACACTTCTTCTTATTGAATCCAACTTGTCAGCGTTATTTAAGGACTTTGGCAGAATCAGAGATCAAGATATTGCTGTAGAGGAATGTCCTGATTTAAGTTTTGATTCATTCCCCTGTCTGTCTGCCTGTTTGTTTGTTCGACAGCAGGATTACGCAAAAAGCTACACAAAGGATTTCTTTGTGTTTAAATTCTGGCGCCGATCCGGAGAAAGGGGCGGATGCAGGATTTAAAAAAGGAAAAAAAATAAATAAATCACATTCTTTAACATTGCGAGATAAAAATCAAACAAAGGAAGTGTAACAATACCTATTGAAGCCGATGCACCGTATAGAAGAGGTAACTGTAGAGAGTCCCACACTAAAGAAGAAGCAGACAGAAATAAAGTTTAGCATACTTTTTTAATGGTATTAGTGTTGCCATGGTGATGTGTGTGAATTGCACGCTCGCTCCTCACCAGCGAACTGGACCGTGAGGAAGACTCGGGAAGACGTCAGCTCTCCGGCTTGAGTCCAGGCTCCCGTGGAAGCCGACAGGTACCAGGGCGTGGCTACGCAGTAATACTCACCGCTGTCACTGGAGAACACAAGACACACACAAACACGTGTTCAGACGCCGCAGTGCAACTATGATGTGGGATAAACACTCCCACCCACAGGGACCACAACATGTTTACCCATAAACACACTCACTCACCCGTCCTGAGTGCCAAAGATGTTCATCAGGTAGGTGTGCGTGTCCCTGCGCTCTATGGCAACTTCGCTGGAGGAGTTGCGCTCCTCCGTCTTCACGATGCCGAAGCGGTCAACGCTGGCCACCTGGGTCGTCGTCTGTCCACCACGCAGCCTGGTGAAGAACCAACGCACTTCATATGCCAGGTCATCTGAAAGACACGAGCGGCATTCATCAAAAAACAGCACACAGCTCCAACTATCCTTAAATCAAGTGTTTATATGTTTCAGTCATGTTGAATTAGATAAATATGTATGAAGAAGACATTTTGGAAGATTCTGTCTCATCCTGCTTTGGCAGCATATTCTGCACCACAGTGAAATGTGAGCACGGATGTCACACCGTCGGGGGTTGCTGCTTCAAAACAGGTGAAAGAAAAGACATTATTTAGACCCTGTTCAAACACCACCCTGCAATCCAATCTGGTCTAAATTAACCCAAAATGCAGCCTGAGATCTGTTTCACTCGAGCGCTCCCCTTCAGTAGCATCACTTGTAAAGGAAGTAGCATGTTATCACTCCTATAATTCGATGCATTTCCTCTTTAGTCAATCGGCACAGAGGAAAAAAGGCTTTAGCGCTTGTGCCGACTTCTATTCGTGCAGGATGACGTCAGCCCTGAAGAGGCAGTGTTTCTCCAGGAAGCTGGAGGACGTGTTCATTCCAACCTTTCATCTGCATCAGATTTCATTCAGAGTTACCTATGACATTATGGAAACTGGGGAGGAGAGCGTGTTATTTTAGGATGTGCAACGCAGCCCTAATTGCACTATGGTAAGTACAGAAGTGAAGAGGAAAATAAGGAGGATCAGTCTGAACCTACAGAACAACTCCATTAAACGCTGGACATGTGTCACAAAAAGAAAGATGTAGTGACGACAAAAGAAATAAAACAGGGACCCGAGAGTTTGTGACAATAGATGTAATCTTTGGAGAAGGGGCGAGCAAGCTAATTATTTCCAAGAGAAAGACGTGTAGAGAGAAAGAGAGAGAGAGACAGGAGGCAAGAGAGACAGAGAAGCACAAACTAGTCATTAGTCTGTCAGGGAGCGCGCACGCACGCGCACGCACGCACGCGCGCGCACGCACGCACACACACACACACACACACACACACACACACACACACACACACACACACACACACACACACACACACACACACACACACACACACACACACACACACACACACACACACACACACACACACACACACACACACACACACAATGAAAACCCCATGGAGCCTTAGTCATCCTCTGTCATTTCAGAGACAAATAGAGAATACACATGAAAAAAAAGGAACATTTGCGAACGACAATGCTGGAGAAAAAAAAAAGAAAAGAGAAATGGTGATGGAAAACAATTATGGAGGGAGATAAAAAAAATTTGAGAGATGGAGAGATGAGGAGGAGGGAGGGAGGATGGAGCGAGCATAATGAAGAGAATGAGTGAGGAGAAGAGTGAACGCACCCAGAGCAGAGTAATGAATCACATCTCAATTTCTCTCCCCCACTCTTCACTAATGGTTTTAATATCCAAGTGCTACATCATTAAAAATCAGTAGTAGTACAACAGCAGAAGCAATAATAATAATAACTTAGGCCTCTGATTCAGTTTCAGGTCCCATGGTCCTAATTTTTGAAGCCCCTCAGTCTTCACATTTGCGGCATGGTCACAAATACACAATTGCTTGCTGAATTTGGGGGTGGGATGGAAATCTGTGTGAGATCTGTGGCCCGTTTGAGGTTGGACGAGCGGTTTTTGGATCGTGAGAAAATGTGCAGTGAAGGACAGAGGAGGATGCTGGCTTTGTTTTGGGCAAGGAGGAGGACGTGCCACTAACAGCTAAGTGGGGATCAACCACACAAACGTTGTTGCTATTGGCTGAGGCTGTGACGTCGACGGGCAAAGTTCACCAAAGCTGAAAGTCAACCGAGTAAACGTTGCCTTATAAACGTGAGGACCAATCGGCTAACAGCTCTCACCTGTGCTGATTGATCCTCTTTGGTGCAGGTGCTCTCCCAGCCCCCTCACCTCCACAATGGCCTAATAATAACTTCAATCTAAACCAAATATTATAATATATATATAAATACTATGATACAAGAAACTCAACAAAATCATCTGTACATAATTATACACACACACACACACACACACACACTTACTTACTTAGCATCTAACCATCAATTTTCTGTATTAGTTTACACAGAAAACTTCCTTCCACAATGTATGAAGGACAAAACTAAAGTTCCTAAACTGCTCTTGCAGATTTCAGTGATGATTACTTCCATTTGATGCATAATTTAGAATAACAGCTGGAAACATGGTCAATACGCAGTAATCCAATTAAAGCGACAGCAGTAAATTTGCAAATTCATTCTTGTCCGGCCCGTTGAACCTCTCCGCTGAGATTTCTCTGTAAAGTCTAAATCCATCACTTCCTGTTAGCGGAAGAAGTGGACACGCAGGACGTAATTATGGCAAATCAGCTGCACCGCTTCTCAATTAGCTGGAAGGATTGGGTGTCGTCTGGTGGGGCTGGGAGAAGTCGACTAGACTGAGCATCCTGGGAAAAAGTTTAAGCAGCTTTAAACGCGACTTCAAATATTTCCGTTTGTTTAAAATGGCATCTGGCTTTTAGAAATGTTGCTTGAATTATTAAAAAAATCTGTATTTTATATTTTCAGTGCCCAAATTCAATATCTCCTACAGAATTATTATTTAAGTTAATCAATTTTAAACCTCCAATACTTTAAATAAATCCTTGTAATACTGGTAAATTCGTATATATTTCAATTGGGAGGTAAAATCTTAATTCAAATTACATTTACCATAGTAATTATTTCAAAATTAGACACCAGATTTGCACAATAAAGAAAATAAACAAGTGTCAAAGACATAAAACGTCTCTTTGTAAAATCGGACAAAAGTGACATGACGGTGGTGATGCAGATGCATTAGGACAGAGTAGACTGGTGGGTGGGCGGGGGGCATTTTTACTTGCAGTAGCCGAGCGCTCCATCCAGCCAACGAGGAGGAAACAGGAGGTGACACGAAGGGGGGGGGGGGGGGACTGTCCGACTGACCACACACACATACACACACCCCTCCAGACTCGCTGACCAGAATCAACTGATGAGCAAAGTTCTGACAGTGAGGGAGGGATGAGTTAGCCATTAACCTCCTGAGGAAAACCCACACGGCTCCTCAGTGCAACATTAAGACGCCATCTCTGTAGGGAGCAGAGATTCTCACACTCCAGCTGCAGTGATTCACCCAAAACTGAGCACAGAACTAATAATGAAACAATTGTCAAGTTTTAAGTTGCTTTTTCCTCATTTCTCATCGGTTTTGGGGCAATAAAATAAATTGGTGACATCACTTTGGGCTCTTGGAAACTGTAATAGATATTATTTTTGACTATTAAAAGCTCAAATCGGTTTAATCAAAATGCTCCAAGCTGTTTTCTCCTCCACCATATTGTCCACACATGAGGCCTGTAGTAAGTCTATCCTCCACTGAGACCCTCGGCTCAGGCGGAGCGAAACAGAGCGAGGACCCCTGAACAAACCCGACCTGTCCGCTACTCCGGGCTCCCATCTGCACATGCTTCAGTTTAGGAAAAACAAGCAGAGTTCCTGTGCATGTAAAGTGGAGGACGGCTTTGGTACTTTACTCTAATGCAAACACAAACATGAAAGTGTCCTGTGACAATGTTGTTGGAACATTTTTAACATATCGCTGAAAAGATGCAAGAAACCTGAGACGTAACAGGACCAGACAAGTTGAAAACCATCCATCCCAGTTTGCAGCCGGACGCCCTGCTTCAACTTTGACCCATTGTGCAATGAGGGATCATCAGCGACACTTCATGTGTGATAACTTCAAATTTCACCTCCTATTGAAGTGGTTTCTTTGGATAAACTCTTGGTTTGTTTGCTGGCCTGAATGTTGCAGGTCAAATAGGAAACCCGGCTGTTTTCAACCAAATTCATCCTTTAAATAGATTTTATTCTCGACTTTACATTACGAGAAATGCATTCCATAAAAGAAATTACATTATTCTAATGACAACACATTTTAATATATTTACTTGAACAGAGAGGACGGGATTTATGAAAACTACTTTAAATCCTTTCCATAATCGCCATGACTACATTCTTCTATAATCACATCATTTACAAAACTGACAGTGAAAAGACACTTTGACGTCCCGATAACACCAGGTTAGAGTCTGACACCGCCGTTAATGATCAAAGAGACATTTTGCATAATTCCACGGGACTGACGCATGAACTCCGCTTGCTTGTTTCTGCCACGACGCCAGCGTTTCAAGGAACAGAGATATAATTAGAAAGCCTCTGCTTCCTCGCAGTTAGCCTCCATCCCTCGCCGTCTTTGTTCTTGACGGGGGAGCGGACGGAGAGGGATGGGGAGTGAGGGGAGGGGGGATTTGAGATACTTAGCAAGTGAGGAGATTATTGTGTTTATCGCACAGCCACGGGAGGCACTTGAACGCATCTCAAACCGTATCTTCGGAGAGAACGCCATATCATCAGACACCATCGCCCTCCCTCGTGGGAGTATCTGATCCGTCACCGGCGGGCTGACTCACACTTGCCCACAGCTGTTGCTCTGCTGAATGTAGACATGCAGCCGCCCTCCCCCCAAAAAGGACCTCTCTACCCCCCGTGTACGACCCCATGAACTCGCTGACTCCCACCCAACAGTCACCTCATAAGCTACAGGCTCTGTGTGCACCGTGCAGCTAAACCAGAACCTATAGAGTTCCGTGTGTGTTGCTCCAGACGTGTGATCGTTGCATTGTCGTTTTTCAAATTCAGAATGTCGCTGCATTCAGAGGATGGATGTGTGATTATCTGTCCACAACAAGTAATTACTGCTACACAATGTGACATCGAGCATAAGGCCTCAGTGTGTCTTTTCTCATTTTTTGCAATCATCACATCTCGTGTGTCTATTCGTACAAGACCACATAAACACACAAATATCACGAGAGACACAGTTGGGCGCGGCCTATGACGGAAGGTTCTTCACCTCACCGTTGTGTGTGGCTTTTCCAGAACAGCTATAAACATGTCCTCTTAACCCAAACCCACGGTAAATCAAGCAATGTCCACACGATGTGATGCAGCCTGTGTGAGAGGCCTCTTCTTGGTGATCCTCAAAAATGTTAACACTAACAAATACATATTAAAGCAACATTGTTCCTGGTATGCTGCTATAAGAATGCAGCTCTATGCTACAGAGCTTTTAACAGTTTTTTCATTGTTGACATGAGAAAAATATAGAATATAAACCTTGTGCATAAAATTTGGTTTGGTAAAACGGCAGAGTTAGGGCGAAGCGTCTGTGTTAAGTGAAAATCAGCTGTCAAAAGTTTCCAGGCGGCCGTAATGAGTCGGCTCATTAATGCAAGACAACACCAGGCTGTCGCGGCTTCACAACTGTGTCAGCCTCATGACTAACCACGCAGGTTTGAGCGCAGCAGCTTCAATGAGTGGGAGCGGCGGGGTTGGTGGAGGTGGCAGGGGCGGTACATTGTGGTGATTGGATGGCAGCGGAGGAACTACAGTGCATCTCTAATAGAATATCTGGCTCCTGTCTGAGCTACTAAAACTAAAATGGCTGTCTGTGGAAATGAAGATGGTCTGATTGGATTTCTCTGGATTAATCCCTGGAGGAGAGTCCAAGGCGTTAAAGTGCCTGAAACACACACACACACACACAATTACCACCAGTGCTTCTAATGAAAGTGTGTGTGTGTGTGTTCTCTGCTCCATAAAGCACAGCACTAGTAGAGTGGAATACTAAACACTATAAAAACACTTATCAAGTAGTGCAGAAACAAAGCAACTGGGAAGCAAAGTTTCCCTCGTTACTCGCCGCGCTGCCTTAATACGACCTCTTGTAAATAAATGCAAATGTTACCGGAGATGTGTCATGTTCTAGTTGCAGATTCACGAGGGCAGATTTTAGCAGGTAATTACAAACATTTTAAAAGATATCAGATTTTAAATCTTTAAAAAAGCAGAGAGAAATCCATTTGTATGGGTTGTATGTTAAATCCATTTATTTTTTTTATCTATCTACTATTATAGTTTCATATTAAAAATGTGTAGTCCCAAATGTTTTTATTATTGGAAAACATTATTGAAAATATTGTGACATTAAAACATCACAGGAGCGAGTCGGCAGCCGGCGCCCATCTTGAACGCACCTACTATCACCACCTCCTTTTGTTTGTTGACAGGTAACCTTGTTTCTGTGCTGCCCTCTAGAGGATGTATTGCTTAAGAACCTTGCCAACATAAAGGACGTACTTACCTATCTTTTCATATGGAAAGGAATCAAAAAATTACCTTTATTACCTGAACAGATCTTATCCCCCTAAAATCCTCAATTTCTTCAGATTCCTTTAAAGCTGCATCTTCGCTGCCATTCTCATTTAACTGAAGACCTAATGGAGTGAAAATGATGGCACCGCTCTGCCTTTCTATCTGCTCAACATTTTCAATTTGTGTTTTACTGTCACCCCGTCCTTTCCTCTCCTCTTTCTCTCACCTTCCTGCATATACACCACTCCACCGTATTCGTCTTTAAGTTGGGATGGCAACCGTTCGCTTTACTTATTCACAACAGGATAAACATCCCAAGTAGTCAAGATTTATAGTGAACCTGAGAAGAAGAGGTACTTGAGACTGTCATCTGGAGGCCACTGAATATTCCAAAATGATTGTTTTTGACAACAAATGAATAATTAACTAGTGAATAAGTTCCCTGAAACTTTTAACTGAATGTTTATTTCATGCATCCAAGATTGTTTGGAATGAAACAAGGACAGAAAGTGTTTTTTCCCACTATAACTCAAATATGGAAATTTTTCAGACATTTTCCTGCTTAGTTCTTCAGATGTAAAAAGGCAAACTCATCTGCGCGCAATTTTCTAAACTGCAATATATACTCATATATAATTGTCATAAATATACAATGTGCGGTAAATGTTCAAAAATTACCGATACATTTATAGTAATTTGTATTATTAATCAAAGGTCAACAGTATCTGGACAGTATCAACCAAGTCATCACTGTAATTAAACATTAATCGTACAAGTAACCGTCAGGAATTTGACCACGTCATACTGTGAAACTGGTAATCGCTTCATCTATGGAATGTGTGACAAAAATCTCCAAATGAAAGGTGTGTAGTTTTCACAAAGTGTACACATGTTCAGAAGTCCTGCTGGTATTTCTCCCAGAAAAACAGGGTGCATTTTGGGAAGAATTCCTAAGTCACGTCTTGGATCTAGACTCCCAGCATTGGTGCAGCTCTAAAGCCAAAAAACACCTCAATCAATTTAACTCATGTGGAGCCAATATGAAATAACTGTCAAATGACAAGTTCTGCCTGCATCTTCATATCCCAACATCTGCAGCTGATTTTCAGGCATGATAGCTGACAAGGAAGTGAAGCAATTATCGGTCACATTTTAGTGAGGCGCTCACCGGCTCTTTTAAAAGCACAGGAGCAGGTGATTAACACCTGGCAAACGTAAATCTTGTGGTAAATATAACGATACGTCTGTCTCTCTCCTGTTTTGGCTCCTCTACCGCTCATTTCCTCCTCGGTCTCTCTTCTGCCCCCCTCTCCCCTCCGCAGTCACCAAATTACCCAGCTGTCTTTCCAAGGCCGACAGGCAGCCGTTAATTAGCCAATCTCACGCTCCGTTAGCCAGCCGCGGAGACAGAACAAGGTAGGGGAAGAATAGTTGGCGAATAGATGGAGAGAAGTGGGAGTGAGGGAAGTGGAGGGAGCGAAAACCAGATTGTTAAAGTGGAAAGAGGAGTGAATGGAGGAGGCAGTAAATGGGGGAAGAATGGTTGGAGAACGGCGTGCAGCGTTTCCTGAAAAGAGCGACGAGAGAGGAGGGAAAAAAGAGCGAAATTGTTCCGAGGACGATGAGGAAGAGTAGCTGAAGAGGAGAGAGAGGGATGAAAGGAGGTTGGAGAGCGAAGAAGATGAAGTGGTGAGGTGACGACAGAAAGTGACTCACTTCATTAACTGTTTCTGGGGAATTAACAGTGGGCTATATTCAAAATGAACTCACTTGTTGCAACATAATCAGGTTAAAACCTCCACTCAAACTGAAATGAATTGCACAGGACGCCATGATTGCACAGCCTCTATTAGCACAAAGGAATGAATGATATTACTGGGGGAAAAAAACAAGCGTCTCCAGGGGTGTGGGGCTCTGAGAATAGAAAATCACCAGCAAGTTGTTTGCTTAAATGTGTAAAACCCAAAGAAATATGTAACAAGACACTGGTCAGACAGGGGGTGGTGACTGGGTAGAGCAGCAGGTTTCCCCTTTGCCGCATGCCAACACTATGGTCCTAATGTTTTTACCATCCACACAGTCAGACCTCATAGCTTCAGCTGCTGTTGTTTCATGCATTGCAGTTCTCTCAAGCTTGTGTACCTGTCACTCAGCATCTGTTGCACGTGAGGGTGACCTTCGTGCATGTGCACCCCCATTACTGCTATAGATTGAACGAATTCTGTGGGAAACGCTGAGGTCTTGCGAAAGGAAAAGCTCTGGAGCTGACTCGGACATTTGTGTTCTCACATACAGCAGCTCTTGAAAATGATCAGAAAAATGTGGGGACTTCTGAGCACGTCTGAACGCAGCTCATGTGAATCTCTTTTAAATCTCACTCTCTAAATTGTTGTTCCTTTACACAGAATCAAGATGGAATCGTCCTAACTGACACTTGACGATCGTGGCTTTTCACCATCAGCCTCGTGGTTTCCTTTTCCTGTTTGGCTGATGCATTCTTTGGAGGCTAAAAGGAAAAAAACATGCATATGTGTGCGTGTGTGTGTGAGGGCCAGTGAGGAACAAAGCTTTATTTCCTCGCTGCAGGAGCGGAATGGTGCGCTGTTATTTTAACAAGGGAATTTCAGAGCAGCGACAGAAAAAACAAACACACACCAATGCATTGAAAAGCCCCAAACTGTCACAGTTTCAGCTTCAAAAAAGAGAGAGAGACAAATATCTGTAACGGTGATGTCATCCCTCCACCAGTGATTTTTCAAGTGTGCGGCGTCGCACTAACACACACTTCCATAACTGCAATAACATGCCAGTCATTCCAGGGGTAATGAACGCTGTGTGTCTGCATGCCGCAGCACGCTCAAACAACAGCGAGGCAAAAACACGGGGTCAAGAAAATAGCGACAACATCACGTGTTCAAATTGTATTTACTCACTTATTTTGCTAAATGACAACACTAATCCAGTTCATGTCAAGGATGACTCTCGACATCAACTCTTCTCTAGGGATGTAAAACAAATCCAACTCTTCATTAACCAAGGTGCTGCAGACTTGACATATTTTTCCCACATTCACTTCCGGCGTGAACGAAGTGACGACAGGAGAAACATTTATGTGAACTGAAAGCAACTAATCTTATGTGAGCCTCTGTCTACCAGCTGCTGCCCGAGGGTAGCGATGTGTCAAACTGCGAAGTGCGACTTAGACGTTAACGAGATTCAATGTCTCGTTTGCAACCAACAATATGCAAATGTCGCGTCAGCTAGTTCTAGTGACGGACGGACGAGATCGGCCAATGACCCTGTGACCGATATGGCTGGGCCTCGGTGTTAGTGAGGGAAAAACCATGGTAATAGTGACACAATTAGACAACCTCGTTCGGTGGCTCGGCTCAGCTCAGGTGGCGTGAGGAGTTCGGACAAGGAGCTCAGAGTAGAGCCGCTGCTCCTTCACGTCGATAGGCGCCAGTTGAGGTGGTTCAGGCGATTTATCATGATGCCTCCTGGCTGTCTTCCATAAGTGGTTTATCAGGCACACTCAACAGGGAGGAGACCCAGGGGTAGACCCAGAACTCGCTGGGGGGGGCTACACATCCCATCTGGCCTGGGAATGCATCGGAATCCCACAGGAAGAGATGGATGTTTGGAATAACCCTGCCTAGCCTCTGATTTATCCCAGACATTTCAGTCACAGCGTCATATAGGTTCCATACAGGGAGTCGCTTTGGAAATGCTCCTTATACCACAGCTGCAGTCGCTTGTAGGTCACACACATAAACACACTGTATTTACCTGTGGGTCAACAGCATCGCTAATAAAAGGCTAAAGCAGCAGCCTGACTAAGAAGAGACGAATAATGAGGCATATTTTATGTGCGAGTGTGTTTCGCCCATCATAAATACAAGCTGCAACAGGAGAGCTGTTTGCAGCCATCTCTAAGGAATGCACACACACACACACACACACACACACACACACACACACACACACACACACACACACACACACACACACACACACACACACACACACACACACACACACACACACACACACACACACACACAATGTAAGATTACATCAAGGGACAAAGGTGTGTTATATGCTGTTACACCCAACAAAAGTCTCTGTGTGTGTGTGCTCTAAGCGCACCCGAGGAAGTTTTGGCCGTTGGCCGACACGTCAGCGCCGCACCTTTGTTGACACGTCACTCGATACCAGTTTGCTAATTGGTCTATTAACCTGCTGTCGTCGTTCACACTCGTGACACTGTCGCTCTCTGTGCACGGCCTTGTCTGAGAAACTGAATATCTAATCGCTCTGTGCCGCTGAGCTCCACTGTTTAACAGAAAAACAACAACTGTTAAATACACATCAGCACTGTTGCAGTGGGTGACCTGTTCCATTGCATGTATCATAAACACGAGCTCCGTGGTTCATTTGAAGTCAGTCCCATATTAACCATCCTGCTGCAGTCACCTACTCTTAAGGAAATTCACTGAGCTTGCTTTAAAAACCAAACTGTATATATGTGAGCTGTTTTAACAGATTTACAAGACAGACAAACATACACTGTTAAGGATATTTGTTGATAAAGAAACATTGAAAACCCGGCAGCCTTTTCCTTCACATGTATATTTATAGACCTTATAATTAATTCTATGTCAAGCAACACATTTCTTCAGAAAAACAAAAAAAACAACTATAAAATCAAATTGTAGAGACATTGTAGAGACTATGCCTGTTGGCACAAATGCATAAGAGGGTCCCACCAACCCCCCGCCCTGTTCCTCTGTTGGCTCTTTGCAGGTAAACCGCTGAATGCTATTGGATGAAACCAGAGCAGAACTAACATTAAGAGAGACAATCTAAATCCTGCAAGATTGTTTTTTCCTCAACAGAAATTAAAACATCATAAAATATGAAAAAGCATCAAAGCAAACACACAATGCAGGTTTTACTGTCCAGCTGGCAAACGCATGTAATACACTGCAGTCAGTGTGCAGCTGTTTTAAGTACACAATGAACCAAACCCTGTGCTCTTACACACCTCAGACACTCAAAAGTCTCAGATTGAGACAAATGAGGAAATGAGACAACAGTTTGGTTCCTAAGTTTAGTTCCTTAAAATGTCATTGTACCCGATTATAATGACAATAAAGATCTCTGGTTCCATAGTTCCTGGAATGTTTTGTTTGAAAAAAACGTCCCCAGGTAAAACGTGGTGTGCAATGTATGCAAGGCATCAGTTTTGAAGGGTGTCGTGTTTTCCTACATTCATTTAGTTCATTCATTTGGTCTCTTTCAGCATTGGACTGGTAATCGTTATCGAGTACCAGTCAGACGCTTTCAGGACACCTGTAACTATAGGTTGGAATATAAAACTTACACAACTTCTAGAAACAATGTGTTCGGTGCTAAAAATAACAATAATCACACAATATATTCATGAATTGCTTCTGTCTTTTCTTCCTTCCTGTAGTGAGCATGTTCATGCGCAACAGCTGTGATACTGAGGGTGTGTGTGTGTGTGTGTGTGTGTGTGTGGGGGGGGGGGGTTCTTCCCATGGTGCAGCTGTCTGTGCGCACACGCTCCACAACCTCCAACGCACCAATCCCTGCAGCGTTTCACTGTTAAGTGTTTATGTATGGGCATACATTACAGGCAGGCATGCATATGTACACAAGCACACTGCTGCGAAGACACAGGTGCAAAGAAATGTGCTCGCATATGTCCGAACACTGCAGGAGAAAGTGTTCCACTCTGCATGTGTTTGCACAATTATTTCCAAATAACTACACACACACGCACAATGTGCCTTATCTGCTCCCTACATGGACGAAAGCTTGAAAACATGTTGGACGGTAAAAGAAAGATGCACAGAGAGGAAGAGGAGGGAAATAAATGGTGACAGATGGAGAGAGGGTGGTGATGAGCGACACGTAATGTCATGCAACACGTTTAAGTTAAAGGGTATGGAGCGACGAGGAGGAGGGGGGACAGAAGATGGATGGGTGTTTGCATAGTGGGGGGGGGGTTGCGACAGAGGGAGGAATAGATTAATGGAGAGAAGAGGGGAGGAGAGGTCGAGTTACACTGCAAATATATGTATATATTTTTTTAAAAAGGCAGGCAGCATTTTTTTATCTAAATCTGAAATGATCCATTGTTGGTATAAAAATATTGATTAGTGCAGCTTTAAGTATATTTAGCTGCTAATGGTTAAGCAACATTTTCAAAGCAGGAATTTGTATTACTCAGGGGTGTTTAAATTTACCTGCAGTGAAAATAATAACATGTTTTTTAACCTGTTATTTCTACATTAATCTAATTAGAAGCAACCGTGATACGGTTTAGAATGGAAGCATTATTATTCTCACCTACAGCAAAATGTATCACCAGTGTTTCCAGTGGCAAACACACACGGTTAAAAAAAACAAAAGCATTTACAGTAGTCGCGTGTGTGTGTGTGTGTTAACAAGAGCATGAGTGAGAAAAAGCATATTTTTCATCTGTACAACTATTTGAAATGCAGGAGTCACATCATTCTTATTAGCAGCGCTGCTGACAGGTTGGCAGGTGCAGAACAAGTACAAAGAGTGTGTGTGAGAGTGTGTGTAAGTGTGTGTGTGTGCAGCTACATTTACTCATGTTTGTGTGTAAAAGAAAATGAAAAGTTCAAACACAAGAGAAAGAGAGACAGTGAGTGATTGTGATTTTAGTGTAAGAAAGCAAACATCTCTGTGTTGTCGACCTGTGTCTGTGTGTGTGTGTGTGTACTGTACTTTGTGTCGCACCGGTCTTTGGTGAGGATCCAGAGACGCTGAGCGAGCACACCATCTTGGCTGTTCTCGACGGATAAACACTGGTGTCGTCTGATTGGATGGTGATGGTGAAGGACGGGCCTGCAACAGAAGCACATGAGCTGAAATCAGCTTTATTCCACAAACCCATTGGACGCAGGCAGCAAACATCAGAGAAACTGAGAGAGAGATGAGAAGAGCTTGTTTAAACACAGGCCGCTTTTCAACCTGCACACACTGTAATTCTGCTTTCATGTCCCCGAGGAGCGCTGGATGTGGATGTGAGCTTCCTGCGAGAAAAGAGTTCTCGAGCTTTCAGATGGCAAATGCTGCTTTAAAGTCGCGATGTGTGATTTGATGTGATGTGTGGACGCCAACAAAGAGAAAACAGCTGTGGTGTCGATATAAATAGATTAAAGAACGCGAGCTGTTAACATGTTCATATACAGTCAGTGGTTAAGGAGAGGTTTATCAATAAGATATGTGTGGTCTGCAGTAAAGCTCATAAAACCTGCCTCCTCCGTGGAAGCAGAATGGACAACGACCGAAATTAGGTAGTTCTCGTCACATTGATGTTTATTTTCCGGTAAGGTTAACCACACGTGAAGCCACGAGGAATGTTTTAATTGTCCCTTCGCTCGCTTTTTGGCGGTCATGGAAGTCAAGCAAGAATGTAGCTTCTCTCCCATCCTAATATTGTTCTCTTGTCTGTAAAACATGAAATGAACAATTTGATGACATCAAGTCAGTTTGTTTGAGGGTGTAAAAGTTGCCGCAGCCATGTTATGTGGTTTCCTGAGTGTGGATAGTTTCGAGCCGTCTCTGGTAACATTTAAGTTGTTCTGACAGTTTTATTCCCCTGCCAAGAATGCCGCATTACTCACACTGTCATGTGCGAGCAAAGCACTGTAAAATGCACGTGCTTGTAAACGGCATGTGGATGGATATAAAACATGCTCGTTTGGTCTCGGCCTCTCTGTGAGCTGTAAGTGAGTCAATCAGTCAAACAGGAGCATTCAAGAAACATTTTAGAGGGTTCAGTCACGCAGCCAATATTTACATTTGGGCTGCTGCGGCCCGGGAGGTAGAGCTGTAAAGTCCACTAATCAGAGGGTTGTGGTTTTTTCCCCAGACTCCCTCAGCGTGTATGACAAAGTGTCCTTGGGCAAGACACTGAACCCTAACTTGCACGAGTATGGACAGAATATCCATATTTGTACCTAATGTTGAGCATTAATGAGCCTTTAAGCAATTTGAAAACTAGAAAACCACTTTATAAATTTAGTCTTTTAACAAATTCAACAAATATCCATAGTTGCTTCTTAGAGGGAACATTTATTTACTTTGAGGGTTTTTTGTATTCATCACCAGCATGTTTAGCAACTCATTTATTTCTGTTCTCTTCACTTTCTACAACTAGAGTTGTTTTTTTTAGTCTTCAACCATTACAGGACCATGTTTACTGTAAACTGCTGCAGGCGTCCTGCAGCACCCCCTCCCCAAACAACTTCAGGATGTTTAGGGACATAAAGTCTGTGAAGATCAGTTTAAACCCATCGACTGCTGTACTTCACGTCACTGCAGAATAACGTCTTAAATAGTGTCTTTAATTTCAGTGTTTGAAACCACTTTCAAAGCTGCGTTGTCTCATTAGTCTCAAAGATGAGCGATGCAGAATTCATTAACTCCTACAATAAATACTCAAACTGCATCATTGCTCCATTTCAAAGGCTGAAGATAGATGAACTGAATGAAATTACTTTTCTTTTACAATGTGGGTCTTTTGTTTGGTTATTGTTCTGATATTTATGCACCAATTTCAGCACTGAATCTGTCCCCTGTCTGCTTAATTATGTAAACCAGTTATTTGGAAATGAAAATTTAAAGAGAAAACATCTACAGTAGAGTGCAGCTCGGACTGTAATTTCGATAAGACACGTGTAGCGTGAAAAATCACGTAGATAACCCAAGGAACAAAACCGAACCTGAACAGAATTAAAACATTTTGTGCAACCCCGACCCGTCTGGACCCATCAAGTCAAATCCGAAGGTGGCCAAGTCAAATTATTTGGATTACACCTCCAGCTTTTGTCATTTTCAATTAAGTGGTTTAGATTATATGACAGAACTATGGACTTTAAAATCAGATCCAGGTTGTAAAAAATACAGAATTTGACTTTTTTACATATTTACCAACGGCTCGATTTAAATTCTGGTTGACGAGGTTGCATTTTTCCTGTGGCTACACCATATGTATGTTGCTCTTCTCCCATTAAAAAAAAAAAACACTTAAACACTTAATTATTTAACAGTAAATGTGCCGGTGAGACTTTGCATTTCCACATACGTCCTCGCAGAAGATCCCCCGTACAGGCTGCAACACCACAACACGTCTGAAACATTCAAGATACAGCTGGAACCTTGGGAGGTATGCCAGTTGCCAGTGTGCTCGTAACACACAGCTTATGTCCCCTAAGGCAAGCATAAGGGGTTCTTGCAAAAACTGCCCAGCTTGAAGCTTGAGAGAGAGAGAGAGAGAGAGAGAGAGAGAGAGAGAGAGAGAGAGAGAGAGAGAGAGAGAGAGAGAGAGAGAGAGCAGCGGTGCAGATCTCTGCAGCTGGCTGATTGGCCAAAGGGCTTCACTTTGAAGATGTCCCAGAGAGGAGAGGGAGGGAGGGAGGGAGACAGTGGGGGAGAGAGAGAGAGTGAAAGGATGGCGGAGAGAACAGGGGAGGGAAAAAACAGCGAGTGAGAGAGCTGGCAAAAGAGGAAGTTATGCTCAAGGGCTCCTGTCCTCCCCAGAGAAAGACAGATCGTCTTCAGCCTCTTCCCTTCTCACTGCCCCTTCCTTGTATGTGAAAATGCAAATGTCCGAGTCAGATACTTTTTCAGCCAGCGCCCCCCCCCCCCCAAGTCAAATGTCAGAATAAAAGTTGCAGAAGGCAAATATCTCAGGATGAAAAAGAGGAGCCATACACATACACAAATGTCCATCTGACATTATTTGAGATTTAAAAGCAATATGATAAAAGTGAGAATGGAATGTGTTAATTAGTGAACTTTATAAGGTGCTGGTAGGGGGCTTTTTAAATTTCCACAGAGCTGGGCTAGCAGTTTCCCCCTGTTTCCAGTCTTTATGCTAAGCTAACAAGCTCCAAGTTCAATATTGGTCTTCTCATTAATCAGATTTGTTGATGAGGCTCCTCATGTTTCCTTCCTTCTTTCACATCTTCATCTTTAAATCGTCACTTTGGCCAAACTCCTGAGGATATCTATGAACCACGAGGAACAGATAACACGCAGGCGGACAAGACGGACGACAAGGAGCTCTCTTAATCAATTCACCTCCTGCATTTGAATTCAGAATTTATATTTTGAGGCCATGTAGGATTGTTGCTATTTATTTTATTTTTGAAGATTTTTTTTTCTTTTCTATCTTTTTTACCCCCCTCCTCCTTCCTCGCTTTCTCTTCCTCCTCGTTGTCACCTCCCTCCTCTTCCTCCGCTTCCTGTCTGATGCTCCTTGTTTTTTCTTCTCCTGTCTCGCACTTCCCAGTCAGATCAAAGTAAGTTAAGTAGGCCAGTGGCTGTGGTGGGCGTTAAAGGGCTTAAGGTGTGTTTGTGTACATACATCTTTGTCTTTGAGCGTTATTAGGGAATTTATGTTGCTTATCATTAACTGTGTGTGGGTGGAGGATGTGAGTGTATAATGTGTGAACAGAAGTGCTAAATATTTCTATTTATAGACATTTACTCCAGGATTTCCAGAGTAATTGCAGGGACTTAACACATATTTAGTCGCCAGTATTTGCTCAGATTGTTATGAAACGGAAGAAATGATTTGAATTAGTAAAACGGATTTAAATTAATCATGAATCCCGCCACAGTGTTAGAAAGTAGTTCCTCAATATTTGGTCTTTTGTCATGCTCTTTGTGCAAAGCCTGATTTCAGGAAAACTCATTAAACGAAACAAACGGCATGTGCAAGTGCGAGGAATCTTCAGTGGTGAAGTAAAGAGACACATTTAGAAACACCAGTACAGCTCAGTGATAATATTTAACTTTGACTCAAGGGAGTAAAGTGGGCAACAAATGGTTCTTTAAGTGGTTTTGTGGAGGTTTATTTTTGAAGCATTACCCATGAGCCTCTGCAGTCACGACAAAAGACAGAGGAACCCAAAAACGTGCACGGACCCACCATTTTCTTGGAAGTCGATCCTGACTTTGTTCGACTCGGCGCTCGTGGCTTTGGTCCAAGTTTGTCCCGGCTGCTGTTTCGTCCACGCCGTGATGTCGCACCAGTAGAAACCTCTGTCGGACAGCTGGACACCAGCGAGGCGAAAGCGGAACTCTGCTGGGCCGGACTTCGCCAGAACTAAACTGTCTCTGAGCGGACAGAAGAGAGATGTAAGCAGACGCCAGTACATTGTTAAAATGTGAATGTATAGATTGTTGTAGGTATATACCTCCTGTTGGGGTCAGTGGCTCCTCCGTGCTGCACGACATTATCGGGGCTGAGAGTCATGATGGTTCTCACGTTGCCCTCCAGGCTCTCCTGCGATTGGATGAGCACCGAGTAGCCGGCCTCCCCGAGGTTCTCAGTGGTCACGGTGCAGCTCATCTCGAAGGTAGCCCCTCCCACTGAGGCTTCACGGACCCGTTTGGCCACGACGTTCAGAGACGGACCTGAAAACACAACCGGCCCGTCGATTAATCGGCGAAAACGACTTTGACAAGGACATCATTCATCCCGCCACGGTGTCAGGAGGTGAGGAAATCCCCCACAGAGGCCAACAGGAAGTGATAGGCGATTACACTGATTCAAAACAGGCTCACATACATGGAGAGCAATGGAGTTATATCATGGCTCAATTAGCTGAGGGCAGCAAGTTCAGCGTGTGCGAATGAAATAGAGACATGTTTGTGTGTGTGTTGTGAAAAAGACAACGAGAGGTCTGTTGTTATGTGGAGGGATTTTTCCTGTGAAGTCTGGAAACCACATCTAGACATAAGAGCATATTCATAAAACGTAACAGCGGGGTTGCTCTGACTGGAAGGAGTTTTTTTTTTTTTTTTTTTTTTTTTTTTTAAATGTGAGTTAATGCTTAATTCCTTTTTTTTTATCTCTCCCACAAGTGACTCGTTAAATTGCAGAATACGACCTTGAGTAGCAGGTTGTATGTTACGTGCAGAGATAAGGAACGATTAGAGAGAAACAAAAGTAAAAGTTGAAGAAGTCCATTATGCATTAATAAACTAGAGCCTGAGTAGTTGGTGGAGAAATTCATCAATCTACCATGCTTTTCTGATTTGCGTTGAATTCTTATGTGTGTATTAGATTTTTTTGGTTCTTCCTTACGTTTGGTATCCCATTGTACAGTCACCAGCGAGCTCTTGTGCTCCGTGATCTTCACCATATCACCCTGGCTGCTGGCGCTCCACACAGACACGGTGCAGGAATACTGGCCCATGTCGATCTCCTGCAAAGCAAAAGTGAAAACTAGTCAGTGATCAATGTCACAGAGTTGCTGGTTTCACTGTTAAAAGATAGGATTATGTTTATTCCAATTAAACTGTCAAATATTGGTAAATATTGAAATCACAAATGTTTCTGTCTGCCACTCTTCGTTTGAGTTTTCCCACCTGTGTGCGGAGGATTCGCAGTTTGAACGTGTTCGGCTGGACTCTGGTCAGAGACATGGCGCCGCTCTTCAGCCGGTCGGAGTACATGGCCCCCGGCAGCAAGTTGCCACTTCCGTCCAGGGAGCCGATGTGATGCGAGGTCTTGGCATCATCCCCTACTCCTGCAGGAGATCGGACAGATGAAAGAGTCTAAAAATGTTTCATGGCCATTCTATTAAAGATTTAGAAACCAGCTGAGGTAACAAAAAAAGTACCTGGAAGCGCGGTGTGTTCCCAGGTGACGCCCAGTCGGCCTCCCAGGGGTACGTGGGTAATGTTGGTGACGTGGCAAGCCAGCTCTGTGGGTTCAGCTGTCACCTGGGGGTTCACGGCCGGTTCAAGGGTCAGCGTGTAGCTCGGCTCTGGGAAGAAACAACGAGAGGGATTAAAACTTACTATTTTTCATTATGTAGTTTAAACTTTTAGAAATGACTCGCATCCTAACGGGATCTTAGACACTTTACGCAGAATCACCAGACGAATCCACAGTGAATCATGCTTTTTCCTTTTAGTGGTTCAGTCCTTAAATAGAGCTGTGTGACAGAGCCAGGCCACAAAAATAGACCTGAAATAACACTGTTAACAGTGTGAGATGAGGTGTGCGTCAGTGTTAATAGTGTGTGTGTGTGTGTGGGTGTGTGTGTGTGCGCACGCGAGTGCAGTAGGTGGGGAGGCAGGTTCTCTCAGTTAGACATCCAGATTGCACCTTTACACATCAATAAACAGGAAACACACACAAAAGATTACCACTTGCCTAACAGTGAGGCATCTGAGCCACACACACACCCACACGCATATAAAAGCAGTTACTGGTGTGTTAGTGTGTAGACGTGCCGGTACCTGCCACCGACCAACACACACGCAGATTAAACACTATACATACAAAGTATGTGCATGAGTGTGTGTTTGGCAAAGGAGGGGTTTCTGCGTGATGTCAGCTGGACATCACAGACACACACCGTCACCATCTGCTGTGAAGCACACACGCACACACACACGCACAGCCTCTTGCGGTCTTTCTCTCGAGAGTAACAGGCACATTTAGAGGCCTGATAACTATGAGTTGGTGCAATTCGGTTCGGGTTGATTGAAATGAAAGGGACCGTTGGGCCTCTTTGAAAAGTGCGCCCTCTATTAAAAGCAATTCTCTTAATTTGTTAGTTTTAAAATCTCACCCATCACAAAAATAACTGTCAGAGCCACTTAAACTGGCATATTTCTAAACAGAGTTTGGTGACTTTTTCTCAGAACAAGAAGAAAGTACAGAGTATCGGAGTTGTTAGCGTGGATAATATCAGACATTATGAGCGTTTACGACTTCAGCAGAGTGACATAGTGATTTGATTGAGGCGATGTGAGGTTTCTGTGAATATAAATATCGAACTAATCTCATGTAAACAAAAAAAAAAGTTTTGAAAAGGAAGAAAAGAGTTTTTTAAGCGAGTGGCTTGGGGAGGAAGAGCGAGGAAAAATAGGTCAATGTCAATAGCGCAACAAACTGCTTTCATGTGCGTCGCGCTGCATGTGTTCGTTTTAAGGACCTCATCTTAGTTAGAGACTCTTAGTTTGCGGCGAATCTGATGGAGATTTGCCACAGACTGGTATGTTTCCACTGTTATAGTCTCCAATTCATTATTTTAAATAATTTGGGGTAATTTAGGGTGACTTTTACCTTATTTTACAGTTTGTCCTTGTGTGTCAAAATCAAGATTGTGTCAGTTGCTAATGTGAATAAAGGGTTTATACTCAGACAATCAGTCACAGAAAACATCCCCATGTGTGAACTGTACATCCACTGAATCCAGTGATGTGCCATTGAGCACAGCAGGGAGCTGAGCTACCAACCAGTCAGGAGGAGAGGAATGCTGTATTCTGCCAAAACAACCAAAGACTTTTAGTGCGCAGGAGTGCATGTGTAGTTCATTTGTGTGTGTGTGATAGGAAAAGCAGATATGAATAAGCCACTCGAGCCATTCCCTCTTTCTGTCAACACGCAGCGTCTCACAGAACGTAGGGGAAGTACGAGCTGACACACACTTAGAAGATGTACATGCAGCATCAAACATTACAGCTACATATAATCAGATTGCATGTGTGCAGGCAGATTACAGTAATCTGTTACTACCTATGTCAGGCTTGCCGGTGGCTCTATGTCATTATGAGACAGTCTCATTAAATCCCATTGAGAAGTGTATTAATTTCACATTTTATGAGCGAAATGTGAATCACTATTGTTTTCGTTATCTCATTTTCATGCTACATGCTCCAAATCAACAAATGAGCCGAGCTTGTCATGGCATCCTGTGTGATACAAAAGATGCTAAATAATAAACACTCCAGACTCCAGTCACAGACGCTGAACTGTATAGATAAAACCATCATAAAACCACAGACTGGAGCATCATGCAGCTGGTGGCGAGGCACAGCCTCCTTAATTTAGCTGCTTTGAATTTCACCGGAGGAGAGATTTTCTCGGAGTTTAGGAAACTGCCTGAAAGCTGCAGGAAACAACTTAAACCGTTCCCTCAGGGAGGAAAAAAGACGATGTCATACGTTTAATCCTGCATGAAATAAAGTTGACTGAAGTTGACTCTTTTATTCAGGCAGCCCACGCAATTTTTCTTTTTTACATTTTACATTTATAAAACCAGGAACGCCCTCAGGTGTTCAGACTGACATTAGCACAGTGTGAACAAACAGCCCACTTATTTATTTCAATGAAACCAACGTGTTTGCCAATCACATATTCCAGGTCGATCCTTTTGTAATGTGAATGAGTTGATTCCACTATTAACGCCAAACACTCACCAGTGCAGTCTCAGTCCCTCAAGGTGTTCCTGACATATTGCATTCACAATATGAATATGAGGTCACCATGACCTTTGACCACCCAAATCTGACCAGTTAATGTGCGAGTCTAAGTGGGCCAAATAAAAAACAGCTTTGATATGAAGCAGTGCGGATTAAAGGACCAAGTTATGCTTCTTAATATCCTTTCCTTCAGCTGCACCTGCACCAGGTCAGCCACGGGACGGGGGGGGTAACCTCAGTCTGGACCTGAGCCACAGCCACCAGTTCCTCTCAGCGTGGAGGAGCAGCTGAACCGCACAGGGATCCACTCGTCACCGAATTCCTCATCGTGTCTTAGCGTGGGGTCAGTCGGGCTAAAGAGGGACTCAGTCCCTATGTTGTAAGTGGCTAAATCACAAATCAGCCATTTCTATGTCACACTCATACATTTATCTCGACTTGACTATTCGGATATGCTATGAAAATTAAGATGTTTGTTTTAGAAGTCGTCTTTTTTGAGTGAAATGTCCACTGACAACAATTCCAGCTGACACAACACACACACATTCCTCTTGGCCTTGGCTACACTTCCCTTGTGTGTGTCTGTGTGTGTGTTGTGGGGAGCTCTTAAACAAGTTCTCCAACTCTTTATGTGCTTCCTGGTGAGCTGCGCTTATAGCAAAGCATCGTGGGAAGAGAGAGCAACCTCAAGGCCACACCATCAATACAATAGGAACCGACTGGTGGACGACACACACACAGTTTAAGCTAATATTAAAAGGGTAGTGAAGATGAAATGTGAGCTGCACTCAATTAGAAATGTTGCTCTCATGGTGTGTGAAAGCGTGTATGTGTGCGTCTGCATGAAGGAATTTATACCCTCAGGCAAAAATGTAGGAGTTCCACCAGTGAGAACAGCCTCATACCCCCAGTATGTGGAACAAACACACACGCACACACAGACAGCGATAAAGATGGTGTTTGAAGCATGAATGTGTGTGTAGCATTTACGCTTGAGAAAGGCTTCAATCTCTCTCTCTCTCTCTCTCTCTCTCTCTCTCTCATTAGTATGCCGATAACTTGTGCACTCCATCATCCCCGTAAACACACGCGCACACACAAACACAACGTGGCAGATATTGACAAAATGTACTCGATCATGCAGCCTGATTATTTCAGCTCTCTGTGTGTGTGTGTGTGTGTGTGTGTGTGTGTGTGTGTGTGTGTGTGTGTGTGAGAATGAAGCCTGGTTGATATTTCTAAATGTAACATGGATCCTCGAGGCTTCTACAAACCTCTCTACATCTACGAGACACGGCTGTGATTTTAACTGAAGGCTTGAGCTGACATACAAGATGTACAGCGCCCAGCACACTGACACACCCACTGTTCCGTCCACTGAGGATTATATGGAACAGTTTAGTTATGTGCATGTCTATTACAGTAAATTATAGAAAACAGAAGTGTCCCTACGATGATTCTCATGTTTCCTGTGAGAAAAACTGATTTATCATCTGAAACTAGAGCGTTAGGTCAGCAGAAGTTCTGCACAGTGGCTCCTTATGGGAGATGTAGTTCTCTAATTGTATTGCAACTGCAGACAGATTTTAGAGATGTAGAATAGAGAGATAATTTGTGTCAGGCAGGACATAAAGAAATTTGGTCTTTTGCATTACGAGAATAAAGTGTTAATGTCAGCAAGTGATGAGCGAGAAGAGAAAGAATTTCATTGTTACGTAAAATAAATCTTACGAACAATGTCATCGGTTCGACTGCCGTCATATGTGCTGATGTTAGTAGTTTGATATATTCTTGAAAGTTCAACCTTTATCTTGAAGTTTATTAAGTCAATACTTGTTTTGCACAAACAGTATGAAGAAGGAAAGCAAGAATTTATAGTAAATACTGTAAAATACTGGCAGCCATAAACTAAACTGAACATGTCCTGCTGCTGCTGTTTCACTTTATAGAATTTCAACTAGAAAACAGCAGGAGCCTTTTGTTGCAAAGTAGCTTTGCAAACTCAGATTTATTCTCTTGTATGAGAGTTTGTGAAGCATTTTGAAGGAAGCCGACGACCACAGCGGAAAATTAGCAGCTAAAAACAATGGAGGAAGTGACGGCAGAGCCACAGAACACACAGAGGACGAATATGAAGCTGTGACCATAGTCGTCCATTTGACTATCCAAAGTTTGCAATGACCTTCTTATCGTCACAGATGTTACCGTGTTTTTCTTCAATTGCATTGGTATTTCATTTAAAGTATTTATTTGCTAAATATCTTTCGGTGGTAGTTTTACGCAGAATGCAGAATTTCAAAGCCGACAAAACTAAGGGGAAGTTGGATTTTATTTAACACGAAAACAGGCTTCTGATTTGTTTCTCTTTTCAATTCAGGAGAAATGAAAACACAAATGATTAAATTAAAAAGATGACAGCAGGTTCTCAACAACGTGAGCATTGCGAGACAAATCTGATCAAATGTGTCAATATTAACAGGTTCATTACTTTTCCATTTTAATCAATAAATACTCATTAATACCAATTTAATTGTTGTCCTTTTGATGTCAATATAAAAGAGTTTTCCAGCGGAGTTTGAGAATATTATGAAGCACCAAAGCAAACTGGACTCTAAATATTAATTAAGATGGTTAACTGCCACCGCCCTGAAACAATGGCAGTTGCACAGTAGACTTTAAGCTGAGTCGATGTGCCAACACCCTTCAGGGGGAATTCTCCAAAGCCTTGAATGTGCTACTGTAGCTGAACTGAAAGCGATTATGTAACAAGTATTTACTTATTCATTACAGTCCATTTATTTCATTAAGATGTGGGAATAGGGAGTTTGACAGAAATCCATCTGCTGCTGGCTCTCTGATCAGTCGGAATCTGCAGAACCCACAGAACACGGATCTAACGGTACAGGAAGTCAACGCTTATGCCAACAAATAGTTCCTGAATGGTTTGTACAGATTGAACAAAGAAGAAAGAACCAGTTAATCAGGCGGGAATCACTTCAACTTGCTGGCGGGTGGATTTAGTTTTTAGCTGTTTGCCCGTTATTGATTATTTACAGCAGAAATATGAGGCTCAACACAAAGGAATAATCAAATTTTTGGTTTTAGGAGCAATTCATGATACGAAAACTCATTTAAACATCTAATTCAAGGAGAACTTTAAAAATGAAGGTGATAGTGAGCATCTTAATATTGTTTTTAGGAATCGAATAAGAGATTGAGACGGAGAGTAGCAGGGAGACAGAGAGACCACCCACCACGCCAGTAATTGATTGCTGTGTCGACCGTGTTTGACACCGCCGCTCTTTAAAGGCAGGAATCAGAGCATCGCACACACACACACACACACACACACACACACACACACACACACACACACACACACACACACACACACACACACACACACACACACACACACACACACACACACACACACACACACACACACACACACACACACACACAGCAGCATACCAGAGGTAGCAGAGAGCAGGAGAGGCATGGCTAATCAATTGTCCTCTCAGCAGGAGTCGACAGGCTGACTAGAGGATTCAAATAATTTCCCCTTGAGACTCCGGATTCACTGGTACACATCCACAACTCGTGAATTCATATAGACCCAAGAACTTCTTCACCAGTGCTCTTTTCTTATCCACTGTACGGGACACCAGGATTTGTTTCCGATCAGTGATGGGTTTGATAGTTTAGTCGAGAATCGGCCGTGCTCTTTGTTGAGCATTCCTCTTCATTCTCACTCAGCAGAAATAGGAAAATAGAAACAGTGCAATATAAAACCTCCACATGATGTGTAGGTTCACATCAGGATGACTTCCCCCAGCTGCAGTCACAACACAAAAAGAAATGGTTGTTTCGTGCCCTAAAGCAAAAGCGATGCTGCAGCATGCAATGGGGGAATGCTGAAAGCGACTTGTCAATAAAGTATCAAGTTTGGTTTCCTGTATGTATGGAGGCTCATTCCATTTGACATCCATATTTCATACTCAATAATTACAATTAGTAATGTTTTTTTGACGTGTTTCATAATTTTGATCAGGTCATAATCAGGTGATTTAACTCTGATCTTCTACAGTTTAGGATTTTTAGAAGTTTCAGAATTCAGATCAGTAATAGATAGATGTATATACGTCATGTATTGAAATGATAAATGAAAAAGGTTTCACTCACTGATCTGTGACACTTTCACTGTCACAGGGTTGGACTTCTTCTCAGCCGCCATGTGCCACCTCCCTCCTCCTCCGGCACTCTTCCCTCCTTTTTCGATGAAGGCCCGGACGCGGCAGGTGTACTCCCCTCCGTCCTCCATGCTCACCCCCCTCACCCCTAGCCTGTACTCCCCGCCTCCCGTCCGCTCCAGGCTCGACTCCCCGCGCTTCCCCTGCACGCCGCTCGCCGACACGTTGGCGATCACCACCCCAGCTGCGCTCCATGGTGACAAGGTCGCGGTCAGCCGGCCAGCCAGGTCACTTCCAGGGCGAGGGCCTGCAGGTTGTCGGCGGCAACGGAGCAGAGGAGGGTCAAGCGTGTCGCCGGGGGAGAGGAGCAGTGGCGTGGTGGGGGTTGTGGCCTTCACACTGAGGGACTGACCTTGAGAGGACAGAGACAGAGTCAGATCCTTCACCCTGTACAGGCCATACAGAGCATCAACAAGATAACAAACTAAATTTAACATTGGAGACTTATGCTCTTTTACAAATCCTGATGAAACGATGATCGTAGACGTCACAATTGATTTCAGGTTGTCAAATGATAGTTGTTTTGTTTCTTTTGTCAACAGTACGTGGTGGTAGAATATAAAACATCCCAACTCATTAGTAGAGTGCAGTGAGCAGAGGACACTGTGTGGTTCCGTTTGAATTTCCCCAGTAATTCACTTTTATTCTGAAAATAATTGATTTAAAATAACTATGTTGTTATTTGACTGAGATTTGTATATATCAGTATAAATATTTGTACTGAATTTATTAAGGTATTCTGACATTCTTAGGTGTTATAGTCATTATTTAAATAAAAATGAATTAACTACTGGTTCCAACAATTTTGTATTGTTACGTTGTTGGCAACCCGCTAGATGAAAATAACTATTAGAAAGCACACAATGGTAAATTGTAAATTCAGATTTCTTAGATGTAACGGTGATATTAACATTTGGATATAGACAGAAAACCCTCAGAGGTGATGTTACGTTAAAGCGGACAAGATACACAAGCTACATATTCTTAAAAGACAATGTAAGTAGTCATCTATCAATGTCAGAGATGAACTTTAAAATCCTCTCAGAGAAAAGAAGTCCAGCAAATTAAAAACGACTGTCAGTCTTCTCTTGTGTATCTTCAACCCAACAGTCGGATCAGCGGTTTTGAATTCGGTCTCCAGCAACAACCTATGTTGCAGTATGTGGTAAGAGAGTCTCTGTATGGTGTCTGCGAGAGGACAAAAGAGACAAAGCCTGCTCTGTTTGACTTTTCTCATCCTCTTTACTCAAGTCAGTAAGTCAATATGAACTGACCAGGACACAATGGACCTGGGACCGAGACCTCTGTGTGTGTGTGCTGCTCATCTCTGGTTTCATTACAAACCACTGGGTGTGTTTTCTAACACTTAAGAGGATATGGTAACCCAGAAAGATATAAGATATGGTGACCACAGCAACCACGATGAATGAGAGAGAGAGAAAGAGTGTGAGAGTGTGTGTGTGTGTGCAGGGGCCTCTCTCAGGACAGAATGAGACTGAAAGATGGGCAGAGAGGGTCACGAGCCTCCCGGGACTCAGCAAGAAAAGTCTCACAGAAGAGAGGATGCAGTTTAAAAGAAAAAAGCCGACAGCCTCACAACAGAGAGAGACGACTCTCCCACGTCTCTCCCTCTCCTCTCATCCTTCATTTTCTACCCATATCCAACACAGTGGCAGGGAAAATGGCATACACATGCAGGGAAGTAGCCTCTTTTTATCAAGAAGCCAGAGAGTGCCACTTGAAGATTATCCCTGCAGGAAAAATAATCCACACATTCTAATTTCACTGCAGCTATAAAACCATTGCTAAGGATATGCAGGGAACCTCCGAATGCCACGTTTAAAGAGGGACTTATTACAACGTTACACCGATTCAGGGGCAGGTTGTGCTATTTTCGGCTCGTCTCCATGTCTCCTAAACACAACCTGGGGGGTGGATGAACGCTGGCTCGTCTAGTGCTGGAACAAG
Source organism: Verasper variegatus (assembly GCA_026259375.1). Classification (NCBI taxonomy): domain Eukaryota; kingdom Metazoa; phylum Chordata; class Actinopteri; order Pleuronectiformes; family Pleuronectidae; genus Verasper; species Verasper variegatus. Next base: position 24,989,915 of record CM048038.1, on the reverse strand, counting down.
AGCCTCTGGGTGGTGAAAAGCCACGAGTCCTCTTTCACTTCTTTGTCTTGCATTAACACTATTAATTAAGTTTATTTTTGGATTTGATCCAGAGGCAAAGAGGGTAAGAATCCCAATCGTTATGTGACTCAGAGTTTTCTTTTCAGGGTTTATCACCCGCTAACATCTTTTTCCAGGTGCCGCAGACGAGAACTCCGATTTCTAATCATGTGCATGTGACTTGTTATTTTTAAGTGCGAGAGAGAGAGAGTCACCTTCCAGCCTTACATGAGTTTAATCACCCTTGGTACAACAACAGGAAGCTGCCTTTAAATGAACAATGACTTTGTGAGGATGTCAATCGATGAAAATTAAACATCGCCCGCACCTTCCTGAATCTTAAACCTCCAGTGCAAACAGTGCGTGCAGTCCCATCCATAGACTTAAAATAAAGATGGACGACATGCTAGCTCCTCTCAAGTGAAGCCAAAGAGGCTCGATTGCCGGATCACTATGCAGACTCTGACTCCAAATGTGCCAGCTTAAGGCTCAATGTCCCAAAAATATACCCTTGAGTTTGTTACTAAAAATGTATTGAAATAAAGTTAATTTGAACCAAAATCAAACATAGATGTTTCCTCAGTGATTAATGCTGTAATCCTTTGTATCTTACCTGTAGGAATAACTTTAACAGTCCCCATCTCTTTCGTGTTCTCCACGATTTTTATCCATTTCCCTCCACTTTCATGTGTCCACTCCGTTCCATTGCATTCATAGGTCCCGCCGTCAGACGTCGTCACTCTCGATATCACCAGTTCAAACTGTCCGTCCTTCCCAGGGACCAATCGGATGCCTCCGTCGGCGTAGCGCCGGGTGAACTTCGGCCCTGTGACCACACCACCCTGGGGGCCGAACGTCAGGATTTCCTCCGAAGTTGCGCCGTTCTTCAGCGACCAGGTGACGGACAGGTAGGTGGGCTGGGTGAGCGTGCGGGTGACGCTGCAGGAGAGCGTGATGTCACTGCCCTCCGGGACTTCTGGGGGCGGGGTCTGCGGGGAGACGCTGAGGGTGTTGGGAATGACTGGCGGGAAGAAAGAGACATTTGAGGAATACATTAGTAAGACTGTAGAAGAGGAATATTACTGAACACAAACCGAAGACTATGTATATGGAGATAAAGATTAATGCAACATGAGTGTAGTTTTCTCTTCTCTTCCTTCCTTTGCATTTTATACCTTTAAATACTATAATATATGTCAGACAGTTTTAATTGAGGTTACATGCTGGTTCAATCTACTTTTGGACATTTTGCAGAGGAGCTACATTTTGGAGTTAAGTACAAATCCAACATCTTGTTCGTTATATAAAAAATTACATTAGTGGTTTTTATATTTCTCATTTTACCACAACACTGAAGATAAACTGTTTATTCTGGTTGATAATCAGCAGAATATTTGCATTTTCCCTCATTTTTCTTCATCGTCTATTCCTGGAGGCGTATCCCGAGCTGGGATCTTGTTTACCGCAGTGATCACTTTACAAAAATTGGTTATATTTGGGAGGTGAAAAACTAAAAATCTGCAGAAAACAAAAGCAATGACACTACAACATAATCAAGGTAAAAACAAAATAATAAAAAAAAAACCTTTCCCTGCGCTGTTCAGCATTCATCTTCTCCACCCACCCCACTGTGCTTTGAAGCTGAGTGGGGTAAATCTCTGTATACATGTGTGGTATGAATGAGCCTGAGAGGCACGTCTGATTAAATACTGATGCGGTGAAATGGAAGTTCATGCAGAGAAAAAAAAAAAAAAACATCAAAAGGAAGTTAAAGGGGGGAAAATGGAACAATTTCAGCTAAAGTAATTATTAAATGCAGGTATTCATGGGGTGGAGTTACAGGATCATAAATAATGATGACGCCTCGTATTTCCACATATTATATTCTAGTGAACTAATGAGCTCTTGTGATTAGAGAAATTAAAATGTGTAACATCAGCCACAAGGCGACTCAACAATATATAAAAAAAAAAAGATCTAGTTTGATGATGTCATGAAGCAGCGTGGGATCGTGGGAGTTGCTGTCCCCCCCTAATTTACGCTTGACGTAGTCGGTGCACGACGCTTAGTGTCATCGCAATTGTCATAAAGACAACAATCACAGTTTCATGCTTCGTAGGAAGTACATGGGCTAAAAGAAGTGCAGCTGCCTCTGCTTCCTATTTCATATTTACATGATTTGATTGGCTCTCGCCTGCTTGAGTGTTTGTTTACACATGATTTTATTGGGTTCTGCTCATTTTCTTACATAAGTTCAAACCCTAATGCATCGCCCCATTCACGGTGAATGAGCAAGATTTCAATTAAAGCCTCCCATGCGAAAGACTGCACTGGTCTAGGTTAACGTCCTGGGATTCTTTAAATCAACACAGAGTGGCTCTCAAAGTGTCGCACAAAGTGGCTCTCTTGTCAAGGTCAGCGGCTGAAGGAGAGCTAAACGAGCAAACATACTGCACCAGACAAAGTCATAAATTAGTGATTGATTGTGTGTGTTCATAAAAGTTAATGACTTGCCTGCTCACACACAGCACAGTAAACTCTCTCCCACCGACACATTTACCTTCAGTGTTTGTTTTTGCTCTGATAATGAACAAAGTTCCTGCTCGATTTCGACGCCCTGGCCTCCAGGAAGCGTTTGGAGTGTCACGTCCGAGCAGGTCTTAACAGAGCAGCGCTCGCCTTCGCTTTGTTTCTTCCCTCACTATGACTCATGCAGCAGGCGCGGGAGAGGCGCTCTGTGAGAGGAGAACACTGCCGCAGATCTTTGCTTTCACGCCAACAGCAATGAAATAAGGTTTTACCTCGGCTTTCCACGACAGGGAAATTAAAGAAAAAGACATTAGATGCTTTGATGAATGGCATCTGCAGCGGAGACACGGGGGGTTAACAATAAAACTAAGTGGCAGACTCAGATTTGTTTCGGGGCGACTGCTGAACACATTACTGTCTCAGTTTCATCATTATCACCGACTTGTTTTGATCCTTTTCATATAAAAACACAAAATACCAAAAAAAACCTGCACAATATGAAAAAGAGCTGGGTGTGTCCTCAAGATACTGACTTCACATAACTTAAAATAATAGTCACTCTAAACTCTCCAAGTTTCATCCCAAAATACATAAATAATGAATGATCCGGTTTGGAAGCTAATTGTCGTCGTGTTGGAAATGAGTCCAAGAGGCGACAGATGGCTGGGGATGAGGAGTACGAAGCTAAGCATTGTGGGAATTATACTGGTGCCACATTTAAATCCTGTGGGAAAAACAGATTTGTATGTATTCAGAAGAACAAACTGCTCATCTCATCTGTAGGTAAATAAAACTTAATAAACAGTGGATGACTGTGTTTTTAGTGGAGGTCAAATGACTAATGTTAGGTCATGAGGCAGAGCCACACCACCGAATATGATCACTCCCACTTTGTGTAATGAACCTCGGCCGATGGGATCTTACAGCAGGAGTGTGTGAGCCTCAAGGTCTGATTTGACAGAAAATCCCACTGAAAGGTTTTCAGGCTATAACGCATGAATAATCCCAACTTTATCCATGGTCATAGGGTTTTTCAATTTGAATTCATTTTTCTCCACTCCATTTATTTATAAGCCGAACCAGCAGTCGACCTCAGACCAGAAGACACATGTTATCCCCTTTAAACCAAAATGGCCGAAAAACAATTCCCCTTAATAATCTACCAATTCTGCCCTCCCCTCTATCCCCCATGAGAGAGAGTGCTGCGTGTGCAGGTGAGCATCCTCTAGTTAGTGCTGCTAAATAAATGACAGGATCAGCAGTAAGATGAAGCCACCTGGTCCTGCGTGGACGGGACCCAAAACAAAGAGGAGGTCGGAGCAGAGACGTGCTCAGAGGGACACAGCTAATATCAGCCGGCGTGGCATTGACAGACACCGCATTTGATGTAGCATCAACTCCAAATGTTAATCACCTGGGGATATACCTCCAAGTAATATTCCCACCAAGTTTAGCAAAACTCTGTCGATGCATTGTAGTTATTTGTACATACATACACACGGGGGGGGAAAACAGGGTAATCCAGTACAAATGAGAACCGTTTGCAATCAACAACCAAATTCTACCAGTGTACAAATTGAGGTGAGTGGGACAGAGGGCACAAGTGTCACCCTCTAGTTAGAATTAATTACTCGCCTGTTGACTGTAACCCTTTATCTTGGGCCTGTGCGGCTTTTTAAAATTACATTTCTTTATATTTTGGAGAATCTGCAATTGTAAAAAAATGTATTACTTTGGTTGCTTTAAGTCGCAGTGATTCCCGGACCGTGTGATGTCTGTGTAATAGAATTGAACCTCAGTGCTTCAAAGATTACTTTCTGTGGAATTCCTGACGTGTATATGTATATCTACAAAGTGAGGCTATAAACAGGCAGTAGTGGACACTAATAAGACATGCAGTGGAAGTCCGAGGACACAGTGGTGCTGCAGGGACGTGAGTGTCTATGGCAGATAACAAAGGCAGAACAAATAATCTGCGTTTTGCTCTATCAATTAAAATTAGCCTGAAAGGAGTTTTCAAACCCTCAGCGACCTCCACTTCTCTTGTTTCTTACATAACCGAACAGCCTCAGTGGAGCTATGGAAGCTCACTGTGTGTGTGTTTGTGTGAAAGAGAGTGTGTGTATGAGCGCTGACGAACGAGGTGCACAAGTCTCGACTGGTAAAGAGCCTCCAGCACAGAATCTAACTCATCATCTCTGTTAACGACTGACTGTCTCGTGTACACTCGTGTGTACACACACACACACACACACACACACACACACACACACACACACACACACACACACACACACACACACACACACACACACACACACACACACACACACACACACACACACACACACACACACACACACACACACACACAGAGCTGCCTAGTTAATTCAGGTCTAAATTTAACAAGGTGTCTGGGGAGGCGTGCTGGGAAGCAGGGAGCAGCGGAACATGATGGTGCATTACGGAGCTAACTAACCTGCTGTCAGACAATCCCTCTTTGTGACTGCATCCCTCAAATTTCAGAAACACAAAAACACACACTCGGAGAAAAACAGAGGGACTTGTTGTGTTTTAAGCATCCTGCCTCTTCTGGGATCGGGTTAACAGCGGATTTAAACGAGCGCTGTCGCCGAAATGCGCATTTAATTAGCAACTGAATAATTATGGGGGAAGAAACCCAATTAAATTCAAAAGAAAATGCTGAGCATGAGTTTCCTCTATTTCTCCCTGTTTCTTTGTCAGAAAATGAAAAATTTAAACTGTACACAGCGAGTTCTGAGGACGATCGGAGGAACCAGAGAATTGTTTCTGGATGTGGTTTCTGTCCTTAAACAGAGCGAAGGATTCCATCGCTTTCAGTGAATCATAAGTGCCTGGTGGAATAACGTGTGGCAATATTTCAAAAATATTAATAAAAACCCAACGATTCCAACAAAAGGAAAGGATTTATTGAAGTAGAGTGGAGGACGTCCGCTTGTGGTGACTAAATCATGATTCATGGTTTTACTGTTATAACTTTGTTAAGGGTAGGGAAAGATACGGTTTTATCTCCCGAATAATTATTTGACTTGTCTGGACTGGTTGTATTGGTTTTATTGCTCTTTAGCAGCTGCTCCCATAGACACATTATGCTCATATTCAGGTTCCTCTTTTCAATTAGGGTTTAAATGAGGCTCCAATTCAAAAACTGCAGTCTAGAAGTGCCTTAGACCGTCTGAAGTAGTTTGTTTTGTGATCTTGACCTATCAGTAAAGCAAGGCGGTAATGTTACGTTCTTTCGCTGTGTAAATGGAATCAATCACAGACTTGCCGCTAGGTGTGCGTTATGCAAATGTGACGAGGCGTATGAGGACCAGTGTTTTCCGTGAGGGAGAGGAGCTCCCTTTAACGTTGACTTAGGCTTTTTTAACTCTAAGTTGAAATCTCTTAGCTTCCGTATCAAAACTTTTCAGGTATTTTGAGTCTAAAATACACTGTCGATTAGTTTACAGTGATAAGATCACATTACTAATTGTTTGACAATTTCCCCAACTCGTTCACCCTCTGGACTGTTTTCCTTTTAAATGTCAGACGATGGTATTTATATTCTGTGCTCAGCATTTGTGCTTCACGTTCCAAATCTGCGTCTCCCTGGCCTTCACTTGACACAAGCCAAGTTCTCCCACCTGACATCTGCTCCCCACCATGAGTGTGTTGACATGTGCACAGAGTGTGTGTGAGTGTGTGTCAAAGCCAAATTTACGACTATAATCATCTAAACCCAGCCGGCGTGTGTGTGTGTGCAGGATTATATATACATGGTCTGTAGGGCATTACTAAGTCATGGGGATGGCTGTTAAATGAACCAATGAAGCCAGCTAGCTTCACATACACGTGTCACACACACACTCCTCTCCCATACCAATGAGCTGGACCTGAGCCTCGTAGTTGCCGCTCATGACGGAGTCCGTGCTCGGCGTCTGGCACCAGTAGAGCCCGGCGTCCAGCGCCTTCACCTCCGCTATCTTCAGATCACTCTCGTTGTCCCTGAGCCTCACCACCGAGATGTCGCCGGACGCCACGCGCTTGCTGAGCGACGGGTGGGAGTAGCTGGCGTCGAAGGTGGAGATGATCTTCAGCTGCACCGAGCTCGCCTCCCTGGACATCTTCCACTCGAAATCCTGCCGGACAGAGAGGATTCGTGACCACCAAGCAAAATAGCGTATCAAAGTAAATTTTATTTTCGTAGCCCATATTGACTTCTTTGTTAGAGTTCCTACAGAATCTATTGCTACTCACAGCTATTCTGGATGGAACTTAAAATTTGCACTAAGGGACTTATTTCCCATTAAGATATAATGATTTCATCCATTTGCAGCTCTCTGCATGTTCTTTGAAACTGTAAAACATGTCATCCTCATATTCTCATGACAAATAAACAGCTCTCTAACTGCAAGGACTTCTGGGACCTCAAATGGGATGACGACGCAGAAAAAGCAGAAACTTGTGCTTGTTCCGCGGATGAAAATAGTCCCCAACACAGATAAGCACATTGTTTCTTTGGAGTTGTCGTTTTGTTATTGACATCTTTCGGCATCACACAATAAAAAGTTGACAATCACCTGCTCCCGAGGTCCTGAATACTCCCTGACGTCACATCTGATGGAGACCGGCTGACCCTCCACCCGGATCAGTGGACCGGGAGACACCTTCACCACTCGGGCCGAGCACCCACCTGCAGGGATGGGAGAGAATGTGAAAGAGAAAAATGAGACTTCAGCTGGATTTGATGGACGATGTATTGAAATCTCGAATTTCAAAAAGCAAAACCTCCCTGATCTACGAGCCACGGCATAATCTGCTGCATAAAAATAGAATTTAGAGGATGAATAGGTTTTATTCAGTTATCATTTCGAAAGGAAATACTTTATGTGCGTGTTCCATTAGGAGCAAGATGACTAAACAGACAGACTATGATTCATCATCAGCGGCCAGGTTTTATAAATGGGACGTTAAGGGATGACGTTGACAGATTTGACAAACACGCTGATAAAAAGGAACAGTCGCAATCTTAACATGAACATGACGTCCCTGTTACAACATACGAAACAGTCACACACACACACACGTTGTAACTTGACTGAACTGTATCGATAGTGACGATGATGCTGCCAGATCCTGAAGAGCGTACAGCACACACACACACACACACTCACTCATGCCCAAGAAAGAAAACAGCCGCTGGTTATGGCAGCTCTCCAGTTGATCTCAAAGACCCCCTCCCCTAAAAGAACAGCGGCACACAAAGCGGGCGGGTCACTCTCCTGACATTCCAGCTGCATGAGTGAAGTACGTAGCAGCACGGCACAGGCCGACAGAGCTCGTAGCTGGTCGGTTCGGCGATGCTGCTGCTTCCTGGTTCTGGCTGCAGGACGTAACCCCCCTGCCTACAAACTGAAGGTAAAGAGGAGACACTACATGCTGCTGGAGTTGTGTGGAGGAAGAATATCAGCAAACTACACTTGAGCTGCTTGTTGGCAGGTAATCAGTGTGGAGGAAAAGGCAGAGCCAGCGGTCCGACCTTCACTACGAGCAGGAAACTGTCAAGTGGTAACAGTTGGCATCAAATACGAGCTCAGATTCGGATCCTAATCGCTGTCGGTTACAGTTACAACACCGTGCTAGGGATTCAACCTTTTCTCATCCGATAACAAATTCCGATCACTCAGTCCTCCAGAAGAAACGAGCCAATCCCATAACAGGACTCTCGTTAAATGTGAAATTACAAACTGTCGTTCGTCATGACTGAACAAATGTCACCGATATGTCACAGATTGTAAATAACACACTGACCCTAGGCTGTATTTACTTACAACATATGAGTAAGAGACCTTGCTACGTTTTGGGAACTGAACTGTGTCTTCATGCCAAGCATCAGAAAGTAGTACAATCATTTTGGCAGCAGACCCTCGGTCACATTCTTAGTGTTACCATCCTCAGATTGAATGTGACCCAATTCAAATAGTAATTCTGCAGCGTTTTAATTAGCCGAGAGTCTCGTGTAGAAACATAAATTTCTCCCTCGGAGCAGAAAATCTTCACCTGGATGGAGGAAGTGCTTCATAAATAAGCCCCGTGCTTGTGAGGTCCGGTGATACTCGAGCGGCTCCATCAATACTTGAGGGTTTTTTGGCGGTTGGCCTGGAGTTGTGTGTGCACGCCTGCTGAGTGTGAGCTTTTTCTGCTTTTGTAAGTAACAAGTCACAATGAAATGAGTCCCACACAAAAAGCTACTGTATGTTTCTATTTACTTTCCACTTTACTTTCCAGCGGCCAATGATACAATTTATGAGATAAACCAGAGCCGGGTTGCTGGTGACGGATTGTTCGTTTGTCCAACTGCGATAATTTAATGGTAACAGCGAAGAGAAGAAGAAACTACGACGCCAAACAAGAATAACGCTTTTAATTTAATGACGATGCAGCTGCCATACCTCAAGCTAATGAAACAAAGTGGTTTATTCAACTTCCAGTGTGAAGTGTCTGAGGTTCTTCTGCACCGCTAAGTCATGAGTTTAACAAGGTCTGCTTCTTTCCAAATTCGAATCGCTTCCTTGAGTACATTTTTCAACATGCAAAACGCATCTAATGCAATTTATCATCCAACTTAAGGTGAGACAATCTATCGCTTCCTTTCTGCTCTTTGCATTTCCTTTGCTAAAAGGCTGATGTCTCCATTCGTCACTGAAAATGAGAGACTCAAAGTTGCTGGGCCAATAGCAGCAATATGTGGTTTTTAAACTCAATTTCCAGCCGGCCTGTCCGTCTCTCCTGAAACAAAATACTGCTCAGCCAGCGGAGCCTGAAGGCAGAAAGGAGGTGGGATCATCCAATAAAGTCGTCTCAGGCTTGAACTCCAGAAAATTTACAAAAATATTTCTAAGTTGACATCGTGGAGGGGAATTGACAGCTGGTGTTAAAAAGAAGAAAAAAATGCACTCTGTTCACCTCAACTGTTTTTAGAGCGAATCGCCCAGAAAGAACCCGGTTGACTCTCAGTGAACTTCACCGTGACGTCTTGGCCGGACCCAAAAGTCATTAAATATTTCTCAAACATAGAAGAGGGTGAGAGATTTTTGCACGACAGAGGCGGACCGCAAAATTAAATAAATGTGCTTTTAATTTCGTGGGCGTGCATAATCTGTGTAGTTACCTGAGCGTGCATGGTGAATATAGTGTGTTTAAAGCTCTCTCGGTTCATTTTAAAGTGTTTAAGTTCAGCAGGAATAAAATACAAATGCCTCCTTCAATGTGCAAGTATTTTCATCCTTTTACCATCAATCAGGGGCGTTGCGACAGGGGAGGCAAAGAAAGAAATTGCCTGGGGCCCCCGAGCTAAGAGGGGGGCCTCAGAGAACAGCTGTTTGCAACAATTTTGTGAGAACCCCCTCAAATCCTATGACCGGCTGTGTCGAGACATGGCCCCATGCCACTTGTTTTATGCCAAAAGCTCCGCAATTTTAGCGGCTCTGTTGAAGACAAGAATGTCTATATGCTTGTGTATGATGGTGGGGGGTTTGCACTTCAACTTTGCTACTAGAGGGGGCCCCCGTCCCCCCCCAGCCAACAATAGGTGTCTCTCAGCTCAACACAAACAAGTCGTCAGGCGTCTTCAGAGTTGCCACAGCAAAACAAAAATGGAACTTCATGAAGAAAACTGTTAAAAACAGGTTGCACAAGCTCACAGGTTTTGACACATTGTCAGTTCACGTGGGAAATATGCTCGAACACGACCAGTTCTCTGCTGAGGGAAACAAAACGTGGTTACGTTGGAGGGGAAAACAAAGTGGAACCATGAGGTTTCATCCTCTGGGGAGTCTGCACACGAGTTTGATTTTATTTGAACCACGACAGTCCAAGTTGAGGGGAAGCACTTCTGCCTCTGCAGCTCCAGAACACACAGCACCCCAGGAGTGCTGAGCGACATTTGATCATCTTGCACTGCTCTAATTTAAGCCAAGTCTCTCTCTCTCTCTCTCTCTCTCTCTCTCTCTCTCTCTCTCTCTCTCTCTCTCTCTCTCTCTCTCTCTCTCTCTCTCTCTCTCTCTCTCTCTCTCTCTCTCACACACACACTCACACACACTCACACACACACACACACACACACACACACACACACACACACACACACACACACACAGGAGAGAATCCACTGTTGTGCTCACAAACATATGGCAACCTCAGCATTGGTAAGCCCTGTTTAACCTTGTTTGGCCCGGAGGTAGAAAGGAAGCCGGTGAACAAGCCTAGGTTTGTCCCAGACTGAGGTAAAATCCAGTCTAATGACTGGTTCTTTGGTTCAGTCACACTGGTTTCACTCTGGTATGGACGCAAATCAAATAATAAGCGTGATCATGATGGACGGTCTCAAGTGGCTTGTTGTGGGACCTTGATCCCCTCATGATTGATCTTAATTGGCGCAGGGGAAGTGATGGAGGCAGGCAGCGTCATTTCTTTGGCTAAGGAAGTTATGTTTTCACTTCTGTTCGATAGTTTGTTTGTGGTTGGTTTGATTGTGAACAGGATTACACAAAAACTACAGCACGGATTACCACGAAACTTGGTGTAAGGATGCGATGTTGGTGAGGGAAGGGCTCATTAAATTTTGGCATGGATCCGGGTCTGGGGGCAAATCCAGGATTTTTCTTTACTCTTTAACGCTGCAAGAAATTGTGTTTTTCAACATTTTCTTTGATTTCTTGCAGAATAATTCATGGGTCTAGATGAGTGTGAGCAATTTGGTGCAGATCCACATAAGAATCTGACTCCAGTAGATGTAATTGTGGTTTCATTGGGCCTCATGCTTTAATTAACCTTAAGGCAGAATATTAATTAACCGTCCCTTAGCTAAAACACAACTGAGCAGCTGTTACAATACACCGAGGCAGTGCATGTAAGAGGGAAATAGCTGCAGCTCGCCCTCACACGGGGTGGGAGACACTTCAGCACCGAACTCCTTTTACCAACGTGGCATTTTAAGCATTTTTCGCCTGTCGCCACACGCAGGACCGTCTGAGTGCGATCAAGATGCAAAGAGTCAATGTCTTGAACCAACTCTTTAATTCGGCTTCATTCACTGAATCAAGTGACACTTGTTTTCCACTTACACCCACTTTTTAAAACCTCCTAAACGTGCCTCTGCTACCATAGATATGCACATAGGTTGGAGGCAGCTTGGATGTGAAGGAGTTGGAAAAGTTTAAAATGGATTAAAATCGAGCGGTGCTTAATGGATCTGACACACGCCGATGTAACTAATGAATGTTAAGGATGTGATAATTATTTAATATGAAATTAATCGACGCGTATATTTGTGCTGAAATGCAATAAACTTTAAATTGGCGTGTTTTTAAGTGAAGCGTCGGGAGGCCGGGAGTTAATTGGCAAACAACGATTAACAAAGGTTTCTTACCGATCGTGAAAACACAGAAGACGAGTGTGAGAAGAGAATAATCCATTTTCATCCCTCGCTTCGTCCACTCTTTCTCCTTTTTCCTTCACTTTCCTCCCTCGTTCCCTTTGTCCGGAGAAAGACGAGTCCTCCTCTCCCGCCGCTGCCGCTCCAGTAAAACTCTCAGATGCGTGTAGTCACCGCACCGCACCGCACCGCACCGCACACCGGGCGGAGCCGCGCAGCAAAACGGATGCACACCGTGAGTCCCTGGATCCAGTGATCCGGATCAAGGCGAGATCGCGTTTACACGGTGCCCACAACACTGAACCGGTTTACTGCTGGTTTGTGTGAGTGTGTGTGGGAATGTGGGTGAGAAATGAGGAGAGAGAGAGTGGCCGGAAGTTAGGTGAGTGTCTGGAGGAGGAGTGGAGAGAGAGGGGAGGGGGGGGGGGGGGGGAGAGAGAGAGAGAGAGAGAGAGAGAGAGAGAGAGAGAGAGAGAGAGAGAGAGAGAGAGAGAGAGAGAGAGAGAGAGAGAGAGAGAGGTGGATATGAACCTGTCTCTATCATGTCACATGTTTCAGTGTCTGATGTGATGGACTCATGGTGTAAGTCTCATCTCAGAATCTGTTACTCTGTGAAATATCAGAATAATAAGAATAAAATATGCATTTTGTATTTGGAGATAGCGACAACATCTGAGTTGTGATTCTGGGACATTTTCGCGGTGGCCCTGAGGTGGAAAACACAACGACAAGCCACAAAACATCACAATAAAGAAAGATAAATAACAAAAAACACAAGTGTATACAAGAAAAAACAAAGGTTAATAATAAAAGACAACGGTAAATAGGAAAACACACCAACAAATGATAAAATACAGCAAATGATCAAATACAACAAATAAGAAAACACAAAAGATAAGACAACACAACGATGACTTGTCTTATCTTAAAGGTCATTAAAGGTCATTGATGCTACCACCAGATAATGTTGCTCCTAGAACTAAACACACATACAATGGCAACTATATGTTCTGGTGAAAGGGAATATTTGAATTTGTATTTGGCATGAAAATGGTTCAGTTCACATGAGGATGAGAAACCACATTTCACTGTCTTCATCTCCTCCTGCTACAGGCTGCCATCTTTAATGAGGCTGACACAGTCCTGATGTCAGCTACTGTCCTGTGGTCCGACCCATGCTGGGTATTTACACAGGCCGGCCGGTTGGGGTCAAAGTTCACCTGCTCAGTCAGCTTCCACAGGCACACAGAGGGGGGGAGCGGAGAAGTTTGGGTGTGTAGCCTCAGAGTCAAAGGTTGAAACTTCACAGGTCGTCCGCTGCTGAACTAAATCGATAATATGGCAAATTTTACAGTGTGTGTGTGCGTGTGTGTGTGTTGTCGACTATTACTGTATGTGCTCAACACAGTGGCGTCTGCTGACACATAGCATCTGTTCAAACTAACACACACACACACACGCACACACACACACAGTAGTCTCCATTGCATTAATATCCTTGAGACTTACTCTAACCTTAACCTAAAACTAACCTTAGACTAACCCTACTTTAAACTAAACCTAACCTAAATCTGAACCTAACATTAACCTCAACCTACACATAACCTTAACCTATCTTAATCAGGGTTACTCCTTATCTAATCCTTACCCTAATCTATCCTTAACTTAAGCCTCACCTAAACGTAAACCTTACCTTAAATAAAGTTACTACTTGCTCAATCCTAACCCAAACATAACCTGAACCTAATCTTAAACTAAACCTAAGCTTAAAACTGAATGATTTACATGACGTTGTCCCCTACCATGAGTAACACCCAGACCCCCCCCCCCCACACACACAGTCTTATCTTACTGTCATACTACCCTGTCAGTCATTAATCAGATCACAGGTTCTTGCTTGTGCATCTGGTTTTAATAGAGCCACAGCCTTTTATTCTAAACCACAGACCACCACCTCAGAACAGGGGGTTAGGGTTAGGGTTACGGTTAACCCTAAAAATAATCTACATTTTCTATTTGCAAGTAGGTCGATTCAAATTTGTATTTTCCATTTATTTGCATTTCTGTTTTGTTTTACACTTCTGGGTACAGATGAGACCACAATGCAGAAGTCTATTGAAGAATAAGGAAATTTAAGGTGTCGTTCCACGCAGGTACACATGGGAATAAAAGTCAGGACGTCTCTACGTGAGAAGATTCTTTCTAAAAATCAAAAATCTCATCATACTTATATTAAATTTCAAAGACTTTTTTTCTTATTAGAGTAAATGAAAAATATTTCAAACTAAAAATCAAGCCTGAGCTTTGAGATCAAATCTGGAGCTACAGCGCCATCTAGTGGTTATAATAGACCAATACTGAGTGGATATTTTTACCCAATGCATCTTCCCTTTTTTTTAAAGCCATCCATCCATCCTTCCATCCATGCATCCACCCATCTTTGCATCCATCCATCCATCCATCCATGCAGTTACAATAATCTGTGTAGTACCAGTTTCTCCTGCAGAAGAAAGATTTTAATGAATCCCAGTGGGAAATTGCAGTGTTCCAGCAGCCAAGTCGCATTAATCATAAAATAAATGAGCTACATAAGAAGCAAAACACAATAAAAGACATAATGAGTTTAGCATTTTACAACCCCCCCCCCCCCCCCCATTATTCTCCTCTTGTGAAACAAGGGCACAATTATTTGCAGCAGTGTGTGTGTGGCCCGAGCAACTAAAGTAGATTTTAAAATGACGAAATATAATGAGATCAGCTCAGAAAAACTGTTTCTGTTCTAAAACTGCGGGGGAAGGAAATAAAGTATCTGGTCGAAACACACACACACACACACACACACACACGATAATCTTGCACTCTGCAGTCGCTCAGCATCTGTACCACCAACCCTCAAAACCACACACACACATTTTTGTAAAAAAGACAGGATATGTGACTGACACACACGTATAGTCTCTTCTTCCGCTGTGAAGATGATGCAGTTTGAAACATTTCAGCCACTGTTGCTTCACTGGAAAAGTCCCTGCATGATTAACAGCATTTATTCAAAAGACTTCACTGCACAGTATCTCAATAAAAGTCCATAATAATAAGGAGGTACAGATGTGTTCAAAGACAAAAGGTACATTTCATTAGAAGAGTAATTTCCCTGTATTTGTCAAACTCCGACACAAAAACAAAAAAACAGCATAGAGAAGATAGGATTTGTTTTAAATGGACATTAAAACTGCTGTGAAAAGACTAATTGTGGTTGTGACAGTAAAAAACTGTTCAAGAGAGAAGATGACACAGAGAAGAGAATACAAAT
Organism: Verasper variegatus; assembly: GCA_026259375.1. Taxonomy (NCBI): domain Eukaryota; kingdom Metazoa; phylum Chordata; class Actinopteri; order Pleuronectiformes; family Pleuronectidae; genus Verasper; species Verasper variegatus. The sequence goes on along the minus strand of CM048038.1, from coordinate 24,974,577 downwards.
GAAAACAAATTACACTGAGCATCTAATTTAGTTCTGAAAATGAAGAATTGTTTTCAAACCGTAGGTCACATTCGCACATAGAATAAATACAGAATGAAAATTTAAAAAATAGAGAGTTAACGAACCTCTTTTACTTTTCGAGATTATGATCTACTTGATAAAAAACACATCCTGATGACACCATGGCGCCAAAAACTGTGACGTGTCTTCTTCTTCTTGACACTCGCATCACGTCACACTCGCGTTCTGGGAGTCTTCGACCTGGGCTGAGGAAGAGGAGGAGGCTGCTCGTCATCTCCGTTAACATCTGCTCTGCTGGTCTGAAGAGACAGGAAAATAAAATCTGATCGTATGCTTTACTGGTAATTAGCTATTGTTCCAATGTTATCTGATGAGGCAAGTGCGCAAACGCCACCAGCTGTTGCACATCCCTACATGCAGTGTTGTGAAACCTCCACTTGACCCTCCTACCTGAGCAGGTCTCCTGGGGTTGGGCTGGGGGTGAGCGGCGGGGGGCTCTTGGGCTCTGGGACGTTGCTGCTTGGAGCGATGTTGGCGAGGACCAGTGTGTTGCTGCTGCTGCTGCTGCTGGTGCTGCTGCTGGTGCTGGTGCTGGTGCTGGTCCTGCTGCTGGTGCTGGTGCTGGTGATGACGACTGGCAGGATGGCCATGCTGAGGACATCGGTGTTGCTGCTGTTGCTCAGGGTCGGCCCACCTCAAGCGGAGCTCCTCCTCATCTGAGCATTAAAAGTAATGATGAGTCCAAATCTTTGTCTTTCTTTATTTTTGGCAAACATTTATAAAACCGAGGGATATTTTCTAGTTAAACGTGTGCATTGGATGCTCACATTTTCATATTTCAGCGGATGTTGTGGTCATGCCAGAGTTTTGAGGATTTAGGTGCAGACCACGTTTCTGGTCTCTTTCAGTTTCTAAGACACACTCAACTTTAGATAGTAACCTTAACTTAAAGTGTGGACACCCTATTGACTGAGGCTACATCCAAACTACAACGCAGGGGTCATGTGATGGGTGCCTGACGAATCAACAAAGTTTATATCGTAACCGAGACAACCCAATAAGCAAATGGTTGTGTCTACGTCATTGTTTCCAAATATCTCCGTTCCCAAACGCACATTTTATCCAAATAGCTCAATTTTCATCGTCACACTTATCAAGTATTTATTTTAAAGAGTGTACTGTGTGAAATATTGTTAATTCTAAATTTGATCACAAACTCAACAGACAAAACACACGTACCCTTCTTCTGAATTCTTTTCTTCCGTTTGGCCCGGACACAGCAAACAATGATGATGATTGTCAGCAGTAGAACGAGACCTGATCAGGATGGAGAATAATAGCGATTTGATTAAGATGTAAAAAATCAAAAATTGCACATTTGAGTCAGGTTTCATTCTTCTCAAGTTAATTCTACAGTATTTCCACCCAAACATACACATGTATCACAATACTGACATGTTAACATGGAGCTACACAGGAGAGCAAACCTACCTCCACCACCACCCACACATATCCAGATAAGTCCCCACAGGTCCATAGGGAAAAAAGAGCCTGAAGGAGGAAAGATGGGAAGAAAAAAACACATTAAATATTGATTTCATGTGAGTTTGTTTAATAACTAGTTTTATTCAAATGACGTGTCAAGGGGTTCGAGTGTTTGATGGACAGTTGATAACGTTTGAGGTGATTGTGCTACTGTAATAACCCAAGTAGAATAAATGAATGGGCTGAAAGCAACACACACACGCAGAGCATTGATATTATGTCCAAATAGTTTGATAGATGCAATGATCTGGAAAGTAAAATTAGGGAATTAGGGCTGTATCGATTTCGAGAATATAGTCATAACATTAAAATAATTAGGTCGTATTAAAGAAGAAAGTCATAATATTACAAGAATTAAGTCGTAATTCAGAATAAAGTTGTAATGATAGTTGTAAAGGAGAATGAAGTCATAATATTTCAATAATTGAGAATTAAATCGTAATATTATGAGTAAAAAGAAATGTCTTTTTGCAGAAAATAACCAGCAAGGAGGACTTGTGCCCGGAACTTCCATAAATATCACACAGATGTAAACAGCGATAACCTCACAGTCGACCACAAACATCCACATCCTCCAAGAAAGAACAAACCCAGTTTCCTGCACAATCTTCTGGAGCTGATGAGCCAAAAGTTTAAGCATTTCTGTATTTGTGAAACCTGTTGTACAAGATTCAGGATCTTATTTCCCCCTGGAAGTGGCCCTACTATATCACAGGATAATACTCACTATAGCAGAGGTCCGTTACAGATTCACTGGTAGTAGAGCCGAAGGCGGTTGGATACTCTGCAACTGAAGGAATGTTGTCCAACATCTTTGAGCTTCAGCATCCAAACTTGACTATTGGTTTTTAGCTGGTTTTTCAGCTCTTTGTTATTCTGGAGCCAGGCAAAATTTAAACCCTTGACCTGCGGGGTGAGCAATCATTAAAGGACACATTAGAGGATTATCATGAGAATTCAAATTATTAAAATAAACCAATATGGGTTTTTATTCCCATTTTTATTTGCAAGATGCTCCACATGACTGTCACTAGCTCCATTTGCGCTCACCTTACCAACGTCGCAAGTCAGTTTGACCTCGGGTGAGATACAGTCAAACTTCAATGTAGGCTTTGGGGCTCGATCTGAGTTGAGAAGAGTAGATCCATCATGATTCGAAGTGGTGCTTTTTATGCAGTGTGAATATAGAGGGATGATCAGAAAGATATAATATGTTGAAACTTACCAAATACACATAAATGCATGCTCTTTATATTTTGTACTGACACTCCATCCACTGTGAAAACCATTGGGGTGTATTCCCCCTCATTGGCTTTTGTCACATTCCTCAGAATCAGGGATCCATTTGGAAAAATATCATCTTTGCTCCCTTTGACAAACTTGTACTCCTTCCCGTTACTCCCGCTTTTTCGATCCACGATGATGTCAGAACCGTACTTCCACTTCACTTTATCTGTGTCTTTCAGCTTGTGTCCCAGAGGCACCGTGAAGGTCTCTCCTGTTGCGGCGACGCTGTCGCAATTGGTCTGAGTCTCTTTGGAGGAGAGAGATAGAAATACAACGGAGAATGAGACGGGGCTGTATGACTGTATAAACGCCCCCATAACTGTTTTTGCAAATGTCAAAGCTTCATTTGTGGCCTACAGCTGCTGCAGTGTCCCTTACACCTCAAACACATGAGAGAAAAACACACACAGAGGCAGCCAGAGGAACATAACTCAAATGGTACAGTCTCTGGGGAACATGAAAGTCACCATCAACAGCTACAGCACAGATTTTATGGTTCAGTGTTTGAGGAACAAAAGAGAAAAAGGTTATATGAAGTGAAGAGTTAGAAAATACAGATTTTTACTGTAAAATATCAGTTTAATGATTTAGTGACTTGAAGGAGTCTTTCTGTCCCACTCCTCACCCTGAACGTCTGTTCTATGTAACTCTGGTGAGTGGGTAGATCAGTTAAAAAGACTATTAAAAAGAATTCTAAGCAAAATTTGGTGGTTTTGTTACAGAAGATCATATTCACCGTTCAGTTGTGTTTCAGTTCAGGTACTCAGCAGTTGGACATTGATAGAATTTGCCTTTTTAAAACATCTGCACAAAATTCATGTCAATCCGTCAAATAGCTGTTGGTAATGGGGTCGGCCGTCATCTGTTCTCGGCAGAATGGTTGACTTACAGTTACAGAGAGTTTAGGTTGTATTTTCCATGACATTAACTCACAGGATGCAATTCTGCTTCCAATGGTAGACTGTTCACCTAAAACTAATATATTAGTAAAGATACAACAAACAGCGTTTATATTTTCAAAATAGGAGAAATAAAATTACTTAAAAAAAACTGATAGCTGATATCTAAAATAAAAATAATGCAAAAGTTGCATCATACAACTTCCAGCACTCGCGCACAGTTCTTTAAGATGCTCTTTGCTTTTTAAATTCCGGATCATGAAATGAAGTCTGCCATAACTGCAGGACAGGCGACAATAACAGGAAACAACAGACAAGTGGGTGAAAGCTTCAAGTCAACATTTTCACACCTTGATTCTGACCCGCTTCACAAAACTGGCTCAGCATCAACACCCAGACCTGAGAGGTCTGAACACTAAAACTGCGTCTTGAGAGTTACGTTCAACAATGTGTTCGGTTGAGCACAAAATGTATTTATTTAATGCATGAATAAAGATTAAATATTGTCTGGAGTGCAAAAAGATTTCAATGATTTAATTATTTTGTTTATATCGTCCATCTTCTCGAGACACATCTATAACCTCAGTTTCACGTTTTTTCAGACAAAAGATAAAAGATTTAACACTTTAAAATATATAAGAACTTTTTTTCATGTTTTCTACGCTCCATCCTTAACGTGGATTTGTCTGTATTCACGTTTTAATTCCTTTTGATTCCATTGCTAAAATCGTTGCGTTACTGTAAGCATTCCCACCACATCAGAAACGAGACTCTGCTGCAGCGGCGGCGCTAAGGGCCATTTCTTTATGGCCGAGTCACGTTTCAAACTCGCATTCACTTGCGCAACAAGTGACAATATAGGCACGCAAATATAGACTGAATATACAACAAATCAGAGCATCACACAAATGAAATAGAGAGTCCTCATCGTATTGTATATTTAAATGTCACGTTAGAAGAACCAACAATGTCATAACTCATATTATTTCACCAGTAATAAAGAATATATATTTCAAAAAACCTCAACCCTGACAGTGACCCTGAGGTGCTCCCTTTGTGCAGCTGCATTAAAGTCTTTTAAGTGTTTTTAAAAGTTTTAGCCAATTTTCCTACAACTTACAAACTACATGTTTTGAACCTGTGAGGAAAAACGAATCAGAGGATGTTAAACATTGGATATGATGTTATACATGATTCACAGAACAAATCTGGGGTTGAAAACATTTAATGTAAAGTAAAGAGTACAGAGGTATATTTGTTTGCTTATGAAAATATCCCAAACAGTAAAAGTTAAAAAGTAGCAGTAAGTTTGAAATATTCTGCGAAACGGGAACATGATCTAATCTATTGATCTGTTCCACACTAAAACTACTAAAAATGTTCAGTACCTGTGACGAAGCAGCAGAGCAGCAGCAGCAGAGTGATTCCAGAGAAAGCAGCCATCTTCATCGTCTTCATGTGAACTTCATGTTTGGCTGAAAAGAAGAACAGCCGCTCTGCATTATCAAGGTTATTTCCTGTAAGCATGCGTTTTGATCATATTCATGCGTGTACGTGTGCGTTCTTATGGTTTCTAAAGGAAGTGATCCAAGAGGCCCAATCTGCTTTCATTGTCACAGCATGAAACAATGTTAGTCTACGTTTGCTGCTTCAGGGACTAAAAATATATTCTGTGACCTCAATTTAAAGATCATCACAACATTATCCAAAATAATTAAATTTTAGGTAATTTATGTTTTAGATCTCAAAGATTAAAATCCCACTGGTTTCTTAATTTCAACTCTTTTAATTTGGGGTCACTAAATTTATAACAAGGTTTCAAATAATTGGTTTATGTAATCTTTTCCATTTGCTTTACACTTGCTGCCCACATTCACACACAAAGGGAAATTCAAATAGTATTTTTAACAAGTTTCCTCTTATAGTCACAAAATGTCAAATAGCAAAGTCATGAGCTAACGAGTTATGAAAAACATTCTTTAAATCGGTGTTTCATAAGGTAAATAAAGATGTTTTTGATATTTTTCTCTGAAGTTTAAAATGTGTCTTCTATCTGAAAAGAAAGATCATGCGATGGTCATTACAGATAAATGGATTTGCTGTTTATTTTGCTTGAATGAAAAGTTTTACTGACAGTATCCCCAAGGTGAAACCCTTTAACTGAAATGTTACAGCCATTGTGATAAACTTTTGTCTTCCAGCAGCCAGAAGTTGAGAAAATGCACTTTTACGTAGAAGAATAAACATCTCACCTCGGAAGCTTTGACCTCACCCTCTCTCTCTGACTGCACTACACAAATAAGTGGTAGGTGACATTGTGTGTTGCTGTTGTACCACTCGACAAATGCAGGGGACATGTGGAAACATGTAGCTTTGAATGACAGCTTGTGGTTTCCCATCATATCTGAGCAAATATGAACTCTTTTAAGTCCTTCCTAACCGTTTTTACTCATTCAAGACCCACTCAAGTATTAACGTGAATAAGAGTAAAGAGCACGTTTAGCTCTATAAGCTGTTTTCGTGGGTTAAGATTTAAAGTGTGTCAAAACCGATTTGTGCACCAAATCTCGAAGTGAGAGTGGACAGGGTTGTGGCTGCAGCAGCATCATGAGAAACTTTTTTCTGGATTTAAGCGAGCAGAACGTTTGTATGTCGCACACAAGCAAATTCAAGAGAGAAGACATAACATGCACGTGTATTAAGTAGGAGTCAGAAATGAATTTGATGCCGAATATTAAGAACTAAACCTGCTGATAATTGTTTATCACTGAATTTGTAGAAGTGATACCAAGACTATAAAACTGGTCACTGAGATACCATGTTCAGATAAGAGAAGAAGAAATTCAGTGAGACAAAACATAACCTTTCACATCCTCTGGGAACTTTATTCTTCTTTCACTTTTGATTTTAATACTTGTTCCCCTCTTGTCCTCTGGGTGTGTGGGGTTGTGAGCTTGTGTGCGGCATGGAATGTATATACAAGATGGATGACATGACTGCTCATCAACTCGACTGACAACATTCACCACTCACCACTGACACAAAGTGAAAACTGAGGAGCAACAGCATCACTGTCAGGACTAAGTAGTGAGCAGCATTGCACTTGCAGTATCTCCATTTGTCCACAATGTGGCACAATTGCATTGCATTACATGTGCACGTACCACAGAATGAAACCACAAAGACCCACATCTCATTATCTAATATTCCAGTAAAAGTCAGTTTAAATGTGCAACTACAGAAGTGAAGTTTGTCACCAGCTGCACGAACAAGAGTCAAACTTCCTTTAATGAGAAATAAATGAAAATAAAGCAAATTCTACAAGATGTTAAGATGGAGAGTAAGAGATTATTTACAACTTTACTTTAAAATGAGGGATGAAATGTTTGACTCTCGAGTTGAATAATCTTTAATTTCTACATTGAGTTCAGTTTTTTTTCACTTTTGCACATTCTTAGTCACTTCCCGTTTTATTTTGTACTCATTGTTATTTCTCATTCCGGAACACTTTCTGCCACTGTCTGTTTACCTATACCCATTTCCACTCAGTCTTGTTAGTTCATGAATTTTATATTTATAGTTTGCTGCGTTGACAGGATGAAAAATGGAGGAGAAGGAACAGCTACGAGTCTAAATCAGAGCAGAGCAGACAAATGTATTTCTCTATTTAATATCGTCATTTAAAATTCATTTTGGGATTTTCCACAGTTTTTTTTCCAGCTGTTGTTGTACATTATAATAATCCAGTAGGACAGTGACATAATTACCGGAGCAGTGTCCAAAAGCATTTTTATTCTTTTGCAGATGAGCTCACTTTACTTAGAAGTTCTAAGTTAGAACTCACTTCATAGGGAGTTGGGGCCAGTGGGTGATTTCAGTAAATGTCTTGCTTCACGTGACACCATGTAAAAATGTGTAAGCAGGTAGATATGAGTCTGATCTGTGGTGGAATGAGAGCGACAGCCTGACCGTGTTGCTGTGAGCGACACAGATGACCCTCTTCTGTTAAATGGGCCTTTATAAATAGAGCAGTTATTTTTCCGTTGCTCTGCTCCAACTCGTCTGTGCATCAGACTGGAGACATCGAACAAACCCTTTAGAAAATCCAGCACCCAACCACCATCCGTGCTCAACCCAAACAGCCAATCAGAGCGCTGCAGATGACTTCATCATCATCATCATCATATCAGAGGGCTCTAAATAAAATAGTGAAGGGTTCTCACTCTCAGATCAGCAGGGTTGTGATGAGCAGGGTGGACGTTCTGTTGAAGGGCCCTTGAGCCTCATGCTGAAGCTGTACAGGCTCTCCTCCACATGACATGACCTCCGACCTCCGGGTGGAAGGGAACAGTTTTCCCTACATGGAATTAGAAGACAGATGTTAATCATAATAAAGACAAATAGTGCAAGTGTGAGTCATAGAATGTATATTAAGATGGATGACATGACGGCGCTACAAAAGTGAAGCCAAATCGTCCCCATCACCACCTTGTGGCTGGCTGCACTACATGTCATAAACCCTGCCTCCTCCATGTTAGTGGATGGATCATGGTCGTAACTAAAATGTCCAATTACACATTAATGTGAACTCGGCATAAGATGAAACTCAAAATAATCAAACCACACAGCACGTATTCAATGTATTATTTAGCCAAATCGTTTACAGGATTGAAAAAGCCAATCGAAGTTTTCTTGGATACATTATTCACACAGTGGCCATTCTGCATTCACATCACACCTCGAGTGGGAGGTTTTACTGCAGATACAGCCCAAGGGCCAGAAGAACAGTCCATTAGCGAGCTGACATGTTGAGGATGGGTTAAGTGTGTTAGAATCGATTTATTATACCAGAGACAGGGCTGTTCAGGGGTCTAAGGGTGTTTTAGGGTCTTTAACAAATAGCAGGTATCCTGTCATGTGCTATTGCATTTTAATTAGAAATTTTTTCACGGGACTCAACAGTGAAGAGCTCAGAATATCCTGTGGTGTTACAGACTCGATGAGATGGATGTGATTGGTATCAGTGGAGAGAATGATAGAAAGAGTGAGAAGAACTTGAAGAGATGTATTTAGTGGAACAGATATGACAGAGTATCGAGGTCATCTTTTAGCCTTTAAGAGGTCCTAATACTCGTCATAGCTTTCTTCTGGTTCACAATATAGAAAATCAAGATGGGGCGGGGGGGGGGATTTGGGTTTCCAATTTCAGAGGAATGACAAGTGTGTCCAAAAATCCGGTGCGCTGGATTTGTGCTATTTTTAGAGGCAGAGTGTCCCGGGGCATTCCAGATTTGAGTGACTGTTGCCGGGTATCTCTGGGGAACGTGGTCCTTTAGAGGTGCTGGATTTGAGTGATTGTTCTGGAGACGTGACAGCGGACGATGCAGATCAGGTGCTGCAGATTTGTGCGGTTTTATTTCGGGAGGCTCTGCTGCATTTGTTTGATACGTGTTAGTTTTTTTCCAGAAGTATGATGCACATGCCAGGAATGTGTTCCGGTGGATTACTGTGACAACAGTAGCCCGCTGTGATTACTTAAGGCTATTGTGGTACATCAGCCATTTTGGGTCCAACATAAAGTGTGTTGGATTGGAAACGGCCAGACGGAGCCAACTATGCTTGTTGGATTTGTGGCGTTTCATCTTTAGTAGGTCGGGTGCCTTTGGTTTATTTTAGCAACACAGATGAGGTGTGCTGCCCTTGTGGATTATTTTGGGATATTAGCTCAAAAAGACAGGTGAAGTGTTCATTAGCTAAACTGGGAGCGTTAGATTTGTGTGATTTTCTATTGGGAGCACTGGGAGTTGACGAAGCAAATGCAAATGTCCTCCTACTTTTGTTTTATAGATAAAACATATGATGAAAATATTGATCGTAATAGAATAATTTACCGTTATTGCAATAAAAATGTATATAAGATCAAAATAATGCAGTTTTTAGGACTGTAAAACCAATTATCTGAGATTCTATGTGTATATATTAAAAATAAGCTGGTTGCTTGAGTTATTATGGTTCCATAAAGAGCTTGGAAACTGTGACCTGTGAGGACCCATTCTCTCTTGTTGATCACTGAAGTGCTCCTGCTGTCAGTCACATCCCTCATGTCACAATCCATCACGTCCCTGCTGTTGTGTGTGTCGCTGTCGTGTAACCTCCAGAACTGTACTGAGACATAAGTTGCTCTGACAACTGGAAGGACGAGATGCACAAACATGCACCTCACGCCGCCAAATGGTTAAATAATTGGATTCTTCGTATGTCTCAGCTGCCGACATTAACAAAATAAACGAGTCATTAAAATCAGATCATCAGATTAAGGTGTGTGTGGTGTGTGTTTCAATCGTGGCGCTCTTGTAATCACATTAGATTTCAGGGCATTAGTGTGCATACTGATGCAGCCATCGCTGTGACAGAAACATCTGGGGAAGTTGTTTGTGACCCAGCTGAGTGATGGATTAATGATCTGTTTGGGCAGAGATAAATAATGAGCGCTGTGGCCGACTAAGAATGTATTCATTGTTTTATTGGAGATAAAAGCTGTTTTTTAATTACTTCTACGTTGTTTTAATTCATCTACAGTTCAGTGTTACTCTTAAACTGGCTGGAACTGAGTCAAGTTACAGACAAGTTACGTAGAGCAAGACCAGACCTTCAGGGAGAGGAACAGAAATGTTAGAGGAAACAGTCCCTCTATTCCAAGTCAGTGAACCATCAAACTAATGTTGAAGCTGCTATTATTCTATTATGGAAAAAAAGTTGCGAAGTGTTGCTACAAGTTGCTGGGAGCTGTAAACTCACCCAGATGATGTTTCCTCCGAGGCTGACCGGTCAAGGCCTCTCATCCTGTGCCCTGCTGCCTCAAACTCACCCGGGGTCTAGATGTACAGCTGCCTGAACCAATCAGAGACATCTTGACCAGGAGGAACATGAGGTACTGGAATGATTTCACCAAGGAGAACAGCGTTAAATAGCAAGGAGCACTCCCTCTGCATCTGAGTTAAGTGATGGGACTTTCAGGGGGCATTACCCTGATTACAAATTACATACTGTCATATCAACACTGTCCCTAAATGATCAATAAACATGTACAGCACTGCCCCAAGGAAACATTGACCAAACTCCCTTTCTAAATTGGATTTTCCTAAATCTAATCTTCATTCAATCCAATTCACAACCACTTTAATGCCATTAGAGTGGAATTCAAAGGGAGAATTGTTGTGTCGGGTTTGGTGCTGCGCTTCAAACGCTTGCATCAGATAAACCCTGCACTTAGATGGAGGCCTCTGGGGAAAAGTCAGCTGTAGGCTTCTCCACATAGCTGGCTATATCTGGAGAACAGAGAGGGAGGACGAGAACGAGGGAGCGAGAGGGAGGGAATGTGTGTGAAGCTGCCAACAGAGGCAGTACGTCCTCCAGAGTCAACACAGCTGATGGGGCGAACCCTCCCTCCATCCTTCTTCATCCCTAAAACGTCCTCTTTCTATCTATCTATCTATCTATCTATCTATCTATCTATCTATCTATCTATCTATCTATCTCACTAATATAACCTATTTAATCCAATCCATTTATATAATCCATATATCTTATCTTATCCATCCACCCATAATCAGTGAATATGCAACATCACAGCTCTGTGTAGGATAAAGAGAGATGAGTGTGGGTGGCTTCGGCCTGTTTCCTCAACACTTCTCCCTCTTGAGTATCAAGCGACATTTAAAGCTAAACATACGTGGGTTTGTTTATAATACACTGCAGTTATTGGACATTCATAATGTGCAGATTTCCTGAAACTACTTTACTGACATTTGCAGCAAGACTAAAGCTCAAATTCTTCTTGCATAGCTCAGACACACAATATTTTATTCATATACGTCCTTTAAATAAGACATAGTGTATGTGCCGCTCCATATATGCATACTTTTTGTGTATTTTGAGTATTATAAGGTCAGGGCCAAGTGGTTCCTGGCCAATAGCAGAATATCTTGAGGTGCCAAAACATGGCAATTACCGTAGTGTTCATCATTAGATAAGTAGCAGCAGCAGCTCTTTTGTTTCTCTTCAACACTGTGCCATACGTTTCTTACCCTGATACACTGCCCCCAGCATTGATGGGAGTTATTCATAATCTACATGTTTGAGGATATGAGCACCATCGCTCTGTGGGAGAAAAACAAAACAAAACCCAGTCGCGCGTGTTCCCATTGGAAGTACCTACTTGTGACAGACAGGAAATAAGAACATTTTTATCCTGATTGTTGTGGTGCTGGGACGTCAAAGGGTGGGCGGCCCCCTAACTGGTCACAGGAGGCTGTGGTTTGTATGAATCAATCGAAAATAAAAACCTAAAAATACGAAGAACATTCATTCCTATTGTACTGGGGGGGCTAAAGCCTCTGTTTTCTACCTCATTCTGTCATACGTGATGATGTCAGTACGTGCTCTGGACTCACCTCTGTGGTCAGGAGACAACGAATCTCCCTCTGTTCTGACTGGCAACAGAAGCGCTGTGTGTTTTCTCTGGCCTGCTGTGGTTTTCTGTATCCTCCAGTCTTCCTCTCGTTCTAGTCTGAGGTCAGAGCTGCTTGGCATCTCACCATGTAAGGCTGCAGAGCTGAACGGCTCCTGAGGGGGGGGGGGATTAAAAAAAGAGAACAATTTTCTTGGTGGAATTTTTTTTCTTCTCATTATTTTTCAGTTTGAAATTAAAGTGGCTGAGTTGCTGAGACACCTTCAGTCCAGCAGACACATACGTACTTCACTTACCACTTCAGGAAGACTTTACACTACAGAACAGGCTTAATCACATACTTGAATTTTTGTTCAACCTTACATGGTTAAGTTCCAGGCAAAGTAATGCTCTTAGTTTCACGACTGTTCACAGCTGGAGGTTGTGTCCAGTGCAGCTACAGTCTGATGTGATGTCTGCTCCTCACAAACCCAATTTCCTCAAAGGTCAGCGCTGTCCAGACCTGGTTATTGGCTTTAAAATTGCATGTCAGAGTTCACCAGAGTTCAAACTCTTCTCTGTTCTTCAGTGTAAAGTTGGTGTGAGCCTGCGTTCATTCTGTATAAAATGATGAGCAAGCAATTACTCCATATATGGTCACTTTTAATTGTTACCGCAATATTATAAAAATCAATTAAAACCTGAACGTATATTTATTTTCACAGTGATCCATCAAACCGACCAATGCAGTCTTTATCTTTGACAGCTTTATCCACTATAATTCTCCATCCAATAACATTTGAGCTGTTTTTAAAAGTGTTTTCATTTCAATCACACTTCTTATGTTAATGAAACAGTGGCTGCGACTGTTTTCTTTCCCAAATTGTTTCCTCCTACTTGAGAAAACCAGCTTTCCCTGAGGGAGGCTCATCTTATCTGTGGGAAAACACAGTGAATGAAGGTGATTGTTTAATATCCTTGTGTCCAAGTACTCCGACGGTCTAGCAGCGAACAGACAACAAATCCGTCTCCCCAGTACAGTGACTAGCAGTCTGTTTACACGCAGATTCTCCTTATAAGGCAGATGAAATGTTTTCTGGGCTGCAGAGGGGCGGGGGGGGGTTATTTTTACTTTTTCCAGAATTTGTTTTGAGACCCACGTCTCTTTTGATTCCTCCCAAGTGAAAGCAGCTGCACAGCCTGTAGCCATATTCTGTAATTTACCCCCCAAAATATGTTTAAATCTATATTCTGCTGTTTTTATAACAAATTTACTAAAGGTAACAAAGACACAATAAATGATCCTGTATCGTTTTGCTCTCGTTCATAAGTCAGAAAGTCTGTTACAAGACGATATAAGACAATTCTATTTTACAAGGTTATTTGGGAATATCTGGATCTCAAAGAATCAATCCTCAGGCCCTTCACCGCCGGCGTGGTCCTCGCCAAATATTTATATTTAGAGGTGGCATCAGCTGTTCGTAGGCACCATGCTTGTGCCAGGTGTCTTATCAGCCTGCCAGGATAATGAAGACAATAGAGTGGTCCAGCTGTGATGTTTGATTGCTCGCCAGACTGCAAAGCTCGCTCTGCCGTTGATGTACCGACTCTTCCCACTTCACACGTCATCGATGTATTAAACAACGGATGAGGAATTCGAACATGGTGACCCATCCGTTCTATTGAGGGTGCTCACCCACTGCAAGAGAGGATGGGGAGAGAAGAGGGCGAGGACAAGAAAAGAAATATCAACCTGGTTGGTGACGACGTATCAGTGGTTGTGTCTTTCTGTAGTGAATCAAATTAGATTTTCTGGATTTGACGCACAAGACTTAATTTTGAAGGATTAGCTTCTGCACGTCAACATCTTGTTTGGAGTGTTTATTTTACTGGTCTTATAAACACAATAAATGTTGTTGTGTGTCTGCATCCCTCTGTGAACACTTTTATCTAGTTTAAGTAAAACAACAATTAATTTTGTCCCATTGCACTTCAGTAACGAGTTGGTTTTCAAAGAGATAATTACAGTACATTAAAAATGTCTTGTCAAGTCCAACTGCAGCTCGGTGGCCCACGAAGGAGGCGACCTCGCGGGCCACGTCGAGCCACAGCTCAGGTTCCCATACTGGCTTTTTATGATTTGTATTATTGGAGAAATGTTTGATTTAAAAATGCTAGAATAGATTCTACACAGTATAAAGACAGATGCAGACTTACTTCGTGTCACAGTAAAACTCACACACATGATGTCAAGTGCATTTCAAGACCTTTTATCAGTCGTGGACACTTGGATTAACAATTAAAAAATGTCAGGTTTTAGGTCTCAAACATAATGAACCTGGCAGATACCCGCTATTGCTTTCACCAGCCTGGTACGACCTCGGTCTCTCTCTCTCTTCCTCTCTCCCTCTCCCCCCCCCCCCCACCCCCCCTCCCCTCTCTCTCTCTCTCATCATGTTTACAGCCTCGGAGTGTGTTGCATATCTGACATTTCTCTCTCAAACTCCAACCGGCTCTGTTCTCATCTGGAAGGTAAGAAGCAGCATCCTGCACTCTTTCAATTTCCTCTTTAGATATTCGATGTGGGGGTGATAATCCTAACAGATGATGTATTCATGCTAAAAATGCTTGGAATCAATCATGAAACTAGTAAACAGGTTATTGAAATATGTTAGTATGTTATGATCGTGACGCTGTGTTCTTATGAAGCCCACAAAGATCAATCAGCCAGTTACAGAACTTTTGGTTAAATGTTCACAGTAAGTGACTCTGCAGATGTTACACAGTTACAGGGGGACATCCTTTATTTTATGGTGAGGGTAAAAGGAGGCCATGTTTAAGTAAAGATAAAGAGGAGCACTGTATAAATCTCCTTATAAAAAAGTCACTGTTCACATTCAGTAAACACAGCTCTGAAGAGACAGGGGGGGGGGGGGGGGGATGGAAACAGGACTGAACCTCCCAGAGGGATAAACACTCTTCTGCACTTCTTACATTCCCATCCAAGGCACATGATTATATTTTAGAGGAGCCGAGGAGCCAAATCAACTCCATCTAAGCACTGATTTCATAGTTTAAGGTTACAGGAGGAGATGCGAGTAAAAGATAAAGGCCTTTGGTTTAAGATCTGTCTGTTGTCTTCTTGCATCAAACTGGCTGGATGTGTTATTGGAGGCTTCATTCTGGTTTAAATGTTTCAGGGTTTTCAGTGAAAGGAGGGTCATGTTGCCCAATGAGTTAGTAAATGAATAAATACAAACACAAATTCTTAATACGATGTATCACCAAAACGAGAACTACTTTAAAATGTCACCTTCAACCAAAACCAATAAACTTGATTTAGACAAGATTTGCAAAGTAAAACATAGAAAGTTATTACAACGAATCTTTGAAGCCTCCACAAATGTAGCATTAGCCAGAGCTGGATAAAATGAGAGCAATTAGGCAAAACTTCAATCTGGAAAGTCTCACAAGTAAAACGGTGACGTGAATCGTATGCAAGCCTTTAGCATTGATAATAGCAACCATCACTTATTTAAAGGGTTGTAGTATACAGCTGTTAAAATACATTAAGTTGTTATTTTAAATGCATTGGTTTTGGAACCTTACTCTGGATTGGCTGATCTGCAAAGTCCAGGTATAAGGTATAAAAAATGTACTCAGTATATTTGTGTTGAAGGAAATAGATGTTTTCATTAGTTCATATTGGCACCTAAGATATAATGAGTGGGTGAGTGACACTGATCGTGCCCCAGTTAGAATATTAGGTCAGCATCAGCAAACCCATGTATCTGTCCTACCTACATTTGACCACACATCCGTCACACTGCTGTAAAATATACTGAAGCTAAGCTGTTAGAAAATGACATTGAATTTTAATCAAATAACAACAACAGAACTATGAAAAAGTCTTAGTGTCTAGGAGATCAGAGCAACAAGTGTGTGTGTGTGTGTGTGTGTGTGTGTGTGTGTGTGTGTGTGTGTGTGTTTGTGCCGCCTCATTTGCTACTCAAGACTACAGCTTACTGTGCTGACACACACTGATAAAACTCACACCCATGGAATGACTGGCATCTATAGCTCACACTCACACACACTCACACACACTCACACACACTCACACACACTCACACACACTCACACACACGTTTTTTCAAATGGAAACATTTCAGTCTTTACTTGTCAGATGAAACATGAAGTAACATTCATATCCAACCACACAACGCGTCACTCCCACTCTGTTGGTCACACTGAAGGTATTTAGCCGTTGGCAACAAGGGCCAACAACAGCTGATTGTGTTGATACAAGTACAACGTGGTCCTTTCAACAGAACCCAGGAGTTAACTCTGCTCATGCAGTCATAAACATCTAAAAATAAAACCTGATTTACAGGCAAAGCTTAAGACTTCACAAACATGGACAAGGAAGATAAAGTGCAGCAGTGAATCATGCTCACTGTGTTCATGGTGAGCTATCTTTTGCAAAAGCTTATTCTAGATAATATTTCTGTAATGGTTTCGAATGAGAGTGAGGCTTTTCACTTGCCTCATCTTTTTCTCGGGATTCTGGTCTTTTTGGTGAGTACCACCGGGCTGGAAAAAGATTCTAGAGAGGAGGACTGTGATAGACGAAAACAGCTGTTGATTAAACATGGTTAATTTCTCCGTAATGGATCAATAATTGTCATAACTACCCTGAAGGCAATTTACTTATTGGCTTGTGAGTGTTTATAGGCAAGCGACGCCATCATTAGAGCCCTCAAGCTTTGAAAACCATCAGGAGAGAAATGTGCAGCAGAGTCGGATTCTTTAAACTACCTTGTTAATCATCTTTCAGATTTAATCAAGGCCTCTATGGGGGACTAGGGATCAATGCTGGGACGCTGTGAGGGTTTGACGTTTGCAGTCACACTTACTGTAAAACTTCAGCTTAATTAATCTTTTTGAATCGTGAGTTAATGCGCCAACAAGGACAATTCAAAGCTGAGTCTCAAGCAGCCCGTGTTTCATCTGAGGCCTCAGACATCCGTCCTGAGTGATCCCATCACAAGAGGTCAGTGTTAAGTTCGTCTGTTCACACCTCGCAGTCAAACGCATTCTGAATGTGTCTCCTGTGACCACTTGTGATCGGATCTCACTTCCCCTCCCTTTATACAAATCATCACATACAGCATTTGTGTTCTTGAGGACTAAATTATGTTGTTTTTACCCAACTAGCATGAAATGATTGACAGCCAGCACTCAGTTCATAATGGTGGATGTGTGTAGATGAGCGTGAGGATAACGTGGGGCAGTGGTAACTCATTGTAGAGGCCCGTGCACACGTCCGACATTAACCCTGAGGTGTCAAGGATTCAGGGGCCAAGACCTGGACAGGGGCCTCACAGAATACCAGGGATTAGGGAGATTCATTATTTTGCATCCAGTATGAGCTGCTGAGAGGTGAGAGAGGAAACTGCCTCAGTGCTCAAGAGCTGCAGTTTCTCTAATCGCAGCAAGAAAATCTCTGCACAGCATTCGATAATAGAATCCAATAATTTAGGGACTAGTATATAGTAAAGTCAGTTGGAGAACACTTCATTACCACCACAACAGCAGACATGTCTCGTTGCAAGGCTCAGTGTTTATATGCTGTTCTCTCTTATCGTATCTTGGACTGTAATGAACAACTGACCCAGCAGGGAGCGCCAGATGACAACAGGGATTTCAGGGACTGTGGCGAGTGTGCAGCTGCAACGTGAAGCTCTTTCTATCGTTTCTACTCACGTGCTCTTTGTCAGCGACTCTCTCAACTCACTGTTCTGCATTAGGGAATGAACAGAAGAAAACATTGCAAAGAATCTATGAAAGAAACGTCATCTTCCTTATCACACAAATGAAAAGTCAGTTTTTTTGCAGACTAATTATTACAGTATCTTAGTAAACTTATGAAGGGCGTTATATTGGAGTACATTACAAATACTTTGTAGGAACAAGTTGTCTTTCACATTGTTGTCATTACATTTGTGTTGCCGTCACTCCCACTTTCACACTTCAGCAGGCCTCAGCCGACACCTCCCAGCAGCTCTCTAATCATCGTACAGCGACGCAGAAAAGGTCACACAAGAGCGACCACCCGTGGGAGGGAGCTGGTGTACGGAGACAAAGTGCCACTGATTGTTTTAACTGTCAATGTTCTTCTTCCTCTCTCCTTATCAACAGCAGAGAGACAAGAAGAGAAGAGAAGCTCTCACCTCCTGATTTCACCAGCCTGTCCAGCCTCAGTAACTCTCCTCTCAGCGGGAACAGGCCCGGCAGCCTGACCGGATTCTCCCCTCTCTTCATCCAAGCCTGTCAAAATCTAACCGGTCCTTCCCCCCCCCCCGTCGCCATGGAGCGTGTGCAGCACATGACCAAGTCGGCCATCCGCCGAGCGTCTCAGATCGAGGTGACCCCGCAGGTCAAGAGGAACCTGCAGGAGCTGTTCGTCAACTTCACCCTCATCCTCATCTGTCTGCTCCTCATTTACATCATCGTCCTGCTGAGCAGCTGAGAGACAGAGCCACAGAGAGTTTGACAAGGCTCCGCTGTGGAAACGCGTTCAGCTGATGCTTGGGTCATACTCATACACACCCATCAGATCTCTACCAAAAGCAATAATATCGTCCCCCATTGTATCAGCCCAACTCTGTTTGAGAAGGGCCATAGAGATTATACGCCTCCACGTGAAAACAACAAGACAAGACATCCTGGACAATGTCTCCAGAAATAATATGTGTGTAGGATACTGAAATATCAATCACTTTTGTTTAACGTCCACTTCTCATGATCCCTTGTTGCTTCCTCCTGTTCGACAGTAGAAAGACATGGAGGCAGCGATATTAAGTTTAAAAACGTAATAATTTTACATAACTCACAACTGGTGCGGGACATGAAACTGATAGTTGTACATGCTGCATATACAAAAAGACAAGATGAGATGTGAAGTATGACTCCCAGGGTGCATTTCAGTAAAGAAAAACATGACATCACACAGCAGAGGTCACACTGTTAAGAAAATATTATTATATAACTTATTATACAACTCGCAGCTTGTTTTTAGATAACATCAGTACCTTCGTTGTTAATTTGCCGCGGCTCTGATTCGCACCTTTTCCCGAAGCAACAGCCGCCATGACTCATGGGTGTCATTGAATTCTGAGCCATCTGCAAAAAAAAACATGGCGCTTGACTTCTCTGAAACAAAGTTGAAAGAGTTAGAACTTGTGGCCTTGTCATGAACCTACTGAATCATCCAGAGGCAGAGTTGTCTGCTGGAAAAAGATGATATCATTAAAAGAGAATTCTGAAATGGGACACAAATTATTATGAAATGCATCCCCTTTAATTAACGGCTTTAGAGAAGGCAGAGGGAAAGGGAACTGCAACTTGACCCATCTGTTGAATGTACAGTGCGTAATTTATATTAAAAAAAAGATGATTCATTTTGAAGTTATCCAGTAAATTGAGTAGAGTCGTGCTTATTTAGAAATTTCAGCATATACCACTGAGAAATCACATTTGAGGTATAGACTGAGTGCACCTTACCTACATGTATATGTGATTTCAGGCCTGTTTATCCACAATGAAAACTTCACTTTGCATGGTGTGATATCACTCTACGTTTCCTATTTATACCCTTACAGCTCTGTTTCTGCTATTGAAACTATTGCTGAGGGACAGTTTTCGGGTTTATAACAGCACAAGTCCCCTGATTGTTGCAGCGAAGATGTAGAAAGTAATCTGTGAAATCAGATTCCTGAATGTGAAGTGCTTTATGAAATCCACATGGGTCATTTTGATCTGTTTATGTGTGTTTGGAAGATTGTACCACCTGACTTTTAAATGACAAACCACCAAATAAACTGCATGAAGACAAATGAAAAGGTTTGTCCCCTTTATTTACTGTAGATCTTTAGCCTTGTCTTGTGTTGATCACTGTGCAGATTGCTAATCACATACATATTGAAAAAGCCACAAAAGCAGCTAACTTACAACTTTGAATTTACTCTCCCCATCATCATTTTCAGCAACATAGCAGCTAAGCTAAGCTAAGGGAGCTAATATCTGGTGAAGCTGGAACATCTTTAAGTTTGTTTGACTGTTTCCATTTCCTTCTCTGTTCATTTTAACACCTACTCAGTCAAATCAAGTCTGTTTTTAGGTTAGCAACATGTGGCTATTTGCAGACTCAGCAATTAGAATAGTTGTGAGGAAAATAAAATGAAGAAATGTGCTGCAGAACTTACGCAGCAGGTCAAATATCTTTCACTCTTCAACAATTCAACATTTAAATCAGTCGCATTAGAATTAAACTCTCTGATATTATCGCCATTTTGACGGAGTTGTTTACATTAGCTTCACTGTTGAATTTTTTGATTCTTCAAATTCTTTATTAGTCATGACAGAGATTACAAGAACACAAACGTGAAAAAAGTAAAATAAGCAAAGAATTCATCTTAATGTTGGGGTGATAACTAATAGTATAAAATATAAAATATTAATCTGAAAATATTTAATTAGTTTTCTAATTTGTAGGATTTCGAATTATTATTACAATTTATTATCTGGATGCAAAAAAGTTTCCATTTATGAAGATGAAATTATAAACTTTGTAAGTTTCCTCCTGTGTCTTATATATGTAATGGGGTCAATCCAACAGGATAGTTTTAGCAGTGTTACTTTCCCAGTTATGCTGACATGTCATTGTAGATATAAAATCACAGCTCTAATTAACCTGACAGGACGGCGATGCCTATAGGATGAAGGGAGTCGGCGAAGTTTATTTAGGGACACCGTAGTGGCTCTCTGCCTCTTTCTCTCTCTCCTCTGCCGGTCCTGTAGGGAAGTGTAGCGTGGACGCAGCATGTGTGGACGCCAATTGTTTGTTGCGTTAAGTTCTATTAACTGAAAGTCACTTTAAAGTAAATGGCGATCACGCAGAAAACGTTCCGTAAACATTAAGCGTTCAGGTGTGTGTGTGTGTGTGTGTGTGTGTGTGTGTGTGTGTGTGTGTGTGTGTGTGTGTGTGTGTGATGTATCCAGAGTCTATAATATTATATGTATGTGACATTGGGCGTAATTTTCTTTTCCTGTTTTAGTACTTGTCGTCAAGACAGTAAGGATGGCGGGGGTCTCTGCTTTATTTTAATGAATTGAAGGTATGGCATAATGATGCGTCTTATGTTTGTAAATGTTTGGAAACACTTTGATAAACTTGTTTAATAATTGTGTGACCTAATATGACATGTCTGTTTCATAGGGCTGCCTTCAGGCAGGATAATTACAGTCACTGTTTTTTACCACGTTAAGATTTCATTTAGATTATTTGGCCTTGTTTAGAATTAGTTTTCTTTCTGATTAATTTGTTTGATTTCTGGTTTCTTTGTTTTATTTGATTTGGTTCTTTGTTCTATGGGCAATGTGCAATATGGTTGACGGGTCATGTGCAATATTGGCTTGAATATTGGTGAGTTATTGGCTTCGTAAACTAGAGGCCCTCTTCAGTTATTTCATTCTATAATATCACTTGCAGTGATAATCCACTGGTGCAATCACACCAGTGTTAGGATTCTTAAAGTGTGCTGTGCTTGTTTTATGCATGATAATTTAGCTTTGTTGAATTGGGTCTTGAGCCTTTAACATCTCACTTTTTAAACTGTTATTTATATCAAGTACAGGCCAGTACTCCATACTTTGCACATGATCCTGTGCTGTTTGATCAGTCTTTTTAAATCATTTGTCCGACTTGAATAAATTGTCCATTTCTGGAATCATCAGCCTCCCGTCCCGTTTATTCTGGATATATGTGGTGAACCCGATTTACATTCAACTGTCATCCTAAACTTTTGACCACTACATATATAACACCAAATATACTAGACAATAAAATTCACAGATTTTGAACTTAAATCTGTCACCAGATCTCAACATTTTCTACTTCATGTGTCTGAGTTTAACTCTCGATGTCTCTCTCTCTCTCACACACATACACACACACGCACACTTAAGAAGTGCAACAGTACGCTTTATCTCACAATCATAATTTTACTGTTTCCATAACATACAACAGAAATGATACAAATGTAAATAAATATTGTCATTGTTATAATTCTCATATATTGAATTCAAAAATGGCAAGACAGACATCATTCGATGATAAGTCACAAGGGGGACATCCAGTCACTTTCAACTCAGTTCAAGACACAAACTGCAAAACAACTTTCCATCTTTCAGTTTCAGACAGAAACCACCATTTTTTCCTTTTGCGCAATTTTCGTAAAAACCGAGTTGAGAGTGCAATGAACTGAGCCCTGGTCTGTATATCGTCACATAAAAAAAAAAGCATCTAAACAGACATTTAATAAGTTGCAGTTCCTGTGGTTCACTGATGGTCATCTGATGTCAGTGCTGTGTAAAAAATAAATAAAAACCATCCAGAAGTTTCTTCTGTCACATGTGGAGAAACAAGAGTTCTTATGTATGTCACATTAATCTTAAAAACGTCATGACAATGGGGTGATGATGGACAAAAGTCTGACCAGATGATGGACAGATAACATAAACAAGGGGAAAACAACATAAATTACTAACAAAACACAAAGAAACAAGAAGACGGGAACAATTATGTAGGAAAGCAAAAACAAACAAATAAACAGATAAATATATTAAATTTTTGCTATTTGTAACACATAAGCGAAACTAAACCTGAAGGACCACTCCAGTGTTTTTGACATGTGTACTCATCCATTTACCTCAGCTGAGGTACGAACAATCTCACGGAAAAACCAATCAATCAAAATTTGAACATCTACGACTCCCTGACGACTTTGGTGATGAGGATTCTTGGGAAATGACTGAAAGCTTGTGAGTCAGTAAAATACAGTTGAAAATAACATTACCTATTTTAAGCCACAAGACAGTGGAAATATGAAAAGGCAGAAAAATAAACACATTCAAAACACACACTAACTTTGGCATCATGCGGATTTCCTCATGCAGAAAAACATTGGACTGGTCCTTTAACTATCACAGTTAAAAAAAGGGTAGTCGCCCAGAATGTGCTTCTTACTCTCAGCTGGGGAAACAGCGTCACCCTTGTGTTGGAGTCTCCAATGTCAAGTGCATTGAAACTTGTTTTAGAAGGCAAGTGTGTGAAATCATCAGCAGGGGGAAATAAACGCAGGGCAGTAAAATTAGATGTGATTGTAAGAAAATTGTAAAAAAAAATGAAATAAGGACGTCTGCGTTGGTGCAGATGCCGCAGCTCAAAATGTCAATTAAATAAATATAATCGTCACAGTGTGCATGGAGGAGTGAACCAACTGCGGTTCAGTGTCGGGACGGTCTCTGGAGAGGATCCCGCTCCCTCGTCTCGTTCATCACATTTCAGGTCAGTATTTACAAAACACACCATTTAATTTCAATATAGCTTCAACGTCATGGTGCTGCATTCATGTCAGCTGGACGTTAGGACGTCCGTGTACAGAGTTTTTTCCGAATGGATGTTTTTGATATACATATGTATATACTGTAGAAGCTGTAATCAAGATATCGTGGTGCCTGTGTTTCCGAAATTTACGATCCGATGTTTCCGTGTTTCCCACAGGACGCAGAGGTCACGTCTAAACCTGGTTTCAGGAAGTGTTTTACTCTTCACTTTGACAGTTTAGAAACATTTTCATCCTCACACACGAGAGGGATTTGGGGGAAAAAAGCATAAATTTAGATGTTAAGATAAACACAAAATATAAAAAGTGTTTTGAAAAACAGGGACAAACTCAAGTCCAATGCAATTCAACACAAGTCAAGAAGAAAGTGTTCATTTTGGTACAGATCCAGGAATTTTTCTCTCACTTTCTTTACCAATATGGGACTGCACCATTAGTAGCTGTGTATAATACAGTCTGATTCCGGAACGCAAGTAAGCAAAGTACAAACACTTCCTGAACCTCAGTTGCTTCTGTTATGGAAGACAAGCATGATTGATGTTGTATAAGGTGACTGAACGGGTGAGAGGAGGTAAAACTCCCAAAACCTGACGTCTCGTCTGTCCACGTTTGAAAAAGGTAATAAAAACAAGAGCTTCTTCTTCGGGCTGGTGACGACCATGCAGTCTGGAAACTGTACAGGTTACCGGATGGACTTCACAGACCCTCGGGTCATGAGAACTACTCTACACAAGAACGATGTAAACTTGAGAGTCCAGTTAAAAAACAGACGGTACACCAAAAAGATATGAAGATTCAAGTGAGTGAGCAGCATTATGATAGTGTTTCTGTTTTCACATGCTCTAAGGTCTGCCCCACAGGCAGAGACACGCAGCAGAAAGACTTCTGTCCCCGACATGAACTCCTAGCTTGTAAAGAAATGATTGATTAAACCGTCCTTGGCTTTAAAAAGGTTGCTCGGAGTTGCTCGTCGGCCGCATGTCGCTGACAGAACTGTTCCTGCGCATGTCCCTGGTCCACTGGCATCACAAGCAGACCGTAGAAAAACAGTTGCTTGTTAGATTATAAATACTAGAATAATAAAAATACGAGGGGTGCTTGATTCGGTTCATCTCAATGTTTCTCCTCTTAAGAGACTTGGAATGGTAAATCAAGCGCCCCTCATCTAGCTCAAGAAATCTGGAAATGATTTTCAACATTTACCATATGTACACAGTCAAAGCTCTGGGACAGGAAGCTAAAGTTGGTTGTTTGTGTTGTTGTTATTGTTGTTGCTGGTGTCGTTATCGTGGTCTAATGCAACTAAACATATTGCGGACGGGAAAAACAACCAGAAATCAGCAGCTCGCTCCGCCTGACACATGAAAGACTAAAGGCAATTATCAAGGCAAAAATCTGCTTGTCCTGGCTGAACGCTGAGAGCACGTCCAGTCAGATCACAAGGAGAAACACACACATGCAGCACTGCAGTTTGGGATACACAGGGCCAGATTGAGGGTAAAATATGTTATGGGAGTTTGGAAAAATTACAGACACCATTGTTTTTTAAAGTTGGGTCTTATTTTTCAGTTTTATTACCGCTGCCAATCTGCGTTCCTTTGTTTGTTAGTTAGCAGGATTATGAAAAACTGCAGGACGAATTACCACGAAACTTGGACGGATGTGATATGGGATATATTTTTTCTGTGGTTGGTTGTTTGTTTTGCAGAATTCCAGATGCTATAATATAACAAGAATTAAGAGACAAATGACTTTAAACTACTATTTTTAGATTCCCAATTCCCATTGTCCACTTTTCCCTGGAACCCCAGTGCTGCAGCTGCACGCTTCAAAAAAGAATATCGTTCAAAATGACTTTCAAAACCTGCAGTTTGTTTGCTGTCCAGCTTTAGCTCTCTGTCCCATTACTTTACTTTGTTGAGTATTTTTTGACAGGGTTGGGTTTGTTTTGCCGGTCAGAAAGTGAAGTACTGAGGCTCCTCTTCTTTTGCATCACATTCTTTGCTCTCCCCTGCCTCTGTCTGCCTCGGGTCTGATGGGGTCGCAGCGTTGGCCTCAGGAAGGCTGAGGGAGGGAAGACAAATGTGAAAAAAAATGTTAGCATGAGGAGGAGGGAGAGACAAACGGAAATTCACAAGGAGGCAGCAGGTAAATACAAAGTGTGTTTGAACAGAAAACAACAGTGGCATTCCCTGGCATGCACCCATGCCGCAGTGTATCCAGGGACGTCCGGTGAGTGGAGCACACTCCAGGAGTCCATGCAAGAAGTGGAAGTTTTACATTTATATCACACCGGTGAAGGAGGAGCTCCACCTTCTATCCTTTCTTTTTTATTCCCAGCGTGGAGTCACAGGTTGCTATTCAGGTTACACTGTGGGCTGGGACCCGTCTATCACATGGTTGATACACACAGATTTCCAAGACAGGGAGGTGACGCAAACTTCACACAGAGCCCAGCAGAGGGATGTGAAGCTGCAGGAAACCACGATTTAGGACAGAGCAGAGTAGAGTAGGAGTCTAAGGATTACATGTAATAAGATGTGTTGCAGTGACCTTTCGTATCAAGGAGTTCTTAAGATATCGTTTTCACGAGAATGGGACACCCGGAAAAACATGATGCTTTTTGCCACTGGGTGTCGCCGGCAGGATAAATAAAAACTACCACTGAAATGGCATAAAGAGAAAAACACGAAATCAGCTGTTCTTAACAAACGATTTTAAACTAAGTCTGGTCCAGCTGCTTTGCCCTCCAGCGTCAGACCTCCCAGTGTTTTCTGGGTTTTGTTATCAGCGTGTGCAGCGACCTGCCTCGCGCTCCTTCATTGCCTCCCTGCGTCCGCTGCTTTTTGCTGGCAGAACAAAAGCACAACGGCGTTATCTCGCAAGTTTCACACCCGCAAGTCGCTGCAACTCTTTCAAATCTGTTGTTTTTTCCTTCTTTGCTTCACTCAAAGCCCCATTGAGACAGATTCAAACAAGTCACGATTCAGGGGATGGCGACAGGAAGCAGACAGAGAAGATTTGCAGTATATTTCAAACAAGATTCTGTCTGCAATAGGAAATAAGATGTTAAGGCATGATGCATCAATAAGGGATTATACATTCTTATTTTCTGCTGACTAATGGAGGAAAACTGCAGCCTTCTGTGAAATGAACTGATCAGTGCGGTGCTTAGTATCGACTGGGGCTTAAATTAAAACTCCATGAAGAACATTAAGGCCTTTAAATCCCAAATGGCACGAAGAATTTAGTTTTGTCTCACACTTCATCACTGGGAGAGATAAAAACAAAACTCGATGAAAGAGGCAGATAAAGTACCACACTTATTTTTTTCTTTTTGGTGCTATGCAATTTAATTTTGTTTATTCGATATAATGACGACACTCAAAACCAAACCCTGTTGCTTGGGTGGCAGTTTTTCCACAACAGCCACTCAGTGTGTTTACATAGAAGTTTTCCTCAGAAAATGATGCAGCATGTAGTCCAGGGTCTCCTCTAGTTTCATTTACTTCAGGATCGTAGCAGATTTACAACCTCACGACATTTATCTGCGACTGTATATCTCTGTAATGGATAGTCGACCCAGTGAGAAGCTGCCACCACAGCTACGTTTAAATGCAGATGATGCAGGAGTAGGAAAAAATATATAAATGTCTGTAATATCAGAGGTGGGTTATACATATCAATCTTCATTGGGGTTTGGGGGAGAGGGGTGAGGAGAGAGGGGAGACAAACTAAGGGGTGAAGGGAGAGGCAGTGGAGGCAGCAAGCATCCAGTAAGTCACTCCCTGAGTTAGTGATGGTGAACTGAGGGCAGCAGTGGATTTAAATCATGTTAGTTCTCACCTCCTAAAGCTTTGCTGCCCGGGGGGCTCCTGAGGATGAGGAGGAGCGAGATGACGTGGAGGATGAGGATAGGGAGGAGGAAGAGGAGGAAGAGGAGGATGATGCTGAGGAAGAGGAGGAAGAGAGTTGAGTGGTGGGGCTTTCCTAAATCGGGGGAGGGACCGTCGGAGGAGGGAGAGGGGAGGGAGCAAACCCTCCTCCTGATCCTGCCTCCTCCACCTCCTCGTCCTCTCCTTCACGAGGCACGGTGGGAGGGCTGATGAATCGGAGAGCTGACTGGCTAGGGAAGCTGGCGAGGCGCTGATCTGATTGGCTGCCTGTTTTTAACTATAGACACATATAGAGAGGCAGGGTTGGGGAGGGGGACTCGGTATCACAGGGATACTATTTCCATTAAGAATAAGATGCGCTGTGGCCTTTGTAGGTGCAGACAGTTAGAAGTGATGGAAACTATAACAATAAAACGAGGCGTCGATGATGACAGCTCTAGTCCAGAAAGATGTGTGGAGGCAGAAATAGGCTTACGATGACTTGTCATCATCCCCCGACAGGATCTGTTGTTGTCGCACAATCCCACACACTGGAGCTCAAAGGTGTGAGTGAGGGACGGGTGTGTTATCTAAGATCAAGATCCCACGGTGAGAAACACAGGAGGAGGAGTGATGCTGAAATCAAGTGTTCTTGTTTCTGAGCCACTCCAGGGATCAACAACTGGTCTGACAGCTGTGCACAGGTAGGAAGAAGGCTGACGAGCAGCTTCGCATACAGAGATCTGTCCTTTATTGAAAAACCTGAGGGGAGATGGAGCTCGATGTTCAGCTCCTCAGGAAGAACATGGTGATTTTGTGCTTTGGTTGCTCGTTGTGCTCAAACAACAGGATAAGTTCAAGGTAGGAACCATTAAAAACACAACTAGAAGATAAAACACGGAACAAATTTAAAACTACCAGAAAACACAAGGTGAATCAAACTCTCTTCTTACAGTGTGAGGCAGGTATAGTATGTCAATGACAAAATGAGACAATGTGATCTACTTCACCAGTTTCCCATAACCCCCAAGACCTGGGAGGGTGGGTGTAGTTTATTTTAGACACAGCTCGTCGGTCTCATGCCTCATCAGCTGAGAAGCAGTTTATCTATGAATGATGGGCAGCGATGAGTCGTTTGTGCTGCTCCTCCAACACAAACTGGGTGTGTTGGTCTGAGAGAGTGTGTGTTAGATGTGTGTACATGTGGTTTTACATTCTATAGTCCATTGTGTGTACAAAACTAAATCAAACTGTAAGTGTGGCTTTCATTGCAGGACAATGTATTGTAGTTAGAGAGTATTCATAACAAAACACCCACTAACACTGCGCTGAGTCGTATCTATGACACTCACAAAACACAGTGGGTGTCACAGTCGCCCACATTCCGTTTGGATATATCCAAGCCGCTCACTGTGAGAGGGAAACGAGAGGCCTCACCTTGATCAGTGGGTTGATGACACCAACGTTGGCACTGGAGTTGAACACCTTGTTGAAGCCTGTCTCTCTGTTGACCAGCTCCAACTGGTAGAACTTCTTATCATCCTGTAAAAAGAGAAACAGGTACAACAGTTGTGACGTCTGCCATGAAATATCTGTGAGTCCAGTTTAAAAAAGCTTATTTTATAATATAATAAAGAACAATCCAACTAAGAATTAATGGACTCACCACCAGCTTTTTGACCAGAGCTTCTCTCTCTGTGACCATCTCTCTGAGCTCTGCTATGACATGCAGGTCCTCTGGTCGACTCTCTCTGTTCCTCAGCTTCTCCTCCGTCCCCTCCAACCTGGACACGCAGACATAGGGAAAGCAGCAAAGATAGAGAAAGAATCAGATGTGAGAATGTGTAAAAGTTGCAGCCCAAGATACTTTCTCACACGTTTCCTTGACTTACAGTATTTGCAGAGCAGTAATCTTGTCTTTCAGCACCTCCTGGGCCTTGTTGAAGTCGGCCAGCATGATTTGTGTTTCTCTGTGATGGAGGATGTTCATCTCCCCCAGCTCCCTCTCGTGTCTCTTTGCAAAGTCTTGTTCGTGGGCCCTGCGGAGCGGATGGACAAAACTCGTACAGCGTGTCCCAATAATTACCTCGACTGTAGCGTCCTGCCAGACTTTCAGAATATAACGCAAAATGTTTGAAACTTTTTCACAATATTATAAAAGATCTTTAACAGTGTGTTTTCTACAGTTTCTTCATCTTCCTTTCACACACACAATCTTTTATGTGCCTTTAGGGGCTTTACACGCACAAGTGTCTCATCATGGACATTACTCACTGATACATTTAATTTCCTGGTCGGGAACCGTGAGATTGACGCCACTTTTTACTAAATTACAGACGACGACAACAAGCTGCGAGCAAAACTCAGCTCAGAGCGGAGAGTAGCTGGGATGTGTGCGGCCTCTTCGAAAACGAAATGGTGTCCATGACTAATGTGTTAATGCAAAACTCTTAATTTAATCAGAGTGGAAGGAAGTAGTGAAAATTCCTGTTGCATTCACATACTGCACAGAGGCCATGCCCCGAAGGATGCGGCCCCTGAATTGGGACCCAGTCATGTGTGTTTTCCTGACAGTGACAGTCTAATGAATGATACAGCCGAGTTGCATTATGGGTAGGGTAGGATCTGTGTTTCTGGGGCTTAACACATACTAGGGATTAAAGTCAAAATATTTCTGATGCTATTCTGAGACACTAAACTGCAGTATCCCCCCCTTTATAAGGTCCAACTTCACAACTACAGGCATACAGTAGTATGTGTTATATAGTATCTATATAACACATATACTGAGGTTGAATTAAATGAGTGTGCTGATCAGAAACAATGATTTTCAAAGGATGAAGCAAGGAACACTTCCCAAGATGCTGCTTTGAATTGTTAGATGTTCAGATGGTTATTCCCACATGATGTGAGTCATATGAGGATTAGGTTTCTGCAAACTGGGTCAGTTACTGTTGAGTCACAGTTTAGTTCTGCACCATCGATAATAGTAACAACATGAATGGGAATGTTTCCCATACGATGAATATTAATATTTATTGAACGTGACGTACCTAATCTGATGGTTGGCCTCGCTGCGGACCCGCAGAACCTCTTTGCCCTTCAGCTCCAGCTCTCTGGTCAGAGTGTCGATGGTCTCGTTCAGAGAGTGGATCTCGTGGTCCAGGTCGGTGATGCGGTTGCTACGGGAACACACCTCCGACTGCAGGTCGGACATGCGGACCAGGAGCTCTTGTTCCTGGAGAAAAAAGACATGGAGAGAAAATGACTGAGAAAACAATCAGTCGCACGTGACAAACATACACCAGAGGAGAACGAAGAGACGATGACAGTTACCTGCTGGTGGCTGTGCTCCATAGCCTTCTCCAGCTCCCGTTTGGCGACGCTGTTTTCTTTGAGGTGAATCTGCTTTATATGTTCGATGGCCGTAGCGTGGAGGTGGTTCAGCTCTGCACGGAGAGACGCTGCCAGAAGGACACAAAGGGTGTAACATTGAGGGACACAATGGCTCCACATGTAGAGACGTGCTCACTGTGAGAAGACGTGATGGTCGATCTTTAAAGATGTACAACATCATACCTTTTCCAACAGAAGTGGAACTTTTATTATCCCTTTTAAACTTCTTGAATTAGAGATTTCATTTCAAGGTTGGCTTAACATCAGAGGCAACTATAGAACTTGTCATATATTTTCAACATAAAGCTGAGATCTTATATCACAAAGCTGATCTGTCATGTCTTCCCTTGTAATACTTTGAGTTATTAAACACAGAAGGCGTTGTTTATTATACGTCTTTAATGCAACCTGCTGATTTAATCTCATTTTATGGATGCTCGTGTTTTCCTCCATTATTTTAACAGTCAAGACATTTAGCACCACTAAAGGAATAAACCTGAGGGTCAGAAGAACCATCGTGGTTTCAGGATACATCAATTCTCATCTCCAGGTGTGTTAGTATGGACGATACGCAGCTTATCTGGACTGAGATAGTTTCAGTTGTAAAACAATAGTGTGTTTGTGTGGATGTAGCCTCAGGGAGAGAGGTTGTTGTTATGGATTGGAAACTGAATTACTACAAACAGAGACAGCCATGTTTTGAATGTGCGTCATCATCTACCCAGCTTGGCTTTCCCCTCGTCCTCCAGTTCGAATCGCAGTGTCTGCAGCTCCTGGTCGGACTGCTGTCTCAGGATGTCAAATGTCCTCCTGTGGGCCTCCTTCAGAGCGTGAACCTCCTCCCTCTGCTCCTGCTTCAGACGCTCCTCCAGCGCCTGGCACCCGGCAGGGGGGAAGGAGAGGAGATTAAAGAGGAGGAATAATACATGACATCAAAGATCCTCTTTTCCATGTGGCGGGAGTAAAGTGTCAACTCTGAAACCTGATTGGTGGTGCCTGTGAGGACGCTCTGACATATAATAGTTTCAGCACTGCAGGAAAATGAAACCCCGAAGACAAAACAATGCGCCAACATTAAACACTGCAGCTGTGTCCCAATTCCATACTAATTCCAAGCAGTTTTTGAGTATGTGAGGAGGGACAAAATTAAGAATACTTAAAACAGTCAATGCCGAGTTAATCTGCCTGCTCATTGAGTGCGCTGCTGATGGATTGCTTTGCATAAAGAAAGACGAGGTGCACAACATTTTAAAAGACAGCTCCTCTAAGATCCTGGCAAGACTTTAGAATAAGAATGAAATCTTTTCTCTGTGTGAAGTTTATTCAGTAGCTGAGTGCCACTGAGTTGCTGCAGTAGTTTACATACAGGTGAATAATATGACCTTTGATCTCAATCAGCAGGAACTAAAATGACATTGAAAGGTGTCTGACACGTCCTCTTAAAGATACGGTAGACAGGGTAAATATGATGAGTGCCTGCAAATGTAAATATATGAGACAATACGATATCACCCTCCTGCGTTTGTTTCACTGTCATTTAACCAGGAAATTAGAGACATTAAAGTAGATGAAGTGGATGAAACATTTAACAATGACTGATTTGATTGCTTTATGAATCATTTACCTCCAATTAAATCTGCAGCAGGAATAAGAGCTTTAAAATTCAAACTAACCACATTAAAACAACGGAAACTCTTTTCTCCTCTTCTACTCACTATGTCGTGTGTCGATACTTTTGTCTCTCACAGACACTCGTGACTAATACTGTGTCGCGTAAACACAAAGAAATAATTAGTTTGCTATAGAATAAATTTGGGGAGGAGAAATCTTTCTAAAGTGTATGAGGCTGTGATTTCCTTTAAGGGGGAAATAAATTATGGGTAATGTTACGTAGACAATCACAGGACAATAAATCACAGTGTTCATTCTGCTGACTGCTATTGAGTAAACAGGTATATGGGAAAAACTGAATCTGACATTTGCGTCCTCACATACAGCCCCTCCGGAAAATATCAAGAAAATGTCCGGACTTCAGTGCCTGACTGTAGCTTATGTGTGTGTGTCTCACCCTGATCTGGTGTTGCCGGGCCTCCTCCATGGTGCTGAGGGCGCAGCAGTGAGCCTCCTGTAATCGATGCTCTCTCCTCTGATGCTCCCTCTGCATCTCTGCAAACACACGCGCACAAACAGAGACATGAGCGAGGTACGCCGCCATCCATCAGGAGCCGGCGCGTTTTTCCGTTCTGCTGAACAAGGCGGTCGGTGTGGTGATCTTTTCACTCGCACAGCGGCGCAAGGCACACTGCAGAACAGAACATGAAAAGGAAAGTGGATTGATCTTTCAACCCACTGTGTCATTTTTTGTAGTGACTCTTCCATCACGCTGGGACAAACCTTGACTGGAGCACATGCTGTCTGCACATCCCATATGGTTTTACTAATAACAGTCCAGTATTGTAGCAGAACATCCCTCTCTCCTGAATCACCACAAGAAAATTACCCTTGTTTTATAGGAGCATCAATTCTTACCTGAAAGGCTGCTTTACAATAAAAGTCACCTCATGGTTCCACAGTCCTGAAAACTAATAATACGAAGCAGCAGCAGCAGCAGCAGCAGTAATTGCCCTTTGTATGATTTTAAATACCACACAGGAAAGGTGGATTGCTGTAAAAACACTGAATGGCTGCAATAGTCCCTGAACAGCACAACATTTCACACAGTCATAAATATTATTCCCCTAAATACTTTGGATCTTCCACCAGGTCAAAGGTCATTCCAATCCAAAATAGCTGCTTACCTTTGAGCTGTTGGCTCAGCAGCTCTCTCTCCTGGTTGAACTGAGACTGCAGCTGCTGGAGAGCCGACTGCGACTGAGACAGCTGCAGCTCCAGGGACTGTTTCAATAGAGAGATCTGGACAGAGGAAGAGTGAGAGGGGGGAACAGGTAGGGTAAGGTTAGAATTACTGAACAGCACCAGGCTTGTTTCAGAGTGGAATGGACTGATTCTAATTTGGGATCTACTAATTGTGTTTCTTTGTGTTTCCAAAAATGGCTTTTGAAAGGTCACAGTGACTTTAACCTTAGACACCAAAAACCTAATCAGTTAATCCTTGAGTCCAACTGGATGTCTGTACCCAATTTCAAGAAGCCCCCTCAAGGCGTTCTTGAGATATCGTGTTCACAAGTACGGGACGGACAAACGGACAACCTGAAAACTGTAATAGTAACAGCATAAAAACTGTAATTGCATATTGGGAATCGTGGGTTTTCTGTGCAGCAACATCACAGTGACCTTCTTCCTCAGAGTCATTTAGAAAAGAAAATATGCATCTCCAGAAAATGAGCAACACACTCGACACGCTGCTCTCACTTGATTAAATCAACAAGAAGAGCATCATTCTTTGTATTGCCTCCTGCGTCAGTCTCTCACTTTCTAATGGATTGTTTTGGCTTCTGAGAGATAGTCTAGATTTCTCTTTGACAGCTACTCACTGGTGGAGATACCGGCATATGGATATCAGCCAAACACTGTAGCTGGAGATTTCACAGCCCATAACAATGAGCTGACAGCTTTCCAGACAACGAGCGACAGCGGGCACAGCCAAGCAATATGAAGCCAACTTGCGTCAGTGCATACAATGCATTACAGTGGAGAAAACTGCTTGGTTTCGTGGAGATATCGGAACTATTAGGGGTCTGAGTGGCTGTGAATGGCGGAGCTCTTTCACACAGGACGCTCTGGTCTTCCACACGTCACTCCTCCTCAGGCTGCAGCAACTAAATCCCCCCCCAGGATTCAGTGCTCGAGCAGTACTACATTAACCACTGTAAGGTAAGATGGATTTAAAATGAGAGGACGGGGAGCAGGGCCGGGATGAAGTTTGTGGGGTTAGGGATTTAAGAAGACCGGCAGCTGACCTGTACACTTTATCCTCCCTTTTCTGTGTCCGCGACCTGTCTGCTGTGATTAGACATCTTTACATTTACAGAAATATAAGTAGAAATGCAAGATTAAGTAAAGCTGCAAGCCGCGTTGAACAGACCCTTGCCCCTTCATGGCTGCTTGACTCAGCTGTGTGCTGTCGCTACCACTGGACACTGTGCAAACAAATAAGATGTAAGTTCTTGCTCGTGTGCGTGGTATCTCCCAATTTTCACAATGATTCATAATCAACCTCTAAAGGCTTTTCTGACCTGTTGCCAGTAGGTGGCGCTATGACTGTAACTGAATATAAGCATGTGGATGTCTTCAGGCCAGGACTTAATGCGGTAGAATTATCTTAGTAAAACTGTAGTGCATGTGTGTGATCCCAATGCCATTAACACCCTGCGTGCACACACACACACACACACACACACACGCATTTGCCTGGGGCGGGGACCTTGTAATGCAACTATCTTAATGAAAAAGAAGTCATTGTAGATAATGATGTTACATCTACACACACATGGAACAACACAGACACACTGTATTTTCCACTTTAGCTGCACATATAATTGTCGTGTCCATCAAATGCACTGGTCTGATGGTTGTTTCTGTACGATAGAGACGGACACAAGAGGCTTATATTTTAATGGGAAATTCTTTGCAATTTTCCATTGGAATTATTGAAGTATTAGGCGAAATTACCCTTTTTAAATCTCTCTCAAACTGAGTATCTACTGTTTTAAATAAACAACATACTGTCACACAAATGCAGATACAGATGTCTGTGAAAGGCTGCTACCGGCCAACATCAGTCAACTGATAAATTAACACTAAAGAACTAATGAATGTGTAAAACAGCAAACAGCATTCATTTCAGAATCAGACTGCTCCTTTAACTTTGCAGAGCCTTGTCGTGAGCTACATTTGTCACAGCTCGGGAAAGGAGGGGGTGGGTGCATCTGAAAAGTTACCGCGCTGGCATCGGTGGACGCTGGCGCTGGCTTGTCAGAAAGCGTTTATCCGAGGCCACCGGCGTCTTGGCAAAATCAGAACGAGCCTCTTTGAGGTTTCAGTTGTGACTTAGCCGAGCTCTGAATTACCCAGGGGGCACTCTGCTCTGCACTGTCAGCCGCGTGAGCGTGAGTAGACGAGCACCCGGGCTTTCAGCACGGCGCCGAATGGTTCTCACTGTTGATACAACAGATCTTAACTTCCTGATCTGAGCAGCTGAAACAGGAAGCTTCTCTTCATATCCTTACCACCACTGGTCTCAGAACTAGAACAACACGCATCAAGAACACATTCATCAGCCTCTAAAAACAGATGATGTACATGCATATGTGACAGATAGTGCACCTGCCTGCACCAGGTGTTGGATGTGAAAGCAGACTGTGCTCGATGCAGCGTGGCGTGCATGTGGTCCGTACCTTATGCTGTAGCTTTTGAATTTAGAGTTTTAAAAACCCTGTCAACTAGAAATGTAAAACACAGAACAGGCTGGCTAACCCCAGTCAGCTACAGCAGCTCCCCGAGCTTCTC
This sequence comes from Verasper variegatus, assembly GCA_026259375.1. Lineage (NCBI taxonomy): Eukaryota > Metazoa > Chordata > Actinopteri > Pleuronectiformes > Pleuronectidae > Verasper > Verasper variegatus. The sequence continues at coordinate 24,938,168 of CM048038.1, read as the reverse complement.
TCTGTTCTCTTTGTTTTGGGCAGTTTGTTCTCTTGGGCGTTCTGTATTTGTTATTTAATCTAAAAGTTTCCCTGAAGTAGGTAAAAAATCTCCCTGGCGTAACAAGCTTGTCAGTAAAGAAAAGTTCACGCTATTTGTTCGAAGAGACGTTTTGAATAAGTGTCTGCAAAACATTCCTCTTGTGTGCTCAAACGCTTCTGCAGCTTCCTCCATTGTGGCTCCGGGCACCGTCAGGATGAGCTACTATTGGTCAGCGCTGCAAATTTGTGGGTCAAGTTGTCCATCCAATCACAGAGATTCTCCAGGAATTCATAGGATGGACTCCTTCTGACATTGGAGCAGTTCCTAGGAGCGGTTATGTTAACATATGGAATGCTGAAAGAAGAAAACTGATCCATAGTGTTATAAATGAATATATATATTTTAAAATTGATTAAGGTTAGTTTAGTTTTCAGCACCGGAAGATGCCAGTTCTGAACCTGCACCTGTTACCTTTTCATATTTTACATCCTTGTCTGGGTTGTGCGTACAATCATTGATGAGCAGAATATCTTTTTAGGAAGTGTGTGTGTGTGTGTGTGTGTGTGTGTGTGTGTGTGTGTGTGTGTGTGTGTGTGTGTCACCTGTTCCAGCAGGTCCTCCACCTTCCTCTGCCAGCCCTCTCTTGCCGCCATCATCTCCAGCTCTTTCTGCTGGGAGAGCTGCGTCAGCGCCGCCTGCTTATCGGCTTCGTACTCCTCGGTCAGCTCCTCCTTCAACAGACGCACCTCTTCCCTGCAGAGTCAGATCACAGACACAGTTTGGGGGAATTATCATTTATCCTGTCAGTGTCCTCGTTCTGCTGCACTTCGTCCTGCTAAAAGGATATCGGTAAATATCGCACACCTCAATTAACTTGCTTCCACCCTCGTTCTTCTGTCATCCCTCCTTATTAATATCCATGAGTGTTTTTTGGCAAAACAAAGTCTGCTTGTTACGCTGATAGCAAGTGTGATTGTGACAGAGAGGGGTCGAGAGATGACAGAGATGAACGAGAAAACAAATGGAAGGAGCAAAACACGATGGAGCGAGACGGATAAGATGTCAGTGTGAGATGTGTGAGGACAGAGAGGGGATTTTTCTCGACTTTTTTTTCGTTTACCGTAGTGCATCTCGCCATCTCTGGTCCAAGTCGTCTCCCATCTTGTCCATCTTCTGTTTCTCCTCCGTTCTGATGGACATCACTCGGGCCTCATGCTGCTGTTTCTGAGTCTCAATCTCCTCCTGCAAATACACACATGTACACAGGCTTTCGTCAAAATGCTTCACTGCACCTTCACAGATTCGTCCAGTTAAGGAATTGATCACGATTTAGGTTGGAATATGGGAGTCAATGTGTGAATCTGAGGCTATGACCCAAAGTAAGTGAGTTTTGCTGAAAGAGTCCTGAGCCCTTAACAATAACAGAAGCAGAAAATCTTCCCAAATTTCCATCCCTGGCCAGATGCAGAACTTCAATAGCCGTGAGTTGGGTGACTCATCGTGCCCACCTCCACGTCTATTTATAATGCCACAGCTACGGGCCATTTGTAATGCGCAGGTTTTCAAGGCAGAAGCTAACTTCACCGGGTCACCCGTTTGCAGCTGCTCGAAGAGGCTCTGGGGTTTATCTGCTGACGAGCTCATTAAGAAAGAAAAAGACCTGTTGCTCTCGTGTTTGGCTTCTGGGTGGAAAGTTTAAGCAGTTTAATCCAGACGAGAACCATTTGCAATTTAACTTTTTGATGAAGGTTAGAAAAAAGTGTCTCTACACCGACTCCGTTCTCGCTTCTTTCTGCAATCCTTTTACAGCATAATGAGGCATTCAAGGGTTCATATCCCGCCGAACAATGGCTGGTCTAGATTGGCTGTGAATCGGTGCTCGAGCTGCGAGTGAAAGATACAATCCTGTGTCTCTTTATAGACGAGCTGGTGGGAAAAGCAAAGATTGCCACTTAGCAGTTTTATGTAATTATCAGCTCCTCATTCAGTCGCTCTGGCTGCTGCATCTTTCATCAGCCATCGTCTTTTATTCGTCACTGGAGTTTCCAGCAGTTGTGGCTTACTCATTTATTTGACTTTTGAACATCATCTGAGTTGATGTTTGTATTGTCGGCTGTGGATACTTTTAAAGCCACGGTGATGCTTTCAATTATCTTCATTGGGCGTTTTTACAGTACTGTTGCTTTTTTTACTAGGAATAGACGAACATTATTCTTAATAGTAAGAGTAATAATAAACAAAGATTCAGCCAATTTCAGACACACACTCTCCCTGTGTCTCACACCAGCTCTTCAATCTCAGGACCACTAAACTCATAATAGCCTCATCATCATGAACTCACAGCTGGCCATCAGTGCTACCTGCTTTCCTCTCCTCCCCTGGTTTCTCAACGGCCTCTCTCAGCGCTCCATTCTTCCATCCATCCATCCATCCATCCATCCATATTCTCTTCTATCCATCCATCCATCCCCTTCTCTCTTTCTCATCTCCTCTCTTTCCCTCTGTCCCATCTGACATCACAACAATTTAGCACAAGACTATCACGTACGGTTTTCCTGCACAATTAATCTATTCGATCCATCCCTTCACCCATCAAGTCATCAATCCATCCATCAATATCCTCTTCTCTTCTCTCTTTCTCATTTCCTCTGTTTGCCTCTGTCCCTTCCTGACATCATTAACACTAAGCACATTACAGTTGAAAAGTTGAATTTGATTGGCCGACAGGTTAATGCTCGACTGCAGTGTGTGATTGACAAAGTTGCTGGCTGACTGTCACATTGAATGACTAAGCAGAGATTAACAGAATCTCTGATTGGCTGTGTGTAACCCCCCCCCCCCCCCCGATCACCTGAATGACTAGACAGACAGCATCTTCCAGACACTATTATTTATTTACTTTACTCAGGATCACTCCAAAACCACTTTGCTCAACTGAATACGGAACAGAGTGTGGATAGGGACAGAAATTATTAAATGATATTTGTGTTGTGGTTGGCAGTCTGTTAAAAAATAAATATAATATAAAATAATAAGTTTCCTGGAAAAACCTTTGTGTTTTAGAATTTATTAAATGCGACAGACATTTCAAGTTGATTGCTTCCTACCACTTCTTCTCCTCACCTGTAGGTCAGTGAGCAGGTTACTGGTCTCCCGGACTCGGGCTCTGGTCGCGTCCAGTTCTACCCTGAGTTTCTCCTGAGTCTCCTTCAAACAGCTGATCTGCGTCTGAGCCGAGCCCAGGTTCTGCTGCCCCTCCCTCACCAGCTCCTGGAGGTGGGACACCTAAAGGGGAATGCCAGAGGGTTAGAACTGTGCAATGAGATTGGTCACGTTTTCAAGAGGAGCTGACTCAATGTTTCGTACCTCCTGGTTGGCCATGTTGAGTTTGGCCGAGAGCTCCTCCTTCAGGTTGTCCAGTTGCTGCTGGAGACGGTCCCGCTGCTCCTCCAGCGACAAGCGCTTTATCTCAAACTCCTGTTTCATTTTCTGCAGGAGAAAAAGGAGGAGGTGGAACCAGATATGATGGAAGGATGGATGAGCAGAAGAGGAAGGACAGAAAGGATCGATTAGAAATTTGGCAATGTTTAAAAACGTTATACTCCTATACCTTCCCTGACAAAGAACTCATTCATGTACTTGCAAATAAGTTTGTTTGTATGAAAGCATGATGACCCTTTTGCAGTAAGAGGAGTACAGTTCCAAAGGCGTTTATACTGAAATACCCTGAAAGTATAATCTTTAAAAAACGGAGGAGAGCGTTAGGAAGCCACTGAACAGTAAATCCCATTTGTGCCTTAATATAGTGTCATGGCAGCTGGTGGGTGTGAAGCATGGCCACTGAATGAGGGAGGGACACGTGGGTTGTCATTTCAACTTAAAAGGCCATCTCGTGAAAACCAACCAGTTCCTATAATCCTCACACACCACAGCAATAAAGCCTTTCTGGGCCACTCGGAATTTATCTCGTGAAATTCTCCTTTTCTCCCTATATTTAGACTATTTCTTGCTTTTCTATTCATCCCTCACACAGAAATCTTTAGTGGTTATATCTTACGAAATAAAAAGTCATTGTGCTCTGTTGCAGCAGTTTAGTCACACTCCATAAACAGCGCAGCATCTACAAACATAATTTTATTCTTTGCTATTTATGTTACTGTAACAGATAGAATAGAATAGAATTACCATCCCTCGGTTGTACGCCTCCACCAAGCAGTGCAGTTTCAGTCGACACACCTTTGACCTTTGACCACTAAACTCAAACCAGTTCAGGTTAAGTGAACGTTTGTACCAAATTGGGAAAAAAAATTCTTCAAAGCGTGCTTGAGATATCGTGTTCACAATAATGATACTATTTAAAAGGATTCATAAAAAAGGACCAGTTCTGTCGTCCTCTCAGTTTCACCCTAGTTGTCGTCCTGCATCATCTTTGATTTCGCTCCAAATAAAAACAGACGTTTATCTAAAGATGAAGCACAGCACTGCTCCGGCTTACATAATATGTCCTTTCTCCACCCTCCCACCCCTCTGTAATTCCTTCTCTCCATTTCTCTTCCTTTCTTTCAGGGGATCTATAAACACACACCCACATGCTCTCACACTCACACACACACACACACACACACACACACACACACACACACACACACACACACACACACACACAGCGCTGTCACTTGGCTTTGAGGCAGGGTTTAATGTCAATGAAAATCAGTCAATTAGCAGTCAGCATCAAACAGCATTAAAAGAGGAGAAATATGGGGAAAGACACAGAGAGAAAAACATATTTAAAACTCAAGAACTGAAACGGAATATATGTCTTAGGCGGAGGAATACGCTCTATTCTAGTTTTTACATATTGAGTTGTAAAGGTCACCTAAGCGCACTTTATGTACAGGCAATATGTTTGGGAGGACAGATAAATCTGCGCTTTCTTACCGACATGTTTTATAAGTTCTGTACATAGCCAAACTGTCAGAGGCCTTAAATTATAAGGATAAGGGAAGGGATCTCCGTATGTATTCGTTTATTGAATGTGTTATTGTATATGTATTGGTTTCTTTAACAGCCAAATGTTATAAATGTGGGGGGAAGGGACGTGTCAGGGGGTTGTTTTGGTTGTGCAGGCCAGCGGAGCGACGAGCCACGTTTGAGTCAACTACGGTCCTGAAGACCTACATGGGATTATTTCCAAGGAGACGGGATTATTGCCTGGGCGACATTTACAAGGATTACCGCGAGGACTGAACTTTTTTTCTGGGCGCTCGGAGGTGGTGAGGATAGCGTGGACCCATTTCATTTGTATTGTTTGTGGCACCTCACCACAACACACCTGCATAACTTTTGGGCCGTTTTTGGGGGATTCACTATAAGGGACTGTATGAACCTGGGGTTTGGGAAATATTGATGTATGGGATTTGTTTAAATTGTGGGGTTTTGTTGACGTTGCCGTCTTAGTTTGGGGGCACACGTACGTGTGTATGATTTGGGTTTATTGTCAATACAGATAATTGTATGCAATATATTTGGGTCTATTTTGTTATTATATATTTTATTTAATATGGGGTGGGACCGATGACAAGGTTATCGGTCTTATAAAATATCATTTGTTTATTGTAAATTGGTCAGGCGGCGGCGCCCGTACTCAGCGGGACACGTCCACCCGTGCTCCTTTTAGAATAGCATAGTAATTTTCCCCTTTTTCCTGAATAAGGCAAATTGTTACAGTTAGTTTTCAAATATTGCCAAATGATTTATGTTGTTTCTTCTACTACTGGAGTATCCATCATGCTCAACCCACACTGGCTGAAAAATGGCGGCACACTGAGGCATCAAGCCGCGTCCTCCTTCCTGCTTTGAACCATTTGTTTTTCGGTAATGCGACGTTGTTGTAGCTGGTGAACGAATCAGGGTGAATTCATTTAACCTGCCTAATTTGGTTATGTTCTTCTTGCTCCTTCAGCAACGAGGACATTTGTATTCGCTCCGGAGGATGGAAAAGGAGGAGGAAAAAAAACAAGACATTTGATGAGAAAATGAAGTACGCAGAGTGAAATACGGGGAGATAGCGATGTTGTTTTCATGTCTTAAGTCTTAATGTTGACCTAATTAAATGTGTGCAGTCACTGGAGGGGGGGGGTGGCACTCGTTTCTTGGAGATACAAACCCTGAGAGCAACATGTTTTGTCGTCATTAATGTTTTTGTCTCACTTGTGGCCCTTGTCCGTGTTTTATCACCAATGGGGTCCATATATGTAAATATATATAAAAGGTTAATAAATGACTAAGACAAATAAACAATCTCTGGCTCCCTCTGCTCCCGTTTTTTAAAATTGTGTCCAGAAATCTGAAAAACCAGCTCGAGCTGAGCTTGTGATTTTCACAGCAGTGAGTCATATATAACACAAAGAAAATTGTGATTCCATAAGAGCAAATCTGTACGTGTGATATACAACATCAGCTCAGACCACAGAACAATGACAACAGGTGAAATCATTTGTTTGAATCATGACTTTTATTTCTACAGTTGAAAATATCCTAAAGAGAATTACAAAGAACTTATTTGACTATATTTTATTTATATGTGGGGGGAAAAAAATTGAAACCCTAAAATGCTGATACTCACCGCCATGAGGACATTCTTCTCCTCCTCCTTCTCCTGCTGGGCCTCCTCCCTCATGGACTGGTGCTTCTCCTCCATCTCCTCCAGCGCCCGGACCTGCGCCTCCCTGTAGTGCAGCGTCTCCTCCTCGTAGTGCGCCCTGAGTCTGGAGAGCTCCTTCTCGAAGCCCTGGTGCTCCTCGCGCAGAGACTGAGGAGGGGAGAAGAAGCTTTAGGCGGTTTGTGGCCTTTGAGTTGGACTGGAATTGTGTGTTATAAAAGTAAAAGCACCTGCTCTAGAGCGACCACTTGTTGTTTGTGCTGTTCGTTTGTGGCCTGGGTCTGGTTGAGCAGTGCCTCCCTTTCCTCCTCCAGCCGGCTGATCTTCTCCTTCAGTCGACTCTGCTCCTGGTCCAGGTTCCTGATGGTTGCCTCGTGGGACATCTGGGTGGCCTGCAGCGAGCCGATCTGACCTGGGAACAGTCACATCAAACTCATTCAGCACATTTGGCATCGTTATGACTTCACAGCCGAGACAAAAGAACAAACAGACTCCCAGCTTCGTGTTGAGCTGTTCATACGTTCCTCTGAGGAAGAAACGCCGCTTGTTAAACAGCGAGAAAACTGGTACATAACAAACAAGAGAAAAGAATGTAAAAGGAGCAGATGTTTCAAAAAAGTTTACATGACAAGTGTTCATCTTGTGAATGGATTATGAAAGGTTTAATCCACAGCTTTCTAAGTGAACAAAACAAATTTCCAAACAAGAAGCGCTCTTTCGCTCGGAAACGAGGCTCTGCGTGACGCAGAGGGCGTCTTCAGATCTGCAGCATGGGGAGGGTAATGTGTCGACGGAGCTTCTTCAAGGAGCTGCACAGTCGGAATGCACACAATATAAGAATAGGCAACAGTGGAAATTCCCTTTAAAAGGAAACTGCTGATTTTCAACCCCCTTTGTATCGTTACAATGTTGTTGTTGATAGTATATGTAAAAAACATGTGACCATTAAACTCCACAGTAAATGAGTCTCTTACTGGCTTTGTGGAGGATTTCAGTGGCCTGCTGTTGCACTCGCTCCCTGCTGCCCTCGAGTTCATACTCAGTGTCCTTCAGCTGCATCACCCAGATCTCTCCGTCCTGGATGGCTTCTTCCAGCTGCTTGTGCAGGTTCTGCCACACACACACACATAAACACTTCCTAAACACAAATCCTAACAATCCAACATTATGTGTGTTTTAAAACCCAGTCATATCTCTCCCGCCACAGCCTGGAGTCACAGAAACCTTTCCAGCTTGTCCCGCTCAACAGATTTGCCTGCAGGACCATCAGCACACACCACATTAGGTTTCCCACTTAAGAGATTCCTGAAAACAGTTGTGCCCCGGAGCTTTTACTTTTATCTGTTTTCAGCAACAGTTTTTCATCCAATTTAGCCCAATTCCCAGCCCAAACCTAACCAACAGGAGACTCTCGTACTCTTCCTGTTTATTGGGGAAATCAGTCCTAAGTGAAAATCAGATTTACCAAAACAATCTTAGAAAGTAAAACGTCATGTTCATCCACTCATGCATGAACACACATAGTTCTGTCTCCAGGACTTCAGAGGACATTACACTGATTTCCTAGAGACTTACTCTAGCCTTAACTTCAATTATTACTTGCCTAACCTTACCCAACCTTAATCTAAACCTAATCTTTACCTAAAAAGCTTAAAACATGTCTTCACCTTAAAATTAATGATTTATGATTTAAGTGGACTGATTTTAGTCTCCACAACATGAGTAATACCTAGAACACACACACACACACACACCTTGATTGTCCCCTCAGCGTTGGCCAGTGACGTCTGCAGCCTGTTGGTCTTGTCTCGGTTCTCTCTCGCCTCCTCCTGAGCTTTCTGGAGCTCACTCCTCAGCTTCGACAGCGAGCGCTGCAGCGCCGTGTCCTGAGCCTGGAACTCTTTACGCAGCTCGACCTGGACACAAGCAGAAAATTAACAGTAATATCAATATAACTGTACTAAATGGTTTAGTTTATCATCATGGAAAACCCACTTTGGAAGTATTGAAAATAAAGACAAGGAGGCTAAAATAAAACGTAATTAAATGTGGCTGCTTGTTTCTTTCGACAGTGTGCCGTGGTTTCACCTCCGTCCTTTTCCAGGCCAGCAGGTTCTCAGTGGTGAGCTGGTGTGTCCTCCTCATGGCCTCCAGCTCTCGCTCGTAATACTCCTGAGCCTTCGCCAGCTTGGCCTCGTACTCCTCCACCAGACGGACCTTATCCTTCGTAATCTCCTCCACCCTCTCCATCAACGCCTCCACCTACACCGCCAGACGGATTTCAATGTCAGATGCCAAAACACAAACTGGCTTTTGTTATTATTTAATAACTTTTTTATGTTTCAAAGGATTAGTCTTTGGGAAAGCTGTTATATTTTGGAAAGTAAACAGTTGATAGGAAATAAAAAATGGGAAGAAAATAAGAGGATGACATGCAACAAAGGTCCATGGTCCGATTTTAACCACTTCAAGTTTACATCATACTCAAAAGCCAAGTGCGCCACCAAAACAACCCTACATTGTTCAGTTTTCATGCCAGAAACTGAAGATTTAAAAAGCCTCTGACACAGCAGCTACCCCAACAAGTAACTTGTGGTATTAACTTCAATCCAAAGGTTTTGTCCTTCCAAAAAAGACACATCTATCTTCCTTTTCTCTCTCACTCTCAGCCCACCTCTTGTCTATGGAGCTCAGCCAGTTTCTCCTGGTCTTCTGTGGAGGTGGCACTCTGGTTCTGCTGGTTGTTGAGGATTTCCTCCACCTCCTGGCGGTGGGTGGTCCTCAGCTCCTCCATCGCTCGTCGCTTATCAGCCTCAAACTGGGCCTGAGCCTGGCTGAACGCCCGCAGCTTCTCCTCAAAATCCCGACGCATCTCCTCCACCTATGAAACCACGAAACATTTTTCTATTTTTTCCGTTGGAATCGTTGAGTGTGTTGTTTGCCAACCTAATCTCTACCTGTGCCAAGCTAAATGCTATCAGCATCTCTTCAAAATCCCTCTGTCATAATTAAGAAAAGAGCAAATGATTGAATTCCTTTAACTTACATGCCGTCATATAATTTGTTCTTTCTGCGAACGGCAGCAACAAAGCAACTTGACCGTGTTTGCTGTTGCGTCAAAGAAATGTGACAGACAGGTTGAAAAAAACAGGACATAAAAATGTGGCATGAGATGTGATGATGTGCGACGCCAGCAGACTTTTGCTAAAGAGGCCGTCTCTTTAGTCAAACCGGGACGAGACAGTGGCGGAAAAGAGAGGGAGGGACGAGGGACAGGTCCCAAAGCGGACGCAGACCAATCCAGGCGCAGATGGTGTGTGGATGAGCCAAGCACGTGGCGAAACACACTTCACATGGTCATTTACGTCCACTGCCATCAGACTCGACAGAAGCAGGTGTGTATGATGCTGTGTCATGACGGGATGTGATGCATGGCATGACAAAACATGATGTATGTAAGCACATCAGATTCAATTAACACTTTTTAATATATAAAGATGGTCGACTGCTCCCCAAAAAGTGAAGCTTAATCATCTTGATTGCCTCCTGGTGGCTGGTTGCAGAGTAGGTCATAAACTCTGCCTCCTATATGTTAGTGGATGGGACACGGACCAAACTAAAAAAATTTGTACAGGAGGAAGTGGAGATGCGTCGTTCATCTTTAAATACAGTCTAGGTCTAAAACAATGAGAGCCAAAAAGAAGCGAACAAATCCTGCAACACCTTCACTCCGCTGGGAAAACATGGAATAAATGACGTAAGTAACATATTTAACTGTCGTCTCGGAAGCAAGAGTCCTGATGGTAAACTACAGCTATTCTAGTGATATGTGCTGTGTCTGAATGGGATGCCACTGTTGGTTTTTGAGGAGAAATCTCGTGGACATCCACAAAACCTCTGAGGAACAAGTGCTGAATACAAGAAAACTATAACAATGCAAAAGAAGCAGTAGCCACACACTGGAGTCACAGCTCAATTCAATCGTCCTGGTGGTAGAAACCTGATATTTTTGTTTTACGCATTGCTAGAGTGAGTATAGTATTAAATATTTATGAACTGGGCCCAGGAATCCCAATGAATCTCCAGTCTCCAGTGTGCGTGTGTGTGTGTGTGTGTGTGTGTGTGTGGTAAAGCCTTACCTCTCTGCTCATAGAAACCACTCTCTGTGTGTGCTGGGCCTCGGTGCAGAGCTGGGAGTCCTCCATTCTCTGTCTGTACATCTCAAACTCTGCTAAAGCCTGACAGCGACAAAACATCACGACAACGGCATTACATTATTTCACACTATATCAACACACTCCAATGTTGTGCGGTTACGTCGTGCACGTCGTTTATGATGTATCATGAGATTATTGGAAGCCGTGCAGCTCAGCTCTGATTGTAATTCCCGTCACTAAAAGGCGGCTGATGACGTGAAGATAACGACATCTGTAAAGCTCTACAGATGTTTCCACAACACAGTGACCCAAGTGAAGCCCCCCCCATGGTGCCCAGCAGCAGTGAACAACCTGTCTCTTCATGTGTTCGTGGAGTTCCACGGATTCCTCCAGACTGGCCAGCCGCCGCCGCAGGTCCGCCTCGTCCACCATCTTGCTCTTGTACTGCATGATTTTGTCTCTGGTCTCTGTCACAATGTGTTGGACCTGAGCAGGAGAACACAAAACAGACAACACCTTTAACGCCCCAGAATACTATTGTATTGTACAAGATTTATTAGGGCCACTAGAAGCTGAAAAAGAAATTAGATTGCGAGAATATAGTCACTATATCACAACTTGATTCTCGCAATCAAGTTGTAAAATTAATGAGATCAAAGTTGTAATATGACGAGAATAAATAAAGTTGTAATAACAACTATTATCCTCAGAGTCTCCAAATTTTATCCCTTGTCAATATGCCCCTATTACTCCATCATAATATAATGTGAAATAGAACGTCCATGGTTTTGCTTCATCACTTTATTTTGGAGGATTTATAGATTGTAGGTGGGAACACGAACTAACAGGACAAAACATAGAAATAAATAAAAGTAGGTGCCAGAAAAACACGGCTGCCTCCAAGAAATGTGTCTTGGCAGCGGCAAAAAGTCCCACTCGCAAAAATGTTACAGTTGAAAGCAACACAAATTTAATTACCCACTCAGAACACGGTTCAGTAAAGCTGCTCTCTGAAAGCAATACGAACGACACCAACACATTTCAAACGGTCTCATATCAGCTTCGGTCTCCGTGCGATGAACTTGTGAGTTTTAATCTGGAGTCAGATTTGTTTTATGTCAGCGAAATCAGTGGAGAAAATCAACTGCACAGTGAATAAAAAGCATTCAGAACTCTGAAGTAATGGTGGGTGGTGGGTGTGTTGTTGGCTGTTACTCATCAACATCAATTATGATATACAACAGGCAGTGAAGTGGACGAAGTGGAGAATCTGGAGAAGCTTTTTGAAAACAAAAGATGCTGCGGCTGCATATTATTTACAGCAGCATATTGAACTGGTTATTCTTATGTTTGCAAACAGAGCATGAGGAGTCAATGAACAGGTTGATGGGTATAAAACACCTTTAGGGGATTTTGGAGTGGAGTGCTCTCCAACACCCTCATCAAAACACGTGAGGGACTATTTTCTGTAAGAATGTATGTATGTAATGCAAATGCAAAGCAGCATTGAAGCTGTTCTGAAAAAAACAAGCCGTTTTTCCAGAGTTTGCCTTTTGCATTATGAAGATGCAGCAGGTGAAGGTGCTTTCCTGCTGAATTCTCACATGGGCCTCACTTGGACATTTTTAGAGTGGGTTGGCAGTTTCCTCTTTGCACTGCCTTAATGGAAACGCCTGATTTATTTTCTCAGCAAATGTGTTTGCAATATTTTAGGATCTGTGTTCGCTGTGTGTGCACAATGTAGCGTCGACCTTGCTCCCTGCAGGCGGGTAGCAGACAGCGAGCTGCTGAATCACACACTGGTGCACGATTCTGAGTCCTTAAAAAAATGAAAAATGCAAAGGACAGACTCCTTCAGGAGAACAAATATCCCCACGGAAACCAATAATATATCAGTGGTCTGCCAATAAAATGTACTTTATATGTCATGATAACTGATTTCTGGAGTAATGAGACGACCTTTGACCTTTTCAAAGATGATTAGAAAGTGACCTGGTACTAATTCCCCTGTGCTGTAAACATTCACAAGCGTTTGAAGCGTTGACGTCCGTACCTCATCCTCGTGGGCTTCTTTCAGAGACTCGATTTCTTCCTCGTGCTCGTCGTTCTTGGTGTTCAGAGCGTAAATAACCTGGAGACAGGAAGAAGATGAGACAACAGAGGGAAGAAGGGGGAGAGAGAGAGAGAGAGAGAGAGAAGGCTCTGATTAACTGTTTCTATACCAGATATCAAAATGAAGCTCAGCCTCGCAACAAAATGAATCCTAGTATCTTCAAGAAAGGAGAGAAGCAGGTTTGATTAATGAGAAGTGTTATCCACAGACAGAAGATGATGATTTGTACCAATTTTTATGATTGACAGCAACGTACACCAGATATTTTGGCTTCATTTCCGGATAGCGGGAGGAAGTGGAGACGCGTCGTCCATCTTTATCTCTATCCATGACCACAGTGAGGATGGAGGCAGAAAGAGAAAGCCCAGCAGCTCACATTGAATATAAATTATGAAGAATATTAATAAAACGTCTGCATTGCACTAGTCTGTCGTCTCTAGATACTCTGGTGTTTTTCTTCTCATTTCTTCTGTCGACGGTTTCTCTACAGTGTTTTGTCCTACATATCATGTCTCAGTCAGCACAAAAAACAACTTTCAATCTCAGTTTGTCTCATGTATGATCACCTGTGAGACCCCCGCGGGCTGCGGCACACACAAAAAAGCTAATAACATCTTGTCAGTCATGGTTGCTCCATCCACCAGGATTTGGTTTTAGAAGTGCTGGAGGTAAATGATATGCAGGAGGTTTAAAAAAAATAATAAATTCAGCAAATTGAAGCCCCTGGTGAGCAGCTAATATTCAGTCATGGTCAGCTTAATTACAGCCCCACCAGCGCCAGAGCAAGTAGAGCCACAGTTTGTTGGCAGGAAACTAACTTAAACCAAAAATAACATTCACTACTTTCACTAACTTTTCTCTGCACCAAGTATGTTGTTAATGTTGCACAAATAAAACATACTGGAACTGGTAAGTACTGTTTTTGAGCAGCGAAGAAGCGATTTCAAGTTGTGTTGCGTTTGTAAAACTTGCAATTGACCTTGATTGAAAAGCCAGATGATGATAAATGAAAAATTACTTAATACCTGTAATGGGAAGATTTGAGACAATCATCACAATCATATGTTTATTTACCTCAGCATCACTGCTGGTGCCTGCACAGAAAGAAATCAGAGTCAGGTAGACCCCTGTTCTCCGTGAGCCTTTGATTCGCGGCAGTGAGCCAGCTATAGAAATGTTCCTTCAATTATACATGATTATTTTAATAATGCTGCTGTGCCTGCTGCTTTTCATCTCTCTCTCTCTCTCTCTCTCTCTCTCTCTCTCTCTCTCTCTCTCTCTCTCTCTCTCTCTCTCTCTCCTCTCCCTCTGCTCTCACCCCTTTTATCTCTTCCTCTTTTTGTTCTTATTCTTCTCCTCCTCTCCACCCCCTTCCCTCTTCCTCTCTCCATCTCGAAGGGAATTAAGATACTTTGCATTGCTATTTGAGTCTCGAACACTGACGCCTGCTTTCCACAAATTAGCAAACTAAATTCTGCAATAACATATATATCCATTATAGGACTGGAATAATAACAAGTGTATCTAAAAATATCTGTACATGTATCACAACCCCCAAAGATACATGTTCTTTCATAGTTGTGCGGCAATAATTAGGAAGATAATCAATTACTGTAATTGGTGGAGAAAACTAAAATAAATGGTTCAAGTCATTGTTAAATAATGTGCAGATACTTCTAAAACAAACAACAAAAATCAGGAACTTGTACATTTCAATGTGTGGATTTGATGGTTTTGAGATATTAACTGTACCTTTTATCCGTCTTGACAACAATAGAATTCTTCTCTTTACATTACAACACTCTGAGTGTGTTGTAACAGCTGAATGTGTTGTAACAGACTTTAATGACATCTGTCAAGCGGACAGGTGACAGCTGACAAGCCGTGAGCGGCTGATTAATGGTCTCAGTGGAGAAGTGAGAAGTATGTGTGTTTTAAACAGGTCAACACAAATATATGTATTTGTAATACAGCAGGTATAATTTGAATATGTACATCGTGCCACAGCATTTGTTTTTCATGTAATTTTCCTCTTGGCTCATCCCCCCACCAGCAGACACATGAAAGAGAAGCAGAGCGTGCGAACGGTCTTCCCTGGATGTGACTTGCTTCACAATGAAATGAAAGAAAACAGAGAGAGTGACAGCTAATAGCTTCTTCCTCCCTTCTCCTAGAGGCTGGGGGGGTTTCACAGGCTTGGATCAAAGCCAGCCTGAAGGCGACACAGCAGCCTGCAGCGACACAGTCACACTCAGAGCTGGAAAAACAGCAGCAAGACATCCTGAATGGCCTTTGTGCACCACTGTCCCTGTTGCAACTGACCGCTTCCTATAGGCCTGATGTGAGAGGATATTACTTTGTGCACCCTCCTCAACTTACGATTTCAACAAGCTGGATAAAGATGCTTGTACATGCTTCCTCTTGTGGTTGTGTGATCCAAAATAGAAGAAGCCAGAATATCCTAAATACGAACGCTGCAGAGGAAACAGTTAAAAATAAAAAACCTTTCAGGTGGATGACGATGGTCTTTTAATGGAGGTGCCTTTTTTTCGTTTTTTCCTATAATATTCATGTTCCTTATAATTTATATTTAATGTGAACTGCTGGGCTGTAAAATCACAGCGGTCTCTTTCAGCCTCTATCATCACTGTGGTCATTGGACGACAGGTCACCTGTTCCTCCCTCTACCCACAAAGGAATCTAAGAATTCCTGGATGCGAACGCCGCCATCGTGCACCAATGACGTTAAGGTATCGAGGTTCTGTGGATGATGGATCTCAACCAATTTACATCTGGAAACATTAACTGTAAATAATACAGAGGTGGACAAATGAGTGGCCGGTCACAAATTTTACAGATTTACAGTCCTAATCTTTTCATCACCACAATGTCAAATACAGAGCGAATGAGGAAAATGACAATGGGGAAACACAGGAGGGACGATTCTGAGGCCACAGGATGTTTTCTGCACTCAATCGCTATTGACTGAGCCACAGACTAAAGGTCGCAAATGTCTGTAGAACAACTGCAGCATTCTCCTCCGACAAAACTCTATTGCTGTGCTCTCATCATTTTCAGGGGATTAGCATCATATTCGCTAATTAAAGGATTAATGAAAGCCTCGTTCTCGGTGGTGCTGTAGTTTTAACAGGATCCCTCAGCGTCTTGGCTTTCATTGCACTGTTTTCCTTCGGCATGAAGTGGCAACACGGCCCCCGTTACCAATCAGATGGAGCACACTGATGTACGAGTACTGTTTTCTGTGTCCTCGCTGTCGCGGTGTAAAAGCACTTTGCGCCTGTTCCTTCTTTTGTTGTTGAGGCTCCAAGGACGCACGCTCCTCCCTGAGCATCACTACACCACATCAGAGCAGGAAAAGTGTGATGGCACACCGAGCCTCTCTGGGAAGAAGGAAATAGTGTTTCCTATGATTCAGGAACAAACTGAGAGGAAACATCCTCTGGCGCCTGGTCAATATAAGACTCATCTCAGCGAGGCCTGTGGTCATTTACTGATGGCACTCGTGTTTAAAACATGAGACGAGATTCCTCCATCAAACAGATCGATCGATGGGGTAATTTTACAACATTTGATTCAATAGAGATTTTATAAATGTTTATCTCTTCCTGTAGATGCCAGTATTTGTACTGCTGCACACCTTTAATTGACCTCTGACCATATGGGAAATCAATTGATTTAGGGGCTCGTCAGTGTTTGAACAAGGCAAAAGAAACTAGATTTCCTTCTTTCTGATGGCTGTTCACTGTACAACGGCTGAGTGGTTGATTACAGCTATTGCTCCTGAAAATGATGTAAGAGGAGGAAAGGCCAAACTCATGATGTCTTATTTAAATCTTTGCAGTTCCAGGCCACTAAACAGATTACATGTGACGAGAGTCAGAACTGAGCATCTCCCCCCGACTGCACCAGCACCAGCACAACAACTGATGTCTGATCCTGGACCATACACTGATACCTCTTAGGGTTTGTTTGTCACTCGCATGCAGCAGAGAAATTAAAGCAATGAGATTCAAGCAATGCAAAGACAAATCTTCTACATTTCCTACTGGTTTATGAATAAAATCAGTCAGACAGTTTCTCTCTGGAGTGGTGGTTAACCACTTCTGTCCAGTTGTGTGTGAGGCTGAGATAATGAGCTAATTTATCCATCAGTCAACTGTAATTACTGCTTCAATATTCAAGCAAAAGAAAATCAAACACCCTCTGAACAGGGACGATTTGCTGCTTTCCTTTCTTCAAATGACAGAAAACTGGAGTGTTGTGATCCGAAGACATCAGCCGTGGTTTCTGGGAAATTGAGATATGAGGCGTTTCATTGATTCATTCACTGTTTGGGATGTCTGACTGTCCATTCTACTCTCGTGAACATGATATCTCGAGATTGCTCTGAGGGATTTTCTTCAAATTTGTTGCAAACGTTCACGTGGACTCAAAGATGACCTGATCAACTTTTAATGGTCAAAGGTCAAAGGTCACAATGACCACAAACAGGACATTTTTTGTTTGGCTGTACCTCAAGAAATAACAGGCTACTGAAAGAAAATGTCATGCAAATGCACAATAGGATAAAATAATGAAGAGGTGACATTTAAAATAAAATAAAAATTCATGTCCTCAATGGCAGTCTCATACAAACAGAGACAGGAGGATCAGGTAGGTACCACCCTCCGCCTGCGCAACCCCACCTTCTTCCAGCCGGTTCTTCCTGGTCCAACGTGGTTTCAGCTTGGAGATGGAGGGAAAGGGGTCAGAGGTAGGGATACCCTGTTAAAAGGTTTTTTTTGTAGTTTTTCCTTACTCTTGTTGAAGGTTAAGGGCAGAGGATGTCACACCATGTTAAAGCCCTATGAGACAAACTGTGATTTGTGAATATGAGCTATACAAATAAAATTTGATTGATTGATTGATTTTATATGCAACAGGTCAAAGGTCAACTTCACTGTGACATCAGAATGCTCTGCAGAAAAACGCTATTTGAGCCATTATTCAATGCCTTAACTCAAGAACAGAATTCTATTTTACTTTCCTGCTCTACCTGAAAGCAATGCTGCAGAATGAATGAAAACAATGCAGTAGCCTCATGGGGCAAAACTCTAAAGTACTGCTCCTGCACCTCACCCGAACACATCAAACATGGGACTCACAGTGAAGCGACGTCTGATTCACTTATTTGAGGTTAAAAACGTTTCCACAGACGAGCAACACATGCGCCACATTAAGCACAACTCGTAAACAGATAGCAGGAGCCTGCGGACGCCGGGACACGAGCAAAAGCGAGGGGCCATAGCTCTGACACAACACGTTCAATTTTTAAAAAGCTAAAGACATCTGGATACAGGAGACAAGGAAGTGCTCTGGGCTTTTAAGGCGGCTGGAGAATACAAAAGCAGAAGTGCAGAAAAAATACAATCTAATGCCTGAAATAACTCGACAGATACATTTTAGATGCGGTTTTGAGACTAAGGATCTCAGACATCTTACAACGGTGAGAAAAGATTGAATACTAATAACAATTATTTGCATTATTGCAATTATAAAACCCAAATATATTCAGATATAACAAGAGAAGCTTGTACCAGGTCATGTTAAATTAAACTAGAATTACCATACTGCAGTTGTAGGCCTCCACCAACCAGTGCAGTTTCTCTGTATATATTTCTACATACTTAATGGTGCAGAGGTATAAAAAAATCCTTAACTTTCACTTTACTCTTGTTCCGGATGAGCCCCACTATCTGTACGTCAAGTTTCAAGTAATTTTACTGTAGAAATAATGAAAATAAATTGTCTCTACTTTCATTAGGGCATTCACATTCGTTTGCTCGTATTAAATATTATTCAAACCAGATTCATATAAGGTCACTGTGACCTTTGACCACTGAAACATTTGAGTCCAAGTGACAACAGATCAAAAGTTGAAGAAATTCCCTCAAGCAGTGTCGAGATATCATAGAGCCAATGTGACCTTGACCTTTGACCTCCAGGTGCCAAAATCGTATCAGTTCATATTTGAGCCCAAGTGAACGTTTTCACCAGATTTGAAGACGTTCCCTGAAGCTGATCTGAAGATATCACATTCAAGAATAACATAAACATACTTTGAGAATCATACCCACAATGAAATTAAGTCCAGTTAATCCACTGGAAGATTAACAGAGAGTTTCTCACAGCAGAAGTCAGAGGTTGATATTATTCACTATGTAATCTCCACATTCTCTACAGACCTGGCAGCTCATTAGTAATGTGGCTACTAAGACTTATGTTTACATCTGGATATTGATTCCTCCACTTCCACTGAAAGGGGGCGGGGGGATATACTGTAGCAGGTGGGTGTGAATCTGGATGGATGCAGACAAACATTTTCCCGGAGGGATATCAATGGGATCAGTTTGTTGTTTGTGGACCGTAACTCGGCCGCCGATGTCCTGCCAACCTGGTTTTAATCAACCCCAGAAACGCCGCGCTCTAATCCTTGATGTCCACATTTCTGTGGATATCTGTGCAGCTTATCCACACTGTGTAATTCTGCACTGGGATGGTATCACCATGTCTGTTATGTAAAGTCTCCTGCCCTCTCCTCCTGCCTTTGTCCACCCCCCTCGCACAAGCATGCTCGTATAAGCTGCTTTATTTATCCACCTTTACACTATAAGACATTAATAACGCAGCTGCCACCTGAAACCTCAGGCTACTACACAACTGCACGCTCCGGAGGTTTCAGGTGGACAACAGAGAAGCAGCCGAGCCCCTGCAGCCCTCTGACATTACATAACTTCCCTCAGCCCCTGGGTGGCGAGCAGGGCAGAATCAACACACACACACACACACACAGGTTTAAGAGCGGTGTGGCCGAGGGTAAATACACAGCTACACACTCCTCCAGGCGTTTGGAGAGCTCTCAGCTATGGGTGCCATGAAATCCAGCACAGTCACAGCTCTGCACGGGAAGAGGAGAAACCTGTAGAGAGGAGGAAGATCACAGGAGGAGACTACGGTGGCCCTGAGGTGACAATCACAAGGGACAATTAGGAAATACAACTGTGGGGTTTTCTTATTGACCGTTATGTTTTCCTATTGGCTGTTGTGTTTTCTTACTTTCCTTATTCATGTAATATTGTATTATTTACAGTTGTATGTTCCTATTCATTGTTGTGTTTTCTTATTAATGCAAATGTTTTATTATTTACATTGTGATTTCTTGTTTGCTGTCATGCTATCTTACTTGTTATGTTTTCTTATATGTTGTTGTGTCTTCTTATTTCCAATTGTGTTTTTATCTGTGCAATTGTCATTACTTTTGCCGAAGTGTTTTTTTATTCGCTGTTGCATTTTCTTATAAGCAGAGTTGTCTTATTTTTTGAGTTGTCTTTGTTCGTTTCTCGTCTCTCGTCGTTTATCACAACTCCTCCTGGGCAAGTCCTTAAAAACTGCTGATGAATAACAACCACAACCTCTGAGTCTCAGGGGAAAACCTCTGACCTGTGCAGCATGCAGGGAGGAAGAACTGTTAAACACCAGCACTCAGCATCGGCACCAAACATGGAGATCTGCAGGACAGCACCAGCAGCTCCATCCTTTTCCTCACCAGCATGTTTACATATGATCCCACATCAGCATCCTCTCTACAGGATGTACATCCACATCACTACACCCCCCCTCATGCACATGCACGCACCTTGGTGAGCTGAGCTATCTTCTTGCTCATCTTCAGATGCAGGTCTTGAGTGTATTCCAGCGTCAGGCTCCCGTCGTAAAACATGCTGGAGGTGGGAGAGAGGGTGTATTTGGTGCTGCTGCCGGAGGTGGAGGTGCTGTAGGGGGGCTGCCAGCCCGCCGCCCCCGTCGCCATTTTTCCCGGGAATTAAGAAAACCCCGATCGCGGACGCTTTCTCCTCCAACACAGCCGGAGCTACGCGGTAGAAGCTGCCATTGTTGTGTTTGTGCTTCGTCTTCACTGGCGGAGGGAGACGAGCTGCGGCGGCGCGCGAGCGCTCGGGATGGATGGCGGAGGTGATGAGAGGAGCGGAGACGCGCGCCAGATGCTTACGCTCGTCCCCCCCCCCCCCCACCCCCCTGCTACGAGGCGCGCGCCCGGGTTCAGTTGGTTTAACGCAGCGCGTACGTGCACGCTGGTGTGTTTAATTACAACACGGAGTGGGAAAATGCAGTTTTAATTTTTTATATTTTTTTACAGCCTCACACAAGCTGCAGGATGATGCCTTCACGGCTGTCGCAGATATGGGATGCATACTACTACTACCACTACTTCCATTACTACCACTTCTACTACTAATACATCATAATACACATTAAATCACATGCATGCTTTCATATTTTTTGCAATAACCAGTGAAGGAATGTAACTAATTCAAGCAATGTAATCAAGTACCTCTACTGAATATATGCCACTTGACTGTACTCCACTTAAAGAAATACTTTTACTCCACTACATGTATTTTACAGGTCACTTAAGTGTTACTTTGCCATTCCAGATATTTTAAACAAAAACGTTCTGTATTTTATCTTATTTTCTTCATTTTACTCTCATTTGTGACACACATTCATTCTTACATGTTAATGAGTTTATTTTACAATTATTTTTATTCAATTATGTAAATATATATATTTAAAATGGATACTTCTTCATAGGATTCATATTTTTTATTTGTAGTAGTGTTTGGTTGATAGTACTTTTGTACTTCTATTCAGGGGGAAAAAAATCACAACTTTTATTCATTTTTACTTAGATATACGAAAAACTGCATATCTTGATTAACGATATATAATAATTTTGTATCTATTGTTTTATGTCTACCTCTTATATTGTCTTAATAAAATAAAATAAACTTCACTGCATTACATCACTCTCATGCTGAAGCGGTGACTAGTCCTGCAGTGACACCTACTTGTAGTTTTTTGAACTGCAAAATAAATGATTGAAGGATCTGTTGGTTCAAACAATGTGTCAAAGTAATAATAAAAAATAAATAAATGAATTAAAAAATCTGAACAAACATATATTGTAATCCTAGGGAGATCAAAAAGTAAAAATAAAATATACACGTTTTTCTGGGTGGTCGCTTCGCTTTTGACGTCACGCTCTGGGTGAACTTGAACGCAACAAGCGCGTAGCTCCTACGTAAGCAACATGGCGCCTGTCAACAACAGAAAAGTAGCTAATGTCGGGTTTTCCAAGAGGATTTACCGAAAATGCGTGAAACTCCGGCTTTATTTTACATCTGAAAAACGTGACAAAGTGGATGAGTTACCAGGGGAAATGTTCTAGGATGAAATTGAACGCTCCTCAGTGGAGTTTGGAGCCAAAGAAGTAACTTTAGCAATATGACCAACAGCTAATTTGTTTTTAATGTGTTGCTGCTGCAAGAACTGGACAAAGTAAACTCTCGGCTTTTCTCTGTGGCCTCTAATGAAGCGACAGGTACAACAAACACCAACATATAAGAAATTTTTCAGTGTTTGGGCTTCATGCGAAGGAGGAACTACTGTTTTTTTCAAGCTATACATGGAGTTTACAAAGAGGACGGTTTGTTTGAGCAGGTTGTTTTGATCCCACCGGCTGTGGGAGTCTTCATCTTCATCATAACCACCATCAGCATCGTCATCATCACCTTCATCAGCATCTTCATCACCTGCAGCATCACTATCATCGTCACTACCATCTGACTTCAGACTCCTCGCCAAGGAGAAGAAGTTCCAGCCTTAAAGAGGTTAGTGTCATGCAGTAAGCGATTAAGTATTTAAATATGTTATTTGTATCACAACTTTCAATGATTTAAAAGACTTTACAGAAAAAATACTGTAACTACACCATGATGTTGCTGCATTTGCGCTTCATGTCCAGAAGATGGCAGTGTTTCTTTACTAATACCACACTTGGCCTGCAATCATGATCCTTGTTCATTCCTTTAAATAATAAAGTGTGTTGTCAATCCCAGGAGCCCAGTGGACACTTACGTTTATAAAGATGAATCAAAAATGAATGACTTAGCTGCAATTGGGTTGAAGAGTGAATGTACATCCACCATTTTGCATATTTAGGGATTAAATTATTTTGTACCTGTGGCCAGATTTACGTTTATGTCAGAAAGATAAAACGATTTTAAAAAGTATTGACACTTGTGGGAAAAGGTATGTTTTCATGAAGTGTAAGTTGTTGTTAAGCAGAATACCTTGTTAAGATAGAGGCAAGATCTATTGACTCGAGTGTGAATTATCTGATTAAAGACAGGAAGCCAGTCTTTGAGAGGAAACTGACAGTCAGTCATCTAGACTCAGTATTGCACAACATGCACCTATAAGCTGCACGTTTTAGGCTGTGGGACAAGCACCCATGGGAAACCAGTGCACAAACAGGGATAACAAACTCCACATAGCAAAAAGCCTGTCTGAACCAATTTGCCCATCCTAGTATTTGGAATGCATCCCTCAGAAAAACGCAGACAAGTACATTTCCCCCGTGCACAGGCACATGTGGCTTTTGTATTCCACAATAATGTTCATCACCGTATTCAGTCACACAATGGGTGATGTTTCCATCTTTTTTGTGACAGATTTTGTAGCTTCAAAGTGTAAAACATGGCAGACAGACAGTGCTGAAAATACTCAGTGAATTCATCATCATTACCCTTAATAAAGACAAGGTAAAACCTCCATTTCCCTGCTCTACAGGGGCATTCATCACACCATCAAAAGGCTGAGAGGTGAAGATACACTGATGGAATGTTAAAGAGATGGAGAGAAGGGAGTGAACTGGATGAGAATAAAAAAAGGAAAAGCTTGTTTTGGTTACATTCTGCTGAAGCGGTGGGGGGGGGGGGTTGTTTTGAGAGAAAAAGTGAGGGAGGAAGAGAGTGAAGGGGAGGAGGAAAGAGAGATCGCATCGCAGTACATCCCCGTGCGTAAATGTGACCATCGTCGCCGTGGGTCCCTTCCATCCCTCCGTCCCCGCGTCCCCTGCAGCCTCCAGCGGCTCCTCTCTCCTCCTTTTCGCCCGGATCACCTGCTCGGTGGTCACTTTTGATTTTGACCGTGGAGTCCCGGGTGTCTCGGCTCGGCGCCCTCCTCACGGGGTTAGGGGGAGCGCCGGGGACCACGTCCCGCTTCCTGCCGGGCTTCGTGTCACCCCCCGCCGAGAGCAATGGCACGGAGCGCCGGGAGAGACGCGGCTCGACCCGCTCCCGGATGCCCGTGATGCGGGGTCTCATCGCGCCTCAGAACACCTTCTTGGACACCATCGCAACGCGTTTCGATGGGACCCGTGAGTGCATTTCTTATCTGCGAGTTTACCCTAATCCCTGAATGTTTTGGGACACATGAATGGATGCGTTGATTAGTTTAAACTCTGAAAGTCCTAATCCATCGACCTACAAAAAGCTTAATAAGGATTGAGGGCACATGGAGAGACGGACCATCCACTGGCGCACTGATACTTTGACTTCTGAATGAATGATGTTGAATGAAAGCAGGCTCCCAAACATAAGGAATCATGAAGCACCTTAAGTCTAGTTGCCACTACAGAGCCTGACCTGATGCATGGGCTACTTTTGTCACCGCATGCACTAAAATACAGATTTTTAAAAGTCAATCTCGTAGTTTAGGTTCATACAACATGATTCATTTATTACATTAAATCAATAGACAGATAATAGACAACATATTTTGGACCAAATACAATTTTTTAAGAAATTGGAGGCAAAGATGTGGTTTCCTGTCTGTGTCTATTGTGATAATATGCTCAGCTGCTATAATGTACAGTGTGAATTAATGCAGTGTCATAATTACCATTCAAATAAGGCTTTGGGCTGCAGCTTTGCAACCGAGAGCTGTCCGTCAATTTGAAAACGCTGCGCTCCGATTCGATGTGGATTCAGTTTGTCGCAGATTCAATTAGAGATATACTTCACACACCAGTCACGGGTGTGGATTAACCTGTCAGGTGAACCCAAGGCGAAAAATCAAGAGCTGCTGAGCCCCTGTTAACCTCATCTTCTCCTCACTTCTCCTTGGCTTGCTGTGGTAATGTGATTTTATGCATGGATTTGGGAATCTGCAAAATATGAGCACAAAAGACAACTTTGATTTTGACTCTTAAAGACCATGCCTCATGATCATATCGTGCCATGTTGTATTTTTAATCGTATTTAAAAAACAGCTCTATATGACAAGAACATTTCAAACCATTACATCAGCAACCGCATGCAGCACAAAGCTATTCATAAAGTAAAGGTGGAACCTGAACTCCTTTCAGATCAGATATTGATATTTACTTATGCCAGTTCTCTGAAGATGAAGAAGACACAAATCTGAGCCTTGCATACCAGGTCAGTCACATGATTGAACCGACTCTTACTCTAACCTATGGATGTTATTCACCTCTTTTGACCCAGAAGTCATTGCAGAACCCTTCACACCAGTCTGCGCATTAAGAAATCACTGTCGATCAATGTGCAAACTGCAGTTGTTAAAGCTTAGCACGGTTACATAACACAGTTCTGAAGGCACACACTCACAGGCAGGACCGAGCAGCAGATGTGTGGTTGAAGGACGAGGGGAATCTGTCTATTTCCTGGAACACATTAGTAAATTAGAGTAAAATAAATGTGGGTAGGTCATAGTTTGATTCCTGCTGCAGTGTGTTCAGAGGAACGATCAGTCATGAGATGATATTGTGGCATCTGTAGGTATGTGACATTTCGTTTGTCCCCTGAGGACAAAGCTATATGAGGTAGCTTTGATTCAATTGGGATTTCTTTTTTCGATTTGTGTCAACAGCGATCAGTTCTCCTCTAATGGAAGTGTATCTGATCACTTCCTGCAGGTGCCCGGCAGCCACGCTGTTCAGGCCGGCAGATGGAGATCCATAAAACTCATAAAACATTTATACTCTAGGAGTTCTCCTCATGCTCCACCTGCTACATAAACCCAAACTGGGTTGGAATCTATGTTCAACGGGACAGTGTCCACTCCTGGGCTGATCCTACAAACTTTGTCCATGAAAATGATGAACTAAATCCTTGCAAGAGACCAAAATCCTCAGATGATGCTTGATTTCTACTTTCTGCAAGATCAGCTCTGGCTCTGATTAAACAGGGATCAGAGGGCTCTCTCTGGGGAACGGCTCCCACACTATATACTATTCCCATGACACCCCCTTCCATATACTAGCCCCAGGAGCGTTAGTCCACAGAACATACACTGGACGGCCCTCTTTGAGATGAGTAAAACCCTGAGTATTGAAGATCACTCGTTTTACAGATGTGAATCACAGTGTCCTTTTGCCAGCTTACAGGCACATAAAACCTTTTCACGTAGCTGGAAAGTCTCAGGAAAAAGAAACTAAAGGTCAGTCAATTAAGGTAAAAACAACAGCATCTGTGCTTCCAGGGTCTTAAGCTCAGTTCATGCTCCCTGTTCCTGTCCTTGTACACAGCGGCGTGCACCAGAAATGACATTGGAGGGAGATTGCAAAGACTGTTGGTGAAGATGAGGCATTCTACAGGAAACTATGGCAAATCCAAGAGTTCCTTTAACTGGACCTTATGCATTAATCCCTGACAAGTCTGATTCTGTCTCCCCTCTCCAGTGGTCTGACGGCATGGTCTCCCCAACCTCCCCTCTCTTTCTACTCCTTTGCCTCAATGACCATGGATGCTGATACCTCTCCACTGATTCACGAGTTCCCTGGGCCGATCAAACCTGCTTTGTTTGGTTCTCAGCCTGCGTCACAGCAGGAACTGATGGCCCTCCTTTGAGCAGCCCCAGAAAAGAGGCTTTGAACATGAGCCACCCAGAGTTAAAGGTTTCCAGACTTTGCCAACACATGAGCCTCTGTCAGGGGGTCCCCTATTCCCCGCACCCTAAACATTTAGCTGTTCGAAGTCTTTCCAGAAGCTTCCAGCACCATCAACACTGAATTTTTCTTTTTCTGGGTGAGCAGCAGTTTCTCACACTTGGACAACCTTGTGTGAGGAAATGAAGTCTGGGCCGATGCTCACGTTGAGCTCTTCGTTCATGATTACACTCTTGTTCCTAACCTCTGGCAGGCCAGTGGTAAAAAAACACAGTAGGGGCATTTTAATGAGGTGCTTCTATGACCAAACAACCACATGACTCCATGCAGCTGTCTATGGGGCGCTGTCATGAAAGCACCGAGAAGCAGGAGCTGAACAAAGCGTTAGTTAGTGTTGGTTCAGAGAAGAAGACAAACAGGAGTTTTGGGGACCTTCGAAAAAACACACCAAGCTAAATGGGCTGAGAAAGAAATTTGTGGTGCCAGTTACTTCACCAGTACATCACCACGCTCATGACTTGAAGCAATGCCAGGAAAAACAGTGCAGGGCAATGTTCATTGTGAGTGATAGTGTTTCTCAAAGCCAGCTGAGCAGAACAGGATTTTCAGGTCAGAAGCTGGGATCTTCCATCTTTCCCATACATCATTAATGCGGCACGATTATCACAGGAGACTCCAGGGAATTCCTCTCTTCTTTTTTTCTCTCTGCTTCATACATTTCAGAATAGAGCTTTAGAGCCCTTTTGTAACCCAGAGATATCTCAATCCCTCTCCCCCACTTCTGGGAAACTGCTCTGTATGTGCTTGGTTTGTAAAATGTTCTGATTGGACCATTAACTGGTGGTTTGCAATGGACATTAAGCTTTCTTACCTTTTTTATTTCTTGTTTTCTGCAATAATTCTGGGTAATAAAGTCCTTAAATCCATGCAATTCCTGTATTAGGCTGTATATAAAGTCGAATATAAGGTCATAAACCCTGCCTGCTCCATGCTCACTACTGCCCAGACCCGGGCTCCAAATGCTAAGATATTCTATATGGGATATTTTTGCTTTATTTCTGGGTAGTGGGAGGAAGTGGAGACGTGTCGTCCATCTTTATATACATTGTGTTCGACACAAATGTGAAAACAGTCTCCCGCCATGTGCAGGAAGTTCAAAATATCAAAGAAACCTTCTAATTATTTATCAAAATCATATGTTGGTGATGTTTGTCATTTATTCACTAATTGATTGTTTAGGCTGTAAAATGTCCAACAATAATGACAAAATTCCGATTACTAATTATCCACAGAGATTTTAAATGAAAGATGACTTAGTTTTTCTTACTGTGAAAAACCCCAAAGGGATGTATAGTCTTCAGGGATGTAGAAAGTCAGCTTTATCTTTTCAGAAGAACATATATTAATGCTTGATTCCCTGGAGGTCATACAGTAGTTGTGATTGGATCTCCATGCTCCTGTAAAAGAAAAGTGAGTGAATGGGACAGAGGGACTGAGCTATGTGTTTTCCTCAGAGGAGTTCGGGCACAAAGCTGGGGGCTATAAAGTTTTGAAGCTGATGCAGATTGAAAATGTGCTTTCAGTTAAAGTTTAGGAAACACATTGGAAAGCTGGTTTCACAAATTATCGTTGTCTTGCAGTCAGTGTTCATCTCTTTCATTTCTTTGGCATGGATCCAGTCTTAATCTTTATTTTGTCGGAAAGTATTGGCAATGGATGCTATTTTTTGACAGAAAAAAACATGAACTATTCATCAGAAATAATCAGATCATGATTGAGGTCTTTAATGGCGAATCATTCAGTGTCTTCATTGAGGTCAGGTCCATCTCATTACAAGAGAAAAATTGATAAATTGGATTTTTCCTTGGTTCGATTTTTTTTTCTGGTAGCAGAAGAGCAACAGAGCAGCTGCACCTCATGGAAGACAGTCATCAATATTTTATCAGCACCAACTTCAACAATAAAATGATGAAACTCACATTAATACATTATCTCGCTGTTACGACCGACTCAAGGGCAGATGCACAAAAAGCTCTCCAAACTTTCAGTTAGATGCAATAATTATGAAGGAGAGGAATGTTTTCATCTCTTTTCTGTACATGATAAATCCATCAGAGCTGAATCATTATTATTATTATTATATTATCAGGTATAACAATCAAGAATTGGCGTTTTAGTCCATGGTCATTCATGCTGTGAGTTATCTCCGAGTCTGGTGATTTGAGAGTCCAGTAGTCTGATAGTTTGATAGTCTGATAGTCTGTCTATCTTAATATCTATTGTATCTTATACTCACATATACTTATATATATACTGATACATAAGTAAATATATTTTTATGGTGTATGGGTCAGGTATGGTAACATTTATGGTTTTAAGCCTCCTGAAACTGAATATAAATCCAAGCAGTGTCCTTAAAACGTGTGTGTGTGTGTGGCAGTGCATTGTGCACGGCGGTGGATGTATTGTGGCAGGCTGTCGCTGTCCCTGTCATCAGTACCAGGGTTTATCAGGGTTCCCTAAGCAGCTCAGGGGCTGAGTCTGAGTGGTTTTGTAGTTCGGCTCACACGTTTTTTGCACCTGGGTTGTAGTGTGGATGTGACAGGCCTCTCCTGGTGCCTGGAGATTGTGCTGGAGATGAATACAGCACAGGGAATAATGCAGAACGCCAGAACACCACAGCAATAGGCCAGGGTGGAAGGGAAAGGATGTAGGACATGGAAGTGTTTCTCTGTAACCAGATCACGACTGAGGGGGAGAATGTTCATGGAGAATGTTCATGTGAGTAAGGGTCGGACCACGTTATACACTCACTGAATTCTAACCAACACACATCCAGATGCAAAGATGTGGCTTTCTGCTGCTCCATCCCAAATATTTCCAAGCTGTTAAATGTGCAACACGGCTTAATAATTATGTGGTTTTCTGCCTCCGACATTTACATTATAATTATTAATGCATCTGCTCAACATGTTTCCCTGATCAGTAAAAACGAGTTGAGTTTAAGTGGACACATGTGATGCACCTGCATGAGCACACATTCCTGCACAGTTCAACGAGGATGGGAGGATTCATCGCATTTGTTGGAGCCTCAAGGTTACACGCGATATATATTTTAATGAGAAATATAAATATAACTGTCTTTGTTTACAAATGGTTCCATTAAGTTGGCTGCCTGTTGCAACCACTACCCCAGTTTTTGATTCATCCACTTGTTTTCTGTTGCCTCAGATAAAACGTGTGAATTCCACTGAGCCTCGTGCACCAAAAGACAGTTTGATCTTCTTTAAAGAGGTTTTGAGCTTTTACACTGGACATGCTTTATTAATACACATATTATTAAATGTCATTGTCCCTAGTTCATCTTCATGCAATCTCACTCTCTCTGTGTCTTTACTAATTCATCCATCTCTCACTCTGTCCATCCCTCTCTTTCAATATTTTGTGTGCCGGCTCTCTCGTCTTATATTGCCTTCATTCTTCAAATTGAGTGCTCCGGCCTTGCAGAGTCATTTACGTATGGACTTGATCGATCTCAGCAGAATGAACGTCTCGGCTGTGTGAGCCACCTTTCATACCTAACTCACTGTCATGATGAATTATTCAAGTTTGTGCCCATAACTGATGCCGTCAAAACCATTTGTCAGAGCTCCGGCTTCTATACCAGCTTGGCAATCTACGCACATGCTTGTTTTTGGGTTTTATATTTCAGTTTGAAATATTATGGTTAATATCTCACCCCCTTTATTTTTATTTATTTTAGATTGTGTACACAGCACCAGCTGCGACTTAATTAAATCTGCCAGGGAAGCTTGGTGACATAGGGACGAATTGTGTTCTCGGGCCTCTGTTAATAATAATAACTGAACAAAACAAATTCCAGCAGTATGAATTTATAACATCAATTCCTGTCTCATAAGTGATTGCATATCAATCGATAGCAGATTACTCTTCAAAAGTTCCTGACTTTGTTGCCCCCTATTGGTAGAAAAAAAAAGACACCACGGAAAGATAAGAAGGCTGAAAACAACAAAGTGCCCTTTCTCATACAAAGCAAAACACTCTGCAATCCTCCAAAAGAAAATTATTCACGTGGTATTTTTAAATTCAATTTCTTCAGCACTTAAAGCATCACTGTCCACAGAAAGCAAAAAAAGTCCTTGAGGAGTGAATCAAAAAGTGATTTTCACAGTGTGTGGGGCTGCACTGCTCATGTCCCTGCTTGGTATGGCTGTCGTGTGTGAGAGTGGCTGGGCGGCTAATGCACTGGTCATAAATACATCACATTCCATCCTTTCATTTCTGTTGTGTGGCTTCATGACTTTATGCCTGAACAAAAACAAGACGCAGCATTGTGTTGCTTTGAGGTGCAGATATATCAGATACATGTGCATATCAGATACACAGCGTATATGAGCGGCTAAAAAATGAGAATCCCAAATCCCCCCAGTGATAGAAGCAGTAGGTTAGTGGTTGTATTTGTTTCTATGCTGCACTGAAATAAAATTGTATAACCAATGTAAATCGCCCAAGGCTGTGAAAATACATAAATGACTTGCATAATTAAAATCTGGGATGTTGGTGCGTTGTGGTAAGGTTTATTTTTGCAGCTCAATTCCTGCTTGGAGGGAGGGAGGGAGGGAGAGAGAGAGAGAGAGAGAGAGAGAGAGAGAGAGAGAGAGAGAGAGAGAGAGAGAGAGAGAGAGAGAGAGAGAGAGAGAGAGAGAGAGAGAGAGAGAGAGAGACGCATGCACGTACGCATCAGACGAACACAGAAAAGGCGATATTATTTGACGAGCACAACAGGCCGGTAGACGGAGTTAAAGGAGATTATGTAAAGTTTATTGAAAAGCAGCAGGTGTGTTAAAAACTCCCCCGTGGGGCGCTCTTCAGAGTGAGAGTAAATGCTGTGGGGAAAGAAGAGCGTGCATGTTGTCATATTGTCTTTGATTTAACACAACACCTTTGTGAAATGGTAGGTGATGACCCTGCAGTTGAGAAAAGTGTGAAGGTGCAAGGGGAACAAAACTGTCAGCAGACCTTAAAGGCACAGTGCACAACTGTAACAATGGTGCTTCCTGCTGGCTGAGGTTTGATTGTGAATGATTAGAAATTAACCCACTGCCGTTTTCAAGCCTCAACTTTGGCATTTTGTTCCACGACATCATATTTGGAAGCTACTTGCTATCAATCTCAAGATATCCACCATAATGAGACGATAATTTACAAATTGAACATCATGCTTTATTGATTATTAAGACTTGAAACTAGAGATTGAGAGCACAAAGTCCTTAGGAAAATGTTTACTGACATTATAAATCAAGAGAGAAAAGGGGAGTCTTTGGCTGTGTCTTAATTCAGGGGCCGCCTTCTTCTGAAGCTGCACTTGAAGTCCGATTGCATCACAGTGGCGAACTAGACGAGAGAGTCTTGTCCATCTTTATACACAGCCTATGATATTAACAGCTACAACTCCCATGAGGCCTTGAGGGAGCCTATGTAAAAGTCTGGAAGTTCTAGTTGCTGCACGCTCACATGAAAACCAACCTGCAAAATGTCTTCAGAATGAAGCAAATAGCTGAACATGTTATTGTATTTTTACATAATAATGGTTTGTCAAAGAAAAGAATTGGAAATACTGGAGTACAATCGTGCAAAAACGAACAAAACAGTCATCAATTAAAATGGATATTTTTCCTGCTTGATTTCATGCAGATGAGATTTCACAGTTTTTTCATGTATCTGAAGACACCATAATGGGTCTCCTGAGCTCCTGCTTTGAGGCCTGTGGTCGTCTAACTGCTCCCCTTCTTCATTAACAATGCTTCTGTGTCTCGGTTTCCCTCTTCTGTGTCTTCTGCTCTACTACCTTCCCATCTCTTCTCCCCTCAGACAGTAACTTCGTGCTGGGAAATGCCCAGGTTCAGTCCCTCTATCCCATCGTCTACTGCTCCGATGGTTTCTGTGAACTGACTGGCTTTGCCCGCGGCGAGCTGATGCAGAAGAGCTGCATGTGTCACTTCCTGTATGGCAGCGAGACCAACGACTGCCTCACCCCGCAGATGCAGAAAGCTCTGGACGAGCGGCGAGAGTTCAAGACCGAGATCGTTCTATACAAGAAGAGCGGTGAGGCCGATGTGCTGGAGGATATTGTCAATTTGAATCATGTTCAATACTGTTGGTGGAGTCCGACAAAAAAAAACGTATTATCTCCCTTATGGAATTCAAGGTTATTGGAATATTCTCTCATCTCTTCTCTGAACAGGCTCCAGGTTCTGGTGTCTGCTGGACATCGTGCCCATAAAGAACGAGAAGAGCGAGGTGGTTCTGTTCCTGGTCTCGCACAAAGACATCACCGAAAACAAGGACCAGGACCATGGCAACGAGTCTGACACTGGTGAGAGAAAGTTTGAAAGAGGACAACAATTAAACGCATCATCCAATTCCACAATTGCTCACACGAAAATTATCTAATAGAGGCTTCACAGCTGGGGCACAAGTGTAGCTGCACACATGATTTGGGGTTTTATGGAGGGGGTTGGAGGAAATCACCATGTAATGTCCCTATTCTCCTTTTCCCCCTCTAATCAGCTGCTGTTTTCAAACTTACTGATCAGTAGAACCATACGAACAGTAGATGTTTTTCTTACTTTCTTTAAGATAAGATAAAGTAATCCTTAAACAGTCCCACAGTGAGGAAATGATGTGTGTTGCAGCAGCAATAAGGACAGCCCCCCAAAAATAGAGATTAGTAGTCAGTAATAAGTAGACATGCAATAAAAATGCAAGGAAATATAAAAATATTAAGAAGTGGTCTTTACGATGTAAACAGAATATAAACACCTTGAGCAGAGTAGTGGACACCTAAGTTATGAATGAGTACATCATCAGATGCCTGTTTTTCAAATCAAGGTGATTTGAGAGTCTCGTGAACATGAATGTTGACTTTCTGAAAACCATTTCTTCTACTGATTTCCTGCAAAGTTGAGGGGCTCAATGACGTTTTCAGACCTCGTAGTACTTTCACTGTGCTAACATGACTCAAAGGAGCAGTAAACATACACTACGGCTTCAACAATCTCATGCTTTTATTACGCACAGGCTGTGTAATGTGTTGTTTGGCCGAATCAATTTGGATTATGGTCAGATTTCTGCAGCTGTAAGCGTCGGCAACAACATAAAGTGAGATTTGAATGTGAAAATTAACCCGAAGGACAAACCTGATTGCAGGACATATGGTAGCATTAGACCCCAGAGCCTCTTTTAAACCCAGAAGAAGTGTTTTTGTTCAGTATTAACATCTACAGTTTAACTTGGAGCAATGAAACTTGTGGTCAAAGCAGCCACCCTCATACAGTCTCGAATTTTGTTCTTGCACGGCTTCAGTTTCTTCCACTCTACTTCACGTATCTCTGATTTTTGTTTGTCGTCGTTTTCAGATGAGGAAACGGGCCTCGAGATCCGCCAGGTCAGCCACCCTCCAGGCTTCAGTGTGGAGCGCCGCCGCAGTCGCGCTGTCCTCTACCAGCTGTCCGGACACCTACAGAAACAGGACAAGACCAAGAGCAAGCTCAAGATCAACAATGTGAGACACGTTTGTTTTGACCCTAAATCTTTGCTCTGAGTTTGTACTTGTACAGAGAAGAAACTGAATCAGCAACTATGAAATCTGCAGAGGAAACACATTCATATTCATTCACGATCAACCTTTTGTCAGATTACTTGTAGGCTTTGTAGAAAAACAAACATATTAGTGTAGGTAGTGTCGCAGGATTTTAATAAACCTTGCAGCCTCCAGTTAATTTAATCTTTCACTGAATTTGCTTCTGAAGGGCTGCGATGCACAGTGTCAGCAGATTACTCATACATACTTGTATTTGCAGAAAAAGGGGTAATTAGTTTGTTGAGCGCGCTTCAAGGGCCTCATTTCTACAAATTTATATTCTTATTAAACCCAGCAAGGTGAAATCATGTAAATTCAAGCAAGTGAGAGGAGGAACAAAATCCCCGGGTAGCACAATCTCAATGACTCTGGACCTTAGAGTAAGAAAAGTGGTATAACATGAGAATCTATTGAAAGAACAGCTGACAAGGTATCATAGTCAAAAGATTAAAGATTCAATATGTAACAGTGCTTCGTTAAAATGTCTAACCTCCCTACATACAATGTAATGCTAATGATCAGTATTTTCCTTTGATGCAACACTTCAAGTTCTAACAGAAACCAATGAATAATCCTGCACTGGTAGAACTGATGATAAAATATTTATACTGACAAGTTGAAGTCCTTCCAAATTAAGGGCTCCCAGTGGTAATTGCACGAATGCTAATATGGTTAATGTGAGTTCAGTATTAATGTGTGTGTGTGTGTGTGTGTGTGTGTGTGTGTGTGTGTGTGTGTGTGTGTGTGTGTGTGTGTGTGTGTGTGTGTGTGTGTGTGTGTGTGTGTGTGTGTGTGTGTGTGTGTGTGTGTGTGTGTGTGTGTGTGTGTGTGTGTGTCACCCAGAGTGTACTTGGAGCCAACGCGAACCCGGTTCCCGAGTACAAGGTGGCAGACGTCCAGAAGTCCCGTCTCATCCTGCTCCACTACGGAGCGTTCAAGGCCGGCTGGGATTGGCTGATCCTGCTGGCCACTTTCTATGTGGCCGTCACCGTCCCCTACAACGTGTGCTTCACCGCTGTGGAGGTGCGGGAGGACGGCGGTGCGGCGGCGCGAAACCCTCCCAGTGTGAGCGATATCTTAGTGGAGATCCTCTTTATCATCGGTGAGGCTGCTTTCACACGCTTGCCTTTGTTTTCTAACTTTAATATCATTGATCCCCAACCATTAAAGCCAATACCTATACATATATATATAATATCAATTTCTTCCGATATTTTGTCAGTTTAAGGGGTAGCTTCCTGGCCTAAATATGCCCATGAAGTCGGCCTGGAAACAATCTCTCCTCATCTCTAAATTGGCCCCTCCATCCAACTCCCCTCCGAGCTGTATGCTAATTTAACCTCCCTCTCAAACAATCTCCACTTATTTTTCTATCTCAACCTGCTGTCTCCCCTCTGGCAAACAACTCCACTAATCCCAATCAAAGACGGCTTGTTAAAGGGGATATTCTTCT
The DNA here is from genome assembly GCA_026259375.1 of Verasper variegatus. NCBI lineage: Eukaryota > Metazoa > Chordata > Actinopteri > Pleuronectiformes > Pleuronectidae > Verasper > Verasper variegatus. The sequence continues at coordinate 24,902,269 of CM048038.1, read as the reverse complement.
TTTTTTTCCAGCTTGGATCTGTCTGTCACAGTTCTACACTTTTACCCCAGTAAACCCTTGTGACATGTTCCCACAGCCCTGTGGTCTTGCCGAAGTTTGTAGAACCTAATTATGAATGAAGTTTTGTTTTCCGTGTGTCAGATATCGTGCTGAATTTCCGAACCACCTACGTGAGCACGTCCGGCCAGGTCGTGTACGATTCCCGCTCCATCTGCATTCACTATGTCACCTCGTGGCTGTTTGTGGATCTGATTGCCGCCTTGCCCTTCGACCTGCTCTACGCCTTCAACATTAGTGTGGTGAGCCTCACACACACAACACTTTTGTGTGTCCTTGCATTTCTATATTAATGTTTGTGTGATGCAGAGGTACAAGCTCAATGGGCCTTGCCGGTGGTAATAAACTTTCTTTTATCAATACCACTCTCCTGCATCTCTCGCCATTGATTTAATACGACCATGAAGCAGCCTTAAATAGACACGTACACTGAACACACACACACAACAATCTATTATTCTACAAAGATTTTTCTCAATATTTTGACTGTGGACTATCGGATAAGATTTGCAGAAACATAGGCTATGCATGAGTGTTTCCAATTTTTTAAGGTAAGTGATTACTTTGAGTAAGTCATAATAAAGCTGGGCTCAGACTGCAGCAATGTCAGGCTGATGTAACCCCAACCGGGCTCCGTGAGAATCAGAGGAGGAATCTGGTTTCCATTTGAACCAAAGAGAGCTATGAGCTAGCAAACAAAAACTAAAACTAAAAATCACTAACAGAATGTTTTGCTCTATATTTCTCGATGGCTTGCTCCGGCCTCCTGCGCTCATTACTTGCTGTCGTAGCTTGAAGGGAGTCTGAGCTACAACAAGAAACTCATTATTAGTCAACTGGTAATTAAGCTGATAAATGAGTGTGCTGTCAGGTGGAGGCGAGAATGGCCAGATGATGTGGAGTGTGGAGCCTTATCACTGTGATCACTGTGCTGCAGAGGGTGCCATCATGCCATTATGTTTAACGTTATTGTACTTCCTAGTGTTTGGATCAATCCCCCCAAGATTCCTCATAATCTTTCATACATTTTTTAATCTAGTCCTTCCTAACCATCAATATTATTATCGCCCTTATCGACACATATGAGAGAAATACTTGACATATTGTTGAGTTGTGTTCCAAGGCTCGAATTTTAAAGATATAATATGCAACACTTCTTCATGAAAATATCTAAAAACATGTTCACACCAGGGAAATAGAAAATGTACTGTGTTAACAGGAACCACTGTGTCTGTCAGCACCTCTGAATATGGAGTAACACTGGAGAAAAGCTATTTTTTAACACGCGTGCGTTATGTGCTGAATTAAATTCCCTGAATGGATGCATATCTACATATCCAGAGAATTAGACCCTGTCTGAGTGTGATGTAATTCATCATCAGTTGTGCCAGAACCACAGCTCTCCTCCATTTAACAGGCCGCTTAAGAGGCGGTAACACAAGGGAATTGCATCCTCAGTTAATACAGAGATAAGGGAGGAAATCAATAAGCGGAAGATGAGAGACAGAGTAATTTTTCAAGTTGAGGACAATAATGGCAGCGATTGTCTCTGAATATCGTCTCTAAGTTCATCTGGAGTTAAATGTGATGTTATGGATTTTAGTCATCCCATTTGAGCTGAGACTGTGGAGAAGCTTCTTCTCTATCATCGCTTCCAATCAGGACTAATTAAAATTCTCAGGGTGCACAAGTCATTTCTAATTACACCCCTCCCCTGGTTTTAGAGAGAAACCGTTTAAATAAGAGATTGGTTTCCTATTTATATCACAGAAAAATCTGTTCACGTCCATCACTCCTCTCCCAGAACTTTGGCGTTCACCTGCTGAAGACGGTGCGACTTCTGCGTCTCTTGCGCCTCCTGCAGAAGCTGGACCGCTACTCCCAGTACAGCGCCGTGGTCCTGACGCTGCTCATGTCCACGTTCGCCCTGCTTGCTCACTGGATGGCCTGCGTCTGGTACTTCATCGGACGCAGCGAGATTGAAAGCAACAGCAACGCCTCCTGGGATATAGGTTTGTGTGTGGTGTTATTAGCAATTTTATCTTTTGAGGTGACAATTATATGGGTGATTTTCCTTGTAGTATCAAACACACTTCATGTGTGAGTTTGAAAAGTGCTAGTTTCACCCTTCATGTTTAAGAACAGCTTCTTTCAGGGTAAACGCATGTAATTGATGCTAAACTGCAAAGGTAAAACATTTTCACATCGCAAATTAACCTTCCTCAACTTCCTAACTCTCTGTTTTTGTGATCAATTAGTTCCAGATTAGTACGTGATTAGCCTCAATACTCAATGATCACACATGTCTGAGAGGATGCAAATGGCAGCTAACTTCCCAGCTGCTACAACCCTGTTTGGAACAGTTGCACGCGTTTATAATTTCCAGCTCAGTAATTGTTGACTAACAACAGACTGACAACGCAATTACACCCCCAGAGGTGGTTAGGTTTGGCCGAGCGGATCACAACATGTGTGTTTGCACCTGAACCTACTTGTGGTAAAGCATGATCTGATTGCAAAAATGCATTTTGATGTTAATGGGGTAAAAATGCTTAAAAAACTCACATCACAATGGAAAATGGGGATTCAAGTAAGAAAATCATTGGCAAACCTCAAAGTAAAAATATGTCACTTAATACAATTTCCAGGGTAACAGCTCTTTAGGATTGTTAAGTGATAGCTGCTGTACAAACGTCTGTAGCAGAACAATGTTTGGGCCTGAGCTGCATCACAAAAACACACACGATCCTTAGCTCTTGTACACTCAGCGTGTGATGTCTGTGTGTGTCCTTTTACTGAGAAAACACTTCTGATTATGGTGATCCATCTCCCCCTCCTACTGTGTTCACCGGTGCCAAACAACAACAATACTGTGAGGTGCATGTGGTGACGGCGTTTAAGTGATTTTAATCTATGAGACTAGAGACATTCACTCAGATATGTTCATGGGGGAAATGGAAGGCTTTCAAAAGGGCTTTGTTCTTCTCGGCTCGATAAACATTATGTATTTGCTGTGAGTTTAACATCACACATACATTCAAAAGCATTACCTGGGACTTTCGGGACATTGTACCAAACCGAACCATTACCTGTTTTTTTTATACCGTTCTCTCATGTGCAAAAGAAGCCGATGAAATGAGAAAGTGTAAAGGACTCATAAATAAATAAGTACTAATCTTTGTCCATGGCAAAGAGCTCTGGGTCAGAATAATGTTAAAAAGATCAGAGTAAACAAGAGAAAAACCCTATACATAAATGTAAATGTAAGCTGACATTATCTGAAATGTGAGCATGCAGTGTGTATGGCCTCTACTCCCAAATACACAACCACCAACACAGAAGTAATTACTCTGCCCTTCCAGCCTTGTTACCGCAGCTAATGAAGCCTGCTAGTAAAGGTCATCTTACAAGCATGGATGCAGTCTCATTAAACTGACAAACTATTCTGGACTGTCCCCTGATCTTCCCCCCACCAGGCTGGCTCCATGAACTTGCCAAACGCTTGGGAACGCCATACTTTCTGGCACCGCTGACCTCCCTGTTGGGGGTGTCCGATTCGCAGCAGGGCGCCATGATGGCAGGACTGATGAACCACAGCCAGTGGAACGGCTCCGGGTTGGAGCAGCTGAGCGGGGCGGGTTCGGGCCAGTGGAACAGCAGCAGGGCCAGGGCGAGGACAGCCCAACGGTTCGGGGACGACGCTCAGTGGCGGTCCGTCCGTCAGGAGCTCCTACGTGACCTCGTTGTACTTTGCTCTGAGCAGTCTGACCAGTGTGGGCTTCGGCAACGTTTCCGCCAACACAGGACTCTGAGAAGATCTTCTCCATTTGCACAATGCTGATCGGAGGTGAGCAAAACACAACTACGGAAACAGTAAAATAATCCACATTGTTATCAGGATCTTTTACACACATTGGAAACCTGTGCAGCTGTGGGTCATTAAAGAATACAAGGATTTTGAGGGTCATGAATTTTTAATCCAAGGCGAATCTGAGCGCAGGGGCAGAACAGCATAAATCACTTGTTTTAGTATCTTCGATTTCTTTCAAGGCAAAACACAGCTCACTGCAATACCAAGTTACAATCACCTAGCAAGGGCTTCATTACTGGGAAATAGTTATTTCTCTTAGTTTTGAGTAGTTATTAAACAGTTTAAATCTTGCCAGATCATAACCTTTAACTTTCATCCTTTTCCCTCTTTCTCCATCTCCTCTGCAGCACTGATGCACGCTGTGGTGTTTGGTAACGTGACCGCCATCATTCAGAGGATGTACTCGCGCCGCTCCCTCTACCAGACCCGCACGAAGGACCTGAAGGACTTCATCCGTGTGCACAGGCTTCCCAAGGCTCTTGAGCAACGCATGATGGAGTGTTTCCAGACGACCTGGTCTGTTAACAATGGGATCGACGTCAGCGAGGTAGGATAATTAATATTATCTTACTCTAAATGGCAAACAAGCTTCTTTCTGAGAATGCTAAACTTTCTGAAATGGTTGTGTGACCTCTGTGGATTGGTTGACCTTGACACTTACAATGGGATCAAGTGGTTCTAAAACTGAAGTCCTCCAGGCAAACTGAAGAAACGGCTCAAAGTCATAGAGAGGATTTAGGTTTTGTTTTGGTTTCCATCATGCTGTGGCAGCTATCTTAATTTCAAGGATTAATGGCGTCATTGTCACAAAAATCACTCTGTGTGTTTGCCTACAACAGCTAAGCCTTTTTAAATTGATAACATGCTGTTGGACAGGCACTAATGTTTTGGGGTAAATGTGTTTTTCCCTCGCAGGAGTCGTTCAGCAGATAATGTCCCAGAGAGCTGTTTGATTTGCTCTTATGTGAGTGATGCGAGTAAGACAGACTTAAGATAGACTTTAAACACTGAGAGGAACTGTTTGCTATGTGGGAAGGTGAAAGGTTTTATTTCGTCCTATTATTCCGTCACCTTCCCACACAAACAAACAGAAAAGAAAAGCTAAAAGAGATAGAGACACATAATTTGCAGTCATAGTAAAACAAGTTTTCTCTCCACAGCTGCTGAAGGACTTCCCGGATGAGCTGAGGGCCGACATCGCCATGCACCTGAACAATGAGCTACTGCAGCTGCCGCTCTTCGAGTCGGCCAGCAGGGGGTGCCTGCGCTCCCTCTCCCTCATCATCAAAACCTCCTTCTGCGCCCCTGGGGAGTTCCTCATCCGCCAGGGAGACGCCCTCCAGGCCATTTACTTTGTGTGCTCTGGCTCCATGGAGGTGCTTAAAGACAGCACCGTGCTGGCCATTCTAGGTAACTTACAAACTGAAATTTTTCAGCATAACAATTGGATGATTTTTAACTGCATGAAAATAAACGATACAACATTCATTCAATATTAATGAAAAGTAAAAGCTAACTGTGTTTACTTCTCTTTCATTGAAATTCTTACATTTGTTCATATACGATAAATAGACGTTTAGTACTTTGTGATTTAAAAAACAATAATATAACGACCATTAGTATTATTCTGTAAAGATTCACATATTAAATAGTAAAATCATGGTGAAATATAATATAATACATGTTTGACACAACCCCAAATGACACAACCGCCACAACTGAAGTTCAGCACCACGGACAGCACCATTTTCTGTAATTGGTTAATTTGGGAGTCTCCATCAATCCCTTGTCCACCCCCTTTTATTTCTGCTTGTCCAGAACCAGGTTTAAGAAGTAGGTAAGTGCATCAATGGCCTATGCTTTGAGTTGGTGGGTGGGTGGGTTTGAGTCAAGCATCCTGTTGGGCAAACATGAAGTTAGAGGGACTTCTCTGTCTTGGACTCCAAACCCTCCTCAAGCAGAAGAAGCCACAAAGTGCTTTATAAAGGAATATCTTCGGAAAAATTATTTAAAATCAGCTTTACAATTACCAACCAATTTGCGCAGCGGAGAGAATCAAGGTTGCGATACCTCTTCTCTTCGGTCTATCTTGGAGTCTGGTCAGGGCTTTAAGAGCACAAGATGAGAAAGGGCTTTTACCACTAACAAGTTATTGGACTGGCAGCGTTTAATAGCCAGCCAGCTTTTGTGAAGACGAACATAATGAAGAAGAGCAGCCCTGCACTGATAAAATCTGCAATCATTCCCATATTACACTGTCCCTGTGGGCAAACGCTCCACACGCCGTTGAGTGAAAGATTGTGCGTGACCCGGGAATTAATGGAACCGTTTGGGGAGCAGCCAGAAGCCCTTGAGAAATCCATAAACGACATTAATGCACAATCTTTTTTTAATGAATGAATTTATGTATTTATTCTGCTACTTGGCAGCAGTGGAACAAACTGTAAACAGCTCTGATATATTATCACCTTATAAAGTTGTTGTTATAGTGACAGCACGAGCCAGCAGTTACACATTTACTCATCCGGCATATAAAAGGCAACATTAACATACATTTGGAGTTGTGTTGCCTTCTCATGCATGTTAATCCTGTGCTCAGTCTTATTTTTAGCTCCTGAAGGAAATATCAGGCTCTTTAGCTGCTGAGACAAGCTGACAAGCTGAACTGCTGAAGACAAATTCCCAATTAAGAACCTCAGCATTAGTTATTTAATAATATCCCAGTTACCTACAAATACCAGAAAACCAATTATAAATATCGAGACACGGTTCCACTCAGCCAAAACTCTGCAACTCAGAAATTCACATAATACAAACTAAACAAAGTATGACATGTCTCCAGTAGATCAGCTGATTAAACAGTTAGAACCAGAGGCCTGTCATTCCTCCAGAATAAGATTCTCTCCAGAGCCCAGTCTGACAACGTTTCCATTCTGCACAGCGCGGATGAAACGGAATCGATAAATACAAACAGACTCACAAACAGGCGCTGGAATCAGATCAGGCCCATATATTGCAGAGGGAGCAAATTGGCAATACAGTTTTTCATGTTAATGATCTAACTGGTGTAAATAATGAAGTGGCGGCTGCCCACAGAGGAAAGAGGGAGAACTGATTAGCATAGCATACCTGCACGTGCATGTGGTTATTGAAACATGCACAAAACACACACACATTCCCCTACAAACAATGCAAGGACACACATGCACGCACAACCACACACATTTTTTCCTTTCTCTCTCGCTCTTACACACACACACACACTTGCGCACTCAAATTATTGAAGTTAATGATTTTTGCCGTGTCTCCGTTTCCCAGGCCGGGGCGACCTGATTGGCTCTGACTGTTTGACGCAGGAGGAAGTGATTAAGACCAACGCCTGTGTGAAGGCATTGACCTACTGTGACCTGCAGTACATCAGCCTCAAAGGCCTCCGCGAGGTGCTCTGCCTGTATTCTGACTACGCCCAAAAGTTCATCACCGAGATCCAACACGATCTGACATACAACCTCCGGGAAGGACACAACACGGAGGTACGCTATCAAGCAACTGGAACTCTTTAGTTTTAAATGTTACACATAGTTTCTGTATTTCATCAAACGTGTCAATAACATTTTTTTCAATAATCTTCAATAGGATAAAAGTTAGGGTCAAATTAACAACAATGAGGTGCCAGCCCAATGTCCATTCATCGCTGCTTTGAAACCTTGTGTTTTGCATTTTGTGGTGCCATCTGTGGATCTGTCACTCCATCTTTCCCTCAATCAAAACCCTGAGATACTTTTTTCTTTCACTTGGGGCAACAACAAAGAATCTTTAAAGTCACTGCCTGGAAATGCAGCACAGTTTTATCCAGTGTCCTTAAAGAAGATTCTGGCTAAAACCCATAATTAGACTCCTTCTGTTTTCCACAATCGTCTCAGCTGTGCGGTGACCTCCTCCGGCCGGCATTTAACGCAGCGTCTGCATGATGGCTTTGCACTTGAAAAAAAAAAATTGCCATCTGGACTGGGAATGAGGAGGAAGCCAACAGATAGAACTTGAGCTAAACATGGACAATTCCAGTGCCAGTGATTTACAGATGGAACTCAGCTGCGGCGTTCACATGAATAACCAGCGTACACTGTAAATAACCACGTCATTTTCAGTTTGAGTAAGCCTGGTAATCAGAGCAGAGAACCATGAGAAATGTCAGGAGACCAGACACTGTATCATCATAATTCAACGACTTGTGTTTTGACCAGAATATTAACACCTGGCCATGTTATTGTTAGATGAACATAATACACTTAGATGCTTTGGATACTATCAAATAAGTGCAGCTTGCTTAAACTACATTGGACTCAGGTATAGTATAAAAGCTCCAAATCTAATGAAAGAAACTATGTTAAGTAGAGAAAACAAAAAGGAGAAACATGTATTCCATATCTTTGCAGCATTGTAATGTGCTGATTATTTCCCTAAAAACACTTTATATCAGAAACTGACACAAAAAAGTAAATCTGAAAAACTGATTCTCATCTGTCACCATCACAAGGATTGTTGTAGCTGACACCAGCCTGAAAACACACACACACACACACACACACACACACATAAACACGTGCAGCAGGAGCAGTAGTGCGTCCTCCATCGAGCGAGGCGTTGGGCTAAAAATAGCGCTGTCAGATGGGAGGAGGAGGGGCAGGGTCATCCCTGCCTGGATAAATATAGAGAAACAACCAGATGGAGACGAGTCGCAAAAAACATCTGGACAAAAAGGAAGCTGAGGGATGAAGAGGAGAGAGGAGAGAGGAAGAGGAGGGAGGAAGAGCCACACTGATGTTTGCATTCATGTGCTGACACACACACACAGAGACATGCTGCATCACACCTACATATCATAACACAGCATATTTGTCTTTGCTGAATGATGCAGAGGACACACACACACACACACACACACACAGGGCCCATATGAATGAGCAACATCTCTCACATGCTGCCCCCGTATTTCACTTTCTTTACACCCACAAAGACACACGCTGATTGATGCCCTTATTGTGACATGCTGCAGTGCTTATCAAGGGTTGCACGTGCCTGCTCTCTCTCTCTCTCTCTCTCTCTCACTCACACACACACACACACACACACACACACACACACACACACACACACACACACACACACACACACACACACACACACACACAAACACACTGAAACTCCAAACAGCACCTTCTCCGCTCCGATCCCTCCAGGCAAACCTCTGCTAAAATTAAACCTCTGTGATCTAAAAATACCAGCTGGACACGTGAGCCAAAGACTGGATGGGGAAGACAACACATCGAGGGGGGGAGAAGGGAAAGTGTGGTGGTGAGAGGGGAGGAGGAGGAGAAGAAGAAGAGGAAGAGAGGGGAATGAAATGAAACAAGGAGATGGGATTTGTTTGCCAGTGTTTTAATCAACCTTCAATTTCATTCCTGTGAAGATGAAGGGAAATATCAGTCTATTAGCTTTCCCCACCAGTAAGAAGATGCTGACTGTAGCAACTTCATTCTGAAAGGGCGATCTTCTTGAATATGACTTGTCAGGAGTAATGAGCATCTTTAAAGGTCGTCCATTTTTTAAGTTTATTCTGAGATTAAAAAATAAAGCCTCAGAAGAGCTGCGTATCTCTGCCAGTGAATAGCGTCAATGCTTGCTTGGTTCTGAATGAGACCGCTCTTTTTGCAGCGCAGCCGATAAACTGAATGGATGTCAGCGCCATTGCAGCCTTTGTGAATTGCAAGCACTCATCTACGGCTCAGCAGCTCCACCATCTGGTCAAAGAGCTCCACCTCAACACTCTCCTCCTATTTCTGAGCTCTCATTAATTCACAAGCTGTGTCCCAGTTCCATACCACCTACTTAATTCAGGTTGTTTCCCCTTGACAAGTCAGAATAATATACTGAATGTATATCTGGGTTGATACAAAACTTTTCCCAATAAGATGAAATGACAGCATATCTCTGATCCCCATGTTGACTGTGTATGTCCGTCTTCATCAGTGTTGATCAAACTCGACACGTTCTCTCCTGCTAATGTTGATTTTCCTTCTTCAGGCAGACTGCGAGAGCAACGGAGGATTCGTGAAGAAGCTTCCCTCCATCAAGGAGGATGAGGAGGGGTCTGGGTCCGAGGGGGAGCACTCCCCCCTCGCCAAGATACCCTCCCTCGGAAGCCTCGGCCGAGGGCTGCGCTCCCCAATGCGCTCCCCCCTGCTGCCGCCGAGACCCTTCAGGCCGTTGGGCGATCATGCTCGGCCTGCCAGCCTGCAGATCCCTGTGGTGAGCTTCAGCTGCCTGCGGCCGGACCTCAGCCCTCGGTAGGGAACCACTCACTGATTTATCGAGCAGGCGTCTAGTGTTGACTCAGAGTTCCTTCAGAGGGGATTCAAGTTATCAGTTCATGATTTATTAACTTTTTTGTCTTGTGTGAAACTCAGCGTCTCCCTCCTCCTGCGTGTCCTCAGGTTCGTGGATGGGATAGAGACAGAAAACCACAGTGCCACAGCTCCGAAGTTTGATTTTTCTCCCAGTGCATCTCCGAGTTTCTTACCCAGCCCTGACTCAGCTTCCCCAGGTGAACACACACAGATGACTGGACCACGTTCATCTCTTATTTTAAAGGACAATATCAGCCTCATCTGAGATTCATGATTCATTGACATGTAATTGAATGAATAACTAATCTGTTCTTAATTATCCGCTGTAGAAGCTCTTATTCACTCAGCATGTGTGTGTCCACAGGGGCCCTTGATGATGGTGACACCATGCAGACTATTGCTAAGCTAAAACATGAGGTAAGGCCCATAAAAAATGTTACAGAGCAAAACCAAAATACAATTTGAAAACCTGAAAAAACTAAAAGGGTTTAACGAATAATGTAGAGTTACTGTATACATAAACATTTGACAGTAACCCTGAAGATGAGCTTTGTGTGAGTAACCATCTACTCACGCAGCGTTCGTGACTCTTCTGATTTTCCAGATGAGTGTCCTTTCCCGTCAGGTGACAGCTGTGAGTCAGGAGCTGCAGGAAATGACGCATCTTCTCAAGCCTCTCTTCCACAACCCCGCCGCGCTGCTGACACCCAACGCTGTGACTCCGCCTCCCAGCATGTCTTCGCTCAGCTGCTCTCCGGCCCCGCCCCTTCTCACCCAAAACACACGTGTGGATGGGTCAGTCGAACGGAACCGTCCGGCCGTCCTGATGCCCGAGCCGTCCTCTCCTCAGCTACAGCATGATGGCATTCCGAGGAGATCCGTGTTCACCTCCCCGACATTATCCTCCACTTCCTCATCACACCGACATGCCTCCCCATGTCTCCCATTGCTCCGCTCCTCCGTCACTCAACAGTTCTCCCCATGAGCACTGCAGCTTCGCCTCATCTTTATTCCTCCTCCTCCTCCATCACTTCTCTTTTCTCATCAGGCCACCCATCATCCATCAACCCCCTCTTGATGCACTTATCAGGGCCTGGTAGCGAGCCACTATCACATCTCCAGCTCCTGTCGCAGTCAGAGTCCCAGATCCAGTTCATTCCTCACTCCCAGTTCATGTCCCACTCTTCCCTCTCCCACCCTCACCTCCAGCCCCTTCTCCAGCCCTCACGACCCCGAGAACCAATCCTGAACCTGCAAGAGATGGAGTCAGGGGAGAGCACCGCTCAGCTCAGCTTCGTCGACGAAGGACAGCCCACAGCGTGAGCTGAGAAGAACATGGCACTGACACTTGCACGGGACTGACAGATGGGGGACCAGCATGCACCACACGACTTACTGCATGACAAAAGTTTGCCTAAAGTTTGGCATGTGAGCTACGATGTAAATACTGATTGATTTGAAAGGATTCTCAACTATGATCATGTGCACCAGGTGTAAGCAGATTCGATAATAAAAGAGTTTGTTTTACAGTTTCACTTTGATTAGTTTGGTACTTCGGCATAAACCGAGAAGATTCTCTGTGAAAATCTGTGAACGTGAAAACACTACTTACACATTACCAGACACATACATACAGTTGATGATTCAAGCTGCATCTAGGTCTGTCACGAGTTAATCAAGAACCAATTAGGAACCATTTTCTAAAAGACAGATAGATGGATAGTGAGGGAGATGGCTCCCTGCAGGTGCCCTTGTATTTGTGATGCTCATTGAAAACCCCCCATCCCCCCAGGACCCTGCAGGAGTGACGCACTCTCCCTGGAGCTTCTGAAGCACAGAGGGAATGTCATCAGTGTCTGGATCTCCTTTTGCAAATCTCTCCACATGGGTGGAGTCACAGTGACTCAGGTAGGAGTTGACGCAGTCACTGTAACACTCGTACCTGCAGCTCAGGTGCTTCTTGACCTCTATTTGATGATTTTATGAATGACTTTGGCTTCTTATCAGCTCCCTGTGTGCAACAACAAATGATTGGACATGTATCATTAAGAAGACAATGTCCAAAACACGATAGCTCACTATAAATGTTTGTATTTTTAGGTCTAAGTCAAGCTGAAGTCAATGTGATGCATCTTTAGCTGCAGTTCCTTTAATGACTACTAGAGGTCAGTGTTTTCAATGCTACCAGTCTAATTATATTCCAACTACACAGAAAAACAGAGAATCTGTTAATGTTTTAAATAAATAATTGGGCTGCAAGTTACATGTGATTATCATATGCACCACAAGGGGGCATTATTTCCCCACTGAAAATAGAACAGCCACGACTTCACTCTTCTCTCATAGGTTCAGAGGTTATCTACAGTTTGAAATGTCAGAATATAGATGATATCTAACCTGAGTGAGATGAACTTATAAAGATATGGCATCTAAAGACCAGAGCTGCAAAAAGAAGAAATATCTGAAGTTAATTTGATTTATTTTAGGAGTAAAAATGCTTCCAGCTTCTCAAATGTCAGAATTTGAAATTGTAACATACTTTAAAAATCAGGTCTGTTTTAGGTATTTTGATCAAAATGAAAATCAATACAGGTAATAAAAGCTGGTTTGTTTTCACTGAGGCCTTGTGAAAGTCCTCCAGCATACCACCACACACACACACACACACACACACACACACACACACACACACACACACACACACACACACACACACACACACACACACACACACACACACACTCACACACACACACACACACACACACACACACACACACACACAGCTCTTACTCATGGTGAGCAACTTGTGGTGAGCTGTCAAAGATGCTTAAGATGATGTAGGACAGACAAGTGTTGGCAGTGTACACACACACACACACACACACACACACACACACACACACACACCACAGAGGAGGAGCGACAGGAAGGCAGACAGGCTGAGTAGTAATGATAGGTGACTATTCTTCCATCTAGAATAAATCAAGGAATGCTGACCACTGTGAGATCCAGAGCCGCCACTTTAACGGACACATAAATAAACATACAGAACTTATACAGTAAGTGATGGATGGAGAGAAAGTATATGAAGTAAATAACCTCCTCGGACACAACAAACTTTGATGTCCTTTTTTAAAGCATTTTTCAATTAAATCTTCTGTTCATAAAACAATGAAAATGGAGCATTTTATAAAAGAACATTACAAAAATACAAAATATAAACTTTACATTAAAAAGACCAACAAGCTTCTGAGAAACTCTCATTGATACATTAAACAGTTTTTGTTTGCTTTGATTATTCTATTGATCAGTTTTGCTTCTATGGGCAGATTAAACTTGTGATATATACTTATATATATTTCCCTATCTCTCAGCCATTTGAAAATCAATATTTAAAAATGAAAGACATGTAACTAATGGAATGAAGGCTGATCTAAGGTCCAACCTCAAAGTCGAAACTTTAAAAGCAGGAAACTCTTATCGCGTTGAAGTGGAGTAAAACACTTAAAGTATATTTTACCAGACTCGGTTTTCAAACACCTAATAACCATTAAAATTATTTATGACACAGTGAAGCTCTTTGCAAATATATTTAAACATATTTTATCCACATATATATTTTTAAGTTTGAATTCTTACTCATGTATCTCCTATAATTTATTCCTATATATACACTACATAACAATAGCTTTATTCATATAGCACCTTTAAAAACATGGTTTACAAAGTGCTTTGACTGAAAGCAGACACAGGACTCTTAAAATGCATTTACACGAATATAAACAATCGATAAAATAATGTTTTTTTTGCATTTCCATTAGTTATTGAAATAAGTGTGTGTTAAGTTTTAGTCAGGTCGAGGGGATTCAATAATGCCCACAGAAGGAGGAGAAAATAAATAACGTAAAATTTAAGTTATTGTACTTTTTGACTCACAGTAAAAAAAAGTATGTGTTTATTTGTGGCTGCAAAACCATGCGATGGAGGGGCCTGTGCCCATCTGGCCCCGGGTGGAGATTCCTCTCCCGCACTCCTCCCCACCCGGGTGTAACGTTTCATATCAACGTGACAATGCCACATTGTGGGTCATGGTTAGCAGTCGTAGTGAAGGAGGAAGTATTCACACGCACGGGGAGGTTTGGCCTGGAATGCTCAAAAATTCCCAAAGCCATATTTTTTCAGGTTCAGTCCTTTAACTTGAGGGTTTTTTTGTTTTTTTTCACCACTAGGCGGCAGACAAAGAGCTTCTCTCTTATGTCCCCTTTTGGAAAATCATATTCACCTTTGAACGTTTCTCTTCAGTGTAGTTGTTCCTTCACTTCCTGTACAATCACATTTATCACTATCTTCTTTTCACACATTGATCATCAATCATCTTTTCCTCACCTCTGTCTTCTCGTCCTCCTCACAGCATCTGGAACATTAATTCTCCCTTTTCTAAATTTGTCATCACATTATTCATTTGTCTTTCCAGAAAAAAGATGGAAGCTCTTTTTTCCCCCCATGTTCTGCACAACCCTACTTGGTATTTACCTGAGGGCTTCATATCAGGGATTGTTTGAATAAATTATAACTTCAGTTTTTTCTTAACGTGTGTCATTCTGTCTCCAGGTTTCCCTCCCAGAGCCCATCTACCTCCTCCCTCTTCCTCCCTCTTCCTCCCTCCCTCCCTACATGTGTCATTTTACTGCTCTTTACTCAGCAGGCAGCAGCAGTCCCTCCTCATCTCTCCTTGTCTTTACATCTCCCCTGCCTGCTCTCCTCGTCTGGCGTCTGCTTTCATTACTTTGTCGTCCTGTTCTACGAAGGGAAACGTTGGAAAACCCATATTCTCTCAGGCTGGATTCCCTCGTTTTCACCAATGGATGGAGTTTATTCCCCAGCAAGTACAGCGACGTCCTGAAAAGTGAGTGAGCGTTTACTTAAAAGTTGATTGGGGGATTTAAAACTTGGAAAACGGTGATAAAATGTTCAAATAAATGGGTTAAAATGTAAAAGAAAAAGGTAAATAGTGATGCAAATATCCACACGTGTCGGACAATGAGTTTTCTGGCAATTTGGACTATAGCTGTAAAATATCTCTATATAGCAATAGATAATTAAAAGTAGCTTTACTTGATTTAAACTGGTTGGTTTTATTATACAATTAAAAATAACCATAAGAAGATGTAATCGTGTCCATAAAAATATACTTTTTAGTCATTTACAGCATCTGTTTATTAAGTGTGAAATGAAACGTAGTTTTAATTGTCGACTGTTTTGGTTTTTAACATTTAACTTGATGTAGAGTTTTTAATTAGGATCAATTACGGTCATTGAACAAAGATATTAATCTGTTTTCAATCGTGATTCAAGTTTCTAATATTCTAATATATCAATTTTATATATTTTTTAATCGATATCAGTTTGGTCTCTCATCTTCACACACTTGACAGCTTCATGCTTCTATAAAACGACTTCTTGCTTGTGACAAATCTGTCTCGTCTTTTCCTCTTTACACAGCTTTTTAACCTGTATTTAAAATTAAAATCTAATTTTCTCATCAAAGCTTTCAAATATGTCAACAAACACAGATTCATACTGTTATTGACAACTATTGTGTTGATTTAAACTATTGCTAGATAGAAACAAACAGGAACAATACATAGAAAATGATGAAATGATTGTTTGGAGATCTTTTACACTCACTTGTGAATATTTCATTTTTGATTAGTGTTTGTTTTTGACTTTTAGAACAACGTCTTGTGGCATGTGTCGCTTGTTAAACTGTAGAAGCTGCTGTTTGGTCTTGTTTTGCTCTGTGTTGTAAAGCAGATTGTAACCTTGTTTGGATAAGTGCGATAGAAATAACGTTTTATTTCTATTATTAAATTAGGCAAAACAACTAATGGAGTTTGGTAGAGTTTTACTTTATTCAGGCCAAACCCAATTCAAAATTCCTACAATATAATAAGTGAAACAAATACATATCCATCATTTTCTTTTTGTTTAAAACAGCAAATTAAAACAACAGAATAAATGAAAAGTGAGCAGTTGACAGCTTGGAGGTGTTTCACATTCACTTAATATCAATTCACTTACTTATTACTGTGTGTTTTGGACCTTTAGGAGAACTTCCTGTAGCATGTGTTTCTTGACACAAGCTGTGTTTATATGCACATGGAGAAAAGTGGTCCAAAGAATGAATGGAGTTTGGTGGATCCCTGCTGAATTGAGTTTACTCACGTCAAACTCAATTCAAAATACCTTCAATTTAACATTGGCCTTCTTTAATGTGACATAATCCACCCACCATGTTTAATAACCTGCAGTTAAACGGATCCTTTTCAGAGGCGGGTCATTGGTCAAACACAGCTGCAGCTATTACATTAATAATGAGCCAGGGTGCGTTTGATTTACTGACCCATTGAGCGTTAACAATGGGTGGCGGAGCCATTATTTAATTATGTTAGCTGCACCTGTGTTTGTCAGGTGAACAGGCCGTGCTGCTGACATCACTGTCAGCGTAGACACCAGGGATCCAGCTGTAAAAGTTCACTTTCAGCCACAGTAAAGTAAGTTATCATTAATTCATGTCTCCTGAATTTACTGGAATATCCTCAAAATATTGCCAGCATTTAATCTGTGTGTATTTGCTCATCATTAACAACAATGAGTGATAAATAATTGTTTTTTACATGTATTTGAATGGAGTTCGTTGCCAGACAGATGGAGGAGCAACCTCTCTGAAAGTTAAAAATGAGCTGTAGCTTCATAATTAAAGATGTTCCGATTAATCAAAATTAAATGATATAAGATTATAACAGTTTCAGGAACCAAACGTGACTTCATGTGTGTTAAAGGTTAATGTGCTGTGGTACAACAACAACAGAGAGATGACCTCTATGACCATGATGTGGCTTTGTTGTAGCTAAATATGCGATGAAATATAAATATTGATAAGCGTAATTAATATAAATTTTACTCCTACACTGATAGGTGGTTTAAATTAAATGTACTTATTTTACAGTGGGGAAAAAAAACTACAAAACATGATGTACAGGGGTTCAGTGGGGATATGGATTAAATTCGATTGCAGTCATTTTGAATATAACACTCCCTCCTTGTGCTGTTGTTGGTGTGTTGGGTTGAAGATGCAGTTTTATTAGCTTCTAAAATAATGATTTTGTTACTACAAATATCTGATATGATCACAGATATTAAACACTGACATTTTATACTAAATACTGCTGAGTGGCCCCATGAGTTTATTTTGGTTTCCTCTTTATGGTCAAGTAAATGGTTTAAAATGTCGTAAATAACTTGATGAGACCTTGTTTGGTTGTTGTCTTGTTTATTTGTCACTTGTCCTTGATAAATGTAGGAAGTTTTCGTTTCGGCTGCACACCCACATCAGTCAATCCGGACATTTTACCTGCTTAACCCACTCATCGACCCACTGAACCACCATTTTTTTTTTTCGAACCAACCTTTAGCTCCAGTCGTAATTCTTTCTGGGATTCCCTGGAACCTCTCAAGGGCACTCGGGTGTCATCACACCCCCACTTGAGTGACCCCACACGGAGAGGATCCACAGTTAACCCAATTATACTTAAGCACTCTTAAATGCTTCAAGAGACCCCCCCTAAATTAGACGCTGCCTAAATTAATTTGCAGCCGCCTGCAGTTGTCTGTGCGTTTCTGTGCGATTTGTCAGTGGGAGGCTACTGGGAGCGACTGTACATTTGGCCTCCATGTGTGCTGGTAAAGTGAACAGGAGTCTGTCTCTGGTGTGTGTGTGTGTGTGTGTGTGTGTGTGTGTGTGTGTGTGTGTGTGTGTGTGTGTGTGTGTGTGTGTGTGTGTGTGTGTGTGTGTGTGTGTGTGTGTGTGTGTGTGTGTGTGTGTGTGTGAGCAACAGACACTTTTAATAAACCTAGGCCCAAGTGCAGCAAACACCTCTTTTCACTGTATTAATTTGTGAAATATTGACAGTACAGCTTTTTAAAACAATTATTTTCCTTAATCCTGGACAGTTTTTCATTTTCCAGACTCAGACATAATAAAATAGGAGAAATAACATAACTTATTGTTGACCTGACTATGACCCACAGACATTACATCCTCATGATGGCTCATGTGTAGGAAATGAAGCAATTTGTCAATCGACTTATTTTGATTTAATTTTACTAAATTGGTTCTTACTCGTATCATCATGATTGTAGATGGAACATCTTCGCTGTTTAATTTGTATTATTTTGTTCCCGACATTCAATAGATGACAGAATTAGAGACTTGACAGATTTGTTTTTTACTGTAAAAAATGACATACATAACAGATGCACATCTTTTCCGCATCATTTAAATAAACGGCAGTATCGATATGCTGCCGAAAATAACGTTAACAAACTTCTCCAGCTGAAAGCAACAGTTTCCTGTATTCAAAGTTTATCTGAACATGCACAGAATTCTGTTTCTTTCAAACACCACAATCATCTTTTTATTCCCTCTCCATATTTTATGTCTCCTCATTAATGACTTAAATATCTGGTTAGAGGAGAGATTATGAAGGAGGGACGGGGGATGATTATTATCCATTGCCCCAAATATTAAAAAAATGTGTTTATTGAAAGCAGGCCGAGCACGTATAGATGGAACCGGAGAGAGAGAGAGAGAGAGAGAAGCACTTTATGTTAAGGATCTGTGTTGTGTTAAAATGTGTGAAAAAAATGTGTGGCATCGTTACCTCATTTGCTGTGTGTTGATTTGAGAAAATCACTGACAGAAATCAAGCATTTAGTTATTTTCCTCCCCTGGGGAGAAACTGAGCTCCAGGGGAAAGAGGAAATCGCTTCAGTGGCTTGTGGGCTTTTTAGTGGACTGGAGAAAGCTCAGTATTGATTCAATCTTTCCTGATTCTAGATTGATAAGGAAGTTAGAAAAGATGCGTGTGGGACAGGCAGCTGGATCCAGTGGGACAGAAGGACTGACGTGGACGTCTTTTACAAAACAGGTCTCAGCAAGGTCCCCAAGCCCCCAGACTTGAAACTAGAGATTGAGACTGTAAAGTCTTTATGAAAATGTTTACTGATCTGACTCTGTGCTCAGGACCAGTGTGTGGTCAGAACCAGTTTTCATGGAAGCAGCATCTAGTAGCTTTGTGTTGGTTCCACGTTTGTGTCTGTGGATTTCATTCATCTTTTCAAATTAGAAATTCCGAAACGTCTCAGAGGAAAGGAAATTAGAAATTGCTGTGTCCAACCCAGTTAGGACAGACTGGTTCCCCTTTACTGATGCTACAGCCTCTCTCTGCTTCCAGTGTTTGTGCTAAGCTACGCTAAACCCCCCCTAATCTTCTTTTCTGGGAATGTGAGGAAGGTGGAAAACTGCAGCAGACGAACTAAACAGTTGAACTGTAACTTTCCAAATGTGATGTTGCAATAACGTGTCATTGTACAGTATCAATGGAGCCTCGGGTGCAAATTCTGAAGTTTCAGTTCAGTTACGTAAATCCAGCCCCACGTATTTTAAGAGAGAAACTTATTTACTTTTTTTCCCGTGTTTGTGTTGGACTGGCTTTTTTTATTTTTATTGGCAGCAATTAATTGTGTGTGTGTGTGTGTGTGTGTGTGTGTGTGTGTGTGTGTGTGTGTGTGTGTGTGTGTGTGTGTGTGTGTGTGTGTGTGTGTGTGTGTGTGTGTGTGTGTGTGTGTTAATCATGTGTCGCCTTCGGGTTCAGATTTGTGTGTCTGTGTGGATTTACAGTCATACCAGAGGAAACCGCACAAAGCAGAGCAACACAAAGAAATGGTGCAGAGTTTATGAAGCAGCGCGTGATGCTGCAGATTTCGGCTTGACTATTCATGCACATTTCTTTCCATGCTTTGCCGACTTTTGAATGCAAAACAAATGTTGTTTTAAACTTAAGTTCTTTGACAGCACAACAAAGCAAATTCAATTTATCGTTTTTCACAACGACCTCAAAGCTCAACAAGTAACATGTTCAATCTTTTATTTTTATAATTCAAAGGAGACATATTTATCTGTCTTACTGTTGTCCAGTTGGGTTGGTTGTTGCATTGTGTCCCGTCATGTACCGTCATGTCACAGTGTTATGAAATTCCAGGTAATATTGTGACTGTTGGCTCGTGTGCGGTCATGTCTCCTGGTCGTCAGTCCTGTTCAAAGTCACGTCCGTTATATTGTTTGTCTAACAGCTGGAATCGTATCCCTCTATTCACCTCACGTCATCACGATTGGTCAACGACAGCAGAGTCACACTTACACCACACATTTCACCATGGAAGTGAGATGATTAATCACTGTATCATGTAGCTGCATGTATTGGTATCTTTGTATAATTGCTGACCCTAATATCACCTTTATCACAAAAAACTGTGTGTTGATGAAGAAATATTTGATATTTATGACCAAATCAGTGGATTTATAATAATTGTTACTATGTACTGAGGAATCAACCCAGACTTGATTTATATAGTGTGTGTATATATGTCAAAACGCAACAATGCAGCAATTTAATGAACAATATAATATGCACATCAAATAGAAAAGAATGAAATATAGCTTGTAGATTAAATAAAAGGGATTAAAAGAATGCTAAACTAAAAAGGTAGATTTTAAGTTCCACCGTTCCAGAGGCCAGGACCAGAAACACTAGATTCCAAATCCCCAGAATTCTGTGTGGTTGCCCACGGAACAACTCCAAGGCCAGTGCCCGGGGACCTGAGGGATCCAGAGGGAACAGACATTAAACACACATCTGTTAAGAATCCAGGTGCTTGTGCATCAAGTGAAAATGATCAGTTCATCATCATCATCAATAGTTATGTTCCGTGCAGTTCTCTTCCCGCACCTTCACGTCTGTCATCGTCATGTGTTGTTTGCTTCTGCGTCCAAACACTGGATAATACACTCGTCTGTATTTGGTCTGAGAGTGAAAGCCACTTGTTGACCTGCGATCTGTTCCAGATGACTCCGTCCGTCTGTTGTGGTTTGTCCGGGCCTCTCTTGTAACAAAGACATGGGTTTTGGATCGAGGAAAAAAATGAAACAGAATAGCAACAGTGTGTAATGACTCTAAACAAAGATGGTTGATCTCCAGCTTGTAGATCAACTCGAGTTGAGTTCTCCAAAGGGAGATATGTACTCTCCAACTAAAACCTTGAATAAAAAACACATTATCATCTTTTTTCCAGTAATTTACAGACTTAAACAGTTCCATTCCTGCTCATTGTTAGTATTTAACAACAAAAACTTCATTGCAACCAAGTTTTATGGTTTTAGGTCAACTTTTATCTCCTCATTTCTGTTTTAATTTCAAAACATCTCTAAAAGTTCTAAAATGATTTACGTTATAGGGAATGATTGTGTGAATCCATATGGTATAAAATCAAGAAATAAAGCATTAGAATTGGGCTCAAGTTAGAAAGGCCTCCATTCCTCAAGTTGTAGACCTTTCCTCAGACAACGATTAAAGCATCTAATCTTGTAGATCTCACGTCAGCTTCCTTATGGCACAGGTGACCAGATTGTTGTAAAGCCTGTTCCTCTGTTTCCTTCCAGCTCCACACACTGTGCTGGGCGCTCCCCCTGAAGTGTTCGTTGGGATGGAGCAGCGCGGAGGGGGCACGGAGAACCCTGTCCACCAGGACAGGGCCAGCCCGGAGGAGAGGGGGGAGAGCCCGGCCTCCAGCGGCCCCCCGCCATGCAAGTTGAGCCGCCTGGAGGTCAATGGCAGCCCAGCGAACCCGCAAAGCCGGCAGAACGGCATGCCGCTGAGACCACTAGGAGGTAAGACATGAAGACAAGCTGCAGGGATACAGAGACTAACGCCTGCTTTATCCAGTATTTAACTAAATCTGGAGTCCATATTAAGACATTAGATATTTAATTCAACCTTATTAAGCCCTTCACTGGTTAAAACATCCACCAACACCCACTAACATCTGGCTTTTGTTGCAGTGGGAATGGATACAGTCAGTATTTACTCACGAGTCAAATGACTCTGCTGTAAACTCAGTTTTTTATCGGCTCCGGCTAGGACAGTGACAGAAGCTTTGGCAGAATAGACGCTGCACCTTTCTGGCACATTTTTAGCCATGAACATTTATGTACTTATTGTTTTTACATCCTGGGAACAAGATTCACTGGGGGAAACACACAGAGAAGCAAACTCTACTGGCAATGGGAGAGGAGTCAAATGCATTTTTCAGCAGGTTTACCCCCATTTTACAAAACCTGATGTTTGTGTAAAAGAGGGATTACAAGGGCCAGCAATTTTTGAGAAACACCAGAAATTTAAAAAATATATTTATGAAGAGTGAAACATTTTAGGAAAAGGAATATTAACCTGTAATCTATCAAAATATGTCTCTAATGACACAGAGGAAGGTCCCAACATTCCTTCTTTAAGGGTTTCTTATAGTCACATGTAATCATGACCTTATATAGTACACACCGTCACCACATATTATGTAGCTTCATATACGTATATATTTAAGTATAGAGTTAAGTGGGAGAGCAAAAACCTGAATGTTTCAAGGCCTGGATTCAGTCAGATGTTGAAAATGTTCCTCAGATGTTCGTCCATTTTGACACATGACTGTTACTCTTTCTTTTTGTTTCACACTTTATCCCAGAAGCCTCTGTGAGCTTTCAATCTGTTGTTCATTTATTTCTGTCCTGTTTAAAAAATACATACCCATCAGAGTTTCCCAGAGCACAAGGTGAGACTTGTGTAATTAACGGCCTGAGGATACCATTATCAGAAATCCTCCGTTTTAAGAGACGAGCGGCACGGAATGTTTGGAATGATGAGCGACTCGTCCAGTGACGTTGATTCATCCAAACTGTGCTGAGGGAGAGGAGCAGCTGAGGATGTCATGCCACAAAGTGCCACAGCAAGAATCAAACCAGGCTCATCGCTTTCATGAGCTGTTTTCAGAAATGAACTCTGCAAAACCGATTGTGGACATCTCACTTATGAAGAACACAGCAGGAGATTGTCCGGATCAGACGGATTTAACCTAACAGGAAAGTGTCCAGAACATTTAGGCGAGGGGGGGGTGCATCTGGGTGGAGCCGCAGAAGACAGCAAGTGACGTATAAAAGCGTGAAACACTGCTTTCCGTGTTTTCACTTCCTCTTTGTAAAGTCGACCTTAGGATCCTGCCGTCCCTTTTCTTTAAATCTAAAATCTCTAAGGCAAATGACAACATGGTTATTTTTAGCGTGCACACACTGCAGTGGACGTCACTTGTTAATACACAACCCCCCCGTGCACAGGTAACACACACACTATGTGGGTATGGCATGCAGAGTCTTAAATACCCAACATAGGAAACACTCATGCACAAATGCCCATTATTCTCTCATGCAGTTGAAAACATCATCATGCATCATCACACAAACATTGTAATAGTACACACACACACACACACACACACACACACACACACACACACACACACACACACACACACACACACACACACACAGACTGTGCTGAGCTGCCTCCCTCCACCCTTCCACTGAGCTGTTGGCTGATCCTGGGCCTGATGCTGCTGCGGTTTGACTCCAGCTGATGTGTCACTAAGCAGGATTGATGGCTTGTTAATTAGCAGTTCCTGTGGGACTCGGCAGTGGACTGGGTGGGTGTGAAAGGGTCCGGGCGTTGAGGAGCTCTTGGTACTTTCCCAACAAGTCTTGTCTACACCAACGTCTTGTTTAGGATCCAGTTCCACCGCCGGAGTTCCCTCCTGAGTATGAGATGATATAGATATTATATCCAGCAGCACTTTAAGAGCGGTTCTGGATACAAGGCTTATTCCTTGTGGGTTTTAATGTGTGGTGAAAACACAAATACAGTTGTACAAATCTCACACTGGCAGCTGCCCAGTTTAACCAGTCTTCTTTAACCACAAAGCAGCTACACTGACACTGCGTCAGTTAAAACTTGGTTCCTGTAGAAATCCCTGACATGGAGATCCTGTTCTCAGCATGAAAACATAGACGACAAAAAGGAAGCTTAAAACTTCCTCCAGAAAAGTTCCTCTACGTCAGAGTTTGGATACAATTTTTAGTTCAATTCATGGATTGGCTGATTAGATTTGGGTTTAAAGGTCACTGTTGGCCTCTTGAACATGATTTGTCAAGTCTGTCTTTAGGGAATTCATTTAAAATTTGACCAGTTGTCACTTGGACTCCAAGAGGACCTCATTAGATTTCCATGGTCAAGGGTCAAAGGTCACAGTGACTGGAAAGAGTATATCTAGACTGAAACTGCACTGGTTAGTGGAGGCATACAACCACAGGGAGGTAATTCTTCTCTAAGAATGACCAACTTAAACTTAAAGGGAACCACATGATTTCCTGCCCACAACACAGACCTGGAAAGAGCAGAGACACAATGCAGCTCAGTCTTCTTCTCCTGTACGTCTCTATAAATCTGTTTTCCCTTCCAGGTTTGATGATCCCAGTTTACTGTGTGGTCGAGCACGCAGAGGCAGGATTGGCTGGCGACGGCGAGGGACGCGGCGACCGCCACGCCGAGTTTGTGTTGGTTCGTAAGGACGTCCTGTTCACGCAGCTGGTGGAGACAGCGCTCGTCGCCCTCGGGTACTCAAACAGCTCGGCCGTGCAGGCACGTGGTGAGTACTGTGTATATATTCATATCCATATATTAGATTTAAATTCCATCTCCACCTCCGTATTTAAAACGTGGATTTTCTGTCAGTAAGATGAGGGCTAGCAGTGACATGAACAAAAATAAAGTTGATAACAAAAACAAAAACTTTTCCGTTACTTTTTGTTGTTGGTCATTTCCTGCTGCGGCTGATCAGCTGGTCAACGGAGGGTGGGGTTTGCCACATGGGTACAATGGGTTCTCCAGAGTTTAGGCGATTCCAGTGAAGGTGTTTTTAAAGATGATCCAACATTTATCTGCAGATTCACAATCACTCACCTGGGCAGCATGGAGGTTAAACCCAAGCTTTGTATCTGTGCATCTCAGGCCGACCCCAAAACTCTTTTTCTCATCATTTTGAGATCCAAACAAGAGAGAAGACAACATCCAGTCAACCACGAAACAGCCGCCTACACACACACACACACACACACACACACACACAGAGAGAAGGGCAGTTTGACATTCCTGGTGTCCCCATAAACACAGGGCGCAGTAACCGAGTGGCCGACGCCCTGCGACCCCCCTCGCCTCTCCCAAATAGCTAGGTTTTGTTCTGAGAAATAAGCCTTTTCTTTTCAAATAAATATTTTTTGGCTGGAGTCATGCATTTTTTCCCCCAATGTGGTCACAACCAAAATTATACAGTCTCTGCTATTTTCTTCCGCGATTTGAATTGCATCTCATAACTTTGGCTGGAGGAGTATTTTTAAGCTCTTAACTGGCACAGGGGATTTCTTTTTTTTCTTCAATTAACTCGCACATTAAGGCTAATTAAAAAGAAGCCATTTCTTATTTGGTGTGTATGGTTTCTGCTCTGCGTTTAACATGAGACTCGCTGAGCTTTAAAAATATATTAGAAATTGTAATTTAAGGCCGTGTTTTGGGAAACAGTCACTGACTCCTCACTTAAAAATATCCATTTACTGTGTTGGAAGGTTTGCAAAGTGGATCCAAGAAACCAACCAGATCCTTTATAGTAAACACACTGAGTTTTATCTCTTAAACAAATGATTCTAAGCATTTTAAAATACACTACCACAGTTTATAGCACCTAACGATACCTGTGAATCCCCGAATTTTTCCCTGCAATGATTTAAACTGAACATGAAACAATCGTTTAATGTCACAACAGGAGCTCCGGTTGCATTTAGTACGAGAAATCAACGAAATGTCTCAATTTGAGAGTTTCTGCAAGTTAATTTAGAAAAACTCGTAGAGCCGTGTCAGTTATAGCCTTACTTTACCTTGACAGTTTCCCTGGCGCTGGCAAATATCCCCTGTCTCCTACAAAGCTCTAATGAGATTAGTTGTTTGTCACCAGTGAAGAAGACGTCAATAAGCACAAAAACAGACTTAGATAAGATTAGATCTACTCCAGCTTCCTCCTACCATTCAAAAACATGCAGTTGTATTGTTTCTCACATTCACACCTTAGGTCCATTTAGAGTTTCTGATCCATCTGTCTCCGATCTGCATGTCTTTGGACACGGAGAGAACAAGCAAACTCCATACAGAAAAAGTTCATTAATGCATTTCAGGGCAGGAAGAGTTTAAGATGTCGGTAACAAGTTGATGACATGACAAAATGTCAACAATCATTTCCAAAGCAAAGGCAGCTGCAGGAGGAAACGTCACAGTGTTTATTCAGCGCATGGACATCAAAACGCAGCTCTCATTCCCGGCCCCGCTCTCATCTTCCACCATGAGCGGATTCTACATTTCTCCTCTGATTAATCAGCCGGAGAGTCCAAAGAGAGCAAGCCTTTGTTCTTGTGCCCCTATCACCATATCACCACCATCATGAACACACACACACACACACACACACACACACACACACACACACACACACACACACACACACACAGGACGGAGGCTGCCAGGCAGGCCAGGGCCAGGCAGCGTCTGGGTTTGATTTAGCAGGTCCTAACGCGATTAAGCTTGTTTGGATTTGCACTTGTAGTCACGGTCGTATCAAGGCCAAGGGAATGTTCAGCCCAAGCTCCAAGATCAGGAGAGTTTCACAGACGCATCCCACAGCACCAGATTTACATTGTGTGTGTGTGTGTGTGTGTGTGTGTGTGTGTGTGTGTGTGTGTGTGTGTGTGTGTGTTTTCCAGGCATCATTAAAGTGGGCCGGTGGAAGCCGATGCCCATCCACTACCTAACGGACGCACCAGAGGCAACAGTGGCCGACATGCTGCTGGATGTTTACCACATGGTGACACTGCGGATCCTACTGCACAGGTCAGCTGACTGTGTGTGTGTAGAGTAATATGATGATTCATTTAAAATATTTTGACTCTGTTAAATAAAGACGTTTTTCGTCTGTGCAGCTTTGCCCGGCTGGAGGAGCTTCCGTCGGAGCAGTGGACCCACGCCACGGTGAGGAACGCCCTCAAGGAGCTGCTCAGAGAGACCAACCAGAGCGCTCTGTCCAAGGAGTGCCCCCTCTCCCAGGTAACTGCTCACTGGCACTACGGCACAGAACAGCTGCTGGATGATGTCTCATACACATCGTACACATCATCTGAAAGCTGCTGTCCACTGGTAAGACTGGGTTTCACCTGCAGTAATAAGCCTCTGCACGGTATGACCCCGGTTATATTACAGAGCTTCTTACTCCTTGTGCTCTGAACCATAATCTAATATCTTCCAACCAACACTTACTAGTAATTTCTAAGTTAGTGCTGGTGACTACAGGTGAGTAGGCTTTTGCCATCAGGGCCCTGAAGCTCTGGAGCACCTTGCCTCCACAGATTAGACCTGACAGCACTTTATATGTTTTAAATGAATATGCTAAAAACGTATTTATATAGAAAAGCCTTTTAATGCCTGATTTGAAGTGGTTTGAAGAGATTTCCTGTTCTAACAAAGTGTACCTGTCATTCATTTATTAATATATATATTTTAATCTGAGTATTTTTTGAAGCAGGTTCTTAGTCCATCAAATGCAAATAATTAATGCTTAGTTCAAACAGTCAAATAATATTTGTTATATTGCTTGTATTTGAGAAGCAGCATCACGTTAGAGAATGAGGTGAAATCAGAAGTTATCGGTTTATTTTC
Source organism: Verasper variegatus (assembly GCA_026259375.1). NCBI lineage: Eukaryota > Metazoa > Chordata > Actinopteri > Pleuronectiformes > Pleuronectidae > Verasper > Verasper variegatus. Next base: position 24,874,178 of record CM048038.1, on the reverse strand, counting down.
TGTCAATCAGTTAATTGATTTTGATTATTGACATGATTGACAATATCCTGAATGATTATGGATTATTACTTTATTTGTATTATTCCATATGTGCAAAAGGAGAGAGATGGCTTTCCTTTTCTAAAGCTAAATAGTTAGGTGTGTGTATTCTGTTGCACACCCACACACACACACACACACACACACACACAGCTGAAAGTATTTTCTATAAACATATGTGGTTTCATCATCAGTTACCCACACGTTTGCAATGTGTAATCTCTCTCTCTCTCTCTCTCTCTCTCTCTCTCTCTCTCTCTCTCTCTCTCTCTCTCTCTCTCACACACAAATATTGATACCCTCCCATGGGAAAGGACGCAAATACACACACACCTCAATTATCCCTCTGACACACACCCTGCAGTCATTAGACCAGAGAGTGTGTCATTTGGATGTGTGATTTATACTCAGGATTTAGTCATGATGTAATTAGTGATTGGGGGAAGCGTGTGGGTGGTGTGTGTTTTCAGTCTGACTCATGTGAGTTTTAATCCTCTGCGTTTCCCATGTGGAGCAATCAATGCTCTCTTAGTTTGTACATCTCCTGCCCTGAACAAGTGACCACAGGGCCTGTTGGGAAAGGGGCAGTGGAGTTGCGATCTCATCGCTCAGCCACTTCCAACACTGCAGCACATCCAGATCCTCAATATCCTCTTCAGCTTCTTCTCATTCCTCACTCTCCTGTCTGTCTCTCTCTCTCCATCAGAGTATGATCTCGGCGATCGTGAACAGTTCCTACTACGCCAACGTCTCCACCTCAAAATGCCAGGAGTTCGGACGCTGGTATAAGAAGTACAAACGCATCAAAGGTAACTCTTGTGATACAAGGCCCTTGCACATCAGCACGAATAAACAGCACGAAAATGGCGAATGAGGCAATTTCAATGTGCCTGACTCATCACATTAAGTGGGATGAAATTCAACAAATAAATTATAAGGATAAAAATAAACGGCATCTCGGGGAAAAGACAGATGGGATAAACATCAAGGAACGATGATCTGGTGCTTTTAAGAAATAAAAAGAACATGAGAGTAAATACCTGGTGACACCCAACATTGATGAAGTGAGTAGAACTTATATCAGAATGTATTTCAGGACGTCTGTCACAGCTGGAACCAAATTAATAGTTTTCTTTGAGTATTTGAGTCGACAAAAGTCCCATTTTTTTTTTGTATCCAGTCCAGCTTTGCGCGTTTGGTTCCTTCATTTTCTACGACAGAGGTGTGTCGCCTGTTGAATGATCCAAGCTTTACACTGGCTACATCATATCATTATAGATAAATTGAGATTAAAGATAAAAGCTGTTCCTTCGCTGATGTTAAAGCTTGAATTGACTGGATACAAGTTAGAAAAATATGTATATATAAGTGTGTATGTAATACACGTGCAAATTAATTGCATGAAAATATATTTAATTAAATCAGTTATGCTTCTATCCAAAAACTACCTTTGAGCAAAGGGCCTTAACTTTCCACTTCTCCCTGAAGTAAAAACTTAAACTTGACCTCAGCCGAGCATAAATCTATAAAGTCTCTTGTCTCTTAGCTTTTAGTATTTATACGATCACTACTTTTCACAGTAATCTCATTCATTGTGTGCAAGTGTAAACACACTTAGACTTTTTTCTGTGTGTAGGTTTGTGGTGTTCAGTAAGCGTCCTTCTCCTTATACTGGATTTGCCTCATGTTGCTTTAACAACCCAGAAAAAGTGGAGACTGTCACAGCTCCTTTCAAACCATCACCAAGTGCTAATCACAACTCGGGTTAATATGGCTCACCTGCCTCGCTGCCTTTTGTTTTTCTGATTCCGTCGCTTCGAACGCAAACAAAGTTTTTCCATTCTTCTGTCCACCCCCCGTCAGCCTGTATGTGGCTAATCTGCAGCATGAGATGTCTGTCGGTGACAGCTCTCAGTAGGAAGGAACTGTCACATGGTTCACATTAATGTCACCCTTAATACACATGACAAAACTAAATGCTCTCAACTCCTAATGGAAAACAGCAGCAGCCACCCCCAACACACACACACACACACACACACACACACACACACACACACACACACACACACACACACACCAAACCCAGGAATAAGAGCTCATCTTACACTTACTCCACACACACACTCAGGGAAGGTAAAAATCTGAAGCCCTGCCAAACCTCACTCCAACTTTTATTCCCTTAATAACCGAAAATGTGACTCTCAACCAAACCCAGTAGAAGCTTAATAAGAAGCAGATTTATGTGGGGAAGAGCGAGGAGGCCGTTAAAATCCAGAACAGAGACGACGAGTTCAGTGCAGCGACGAAGAGGAAACATTCTTCACTTATTTGATAAACCTATCTGCAGAACTCAGAGGCAGTCGGTGAAAATAGACGCTGTGGTTATAAGATCATCCCTCGGACGTCTACACCAACTGATTGTGATGCTCTAAAGCAAGTGGATTCCAAACCAGGGGCTGGGACCCCCCAGGCAGTCGCGAGTCTCGCTCGGCTCCATTTTTGCAAAACTGCACCCGCAAAGCAAATCCCTTGCGGCTGTCTAGGATTAACTTAAACAGATTTATGTTAGAAATACTGAACAAATATTTAGTTATCACCGGGTGTCGCAAGAGGATTTCCAGAAATCCCATTCATATTCAAAAATATTAATTTGTGGCATAGATGGGAAATCTGCGCTCTAACAAATGAGAGTGTACCTATATGATGATATATGATTATATATTTGCACAGAATGGGTGTTTATACATATCTCTGAAGGAATAACTCACTGCTCATGTGTCCTCTCAGCTGAATACTTTGAGAAGATGTGGTCAGCACAGGACAAGTCGGATATAAAAGGTACCTTCAACCTGTTTTTCACTAAACTTTTCCTACCAGCCCTGTGTTGATGATATTTCTTTAAAAATACATGATTCAAGAACTTTTTGAGATAGGTCAGTTTCTGCAGTGGAATAGATACATCATGTCTAATTGTTCTTGTTGTGTGTGAAGGCATCTGAGTTATTCCTTCTGCGTTATTCATATGTCAAAGACAACCTCTGTAATCTAATAATAACAAACTGTGTGTGTTTGTGTCTTGACGCAGTGGAGAGGGATTTTGACCTGAGCATCATCAGCCAGCGTCCTCCCTCTCTCTTACCCTCCTCCTCCCATTTGAGCACCATCAGTGGCCCGGGAGCTCATCCCATCAAGACTGTCCATGGCGATGCTCAGCCCCCTACCCAGCCTCACTGTCTGCCCCATCCTGCCGGTCAACACCACCCCGGTCCTCAAATGCGTCCCCAAGCTCCACCACTCATGGGCCACAGTGGCCTCATGTCCCCTCAGCTCGTCCGTCAACAGCTTGCCATGGCCCACCTCATCAACCAGCAACTGGCCGTCAGCCGCCTGCTGGCCCACCAGCACCCTCAGGGAGTCAACCAGCAGTTTCTCAACCACCCGCCCATCCCGAGGGCCTGCAAGGGCCCTCGGGATGCGACTGAGCCAGGACTCAACTGCTCAGGGGCCGACGTGTCCCCTGACATTTACCAGCATGTCAGGAATGAGCTGAAAAGGGCCAGCATCTCGCAAGCAGTGTTTGCTCGCGTAGCTTTTAACCGCACGCAGGTAAACTGAAATGATGTCACTGTTCACCAGAGATGACTCACTGAAGTTCATCACTTAAAACATAAGTGTGTGTGTGTGTGTGCGCGCGTGCTGCAGGGCTTGCTGTCAGAGATCCTTCGTAAGGAGGAGGATCCTCGATCTGCGTCTCAGTCGTTGCTCGTCAACCTGAAGGCCATGCAGAACTTCCTCAACCTGCCCGAGGGCGAGCGGGACCGCATCTATCAGGAGGAGAGAGAGAGGAGCACCAACACCAACCACGCCACCAACCACATCCCCACTACCAACCCACTCAGAATCACACAGGTAGACACACAGTTTTGACGTAATAATGTGGAATGAATACAATACTATCCACTTTGGTTTTATGTAACCAGGATTTAAAACCACTGTTTTCTAACTCTGTGTAGTCAAAGTGCAGCGTGTCCAGCGCTGAGCTGCCGCTGAAGCTCGACTTGCTGGTGAACATCTCGTCTGGGATCTATGACGAGATCCAGCAGGAGATGAAGAGGGCGAAGGTCTCCCAGGCTCTGTTCGCCAAGGTGGCTGCCAATAAAAGTCAGGTTGGTCAAAAAGGAACAACTGTTTTTAAAAGATGCACGCCTTGATTTTCAACAGTTACATAAGAAATGTGCTGTTATGTGGTGAAAACTGGCATAAAGATGCTCAAGATGACAATGTCTCAGCCTGAGTGAAGGCAAAAACAAGGGCCTGCAAACATGCAACATCTTCAACACAACATTTTATATATTTGTTTATTTGTACAGGGTCTTACTAACAAGTTAAATAGTGTTTTTAAATGTTCACACACAAACATCCTGTAATACATGTACACAGCTCCTCGCTGAGTTTATGATGTTTGAAGGAGCTGATGAGGGTGTAACAGGGAGGTGTGTGACTGCGTGTGTGGGCGTGCGGAGTATCTGATTACCCGCCGTGGCATACCATCATGTCTCCATCCTCATAAACAATGTGGATGATCGAGGGCGAGATCAGAGCAGGGTGTGCACTGTAGTGAGGGGGGGGCAGAGGGCGAGGAGGAAGGGAGTCTTCAAACCAGTTTAAAACGTTATCGAACAAACCTCAGCGAACGTGTTACCAACATAGAGAGAGGAAGTTTGAGAGAAAGTGTGCGAGAGACGCTGACATGATAGAGCGGGGAAGTGGAGCGAGGGATGAGGGAGGAACAGAAGGATGCAAGGAGGAGGAAGAGCGGGACAAGATGATGGGAGGGATGATCACATTATTACCATTAATTTCCAGGCTGAAGGCTGTGCATAAACAACAGCTGGTGGCAGATCCTGGGTCAGCCTAGCAGATATAATCCAATCTTCACACACACACAGACTCTCACTGTTCCCCTCAGACTTTTTCCTCCTGTTTTTTTTTTTTTTTTTTCCTCTCTCCAGGAACAACTTTTTTTCTGACCTGTCGTATTCTACACAAATTGAAAAGCATGTTTATTTTAAAATTGGCCGTATACAGTCGTGTTTGCGAGTCATCTCTTATGGTTCGAGTTGCAAACACTGGGGCCGGGCAGTTCCTTTGTTAGTCCAGCCAACGATTTGTTCCAGACCAACAAAAACTGCCACATCATGTAGCATCATCATAGATGTTTCCAGAGGATATGACTTTTTTTCCAAAAATGACCACAGACCTAGAAATAGTCCATTTATTATGATTACAAGCAGATAAATGATTTTAAGTGTATTTATTTGGGGAAATACATTTGTCATGGCAGCCATATTCTAAGAGATAACAGTCAAAAAGTACAGGAACTAGGAAAATACAGAAAACTAAGCCACTGAAATCGAATCAGTTCATCTTTGAACTGATTAGTTTCAAGTGACAACTCATACACTTTTGAAGAAATTCCAAAAATAGCAGACTTGAAATATCAAGCTCAAGAGGCCAAAAGCATGTTTCGTAAGTTCACTGGGACCTTGACCTTTGAATAGCCGGATCTAATCAGTCAATCTGTTAGTCTAAGTGAACATTTTAGCCCAAATGTTAAACGATTTTCTTGAAGCATTTTCAAGATAACATGTTCACAAGGCAAAAATTAGTTTTTTAAGGTCACGTGACCTTGATCTTTGACATTTGACAACCACATGTTTTAATTCTTGAGTCCAACTTAATGTTTGTGCAAGATTTTAAGAAATTCCCACAATGTGTTGTTCAGATCTCATGTAAACAAGAACAGAGAGACAAAAGAAAAACATGCATCTGGCTGCTGGCTGTCGCCTTCACAACACAAAAAACACAGTTAGCAGAACTTGGTGTAAATATCGCGCAGTATAAAAACTAAATCTGATAAAAAATATTGTATAGTATAGATGTTTCAAATATTCAGGATCGCAGCATTGACAAAAAGCTAGATGTATTTTCTTCTGTTTAACAGAAAATAACAACTAAACAAACTGGTTAAGTTCAGCATCACTAATATATTTTGCCACACTCCTGCACAGAAACTCAGCCCACATGGATTCATAAAACACCAGAGCTCCTGCTGTGATGCTGAAACGTTTTTATAGACCATATAGGTCATAATTTCTTTCATGTAACATTAAATTTGTCCCATAAAATCTGCTACAAAAAAAGTTCCCTCACAATTGGAAGTAATCATCCGTTCAGAGGGACTCGATAGAAAGTATTGTACTAAAAAAGTCAAGCCGATAAATTTTCATATAATGAGAAACCAAACATGAAATGGAGTTAAGTCACAGAACAATCAAAGCCTGTTCTCCTCAGGGAGATCATTACTGACCTGGTTTAGTACAACATGCTAGTGCACTGGAGTGTAGCACACACATCTTTGCCCCTCGGTTCAATTCTGCTTCAGTTGTTTTTCATGAAACAACGTGTTTGCAATTTTGGTTTGTACCAAACATGAAGAAACAGTCTTTATTTATACTTGAGGAACAATTTTCAGAGAATTTGAGTGTCATGATTTTTTTATTACCCGGTAACTTGTTTTCAGAAAAGAGGAATCAGTCGTACAACATAAAAAGATTGTTATGCCTCCACGCTGGCAACAAGCAATGGCCCCGGAGGCGATATGTTTTCTGGTTGTCCGTCCGTCCGTCCTCATTTGTTTCAAACTTGATCTCTCAAACATTTCTTGAGGGAATTTCTTGTCAATTTTGACCAGTTGTAACTTGGACTTGAAGATGAACTGATTAGATTTCAGTGGTCAAAGATCAAAAGTCCCAGTGACCTCACACGAATCATGTGGTGGAAATACACAGTAGATCTAGAAATAGAATAGTAGAACTACAGTAACTAGAAATGCAGCATGCAGTGATTAGTTATATGACTAATCCAGGGATGTCTATGCAAACTGTCCCAGTTAAGGACATTTCTACTGAGCCACAGTTCAGGGAGTCTGTTCTGAAGGTACTGTAGGTCATCTATGCTAATGGTTAATGGTTGGGGACCTTATGGTTGTGCCATATCACCACAGTGACATATGGACAAAGGTCCTGGAAACAAGAAAAGCTCTGTAATGGTGTGTGTTAGTAGAACTTGCTGCTGAGGCTGACCCAAGTCTCTCATTCCAGGGTTGGCTCTGCGAGCTGCTCCGGTGGAAAGAGAGCCCGAGCCCTGATAACCGCACGCTGTGGGAGAACCTGTGCACCATCCGGAGGTTCCTGGCATTATCGCTGACCGACCGGGACCAGGTCTACGAAGAGGAGTCAAGGCAGCAGCACAGCGAGAGGCTCCAGACCGTCCTCCACATCCCGGACCAGCAGGTACAAACAGGCGAACATCGCATTTACCAGCAGGCTTGTTTTTCTTCCGACTACAAATGGTCTTCATGGATCATTATCATAGTTTGTATTTGCAAAACATCAGGGAACATCTGTGTTTATTTAGTTAAAAAACTCAAAGATCCACTTTTCTAAAAATACACAACCATTCTCAACCGCAGTACAAGCAAAAGACGCAAATCAAAACTGTTTTCATACGAGCAAGACAAATGTGAGAACCAGCATGTGATCACCCCGAAAAGTTTCCTCTGTGTGATCCCACCACCTGCTCCTCTCAGCGGCCCTCCTCTTTGTCATCTTTGTGTCCCATAAGTCATTGAAAATAGAAGTGGTAAATGACCAGCCCACACATTTCCTGCTAAACACTCCTCCATCCCACCCTCTCCTCGCAAACCAAAATGCTCTGCAGTCTGGGCCTAACCTCAATATTATTCAGAACACAGCCTGTAATTATTGAAGCAGAGAAAAAGGAATTGCCATTATCTTTATTTAGGTCCTTTAATTTTGATGGGCCACAGATTTATGGTGTTGGATTCCTGTGTTTGGGTGTGCTGGCCCGCCCCGCCCTGTTAATAGGCTCGAGTAGTGTGGTCGCCTGTGTGATGAATCTGGGGGGAGTTTGGCGTGCATGTTGGCAGCTGATGGAAGCTGGTCAATCACACTTCCGCTTGTTCGACATTTCCTTTTGAGCGACTGTGCAGAGGAGCAGTGAGAGAGCCGTGGTTCACTTATTACTGCGGTGATGAGGAGTCTGAGGTTGGTTTTGTCGGAGTCGTGTTCACATGGACTGAACATCCACTTGTTGTCGAGACTATTCACTGCAGTACTGGACGTGCTTGGGATCTGAAAGAATTACTGTATAAATTATAATTATTTTATATAAAAAATGTCTGGAAATGTGCAGTGTTTATAAAATGGGATATATATATATATATCATTTTATGGATACCTAATATACTAATTACAAATGCATGCATAGTACATATTTACATATATGATATAAAGCATTTTAAATGTGTATAATATATATGTTGTACTCAATGTATGTTTTCCTTAGATATGTACACAAACATGGCCTATACTTAATGTATATCATTGCACTGTAAATTATTACCATACACTGTTAATATTGCAGTTATGATATTGAGAGGTAACATTAGGAGGAAGTCACATGACATGATAACAGATAAAATATTTGATCCTTACACTATCCTGTTGGTGGCACAATGGCTACAAAACACAGTGGTGAAAGAAAGAAAGATGGCTGCTGTGATAGAACACATGTCTTTATATTTATCTTCCATCAGTACGGGGCAATGGGAGATGAAACAGTGCAGTTTGAAATCCACCTCAAACTCATTTGCATGATTTGTTTTTTGTATGATTTATATTTTCGGTTCCATGACTGCACCCCCTATCTTTGCATGAATTCATCACAATACCGTCGGAGCACATGTTTCCATACGCCCAATCAAATCTAGCTTAAAGCAGTAAGTGTTGCATCATTGAGGGAGAGACTAGAACATTAAAGCTGAAGTCCCTTGCCTGCTTTTCTGCATGACTGCATGGTCTTCATCAGCCTTTGGAATTTGCATGGAGATGAAGACAGGGACATTTGAGTAAAAGCTCTAGAAAAATAGTAAGTTGTCCTTTCATTTGTTTTTATCTACAGTTCCCATGGTGATCAATGACATTTGACGTGTAAATTTGATTTATTTTTTTAACAGGCACTCCATAGACAGCCCCTGCCCCCCCTCACATCCCTGTCTCCTGTTCATGAAGACCCGCAGCCCGTCCCGCTGCCGGTGTTGCACGTCTCAGAAGACGGGTCCCAGCGTGGGATGAGCCCTGGACTCGGGGGACAAAAGAAAGCCCGATCACGGACACGCATTTCCCTGGAGGCCCTGGGAATCCTCCAGAGTTTCATTGGCGACGTAGGCCTCTACCCTGACCAGGAGGCCATCCACACCCTGTCAGCTCAGCTGGACCTACCCAAGCACACCATCGTCAAGTTCTTCCAGAACCAGCGCTACAACGTCAAGCACCACAACCAGACCCGAGAGTCCGTCCCCGAGGAGGACGACAGGGAGAGCTTGAGTCCCAGCGAGGGAGGCGCTGGAGCGGCGGAGAGCCGAGGGGAGGAGGGCTTCTCTGCGTCTGAGGAGTCCAGTGAAGATGGGAGAGGATCAGTGGAGGTGTTCAGAACAGAGGGAGGAGACAAAGGAGAGGAGAGAGAGGTGGGGATGGAGAAGGAAGAAGGGGATGATGGGAAAGCCTCGGGTCCGGCGACTTCCTCCCTGTCCCCTTACAGCAGCCTGGACAGCCCCCACTCTGCAGAGCAGCAGAGATAACGGCAGAGAGACGAGCAGAGACACAACTGTGAAGACCACACACAGATAATCTGTGAACACACACATCCATCACATTTACCTGAGCTGATAATCAGAGCTCGATAATATCTGAACAACTGTGGGAACTGGAAACTGATCAGAAGGTACAAACACTACCTTCAGATACCACCAGTTTGGATGCTGTCTGCCGATGGTATTTCTGGATCCTTTTAAAAGCCATATTTCCGCTTATGTTTTCAGTTTTTCCAGTGAGGATGGAAAAAGCATTAGATCATCACTACATTTTCCACAGTACACATGGTGACACTGAAATCTCAAAGGCCCTCTGTAGTTTGTACACTTCTCCTGCAGCACTCTCTAAAACTAAATGCACAGCCTCTTTTACCACATGGATGCCGTGTATTTACCTTTAAAGGACTTAGAGATACAGTAGATACTGATTTCTGCAGGAGAAGTTTCCATAATTTAATAGAAAGTTAAAGTTTATTTCTTTATTATTTGAAGAGGTTTTTCACTGTGGGTGTTAAGCTGGCGGTACACAGAGGGTTATGTCTACAGAGGAAGATTATTCAGCATGTCAACCAGAGTCCATTAGGAAACAGCTGAGTTTGACATTGTCTCAATAGGAGAACTGCATCAGGAACCAATAACACTGTACGCGAGGTGTTTGGCTTCAATCTCTGACTGTTTCAGGATCATTCAAGTAAAAGTGTGACCTTAATGAGACATAAACACACGTCCTGTATAACAGGAGAATCCTCAGAAAACTGGTCACATATTAGAAACAATTAGGACCCGTATACGAATCTAACATTAAGTATAAATGAGCCTTTAGTGGTGGAAACACTCATATCTTACAGACTTGTGTGAAGGTCTGTGAACTTTGGAAAATGGAGAGATGCTGGAAAATAGCACTAGAACATCCACAAGTATTTCTGTTGGACTTATATTTTTAGTAATATATAATTTATCGTCTGTGTCCTTTTAAGCAGCTCTTAAATCAATTGAGCTGAGTGGGACACTTGAGCCTTTACTGACTAATCTGTCCCATCCTCACTTTCATATTTATTACCAACTTTGTGTTATTAAAATCTAAGTATTATTGTTGCTCTCATAGTTTTGCTATGATTCTGTTTGATATGACTTAAAAGGGTCTTTGTAAATGTGACGGGAGAAGAAGTTTGAACTCAGTGTTACAGTTTACGTTTAAAACTTACTTTTGTTTACTATTTTTAAACAGTTTCCTGTACAATATAATGTAAATGTTGACAATCCACCTGCAGGAGTGAATCTGTCGTCGTATGTGTGGGATGCAGCCACTGTCACACTGTTTTGTGCCAGAAAGGAAGAGGGTCTGAAAATGGAGGATTCAGTTTGACAATCATCTCCTGTCCTGGACGGGGGGTCTCATTTGTTCCACTTTGATGGTTAACCATTGTCTGTTTGATTCAGGTCGTGAACATTTGATAAAAACTTTTTCAAAATATTTTCTGTGTGGAGACTTTTACCTTTTTGCCATTTTTTTTTTTTTTAAATCTTCAGAAAGCCAGTAACCTTGTGTCTCACATGTGCAGTCACAGGAAGTGATCTACCTATGGAGGCACACCATCTACGGTTTCCTGTCTTATTTGTCACGTCTACACTCTGGGGGGGGGCAAACGTCAGAATTCTGTCAGTCATATAAATCTATAAATGCCCCTTTAATTCAATCAAGCTGCTCCAAAGTTCGCGCACTCATAGATATCAGTTTCCTGAAGGGACGTGATTCTTTTTTCTATCAAGATCCATGAACTATTCTCTGGGGGAATGGGGAAAATATTGAAATATCTTGCAATTTAATGTGTTCTTCTTTGACCCATTTCACATCCTTCCAACAAGTTTCGTGGAAATCCATTCTTGCATTTTCCATTTTTTGTGTACTCTTGTTATTGTTGATCACTTTAGGACATATTTCAATAGCAGGTGTGAACAGGCCCTAATTGCTCAGAATCCTTGTGATTCCTCTGCTGATTGCTGTCCCTCACATACCTCAGCTCCAACCACAGACACTACAAAGAGAACAAATGCAAAGTTCACAGTCTTCACCAAGCGAACCACAGACGTATGAATATAAAAACGGTAGCTGTAAAAATGCAAAAACCAAGTGCAGAGTACAATTAGATGGGTGGGGGTCTTTTTAAACCCCTTGATTGAAAACATACAGTGACTCCAGAGCACTAAGACAATAATAGGACACAAATAAAGAAATGATGAACATTGCTTTGAGATGGCACTGTAAGAAAATATTAGAATTTTGGAAAATTTAATTTCTATTTACCAGAGAATCTTGATAAAGTTTAATAATTTCCAATCGATTTTATTCGGGCAGCCACCCAGTGCAGAATCATTGACTCATATCCATTATACACTGGATACAGTAATTGTATCTGCTGCTAATTGTGCAGAGATCTGTTTCGATTTGTCCTCTTCGCTCTGGGAATCATTAGAAAGCGATTCATTTACGAGTCGTGCTAACTGAGCGTCGTTCTTCGCTCACCAGGGCACCTGATAACAATTTGAATGATCCCGTTGTAACTGCTGCCATGTGGGGGAAAGCAGGCCGAGTGTGCCTCCGCTTGTTCTGTAGCTCCACGTGCCAACCTCCCCTGTGTTAAACTGCTTTGGTTTGAGCGAACCCGTTAAAAACAAAGTTTGTGTGTATCAGGCTTCACACACAAACGGAGACTTTTTATTTAAATTTGAATCCAGGATGTCAGAGGGAACCGTGATAATCAAAGTTCTTTTTCTCAAAATCAAGTTATTTGAGGGAAATTACAGCTAACGTGTAAAAAAAATAAATAAAATAAGTCCTGTTTCATGTGTGTGTTTAAAGTGTGATGAAAACTAATTGGAGTTAACTCGCATCTAATATTACAACTGCATCAGTGAGTGTCGGCACGGTCCACCGGATTTCTGCTCACACAGCTGGCTATTAGAGCCGAATGGCAGGCTGATACAGGGCCATTAGAGGTGTGTGTGTGTGTGTGTGTGTGTGTGTGTGTGTGTGTGTGTGTGTGTGTGTTTTGTGGGATAGGGACGCAGGTGCTCCATGGGCCGATATTACCCAGGATGCTCTGGGTAGGGGCATGGGGGTTAAGGGGGGAAGGAGGCTCTCTGCGGAGCTCGCAAACACACCTGTGATCGCCTGCTAGCGCACTCACACACACACGCACACTGTTCCCCCCCACAGCCTCTGCGCTGCAGCACGTTAATACACACTCTGATAAACAGGCTAATACTCGCGGCGGCAGCACTTTACGCGCCATTGAACGCAACACAGTAATCAGTGAAGCCAACACGTGGCTCAGTGTGTGTGTGTGTGTTACATTGCATGTATACAACAAGCAGACATTGCACACTGGGAAAAGTTTGTGTGTGGAGCAGAAAGGGCGAAGCTCAGCATTTTTATGTATATAAATAGAAAAGACTCACATTTGTATCTTTGTGTGTGTGTGTGTGTGTAATTGTGGTTGTGTCTTTGTCTTTGTGAGGACCAGCTTTATTTATAGACATTATGTAATGTGGAGGTTTTGGGAAAGTGAGTTAATGTGTTGATTTATTTCAAGTATTTGTCTTTAGCCGTTCCAGTTATTTTTGTCTTCAAAAGGATCTGATGTCGGCGACTTAGCTTGGATCAAGCAACAGGTGACACAACTCCCATCGTAGAAAATAAATGAATGAACCAAATTTTTAACAAAAGAAATATTCAAGAAGAAAACCATGATCTTGGTGCCAGGCAGTCTTCCAACTGTCTCACTGTTATCCTGAGATTTGTCATGGCTCGACTTTGGTACAGAATATAAACTCCTGGACCAAGTAGTGGCGGATTTAGGATTTTTCTGAACCGGGGGCCACAGAGGGGCCGATTATATGTCCAACATCCATGCACTATGAGCTTTACAGCCTTTAAACAAAGTCACATAATATAGTTTGAAAGTTGCTCCTGTGTTCTTCAAAAAGCAAAGAAGTTAAACTCTTAACAAATTGTCACATTAATTGTTGGTAAGTTTTTTTAGACAACTGACAGGACAGGCCTGTAGCTCCGATGGTCAAGGTTCGTGTTCGGATCTTGAAAGTGCGTCGTGCTCTTTCTTCTTCTGGTTTTATTTTCATGTTTTTGTTTAAAACACCCACAGTTAAGATGTCATTGCCTCAGCAGCTTCATATAGTTAGTACTTCATATATGAGACAAACACAGTTTGACAAATGACAGAGAAACAAACTAAATTATCCTAAAACACAGACAATATCAGTGAATGTGTTTGTTCTGTATTGTGCTGCTAGATATTAGAGGTGGTGTCACATATTATGATCAGCTTCACATGGTAACACTAAACATCACAACTCTTTGGGCCATGACACACACACACACACACACACACACACAGGGGGGAAAACACCCCTTGAACACCCAAAGATGAAACGAGTCAGAAAACAACCACATCACATCTCCTTCAAAAACAAACATTTAATTATGCCGGCTCCGCTGCACTAGTGGCGGTCCAGCGGGTTTTGATGTGCGCCTCTAAATAGCGTTACATTGAACCAGTAAGATTTTTACACCCCCCAAAAAAAGACACTCGCAGCAAAGGAAAATGAAAAACAATTAAATTCTAATAGCCCTTTAACTTCTAAACATCTGGAATTTGATCGTTTATTGTTCCGTTCACTTCAAGTAGTAAAGTGCTATATTTGTTGTAATGTAAAAAAAAAAAAAGGGCCATCAAATAAATTTAAAGTTAAATTAGAGAGAACAGTCTCTGTTTCTGAGGGGGGTGAATTATTTTTGGGTCACTTATTGATGCATGTGGATGGGTGAAGCTCAAAATCATGAGAGAGACTTTTCATTTTCAATCATGACAGACTCATATTAATCAGACTTCACTGTGTGTAAGAGGGACATTATTAAGGTTTGTGTCTTGTCTCCTTGAGCGGGACTATTTCACTTCTCTCTTAAAAATTTTAAATTGAATAAATGCATGATAAACACTTGAGTTTTGATGCTACAGCTTTTCTGACCAGCAGCTTTTTGAATGCCCCCCCCCCCCCCCCCCCCCCCCCGCCTTCCTGAGTTTTGACCCCAGCGATGGCAGACTGACTAAAGCAAAAGGGAGAGTAAATGATCTATTTATCCCTTCTGTGGTTACATAAGGATGTGGTGGCTCAATTCACGCTCTGTAAATAATTGTGTCATTGCACAGCGAGCGCGCTTCACCACCCTGGATTTCACACCATGTCCAACATTTCTAACTTTGGTGACGGTCAAACGAAAAGAAAATCAAGCCAGAAACAACTGAAACTGACGAAACTATCACATCATACTTATACTTAAATGTTATCAACTCATTGAGCACACAGCTAATGTTTTATAAAATCTATTTTGAATTTAGTGACTTTATCATTTGGAAATGTCGTAATTTAGATAAGTAGCCTATGTATGATTCCTGGAATGTGAGAGGCTCTTTGTTTTTCTCGTCTATCAAAGACTATTAAAAACTTTTACACCATGTTTCTATATCGATTTACTTATAGTCATTGTAACTGGAAACACACAAACATTTAGCATAGATCGAAGAATGTCAGTGTTTTGTGTATATTATTAATATAAAAAGAATATAAAATATATCAGTATATAAGTATATAAGTCCTACGTGTGGGATTAATTTATCAACACTTTAATGTGGAATAATTTTACCATACATAAACAACTCCATTTCGCATTGACTTTTATCCGGAAACATTTTAGTTTTTAATTAATTTTCTTACACATTTTCTAGCTCATTGGAGTATTTTATATGAGGAGAATGACAATAAAGCCCACAGCTACTAATTTGCGTTGCTCAAACCATTTAACGAGGTTTAGAAATGGAATTGAACGAGTCAGTAGAAGCTCTTGAATCAATTCAAACACCAATAGGACACCTGATGCATTGTATCCATGACCCAGTGTAGAATAACAATGTCAGGGCCGCAGCAGATTCCTTGACCTCTTTAAACAGTCTCCTATGAGCTCATGTTGTGACCTCGGCACAGTCCTCAGCCAGGTGGAGCTGCCGGGGAAGCACAGCTGGCCCCGTGGCTGTGGGCTCCTGACACCAGCTGCAGACTCTTATGCACAAAGAGCCACCAGGTGTCTGGGATTTCACGCTGCTTCCCTCCTCCACTGGTTTCTCGCCGCAGCCTGTTGAACCATTACTGGGTTGGATTAACACCGGCTGTTCCTCCCGGTGCCACCATGGGCCCACGGCTCAGCACGCTCCGCTGGCCGTTGACTTGTGTCTCCCTCGCACAAGGAACAACAGGCTGCGTCTGGAGTCGAGTTTACTTTCAGCCTCTGTTTTGGAACCTTTTCCTTCCTTCCCCCATCCTGAAATGTAGGAGAGAAGGAAGGAAGGAAACATGGCAGAGAAAGAAGGAAGGAACCATGGGAGACCTAACTTTCTTCCTTCCTTTCTACAATTTTCTTCCCTTAGAATTGCCCTCCAGGGACAAATAAAGTTGTTTTGATTTGAATTTGAATTGAATTTCTTCCCTCTTCCTCTTTACTTCTCTCCTTTTAAATTCCTTCTTTCCTACATCTTTCTTCCTTCCTTCCTTCTATTTTACAATTTCTTACTTCCTCTCCTTAAAGTCCTTTCTTCCTTCCTTCCCGCCTTCTCTCCTATATGTATTTCCATCCTCCCTTCCTTCCTTACCTCCATCTCTCCTAAATGCCTTTCCTCCTTCTCTCCTAAATGTCCATCTTCCCATTCTTCCTTCCTTCCTTTTCTTTGACAATTTCTCTCTTCCTTCTCTACTAAATGTCTGTCCGTTCTTCCTTCCTTCCGTTCTTCCTTCCTTCTTCAATTTAATCATCAGTGTGTAACTTAACAGGGATGTAAACAAAGAAAAAAAGTGTTAGGAGTTTTCTCTCACACACACACACACACAAAAGATCCTTACACACACGTCAGTACACACTGTGTGTAAGTGTGTTACAGTCAAACAAACATATATGAGCATGTTCATAAACACACACATACACAGTCTTCAGACCAGACGTCCCCGTATTTGCAGCGCAGAAAACTGCAAACAATTACAACAGTTAGTGGTTCGGCATTGCCAGCCAGCCACGCTGCCTGTTTATAATGCGATCGAACACAAATGTCATAACAGCCAAGCTTGAGACAAACAAGATGCAGGATGTAGCTGATGCCTCGGAGTCAGGTCTGCACTGAAGTGTAGGAAGGAAAGAGCAGCTCGAGCAGACAGACTCAACAATGGAGCTGAGGAACTGAGGGAGTCTGCACATTTATTTAATCATGTGCATGTTAAACAAACTCATATTTGCCTGTCTTTCTCTTAAGGCACTTGCTGCATATGGCTGTGTTCCTGTACATCTGTGTAATCAGTGGGGTGTTTATCAAATAAAGCCTCTGCATCCATGTTAACATGTTATAGAAATGTTCACTTTATGTCCTTTTCTTCTCTTCCCCTCAAGGCCTCTGCATTTCTCTTCCATCCACCAGTCGTTCCTCTAGTGAATACAGTAAGGTTAGTGGGCATGAATAGGACTGTGTGTGTAGAGAGGTAAGTAAAACCCTCGTCGGTGGCTCAGTAACACTCGTCCTGCTCTGGCGAGTCCAAATGTCTGCTGTGAAAAAGGCGCGTGGCTGAGCTGCAACTGCATTTGAGTGAGAAAACATCAATCTCTCCTCTTATTTTTTACCGTTGCATCTTCAGCTGATAATCTGTGCAACACATTCAATATTTCTTTAAAAAACCTGCCAAATTATTAATTCAGGTGTCAATATTTAATGTGCATCTGTGTTTGTGTAGCATGACAATTTAATTTCATGTTGCAGTCCACGGGGTGTTTGTGCGCCTCAGATACAAAGACACTATTTATGCTGCTACTAATATTAAGTTTTCATTGGATTTGTGGTAGACTGGTTAATCCAGATTGAAGTCATGATAATTGACATATAACATCAGCTCCATTTCCCAGTCGCCTGCTGTTCAGTTGAGTTGAAGCCTGACACTTTACTTAAATTTCATTATATGTATATATTCTTCTTAAACACAAGTTCAAGGGGTCGTGCTCTTATAGCCCACTGCTCGGACCTCTATCATTCCAATGATTCCACTTACAAATATGGCATTCAAACTGTTTTCATTAAAAAAACGATGATGAAGATGAAGAACGTGTGTTCCCTCCTTACACGGGATCGACGACCGTCCAACTACATCTGTCTCCCTCTGTCTGTCTTCTTCGATCACTCCAGTCGTCTGTCTTCCTGGCAGGTAGCAGTCTATCCTACACCGGGACTGAAGCCTCCTCGGCAAACAGCGGCCCTAATTTCATTAATTATAAACCAATATGCTGCTGGCAGCCCCTCTGGAGAGGACTTTACCCAGCGCTGGCATCTGCTCAGCCCAAACACAGCGAGGGATGAAGGGATGGAGGGAAGAGAAAACAAGGACATCTCTGACTCCCGCCATGGGTGAAGCCTGGTGCTGTGCAGGGGGACGGATGGGGAGTGGAGGAGGTGGATTTTAAAAGTTTATGTTTCCAACATGTAAGCTTAAAGCTGCGTGTTTAACATCATGAGACTTTTCAGACATATGTGAGGGTTTTGGGTCAAGGTTGTTTTTTATGTCCATTGTCTTCTAGAAAACTTGACAATTCTTGTCCATTGTTGATGGCAATGATCGGCTGAGCTGATAAATCCAGATTATAGTTAGTTATTATAGGTTTTATTGAAATATCCTCTAAAGTCACCATCAGACCAACAAAGGAAGTAGAAAGAGGTGAAGAGCGAAGGAGACAAAGAAGCTGAAGCTGTTAATTCATCCACACACATGCATGTAAAGTGCAAAAGCATGTCACCAAAGTGAAGCTGTTTACTTCCTCGTCATTCATAAATTATACACACAAACACACACATTCTCACGCACACAGTTTGCACACGATCGCTGATGAAGAAGAAATGTTTTTGACGTCAATGACAAATTAAAAAAAAAGGTTTAATAATCATTCAAAATCATTCAAAAATGTTTTTACTTTAATTTAACACAATTCAGCAATAGTGGAATTTAAATTAAAACAAATCTAACAAGTAAACAATGTGCGTTAAAGGCCAAATAAAAAAACTTCTGTAAAGGGAAAAACACAGCGATGAAAAAATTACACACACACACACACACTCCTATTCATGCCCACTAACCATATTCTAGTCACGTAGGCTGCCTATAATTTCTGCTATTTGTCATTTGTTTACTCACATCTGTTTACTGTATTCTGACTTGTAATTATTTTTAACCTGTTCTATTTGCAGCCCAGCTTGATGGTGTAACTGGCCGGGCCCCGAATCCGAGCATGATGGGAAAAGGTGAGCCACTTCCTGTATCGCAGAGCGGCTTTAATGTGATTTTCAGCTCTAATTGGAGTTAAGTCACTTTGTGTTGTAATGATGTTTGGCTCACGGAGCAGCAGACGCCGTCCATCAGCCAAATTAAATATTAATCTGACCTACCACTGGATTACATGCATGTGTGTCTGTGTGTGTGCGTGTGGGGGGGTGTCAGGAGACCTCCGTAGCGCACTGTGCGTCCATTGCTGCCACAAACACACACATATCTTTGACCTACATTCACTATACACAAACAACAGGGTGTCAGGAGGGACAGGGCAACAAATGTGTGTGTGTGTGTGTGTGTGTGTGTGTGTGTGTGTGTGTGTGTGTGTGTGTGTGTGTGTGTGTTTGTGTTTGTGTGTTTGTGTGTGTGTGTGTGTTTTGCGGTGGAAACTCTGCAGGTGCACTGGGCTGTGAATCTAATGCAAAATTAGTGTTATCTTCCTGCCGAATAATTCATGACGCCGCTTTCAAAAACGATAGCAGAACGACTCGCCTCGTCGTCCCCTCGGTCTTTGTCACTCTTCCCGGTGGATCATGTTTTATTCAAAATGTCACATGGAGCAGAAACTAGTAAATAAGTACACCTACAATTGGCAATCCGCTGGTTCGATTCCCAAATGACTTTTAGACCTAATTTGAGTGAGAGACGGTATATAAAGGGAAGTGGGGTCATCGTGACTTTGAGTATATGTAACCTTTGTGAGAGGTTCTTTATATTATGTTTGTATCACACTATGTATTTTATTAACACTGTTTTCAGTCTAACTCTATATATACTCTATATTATACATCATACATATGAATATATAAATCTTAACTTCAATTTGACCTCATCTTGCTGCTGTGATGTCGAGGTTTATTTGAGGGTGTGTCAGTACTTTGTGACATTTTAAACTTTTATCCGATCAACTTAATGCTTCACATACCCCTGAATGCAGTACGCCCCTGCGCCTTTTGGCGGCTGCGGACACACAAAGACGTGCATTAGCGTGTTTTCCCTCAGTTCAGACGATTGAGGCCTGAGCCGCACTATAATGTGTATTATAACAGATTGGATAAAAAATGGCCGATCCTCTTCCTCCAACTGTCCAGAAAATAAAGCCAAAATATCCGGGATACTTAGACGCCATCTTGCACATTTGGAGCCAGAGTCTGCCAGTAGTGATAAACATGCTCGACCAATCGTAAGTCTGCTTAGCTGTCAATCAGTTTAGTAAGAACTACCTATGTGTACTTTTTTTGTTTGGTCCCATCTGCTAACATTGAGGAGACCTATATGGTCAGTGAACACATTTTTTATTTCCACTTTAGTGTAGCAGTTCTTTCCTCTGCCACACGGGGCGATGGTCATTTTCGTCTGCTTGTCAATAAGGGAGTGACATTGGTTTTATAGAACATTCTGGTCTCAATCAGGAACAACCAGGAACCACACCCCTGAAAATAACCATCACAAGTCACGCTCTGAGATTACGTAATCCAGGCATCACAGTTTTATACTATATTCAATAAAGGAGGTGAAATCCAACAGCAAGGACGAGCTGGCCTCGCTGTTAGTGTGTTTGCTTTATTATAGGTCAGCGTGTACACACCCACTAACTACAGCCAGGGCCCCAGCGTATAAAACCCTAAATAATATGTCTACATTTAGAGAAATCAACGGGTGTCGCTGTGGAATGCAACAATATTGTGGTGAAGCATTTGCACAAAAGAACAAACAACCGCTGGAGAAGGAGCCAGAGAAGGGACAATATACTGAAGTGACGCTGATACGGGACAATGGGACTCAATGGGTTTGATTTTATGGGAATAACAAATAATAATCTAGTCGTCTATGAGAATATATTTCAGTGTTGGACATTTTTACAGTTGTTGTCACCTGAAATGAGGCCGAGGGTCAGTTTGAACTCTGGGGCGATGTTGTCTTCATAGAGTCTCTGTCCACTCGGCAGCCATCTTTGGAAAACGCCAGGCAGCTATTTGGGGCTAAAAAAACAGGCTCCTATCTAAATGAGTGGGGACTGAGCCACAAATGAACTTCCAGTGGTCACCAGGACATAAAAGCTACACGTATAGAATCACCAGACATATAAAATCTGCTTTAAATGGGCCTCGGAATAAGAAATTTAATGTTTTGCAGCAAAACTTATTTTCCGTCTCTTGAACTAATGCTGTGCTTATTGATACAGTAACACAGTTCTGATAACGGTACTATCTTTTCCTGCTGCTTATATATTATATAGAGTTGGATACGTCCCCAATTTTTCTATCCAGGATTCGTTAGGTGGTTTATTTCTCTCTTGCACAGGATCTCCAGGAGAACTGGGTCTGGACTTTCTCTGCGGTTTTCCTTCCACACATGCACAACCCAGCAGGAGATTCTCTGCTCAGACACATTCACAACAGCAATAACTTCTCTGCAGGATTCAGGTGAGGTTTTTTTTTTTTAATTTTTGCATCTGTCTAGAAGTATTTAGCTCAATAGCTTCCATCCTTTTTTTGACATTCTGACACAGTAATAAAAAGCTTGGGGTGAATAATGAGATTATTGACATCTTAAAATCATTTAACAGCTTCGACTTCAGGGTCCTGCTATTGTGTGTGCTGATGAAGATTGATCAAGTAATGAGCAACAGTCAAAACGTCTGTTGTGGAAGAAATGAAGGCCTAATTATTTCTTTGATGACTTTTTTTTACTTTGACTTCCTACAATTTCACACAATTATCTGTAGTTTCTACTCCTGGAAAATTTAAAAACAGGCTTGTTACTTTTGTTTTAAAACAGAAAAAGAAAGGGAAGAATCAGCCAACATCACAGACAGCGTCCACAAAGAAGAATACTTTATTCCATTTCACATTTACTCCTGGACAAATATTTTCTTGCTTTGTATAGTTTTTTTATTTGATTTGAAGTAGAAGTGGTTTAATTTAAATCATCATTGAACTATATTAATGTGACATGAGCTTTGCACAGATACAGTCGGTAGACCCTCAGAGGAGTACTTATTACTTTTATACTTGAAGTACATTTAAGAGCCTGTACCTTTTATACTTGGGTAAAGAGGTTGAATCAATGCATATACTTTTACTTAAGTATCTGTACTTGTACTTGACTCAAGCATGTGAGCACTTTTTGCCACCTTTGACGACTGCATATACTCACATTCACACTCCACATGTCTCAGTAGATCATCATCTCGGGTAAAGTCCTGTGATTGTAACATAAACAGAGAGAGGGAGGTCTGTAGTCACCTGAGTGTTCCCAGACATGAAGTGTTTATGACCGCGTCTTTCTCTTTCTCTCCCTCCCTCGCATGCAAAAAAAAACCAAAAGTCCACCGGCCTCACTGCTGCTTCGCCGTGCTACACAGCGATTTCATCTGGGTTCACACGAGCTATTTTGTCGAACCATCACATCTTACTCCGCCACCGCCCCCCCCAGCTAAACCCACTGCCATTTAGAATAACAGATGAATAAAAAGACGAGGGGGGTGGGGGGGAGTGAACAGTAGACTGAAACCACAGTGGAACTCAGTAATGGTCAGCCAGGCCCACCACGCCTCAGCAAATGTTTGTCCAAACCTGTTATTTCTGGCATTGTACTGTCTCAAAGAGATCATTTTATTCTCCGAGAGGAATGCAGCAGCTATAAATAGTCTGGAGATGAAGGAGGGGAAATCAGAGATTTGTAGAGTAATTACAGAGCCGGAGCTGAACCCTTCTGTTATGGCTCATTTTTCATCAACCTCTGTCTCCACGACTGTCTGACTGACTGACCGACTGAGGTGAAACAGATTTTTCTCAGCGGTACGAGCACATCTGACCTGATATTTGACCTCACACTCTTCCGTTCTTTACTTTCACGGCAAGTCCCGAGACTTAAAATGGAAGTTGGCATTTTGTTCATCGTCAAACGCAGGAGAACACGAAGCAGATTATTGTGTCTGTGAAGTGGGACTGATACAAAACATGTTGATTTGAGGCCGCCTTACATATAAAGAAGGATGGCATGAAGCCGAATCATCTCGATCGCCCCCTGGTGGCAGGCTGCAATAAGGGTCATAAACCCCACCTCCTCCGTGTTAACAGATTGGACATGGACCTTGGTTTTAATTGGTTATTTGATGCTTATTTCTGGTCCTGCTTTGCATCGTTTACACCTTAGTCTGATATTAGATGGAGATTTTTAGTGTGGAACTACAGATGATGTCAAGAAACAGATTCATTTTTCACTTATCCACCTCACACGCGGTCGCTCAATGCATCTGCCACAAGTCACGCGTCACTTGCACTTGACCCATGAATGATGTAATGGATTACTTTGGTTTTCCTCAGTTGTGTCAAACCCTCCTGATGTGAACCAGTGCTGGTTTCTGGAGACGCTGAGGCTGATTGAGATTTAACTAATTCTGCTCTGGTCCTTTTCCTCCTCCAGAAACAAAGCTCACGTCAGAGCCACGTTACTCACGTCCAGACGTTTAAGGGGACAAGGTCAGAGGATGACATGAGGGACTGGAAAGACAGATAATGTGCCAATAATCTGGTCATATTGTTTGATTCAAGAGAAGTAGAAAGGATAAATTATCATAAAGAAGGAGGAAGAAGAAGAAGTAAGAGGAAGGAAATGGAGAAGGAAGGAGAAGAAGAGGAAGAGGGAGGAGAAGAGGAAGCAGAGAAAGAAGAGATAGTAGAATGAATAATAGAGGAGGACAAAGATGAAGGGGGAAGAAGAAAGGAGGAGAAGTGGAAATAAACAGAAGAGGAGGAGAAAAGAAAGAGAAGACAACAAGAACATGAAAAAGAGCAGGAGAGAAGATGGAAAATAATAAACACAAAGCAGAACTAGAACGTCTAAAAAAATCAAATCTCCTATTTTGGTCTCAGTGAAAACTCTGTGGAGTACCGTGTGTGTCAAATGATCTTTGTGGAGAATAAAAGGACTTTTAGTTGGTAAATTGCTGTAATTATCAAACATGCCCTTCTCATTGTGCACAGTCAGAAGTTGTTGGCAAATTCTCCCCGGCAATTAAGAAAAGCTGGAAATGAATGACAAGTAATGGTGTGGCCCGCATTACTCAGATGAGCGCAAACAATGTGGAGGAAGGAGGCTGGAGTGACGGGAAACGTGCACGACACAGAGGAGCTGCAGATTGGAAATGTCACAAGAGAAACAGATCTGAAAAAGATGTTTGCAAATGTCTCCACAATGAATCTGCTGCTTCTCTGTCTCTTGGTGGCACGTTGTCGCCTTTGGCTTTCCTGTGGTCTGAGGGAGGAGGAGGAAGAGGAAGAGGAGGAAGAGGTCAATGACAGTGTTTCACAGCTCTTCATCGCCAGTCATGGAGAAATTATACCTTTTGTGAGGAGTGGACGCAACATCCGAGGAGGCCGGTTGAGAAAAGTAGCTCCCTGAAAAACCTTTTAAAAAAGTTAAAGGTTCATGATAATAATAAAGTCAACCCCTACACAACACATTCTCCAAGCAGAGGAGTTTGTTTAGAACAATATGTCTGATACGCAACTGGTTTTAGTTTTAATTTAAGTTTTACTCACCTAAGTTTGGTATTTTCTTATATAATACTGATCATCTATCTATCTATCTATCTTTCTATCTATCTATCTATCTAATTACCATTGCTGTGATTTACATGCAGCATGAGATTACTTATTTATTTGCAGGGAAATTGCGCCTCCTTGTGTGGAATATGTGGTACTTCTAACCAAAATCTTGAACGTATTATAACATAATATGAATATATGATAAAAGAATATGATGCTTGGTGGCAAAGTGTTGGGAAGTTGTTGTTCAGAACTTTAGGTACAGTCTTATTAAAACACAATTATTAACAATAATAATACATGGATTGTATTAATAGTGAGAATGAACAATTAACCATTAAAAGAGTTGGTTGTATGTACATATTTTGTGCAAACCAATGCAAAATATACTCTAAATAAATGCATAAATTTATGATTTTAATGTCTAATGCTATTTACACAATTCTTCATAGTCAAGCTCTGGCACTTTGTTGATATTAAGTGATGTTTGCTTTGCTGCTTATTTATCAGATCGAGTTCACGGCTGCAGCTCCTCCTCCCCTGACGTGTCACCTCCAGGAAACTCTGCTGACGTCCCACCTCTGATGATACAAGGTGCAGGTTTGAGTGTGTGTGTTTTATATTTGTGCATCTTTTCTGAACAGAGACACTAGACGGCAGCAGAGCACATGAATAAGCTAAGGTCAGATTGACAATTTATAACGCTCTCCAATAGACGGGCTCTGATCTGCCCTGAAGTAGCAGCACAGATCAGGGCTGAATGGGTTTTTAACCTCTCGTCTTGTAAATGCCCCCACAGTTTCTGAGGCTAAATGCTCATAAGGTTTAAGGTAAAGCACCATTTTTGCATTTAATTGCTAATTTAGTGCAAAAAAGCATTTATCCCTAGCTGCAGTGTCCAGATGAGGAGATTTCATTCATTCAGAAAATCGAGAACCACCTCAGGTTTTACAATTCCTCCTGAGACAAACCCCAACACATACGACACAGTATTATATATATATATATATATATATATATATATATAGTTTAAAGTTCCCACAACCAGCCTGAGATATAAATTAATTTCTCTGCTTTAAACCTCGTGGCCACCAAACACTCCCACATGAGGAAATTACCTTTGTTTGGTTGTTTTTTTCGCACAGTACTAATTAGCAGCAGTTGTTTGCGTACAGTTATATATGCTCATTGTGTATCTGTGTGTACATTCTGGCAGAGGTATGTTCTGGCCCTGGCATTCACAATCTTTCTGAATGAAAAGCCTGTTGTTTTGCTGATACTGTGAGCGGTGACCTGGGGTTGCTAGCACACCGCTGTGTTTTGATCAATAGTGATGAACCTGTGAAAAGCAGACAATAAGTCAGCATCACACTGTTGTGCGTCACTATACATTATGTGTTATGAAACCTATGACAATACTTTATGCTGTGCCATCACACAGCAACTTTATATAAAAGGACAGTGGCTCGGACAGGAACTACTGAGTGGCAGTCGGGCCCCCAACAAATATAGCAATGGGAAAGGTAAGATTATTACGTGTCGCTACTAAAACTTACAATAAGACTTCACACGCGAGTCGACTAACTTTGACAAACATTTACAGATCATATTCTACGAGGACAGGAATTTCCAGGGTCGGCACCATGAGAGCATGAGCGACTGTGCTGACCTGCACCCGTACTTCAACCGCTGCAACTCCATCCGGGTGGAGAGCGGCTGCTTCATGGTGTACGAGAGGCCCCAGTACCTGGGCCACCAGTACTTCCTCCGCCGGGGGGAGTACTCGGACAACCAGCGCATGATCGGCATCAACGACTGCATCCGCTCCTGCCGCATGATCCCCATGGTGAGAGGATGATGGAGGAAATGATTGACAGTTTAAAGGAAACTCTGGGTTGAGGAAGAATCTTGGGTTTTAGCCTTTTAGGAATATTCCTAAACTCTGACTCGTGCGTTTCGTTCCTCCTGCAGCATCGTGGCTCCTACAAGATCCGACTATATGAGCGTCCAGACATGTCCGGCCAGATGCAGGAGGTGAGCGACGACTGCCCCAACATCCAAGACCGCCTGCGCATGTCCGACATCAACTCATGCAACGTGGTCGACGGCCAATGGCTGCTGTACGACCAGCCCAACTACCGCGGCAGGCCCTACTACCTGAGGCCCGGCGAGTACCGCAGATATAGCGACTGGGGCGGCGCCAGTCCGAGGATTGGCTCGCTCAGGCGAATCACCGACTTCAACTAGGAGTCTTGTGAACCTTTCTCTGTCTGTTCTCAATAATAAATATGCCCAGCTACAACTCTGTATCTGAAAGTCGAATCATTCCCGTGTGTGTTTGTGTTTTATTCCTGTTTCTACCTCTTTCGAATGATCCACTCATGAAATAATAACGTGGAACAATTAGTTTAAACCTTGTGCATAATGTTTTCTCCACTTAACACAAGTAATGAACCCAAGAAAGTAGTTGACAGAACATTGACTATTGTAAATCTTTATTGACAGTGTTTTACTGACTTCACATAAACAGACATCAGCTCTCTCACATGGTGACACGTCTGATGGATCCCACCCTGGGACTCGAGCTTCCCCACTCGTTGAACCTCCTGTACTCCCCAGGACGCATCAGGAACTGGCGTCCCCTGTAGTGGGGATGCTCGTAGAAGATCCAGTGGCCATCCATCACGTTGCAGGAGTAGACGTCGTTCGTGTGGAAGCGTTCGAACAGGGAGGGGCAGTCGTCGGTCAGCTCCATCATCTGGCCTCCAAACTCTGGTCGCTCGTAGATCATCATTTTGTGGGAGCCTTGGTTCTGCGGAGGAGACGGAGGGATTTAGTCACCTGTAGACTAACACGTTTAAAAAGAAAGTGCTGAACTCACCGTGGGGATCATGCGGCACGATCGCACGCAGTCATTGAATCCCATCCAGCGCTGGTAGTCGGGGTAGTCGCCCTTCCTCAGAAAGTACTGGTAGCCGGTGTAGCTGGGCCTCTCATAGACCATCCAGTCGCCGCTGTCCACTCTGATGGAGTTGCAGCGGCTGAAGTGGGAGTGCAGGTCGGAGCATTCGCTGCCGCACTCGTAGGAGCGGCCCTGGAAGTTTTTGTCCTCGTAGAAGATTATCTGAAAATCATTGGGGATTCTTTCAAAATCAACACAGTTGTCGGCTCAGATTGAGAGAAAACACACATGTTGTACCACCAGTTAAAAACAGGTCCAGTTCATGGGTTGGGTCCAAGCAGAGGAAAACAAGCAGCCTTACCTTACCCATAATGTCGGCTAACCTCGGTCACACTGTAGCAGCAGCTGTGGGCGCCGCGCTGCCTTTATAACCCACGGATGACCCGGGTCATTGTGAGTCCAGACAATGAGTCGGCTCGTCAGCTCTTTTCTGGCAGAGCCACGTTGTTGTTGTTGTTTTGTGCGACAAAGCAAATCCGCTCACACCCCCACCCCCCTCGCCCAGCCCCCACCCCCCTTTTCACCCTTTGAATTTCATCTAGTTGATCTGCAAAAAAATCTACAATTAAACTCAAACATATTAAATACATTTTGCATTGGAATGTAATGAACTTCAGACTTTAGGACACAGTGGTGTCCAAAAAGAGAGAAACTCATTTATCTCTGTGGGAGTTTATTTCTCCAGTTTACAACGGCACACGTACTATTTGATAACACTCCTCTTGATGCACGTGATTATCCGGTTCAAGTTCAACCCTTCACATGATTTCATTGATTCCATATTGAAATCCTGAGGGAACACAAACACTGACTTTCCCCCCCGTTCACACAGCTGCAGCTTTTATATGTTTTACAATTCACAGCCCATTGGTTCCTTCATGTCAGCAGTGGCGTCCAGTTCTTTTGCTTTTGTTCGGGCCTCGACCCCCCCACCCCCCTCTCCCACACCCGTACTGTGGTATTGTCGGGGGGGGGGGGGCTGAGCTCCTACATGTTCAGTCGTCCGCGCAGGACTCCAGAGAAGCATCAGCATCAAGACATTTAGCCGTAATTCTGTCTTGATGGTTTTAGCATTTGAGTTTTGTGTGGAATATAAATCATACACAGGAAACACAAATACAAATACATGTATATCTGTTGTTAAATACATCTATATACTGTATAAAAATATTCTATATATCCCAGATAACCAATATTTCATCATAGATGTATGATACAAGGACTTAAAATGTCATAATACAACTTTTGTGTTACAAATATGTATTGTATTGTTTTCTATATCTAGCATAATGTAATATTTGTTTTATACTAAGGTTAAATACATGTGACTGGATGTTACAGCAGTTTAAGGAACTCTCAGTTTTCATTGCTTTTCTCATTGTAACAGTAGCATTGAGTTCATGTCAATAAAATGTATATATTCAAAAGAAATATATAAGATATTTAGCAAATGTTGGCATTTAAAGGTTTATTCATGAATCATTTAACGACAATTGATGTAATACGTATATTTGTGAACAGTTTGTGCTCAGCAGGGATTTGAGTGATATGAGCTGTAACATAATATTTTATGGATGTTTTATCTTTGTATTTTTAATGATTTATATTCATATTTGTGTTTTATGTAAATTGGCTCTAATACCTTTATCCCACTTGTGTATTAGAGCCACGTTTTAGGAGAATAACTTTATTTCTGGTGTTTCCTGTGTATTTAGACGTAAACTCAGTGTATGTTCACGTTGATCTTCAGAGGTTCTTGACACAGAGATTCTGCAAATCAGTTTATTTGTTTATTGTGCGCGTCACACAGTAAAAGAGGTAAATTCATTGTGGCTGGATTGCACAGTGCAACTGGAACTACATGCAAACAATGCACAAAAATCACAGTTTCAGGGTAAAAACAAGGTTTTTTTTTCTCAGTTTGACAACTTGTTAATATGAATAAAATCACATCATCTGCAAAGCTTCTCGGTTTAAACACGAGTCATTAAGACTCTGTGATGCGTCGGATCGAGTTGAACCTCATGTCGTCGCTGCTCATCTCCCTGAGGTTCCTGTACTCGCCGGGCCTCAGGTACAGCATCCGGCCCTCGTAGTTGGGCTGCTCGAACATCAGCCAGTGGCCGTCCACCACGTTGCAGGACTGCGTGTCAGACATGTGGTAATGGTCTTGGATGGAGTCGCAGTCGTTGGTCAGTTCGTGCGCTTGGCCCTCGAAGTTCGGTCTCTCGTAGATCCTCATCTTGTACGGCCCCTTGTGCTGCAAGAGTGTGTGCAACAGATTGAATGAAATGCATTTGTACTATATCCTGTTTAGGGATTAAAATGCTACTTCTGCTCTAAAGTCTTAACTCAAGACCTCACATTCTCGCTTGAATTCAGATAGTTGGTGTTTGAAAGGTGATCAGATTTTCTTTCCTTGTCCTTGACTTCATTCTGATAACTTAAAGCAACCATACTTGAATCTATCCTGTACTACCTATGTTCTCTATTTTCATATTTACCACAGGGACAATGCGGCAGGACTGAATGCAGTCATTGAAGCCGAGGGTGTTCTGATACTCGGGGTACTCTCCCTTGGTCAGGAGGTACTGCTGCCCCGTGAAGTTGGGCTGGTCGTAGACCATGAACGTCCCACTCTCCACCTTGCAGGAGCTGCAGCGGCTCAGGTGCGAGGAGATCTCAGAGCAGTCGCTGACACACTCATACGAGCGGCCCTGGAAGTTTCTCTCCTCGAAGAAGACGATCTAGAGGGAAAGACACAGATCGGGTTCTTGTTTCATTGCAGAAGTAATGTGCTGCAGTGTTTCGGTCAATGTTTGTTGCATCGGACGGACACGTTACCTTTCCGCTCATGGTCAAGCTATTTGATTTGTGTTGTTCTCCTCACGGGTGCGCGGCCTTTTATGCATCATGTGACATGAAAAGAATCTGCCCCTCGATTGTATGAAATGAGCGAGTCAGCTTATCGGCCTGGTCGCTACTGTATTATACATCAAAGCTGTGAACTCTGCGCTCACTCCGATTAAACTGTAGTGCTGTGGATTTCACAATGACAAAGCAAACTCTGGGTTTTGCAATACTTTTGTATTTTCTGCACCATTATTTTCATCGCAGGACACAACAGTGTGTCACAGATGCTGTTGCATGCAGGCAGATGCATGATTGAAGTAGAAGCTGATATATGAACATTTTGAAAGAAGAACTATTACAATCTTCCTCTTGCAAATGAAAAGTAGCAGGAACAACAGCTCCGTTCATTGCACTCAGGATTTTTGCTGCTACCGCCTCACTTCATTAAACATTTAACATTTTGATAGATATTGATGCACAAAAAATGACTTGAAAGGTTGAAACTCTGTGTTTGAAAGCTTTAAATCTGATAAAAAAAAGGTTTTGCATGGATGAACATTTTTTCAACGCTTATGCAAAATGTTTTAACTAAAAATGAATTTAAAATCTCTGCAAAAATGTGTTTTGTATTTGAGTTTTTCTTCAAGTTAAAGCTGCAGCGCTCTTTTTACTGTGTTTCACATTGGTCACTGTTCCCCCTGTGCATCAGGTTTGAAACCTTGTCAATGGTTCCTCTGAAAACTGGTGTTTGTACGTAAGGAATGAAAAGTTGTGTCACTTTGGAACTTGAGTTTGGAAACTTGCAGTCTGTTACTTCATAGTTGTGAATCTTGTGAATCACTTCTCGTGATTTGTATCAGTGTGGTCCTGCAGTTCTGATCTAAAACTCAGGAAAAAAAGTTAGGATCCTGGAGAAGGAGCATTGATTTGATTAAATTAAAGATTATATAATATTTTTTAGCCTAGAAAAACATTATGCAATGCTCCAAAGCTTGGATTCACTCATGTTAACTCGTTTTATTAGATTGCAACCTTTTTATCAGTTTTGGATTTAGCATGATGTTTATCACAAACCCATCTCTTCTCCCTGACTTCCTCACTCTTCTCAGTTAACCTTTAATTGCGACTAGATTTACATCACGTTGCTTTAAGGTTCTGAAGATGAAGACAGATGTTCATTTTATGGCCCCTGTCAGATATTTTCAGTGCCCTCCACTCTTTTGATTCGTTTTAGACTCTGACCAAAACTTCTCCTCGTACAGAATGAAACCAGCTCGGCATCATGGGATACCGGACTCGGGAGGTAGAGCAGAAAGTTAGTGGTTTGAACCTCAGTTCCTCCGTGCCGCTTTTTAAAGTTTCCTCCTAAATAAAGACAGTATGTGGTTTACACTGTAAAACTGTGGATAAAACTAGAAGAGAAAACACTACGTTTGCTTTTCACTGTGGTATTTTCCCAGCATGGATCTACCCTTCCTTTTAGCTAGAATATCAGCTTTACACACAAGGTTTCTCAGAATCGAACATGCAGGTTGTCACGGAACTTATAACTTAACTTATGAGTATGTTCATGACCTGAAGGAGATTTGATCTTGTGATTATAAATCACCTTTTTTTTTAGGTTCCACTACTTGATAGACAACAAATCCTGAATTGTCACTACGATGTTGTGATTCAAACTAACAAATTAATATTCAGTAACAATGAATCTTAAAATAAAAAACAGTACCTAGTTGATGTTGTCTCTTTAGTTTTAATGATACACTCAAGATATCCATTAGTATTATATGATTATAAATATGTTATAATATATTGTGCACTATGAGTACAAAATGTACCGTCTTGGTAATACCTCCATGATATTTTTTGTGTATAGCTGTGATTCAGATACTACAAACCAATATAATGGAACATCAGTACTATTGAACCAGTTGTAATAAGGCCGGGAAAAATATTTGGTTGATTTATCGAGCGTTGAAAACATGTAAAATATTCAGAATGAGAGGTGAGATGAGCTGATTCATCAGGAACTTGATAATAAAGTCAATATAATAACAAAGATTGTACTAAACCATTTATTGTGAATGGAAATTGGAATTTTTTTTATTTAGGAATTAGGATTGTGATGTTTACCCAAGTGCAAAGAATCAAAGACAGCAAAAGAGATACTTGAAAATATGGTTTATTTTCCTCCTACACTTTGTTATAATGAGTGACAATCAGCATATGTCCATGATGCGACGGATGGAGCTGACTCGCATCACGTTGCTGGTCTCCCGGAAGTTCCTGTGCTCCCCGGGCCTCACGTAGATCATACGGCCCCTGAAGTTGGGCTGCTCGAACATCAGCCAGTGGCCGTCCATCACGTTGCAGGACTGGCAGTCGGCCATGAAGAATCGGTCCTGCAGGGACTCACAGTCGTCCATCACCTCGTGCATCTGGCCTGAGAAGTTCTCCCTCTCGTAGATCTTCATCCTGAACTGTCCCCTGTGCTGCTGGAGGAAGACAAGACGTGATAGCGCTATTTTCTACAGCCCCTCCCGTGTTCTGGATCAAACTCAAACCAAACATCTCACCATTGGGATCATGCGGCAGGAGCGAATGGTGTCCATCATGGTCACACCCGTCATGCCAGTCATGCCCATCATGCTGCCCATGCGCTGGATGTCCGGGTACTCCCCTCTGCGCAGGAACGCCTGGTTGCCCATGAAGTTGGTGCGGTCGAACACCACGAAGCAGCCGTTGTCCACTCTGCAGGAGTTGCAGCGGGTTATGTGCATGTGGATGTCGGAGCAGTCGCTGCTGCACTCATAGGAGCGACCCTGGAAGTTCCTGTCCTCGTAGAAGATAATCTGTGGCAAAGAAATGAGAGAAATCAGCAAAGATTTATTACTGGATGGAAACGACTTTACGCAAACAGTTTGCATCTATAAAACAATTTTACAGCTCTGGATTTTCTGACATTAAACAAACACATGAGGAGTATTACCCTGCCCATGGTGATGGTTTCACTTTTTTCCTAAGTGACAGCATCCGAGTGTCTCTTTTATACAGGCTGAGCAGCAGACCACCTCACACACCTTTGTGCGAAACATTCTGACTCAGCAGCAGTTTCACGTGGGGCAGCATTCATCTTCTACACCACACGTGAATAGTTATTGTGGTATGTTGAATGTAGTTGAGGTCAGGTCAGGTCACATAAAGCAAAACTGTATTTAAACAATTATACATTTATTTCTATTTCCGAATGATTCAAGGCCCGGACATTGATTTTCTCTGAAATCTACAAGGTTTTGTGCAATTTCTCAAATGTCTTCAGTGTTTGGACAAAGTTCCTCTTTAAGTTCTGATATTCACGCCACATATTTTTTATTAAAGATGATATATGAATTAAATAATTGAAGTAGCTGGAAGCAAATATAAACTCCTTTATTCAGTCCTGAGTTATTATTGCACATTCTGACATACAGTGAAGTGTGCCATCCTATAGTGCTGCTCTGTGGTACAATATAGAGTGATGACTCAAAGGTTTCAGCACAAGCCATGTGGAAATACTACGGCTGTGCAATGTATAAAAAGGGAAAAGGGTCGATGTTGAAGCCGTACATCTGAGATTAACTTGCTAAAATCATGACCATGGGGAGGGTGAGTGAAACTTTCAAAACATCTCTGCCACATTAAGAAGATTCTTTAGAGAGAGAAATCACTGCAGGATGTAAAGGTGCTGCTTTGATTTCACATGAGTGTTTGTATCCTGTAGATCATATTCTATGAGGACCGGAACTTCCAGGGCCGGTCCTACGAGACCAGCAGCGACTGCCCCGAGCTGACCTCCTTCCTGACCAGGTGCAACTCCTGCCGGGTGGAGTGCGGCCTCTTCATGGTCTATGAGCAGACCAACTTCTCGGGCCATCAGATGCTGGCGAGGAGGGGCGAGTACCCGGACAACCAGCGCCTGATGGGGACGAGTATGAGCGACTGCATCAGGTCCTGTCGCATGATCCCCACGGTAGGTGGACAGGGTTTAAGACGTGGAGTCGCCTTGAGGCTCTGACGATTTTGAGTAGAAAGCTGGTGCATTGAAGACAAAAACAGAAACTCATCCTTCTTTTATCAAATTGAAGCTGCTCATCACTGAGGCAGCAAGATTCTGCTAAAGTCTATGACCCTTGAATTACGGATATTTTCTCTTTTCCTGTGATGCATCTGATCTCCAAAAATATGTAGAACTTTCTCTCGATTGAGAATTTCTTTACTTTAAAGCAATTTTGTCGTTATTTTCTTGAGATGGATTATTGATTTGTGATGTTTTTGCTTAGGGTTGGTTTCTGAGCACGATTTTATTGCAGGATTATCAGACTAAAGCTGTAACGTGTAGATCGGTTGACTCTTCATTCCCCTGTTGTTTCTGCACCCACAGCACAGGGGACCCTTCCGCATGAAGATCTACGAGAGGGAGAACTTCGGTGGCCAGATGCACGAGCTGATGGACGACTGCGACAACATGATGGACCGTTTCCAGTCGTCCGACTTCCAGTCCTGCAACGTGATGGACGGCCACTGGCTGATGTTCGAGCAGCCCAACTACAGAGGCCGGATGCTGTACCTCCGGCCGGGAGAGCACCGCAACCTGCGAGAGCTGGGGACAAGCAACATGTCCAGGCTGAGCTCCATCAGACGCATCATAGACTCCTGTTAACTCTGAATGTGCTAAATGTGAACAAATAAAACAAGAATGAAATCCAGCGTGTCTGATGTCTGCGCTTCATTTTACTTGAGACTTTTCCAAAGTAAAGAGTGACTCCTACAGGTTGAAAAGTGTCCAGCCATAAGTGGACAAGTAGTAGCTGTTTAATGTTTGTATATAACTTACTCCTTGTTTGTCCTTGGTCCGTGTGTGTTTAGGAAAACTTACATTCTGTATTTGAGAACGAGCTACAAAAAGTTTTGCCGTTAGAAAACCCGGCCCAACAGTTGAAATAATGTGTAAACAGGCAGTTTGCGAAAAGGATGATTACGTTGTATGTCCCAATAGAAAACTTCAATGTCTGACATTAGCCAGGATCTTGCAAGCTGATTTTCAGATTGAACTGAACTGAAACGAATGACCTGGATAATGTAGAAAAACTTTAATGTGCACAGGTCAGATATGTGCTTTAAAAGCAGTGGGTGGTGAAAATGTTCCAAACCCGAAACCTAAAGAAACAGAAGCAAGAGGATATTTTTTCTTTAGTTGAAAGGTTTGACTTGTACGTCCATAATAAAAGGTTTAACGACTAGTTTGCCTCTAAAAACTCTTCATCATATTATTCTAAAACCTGGAGCAGTTCAACCTTGACTTGCATGTTGAAGGTCAAATAATTTGAGCTGATCAGCCGTTATAAGAGTGGGAAGATGCTTCGGGTTGTTCAACCTGGAAGAAAAGTCACAGAATCCACAAGCTACAATTGTCTGGCTTTGCATTTACCGAAGGGAAAAAAGGTCCCAAAACAAAAAAAGACGTTGCTAAGATAAATATTGCAATCCTGAAACAAATAAATAAGCTCAAATGAAACAATAATATATGTCCTTACGTCTCAAACCTCATTTATCTCAGTAAGGGTTGAAGCCAAACTACAGTAGACGTAAAACTACGTACATTAAACCAGGATATGTTCTTTCCTTTTTAAACCAACTCACTGTCTTTCCATCGCTGTCTGACTCTGATCCTCCTCTGCCTTCACTGTTGCAGCATGTGTTTGATACCGTGTCATCATCAGACTGGAACAAAGGCAAATCAAACAGCACCAAGCCATTTTGCTGAAATGTAAATCTGCCTCATTTGGGTATCAAAGACTTGCCCCGCTCTGCACATTTTGTTTATCGATAAATACTTTGATGGGGCTGCAGCGAAGGATGAGGTTTACACTGCGTCCAAATGGGGAAGGTAAGATAAAAGCTTTCAACCGCTGCCGAACTCTGAAAGACATTTGTTCTGTGTTTTTCAGAAGATACTCACGTTTCTTACCTTTCTCCCACAGATCACATTTTTCGAGGACAAGAAGTTCCAGGGTCGCTGCTACAACTGTAGCAGCGACTGTGTCGACCTGCACACGTACTTCAACCGCTGCAACTCCATTCGAGTGGAGAGCGGCGTGTGGGTGATCTACGAGAGACCCAACTACAAGGGTTTCCAGTACATCCTCAGCCCCGGGGAGTACAGCGACAACCAGCAATGGATGGCGTTCAGCGACAACGTCAAGTCCTGCCGCGCCATAAAGAATGTAAGAGTCCTCGCTCTGGGTTTCTTGAGGGATCTGTACCAACTAGAGTCACTGTAACAGAAAGTGTGTTTGAGTAGTGCACAGAAGACAGGAATGCACAATGGCACAGGACGGAGCTTTGTGAATGCTGTGAAGCCAACGGACCAACCAAGCAGACAATAGCGAGCGGGTTTGGCAGCAAGTTGCAGCTTTTGGTCGCAAGTTTAGTTGCCAAGAAATTGTTAAAGGGGAATGTGCATGCTCAGAACGAGGCCAAAACCCGAATGTGAACCTGGTGTTGCATATATAAGTTGAAGAGCTTTAGATGTGCTTCTTAGGTGTTGGTGGAGTGTGAATATTGGGCTTACATTCACCTGGTGGCCAGTATGACTCCTCCACACTTCTTTTTGCTCTGTTTTGGCCTCCACCAACACCTCTCAGACCAAAACAGAGCAAATCGAAGGTCAATATTGGAATTACACCTGAAAATCTGGCTTTTAGGTGTTGGTGGAGACCAAAACAGAGCAAAAAAGACCTTTGAATCAGCAGGTGGCCAGTAAGATTTCTCCCAATGGAACTTATTTTGTAACAATGGCTCACTAAAGTAGCTAAAAGTTAGCCTACTACAATAAGATTCCCAGGAACCTGATTTTTCTTCTGTGTGCTATTTTTGTGTGCTTGTTCTTCCCCCAATAGTCATATTTCACTTTCTTGAACAAAGAATTTAAATTAAAACTTCTTTCAGATTTACGGCACTTCATGGAAGCTGAGGCTGTACGAGAGGCCGGACTTCGGAGGGCAGATGGTGGAGTGCGCTGACGACTGCCCGTCCGTGTACGACACCTACAAGCTGCGCGAGGCGTACTCTTGCATGGTCACCGACGGTGCCTGGGTCTTCTACGACCTCCCC
The DNA here is from genome assembly GCA_026259375.1 of Verasper variegatus. Classification (NCBI taxonomy): domain Eukaryota; kingdom Metazoa; phylum Chordata; class Actinopteri; order Pleuronectiformes; family Pleuronectidae; genus Verasper; species Verasper variegatus. Next base: position 24,836,452 of record CM048038.1, on the reverse strand, counting down.
AACTACAGGGGACACCAGTACCTCCTGGAGAGAGGGGAGTACCCGCAGCACGGAGACTGGGGGGCGTCCTCACCTGGTGTTGGCTCCTTCCGCAGGATCACAGAGTTTTAACTCCAGACCCTCTCAATCAATAAATGAGCAAAAGCAAACTCTGACTGTGTTCTTCTGGTTTTTCTGTGAATATTTCTACATGCATCGTTGGGAGTTAAAGCCATGTTTTGTGATCACAGGGTAATTATCTCTTAATGTTGCATAATAATAGGTCAAAATAAGCCAAACTTGTCACAATACAATACGTGATAACTCTCTCTCTATGTATAATTACCTTAAAAAATAGGTATGACCTTAGGTTTTTATTCAAAAGAACCTTATTTACAGCTTATTTGTTCAACTTCATCTTGAGAGATGCATATTACAATGTTCACCCAGCACTATGAAACATTGAGGCACAATCAACTCCAAAATGTGGCCACATTCATGACCATGATGATTTATTAGGAGAGCAATGAGGGAACATGTGGCACAAATGCATGAACTGATCAGAGTTAAAGGTTAAACACCCTGTGACCTCATGAAAATTCAAATGTTTATTCACTTAATAATACGTAAAATGAATTTTGAATTTCTTAGTAACTCTCGGATACTTTAGTCGACTTGTAAGAAATAGCAGGAACCCAACTTGTTCAATATGAAGTGGTCACATATTATAACACCATGATTCACTTTGTAAAGTGTCTGGTGGCTTCCTGCTGAGCCACTGACTCAGCTCATCGTATTCTGTATCAAACCAAGAGTCCGGCGTTGCCGTTGTTTTCGTCGGCTCGCTCTGCTGCGTCCAGCGGCTTTGGGACGCTTCGCAATTTGCGTTTGCTTTGTTTAGGTAACGGGATCGACTGCATCAGGACAATGTGATGAGCCTGGATAAATATTTGAATAGCTGATTGAATAATCCAATTCACACAGAGGAAGCCATGTGCTCACTTTTATTGTCTTGTGCTGTATGAAGAGAATATTGGAGGCGGCTGCTTTAATGTTTTATATAATGCCAACCCTGTTGATACTGATATGTAAAACGTGTGTATTCAATATAGCACAAAAAAGCTCTTGCAATATTTTTCGAGATAAAGATAAATGTGTTACAAACTACTGATGAACGCGCTTTAAAAATTAGGCTTGGCTCGTATTTCCTCTCCCAGCAGATCTGACGAGGCCAGAAACTGCCAGGTTTGATTGGACAAAGATTCCAGTGACCTGCATGCATGCTTTAGTCGCTGAGCATTGTGGGTAATCTACTGTAACGGTTGCTCTCAAGTGACCTTAGTATGCATAACATAGATATTAGAATGATGTATTTGACTAACTGATTGATATATTATAAACCATTAAAGAACAAATAAAAGTGTAACACAAACAGGAGGGCAAGTAGTATAGATACGTATATGAGTAAAAAAGACACTATATACTGCAATATAATTATCTAAACTGTAATATCATATAAATGAATATAATTATATATAGTATTAAATACAAATAAACAATAAACAATAAAAACACAAGGTGATAATTTGCACTAATTGAGTGATAACAATGCAAAATAACAATGAAATGAATCTTGATCAGTCCGTTTTTCGAGAGTTACACAGACTTCATTCAAAATATCTGCATCATCACGAATAAAGGCTGTGAACTAAAACAATTGCAGCATCAGCTAATGTGCCAAAGTTAATGTGGAGCTCATTTGAATGACAATCGTTCTCCTGGCGATGCATTTCATCGGCTGTGATATAAAGGTGGACCTGGACCGATGCATCAGTGTGAATGGGTGGATTTAATTTGATTTGGGTGAAGAGAAACACAAGGTGATTATGGAGCGCACGGGGAAGGTGAGTGCTGCAGCTCTAGAATGTCATGATACTATAATGGGGAGAGGGTGTAAATCTTGCACCAGCCGTACCCATATCCGCAGCAGGTCTCCAAGGTGAACAGCCTCTGGCGTGTGGGCGGCTGTGGCTGAGGGGTAGAGTCGTCGTCCTCCAACCTGAAGGTCGGCAGTTCAATTCCCAGTCTTCCCCATTTGCATGCCGAAGTGTCCTTGGGCAAGATGCTGAACCATAGAACAACAAAGTGCTGCTAATAGATGCACTGTATGAATGTGTGTGATTGGGTGAATGTAAAACTGTACTGTAAAGTGCTTTGAGTGGTCATCAAGACTAGAAAAGCGCTATATAAATACAAAGCCATTTACCATTTAATGATGTTTGTAAAATGTGCATCACCAGTCAAAGTAGGACGGTTTCTAAATTTTTCTTGTCAAATTTTTCATGAAAAGTGTTGATCCTGTTCAAAACATTCAGGATCAGTACTTTTGTACTTGTTGGTAGAATCAACCATTTCTGCATCCACTTTTTCATTTGTTACCCATATGAAAAACTTTAAAGCTGCAATGATTGTTGTTTTTTTGGCCACTTGGGGGCAGTAGAAAACGAGATGTCCTTAATTCAAGTATTCAACATTCATTTTCAATCCAGCCTCATGTGAAACCAGCTATAATCTCATGTTAAACCTTTTTGGTTGTATATCTCTTCCAATATTTGTCCAAAACAATTGTGCATTTGGCATGAATAAAGCCATCATCATTCATCATTTACACATCTTGCCAGTAGCTGGCGTTAGAAGCCTCATTTTCCTTTGATTTAAAGGACAAAGATAATTGTTCTTGTCGATTACGTTCAATTTGTAACGCTGACTCCCTCTTGCAGATCTTCTTCTATGAGGACAAGAACTTTCAGGGTCGCTACTATGAATGCAGCAGCGACTGTGCCGAGCTCAGCTCCCACTTAAGCCGCTGTAACTCCATCCGGGTGGAGGGTGGGGCCTGGGTCATCTATGAGAGACCCCAGTTCATGGGATACCAGTACGTCCTCATGAGGGGCGAATACCCCAGCTACCAGAGCTGGAACGGTTTCAATGACACCATCCGCTCCTGTCGCCTTATACGATATGTAAGTTCTGGAATATCGCTTGATTTGTAAGCCTGGTTTAAGTTTAACTTAGCCACCAGGCAGTTAGCTTAGCTTAGCATAAAGCCTGGAAAAAAGGGACAAACAGTTGGTCACTGAGTTTTCTCGTTTTATGCTCCAGCCTTCCAGCAGGCACAGGATCCGCATCTATGAACGCCCGGACTTCAGCGGCCAGATGATAGAGTTCAGCGAAGACCTGCCCAACCTGATGGACCGCTGGCGCTACCGGGACGTCCACTCAGCGCAAGTCCAGGACGGCGTCTGGGTCTTCTACGAGCATCCGAACTACAGGGGGCGCCAGTACCTGCTGGAGAAGGGCGAGTACAGGCGACACGCAGAGTGGGGGGCCCTCCATCCATCTCTGGGCTCCATTAGACGCGTTGTGGACTTTTAGACGCCGCACCTTACTCCATACTCATCCTCTTCCACTCGTCCTCACCTGCAAATAAAAGCAAACACTGCAGCAGAATGGGTGTGAGTTTGTTTCATGATATTACAAAACAAATCATGATGAAGTAAAGAGGAATAACTTCCTAAATATTTGAATCTTGTGACAGTGGCACCTTATGGGTTCATCCTCTGGGGAGCATTTTTATTTATATTTTATTGAATTGTAAAAAAATTGGCATCCATCTTCTAGGGATGTGCATATTTGCTGGAAAAGTGTCCAGTTTATTTTGCACCATGTAACTGGTAAACCATTGACGGCAAAGCCTAGAAAAAAAGGTGGCAAAGAAAAAAGCCAACTGATGATTCAGGAGAATTCCCCAACGAGGACCCACGGTCTGTGAGCTGCCTTTGTTCTCAGGTGGCGGCCTGTGGCGGAAAAATACTGTCTGAGCCATTCACAATATCCACTGTCCACACAACAGAAACAGTATAGATTGTGTTTTCTGTACAGTGTGGTTGACCTTTTTTTAGTAATGATCTATTAACATTTATAACTGTAGACTTGACGGTTTATCAGAAAGTGACACTAATTTTATTTTATCAGCGACTTTACTTCACCCTTTTATTATGTATAGCCAATTTATAAATTAGTAAATGATAAATATAAGGTAATTCCAATTTGTAGTAACATTTATTCAGATACAAATCTGGAGTGATCAGAAATACAAAACACCCACAACAGGCTGCTGCACAATCCTGAAATTCACATATTTGTGTGAATGAATCGTAAAATGTGGAATGATCATAAAACATTTGAGCAAAAATATGATAGAAACAAAATGTCTTCACGTTAAAGTTCATGAGTGCAGAGTGGGAGTGTGGGAGCCACCTAGTGGTGTAAGAGCTTCATTACAAGGACCAGGACATAAAGAGTGAGGGATTCTCACCAGTATATCATGAGTTTATCAACAGCTAATGCGTTAACCAAACAAGTCAAAGTTGTGTATTGACGTCACAGAGAAAAAGATCTATAGTAGAAAAAGCCCATCGTAAACACAGCCTGCAGACATGTTTGATAAGAAACCATAATACTCTAATATCCTGTCACAGGATATGATAGATTATATTATGCATGTGCAATATGATAATCTGCCAAAACGGAAGAATAAAAAATATCAGATGATATGATATGCACACAGTAGAAGGTGCGCACGGCGGGCCGGGTAAACAGGAGGTGCTGCAAATCAGTAACAGATCTGCTGAGATCAGCAGATGTTTGAACTGCTGGAAGCTTTATCGCACACAGATCCGTTCTGGCTTCTGCTGGTGCTGATCCAGCAGTTTCCAAGTAGAGCACAAAGGGTGATAAAAAACAACAACAACCAAACAGCGTCCACCTGAACAGGTCATTCAGTGTGAAGTCAAGTGAGCAACAGGGTATCCTGAACTCACTGAGGCCTTTAAAGGAGAATATAAGTGAGATTGAAAAGATGATTTAACAGATATTTAGTGCATTCTCTTTAACTTTATATAATGTATATGAATGTAAAACCTTTGAAATACTAAACTGGATATGCTTTACAACTCCTATTCCTCCTATGATGTAAATTGTATCCAGGCTGATGACTTTTAGTTTTATTTTGTCCATTTCTGGACCAAAGTTCAATCAATCAATCAGTTTTTATTTGTATCGCCCATATTCACAGTCACAATTTGTCGTTGGCCTTAACCCACAGTACTGATGCCTGCTGTGTTTTCAGGCTTTAGGAGTTACAACCCCCAGCTTTTCAGTGCGGGCCTATAAAAGCACTGGCACGCCGGGTGTACACCAGAGTCAGGGGACACGTGCTCGGTGATCGCTTTGCAGCGACTGGTAACCGAGTGGAAAGTGTTATTAAAAGTGGAGAAAGTGCCGGGCCACCCACTGAGATCAGTGGACTGGGAGGTGGTCATGTGTGATACTGGATTAAATCTGTCAAACACTTCGTTGTGTGTCCCTGCAGAGTGTGTGTCCCTGTAGAGTCGGTACAGTGTGTCTACACTATCATATGTGCTTTAAACATGAATTCAGATTGTCTTATATATATTAACCAAATTCAGAAGAGTACCAATGTGTCTACTTCTACTTCCAGAGACTTATATTTCAAATACTATTTACCTTTATTATCCAAAGAAGCAGTTTCCATTCGTCATAGGTGCCAAAATACATAGATGTGTAAATAAATACACAGTAAAACAGTAAAACAATACGGATGCAACTGTCTGCAGGTTCTGAAGAAACGCTGAATAATAATAATAGGAATAGCTGGAAAATATATATTGTTTATTATTTTTTGTAATATATGTATGTAAATTAATGTATGTTAATGTGTATATAAATAATGTATTCTCATAATGGTCAGTTATTGACACTATAGAGTTAATTATTATGGTATTCTTTAACAAATACTGTAATATAATGAAATTATTAAATTGATGATTATTGTAATATTATTTTATTACAGTAAAATAATGTTTGTAATTTTATCACTACGATGCAATATGGTAATGGTAATGCAGCTCTGGCCCTTTAAGAGAGCTGTGGATCCATGGAGCCATTCATAAAATACACTCAAGCTACGCACGTCAGAGGACTCTCGAAGCTGATTGGCTCATTCTCTGACTGACTTGGCGCTCTGGCCAATGACATCGCAGCACAGGGCTCGGTTCAGTTCCAGCATCAGAGCTCTTCCATTGAGAAAAATCCACAGGAGATCGGCGTGTTTTGATATATTTTTGCTGGCGGAGCTGCGGGGGATGTAGGAAGGAAAATCTGCGTCCATTTTTTTTTCACGCTGCCACGAAACTTCACCGAACGAGTGAGTCCTGCTTTGTTGATGTGTCACTGCGGTGAGAAGCCGTGCGTGTGTTGCGTTCTTTGTGGGGTTTCCAGGGACCATGGCGTCCCTGCTGGCTCAGGTTGAAGAGGCGAACGCCATTTTCTCAGGATCAAAGGAAACTTTGCGTCCATTTCCCCCGCGTGTGTCATCTTTTACACATCTGTAAATGTGTGTGTGTGTGTGTGTGTGTGTGTGCGCGCGTGTTGCTGCTGTCGTGAGATTTTCTCTGTGGCGAAGGCAAATGTCTCAATGGTGACCCCCCCCTCCCTGCGAGGATCAAGTTTCACTTCATTGAGAAAAACAAGGAGCTGCTCCCAACGTGAACGTGCTGCGCTGCTTTTCCGCGCCGTGCGTCACGCCAAGCTCCATTCACAAATCTCTGACTTTTACTACACTTGACTTTATAGTGTTTCCTCCAACAGGAATCACATGGGTTCATCTTGTGCTCCTGCCTTTATTGCAAGTGAACATCAAAGGCAACTTTTCAAATGCAGTGTTTTTAATTAGATATGAGCTCAAGGCAAGTAAATGTACGTTTCAACAAGTAGAAGTTGTCTTGAAAGTGCTGTGCAGAATAAACAAGTAACACGAGACAATACAAATGAATGACATTTAGAGTCTTTTAATCCTCGATGTGTTCTTAAAGTGATAATAAGCTGAATTTATAATTGTGTTAATGTGGCTGTTTAAAGTTAAAGTCCAAGATCATGACTACACTTTTTCTGGGCTGGTTTTTGAAGTTTTTAACTTAACTGAGCACTGACTTTAATCGTTCCTCCCTGAAAACAAAGACTTCAGACAAAGGTGGAGAGGTTTCAGTGAAACTGTAAAGGAAAGAACACCCATCTTTTAATTATAACTTCCATATGCTGTAATTATGAGATAACTATCTTATAATTACAAGGTAAAGATGTAAGACTTCCATCTTGTGACAGAGTTTACTTTGTGGACTTTTACCCTCATGTTGCACTGAATTGGACTGGATTAGCTATTACTAAGTTCAAATGTGTTTTAATGAGATTTTAATAGATGAGAGTAGAAAAGCACTGACATCTAAGTGAGATTTGATACTGGAAGCAAATAAATGGGTTAAAAAACAACTTAAAACATCACAAATTGCTGGTGTGGTTCAAACCAAGTGAAAGAAGATCCTGCAGAACCTCCGGATTAAAGGAAGTCCTGCTGTTCAGGAGACGGCTCAGACAAAACAACGTATCCAGACTTGAGCACTAATCGTTTCCAACCTGCACGATTCAAAGGGACGGTTTTGGGAAACATTGCGATTATATGTTTAAACGTCTGTTTGTCTACCAGCATCTCAAGACGTCATGTTTTATTGTGAGTGTACGACTGCCGTCTGTTTATCTCCTCAACGCCAGCAGCTCACGTCAGACTGAATTTACAGGCGGTTGCATAATGCCGTCATTGACGACAACGCGTTTACAGCCACTGTAAACCCAGTGGGAGGTTATGGGGGTTAGAAAAACACAACTGGGATAGTGGGCGTGTGAGGGGGAATTAGTCCACCACCATTGATGGTTTCCCTAATAAATCCTCTCATCCCTTCTTCATTCCAGAGTGAAGACTCCTGCAACATGGACGGCTTTTATGACCAACAGGTCCCTTTTGTGGGCCCTGAGAGTGTGAGTTGTGACACATGACATTAACTCTCATGCATTTCTCCTCTTTTGCAAACTGTGGATGTTTTTGACAGTTTGTGTGCACTGAGCAGTTTTGTCGTTAAACCTCCAGAAGGAAGCAGAGACATGTCTCAGTGACAGGAAAAGGAAGTTTGTGGACACGGAGCTGGCTCAGGACACAGAGGGTAGGCTCATCACACCTTGTATAGAAAAGTCTGTTTACTGTGTTAGAGTTGGAAAAAACTCAAGTCCGATTTATTTCTAGAGAACAAAATTCAAATCTGTAAAAGAGAAAAAAAGACAAGATGAAGTAAAAAGAAATGAGAAATTAATAATAAATAGCTGTTTTTAAATGTGCACAAAATGTTTCTCCTAACTTTTCTGGTAAGGCTGTGAGAATGCAAATATAGACATTTTCCGGAGCTTGTCCTGCCTGCCTCCAAGTAAAATGTCCAAAATGCATCTGAGAATACATCAACAGATCGGTTGACATCTAACATGTGTCAGAATCAAAACTGGAAGAATGCTAATATCTCAGGATGAAAAAAAGCAACCAGCGTTTGGAGATTAGGGCAGATGGTTACGATCTACTCAGGCTCCACCCCTTACCTGAATGTTCCGGACATTTTCCCATTGTTGTGAACCCGGCTGACCCGGACAATCTCCTGCTGCGTTCTTCATATGTGAAAGACAAACTCTGGAAAATGTGCAGACGGCAGTAAAGAAGGCTCAGGAAAGAAAAGGCTGAAAGGAGTGGATGTGAGGATGAGGGAAGAGTATGGAGTCAGCAGATCAGTGATCTCTCATGAGAGGCGAGGCCTTTAAGAGCTTTGTAAACAAAAAGTAACATTTTGAAACAACAGTTCCTTAAATTCAATCAACCAAATCACTCCAGGATCTGCACCCTGATTTGGATCCGCACCAAAATTTTACACATTCTTCCCTGACTCGTACCACATCCTTGCACCGAGTTAAGTGGAAATCTGGCCAGCAGTTCCAAAAAAACGCAGACGAACACAACGTTCCTTGGCGGAGGTAATCAATTTAACTGATAACCAATGCAGGTTTGCCAGAACAGGAGTTATATTTAGTTAGGTAGAAGTCTAGCAGCTGCACTTTGTCTCAGTTGTTATCGGGGGAATCTTGATCACGAACAGAGAGCTGCAGGAATCAAGCTCAGAGGTGATAAAAGCATGGACGTTTTTTTATTTGTGAATACAAGGCTTTTGTCCTTCGCTGATAAAAGTTGCTCTGAATGCTGATCAATAAATATTAATAATAGTTTCTCAAAGTTAAGTTACATCCAAGCTCAAAGAGGTAATGGCAGCAAGTATCACAGTATTTCATCTATGAAAGTGTTGCTTATATTTCTTATATTTACTTGTATTTGTTTCCTAACTGTCTTCTAGAGCTTTTTCAAGATCTGAGCCAGCTCCAAGAAATCTGGATTGCAGAAGGTGAGACCTGCGAGCATCATGAAATGAGAACTGTGGATGAATCTATTTGACCAGAGGCTTTGATTGGACGCAGTGTGCACGCCTCTCCTACATTCTGGACAATAATAGGAAATAACCTGAAGTATGATGCGTCTGCAGGAAAAGACGACTTTTAATTTCCTGTCTCTCCTCCCCCTCCCCAACAGCTCAGGTTCCTGATGATGAGCAGTTTGTGCCAGATTTCCAGTCCAATAACCGTGAGTGGCTGCTTCTCCTCCTCCTCTAATATTCATGGCGATGCGCTCAGAGTCGAGCGGTGGGGAGAACAGCACACATCCTTTATGTATGCCTCTTGTAGACTCCTAATAATGTCCCAGAGCAGTCGCTGACACACACATCGCTCTATTAAAATAGATACAAATAAGTAAAATAATATAACAAAAACGATATGTGGTAAAGTATGACCTTAGATTTGGTCGTTTTATATTTTTAATTAAAACAATTGTCCCAATTATTATATAATTTATTTTATTATTGCACTATCACGGCTGTTATGTATTTAGGGCCAGTTCCATTAAGACATCTAAAAATAAGCAATAAAGCCAGAGGGGTGTTTATTACAGATTCATTAATATGTAAGACATACTTTGCTATCGCTTTAATAAAGGAGACATGTTGTTCTCCCGTCAAACACGTACAGCATGGATTTATTGCCGCTTTATTGGCGCCTCGGCAAATCGACTCACAGCTCAGGTGATAAAGTCGACACTGTGCTGTGTGATGGGAACATCGGCCGGGTGGTGTCGTCACTGCAGCAACAAGGAAGTTATTAAACACCAAAAAATCACGTTGCTGAAATAAAAAAGTTAAACTGATTATTATTCATGTGTGTGTGTTTGCAGTGATGTTTCATGGGCTGCCCCTGAGCAAAGTGAAACGAGAGCCCAGTCCGTCCAAAGACCCGTCCCCCTGCAGGACGCCTCAAGCTGACATGTGCCTTTATAGTTACAGGTACGGAAGTACTGATGCATCATATGATAATAGTGACATTAAAGGGTCAGGGGTCACATTTTGATCGCTCACCCACTTCCTGTCATCTCTTCTCACCTCAGTGCCTGTGACAACAAGCCAGCTCTGACTCCAGCCTCCACACCTGCACTACAGCGGGGGCCCCCCCATCCAACAGGACCCCCACCCTTACAGAGGCAGCTGCAGCCATCGACCCCGCAGCTGACCGGTACCTGCCTGCCAAGCCACGTGTCTGCCATGAGCCCCTCCCACCACCACGGCCTCCCACCGCAGACCAGCCAAAACCAGCAGTTTGCTCTGCCACGCCCCCCCATCAGCTGTCCCAGTGCAGCAGCTTTCAGCGGCGAACAAAGGTGATTATTACTGTGTTATTAATCAAGAGAGAAACTCCCTTGAAACCCTCTAACTTCTGCTTCCATTCTCCCATGACTCAGGTTCCAGCGGCAGCTCTCAGAGCCCTGCTTGCCCTTCCTCCCGCCGGACAAAACCACACAGAGGCCGTACCCCACCTCGAGCCGGGACGGGCGCCCGCTGTACCAGCGCCACCTCTCAGAGCCCCTGGTTGTCCAAGGCCCCAGAGCTTTCAAACAGGAGCTGGTGGACCCACGGTACATGGAGCAAGGGCCACCCAATCCAGGTCGAGCCCAGCCACAGACCACCTTCAACCACGTCACGATCAAACAGGAGCCGAGAGACTTTGGCTTCGACGCAGGTGTGTGTGTGTGTGTGTGTGTGTGTGTGTGTGTGTGTGTGTGTGTGTGTGTGTGTGTGTGTGTGTGTGTGTGTGTGTGTGTGTGTGTGTGTGTGTGTGTGTGTGTGTGTGTGTGTGTGTGTGTGGATGTGTCTGCCACATCTTACAAATGCAACATTCATTGTGTGGGTTAATGCAGCTGGAGACGCTGTTCCACATCTGTTTTTGTTGTCTGCAAAGGTCACAAGAGTGTGTGAGCAGATGTGCGGGTGCAATGTAAAATTTATGACCACTGACTTCACGTGGAAGCGCCAAACACGACCACATCTGTCCGCGTCTGCTGTGAAGTCTATCACGGCTCTGGTTCATGTGATTTCTCGGTGTTGCATGCTATTAAATCACATGAGAGAAGACAAATAATTTAAAGTTTATTTAATTATCGATCAGAGTTCAGAGATCTTGCGGTTGATTTGTGTCTTTCCAGAGGTTCAGACCTGCCAGTCGTCATCATATGGAAAGTCTTCTGTCTTGTACCAGAACAACAACATCGGTGAGTTGCGTGTGCCGAGCCTGCAGAGTTTCTCACTCCAACAAATATTTATTTTTCTAATTCTATATTTACTTGCCCTGTAGGGTTTGGTCACGATAGAGAGCCACACTTGTACTATGATGACACTTGTGTTGTGCCAGAAAGACTAGAGGGTAAGATTGAACAAAAATATGTTGGCTATTGGCTATTTTCTGTGATCGATCCAGGAATAATAACAGTTGATCAATGTGTCCTCTCAGGTAAAGTGAAGCAGGAGGGTTTGCCGTACCAGCGCCGCGGCTCCCTGCAGCTCTGGCAGTTCCTGCTCACGCTGCTTGACAACCCGGCCAACGGACACCTTATTGTGTGGACGGGACGCAACATGGAGTTCAAGCTGATCGACCCTGAAGAGGTCAGACACAGACTAAAGCTCATGTGGGAATTTGTCAAAGGAAAATAAAGATTTTAATGGATTGTTTAGTATTTTATCTGGTCTTCTGTCGGACTACTGGTATATACATAGTTATATGTACGGTATTTAATGAAAAGACAAATGTCTGATGGGTTTTCCTCCTGTGTGGTGTCCAGGTGGCTCGGCTCTGGGGGATTCAGAAGAATCGACCGGCCATGAACTACGACAAGCTGAGCCGCTCGCTGAGGTACTACTACGAGAAGGGCATCATGCAGAAGGTAAAAGGCAGCGAACACAATTTACACATTTATCATGAGGGATCAGTTTTACCTTTCTGTTTTTATTTATTTATATTTTGAACTGTATAATCTGATACACGTGTCTTAACTCTGACAGTTATAAGTTGAACTATGTCAATCGTTACTGATTTCTCTCCCCTCTTCCTGAAGGTGGCCGGGGAAAGGTACGTCTACAAGTTTGTGTGCAACTCCGAGGCGCTGTTCTCCATGGCTTTCCCAGACAACCAGAGGCCGAGCCTGAAAGCCGACCCGGACGCCATCCCGCCCCCCAGCGAGGAGGAGGGACTCCCCCTGCCCAGCTTCGAAGAGGAGGGCCCCTACCTGACTGACGGAGGGGAGCAGGGCGCCCGGGGGCTGGCTTTCCCTGAAGGCTACCTGTACTAGCCTCTGGCAGATGGAGGGACCACGAGATAATATTAACAGGAGGACTCGGAAATTACTGAGCAGTGTTTGAGATTCTCAAAACTGTCCACGTACGATATGTTTGTCACAGAAAAGACCAACCTATCAGATCTTTTTTTAAATTATCCATCATAAATGTCTCTTATGCCACAAGAGAATCTCTAAGACTGTTAATCTGAATTCACTCATTTGGTTTGATTTGTTATGATGGGTTTCGGGGGCCACTGCCAGCAAAACAATTAGGAGTTTTCAAGAATTAACTTGTAATATTTGAATAAAAAAATTGCAGTTAATTAATAATAATAATAATAATAATATATATACAACAAATTGACAAGAAAGGCTATTTAAAAAATGTTTCTTTTCTATGATGCAACAGTTATCACCTTCACGTTGATCTTATTTTTTTCTCAAAATATTAAAATTTTATTCTTAAAATAAAGCGTGAACTCTGGGATCTGGTATTTCAACCAAAAAGTATCTAGAAGCCATGGCACTCCTTCACCGAAAGAGACCAGCGTTTCAGTCCTCCTCTAACATGTGTATTAAAGATGTCTTTTTTGTTTCCTTGTTTTCGAAACTAATATTTTTGGCATTATACGGACTTGTACGTCTTTTGCTATAACTGTTTTAAGACAAAGGTACTGCTACTATTTTTTGACCCTGTAATTCTCTGATGCTAAAAATGTCAAGCATGGACTTTCTTACTGGCGGCTCAGCAGTTATTGTACCGAGATAGTTAACTGCATTTTGTATAATTCATTTGCTTCAGTGTGTAGAAAAGGTGTATAATTACATATGAATATATTTTTGCTAAAGGCTGTGCGTGCTTGACGTCGTGCTATGAGCCGCAGAGTTTCGCCTGCTGACGTGTTGCATTGATTTCAGCCTGTCTGAGCGGCCGTGACCTTTGACCTCTGTGCACAGAGACTGGATGTGGCTGTGTGATGAAAGATGCTGACACCGGTGTGACGTCCACCCTCAGTTACTGTATGTGTGCCTTATGTTATGATCCTTACTGATACAATAAACTATTTTACTCTTTTCTTTTGCCTCACTGTGAATTTGTTTTTATGTATTTCATTTTCAAATGCATTGTTCATTGTAAATCATTTATTTAAATGATCATAAATATTTCAAATTATTTATTTGAGTTATTTACAATTATTTTGATATATTTTCATTCTAAATGAAATAATTTAATAATTGATATGCTGTAGTTTAGCATTATTTACAGTTGTGATTATTATGTAGAAGTAGGCCTACTCGTGGCAGGAACACCCTATAACATTTTGTCCAGCAGGTGGCGGCATGTAACACAAACCTCTTGCAACACAAACGCGATAAATAAAATCGGAATAATATTCTTTAAATTGCTTCGTTTTTAATAAAACAAATCTCACATTTAATAATAAAACTAAATAAAATCTGTTAATATCGTTCCATATGAAGCGTATTCATATTACACCGCGGGACTTCATTTCCCAGAATCCAGCGCGGTTGTGAATGCCTTCACGCGCTCCTCTGTAATGTTTCGCAGACTCGAGCTGACGCTCTCTGCAGCACATGAGGTACGTGACGTTAACTTTAGCGTTATCACGCTTTTTAAACGACTAACGCGTGAACAGCGCTTTGTCAACGCGGACACAGCTTTGCGTTAGAGTTTGAATGGCGTCAGTTATTCGCCTTGAATGCTACATTAGGAATGTTTGCTAACAGAAGCTATGCTGATTTAGCCATGTCGCTAACTGTACGTAACTTCGCACCTACACCTCAAATCCTGCGTTAAAGTGTGTAGCACATTAGCAGCTAACGCGTTTAGCCTTTAGCTTGTCATGCTAGCACGTGTAGCACTGGTGCGCTAACATGTATCATAACTCCCAGCAGGAGTACTGACACGTAACTGAGGCCATGATGACCAGTCAGGAAGAAAACTGTTCGTCTTTAAACCACTACAGCTTACTATGAAGTTATTATTATTATTATTATTATTATTATATTATATTTAATCAGATTCTTCTCTGCTGTGTCTCGTTTGGTTTTTCCTTTTTGTCTATATGTATATATGTATGTATGTGAATATGTGTCATGTATGCAGATGTCTGTTCTTGTGTGTATATATATGTGTAGTGTATATATAAGTAACATGTATGCGGATGTCTATATATATCTATATATATATATAGATATATATAGGGGGTGTATGTATATTATGTTCTTCCATGTGTTACATTTTGACACAATGGTGAAAAATAATAAACACAGTCTTCAAAACATACTGATGAAATTACAGTTATTTAATTTGAGTTAACATGTATGATTGAAAAAGCCTGACCCTGGTTTATCCACAGTCACGTGTCACTTTAAAGCTGAAGTAATGACTTCATTATCTGTTATTCTTCATTATCACTAATTTGGTAATAACGCCATAGAAGTAAATTTTAGGTTAATTGAGTTCTGGTCAGACATTATTTTACTAACATTTATGTACTTTAATAATCACAGTTCATTTGTTGAAGGTAAAGCAGCTTTGATATATTTTGTTTCCACAGTAGAAAACTCATCCGCAGTGTGAGAATAGGTCGACTAACAACATTGTTATCTTTGCAGGTTAACAATGACACCCCACTCAGCGACTGGGTAGCCTGCGACCAGACAATGTCCCCGTGTGGAGTGAGGCAAAGGTCAACTCTCTCTCATACATGCGATGAGCAGCATGTAGCATTTTAACTAGCTTGTCCCCAACCTGTTGCACAGTTTCAGTCTTCCCAGGCATGGAGAGACCCAGAGGAGTTGAAGGGGAAACCGCAGCGTGATTGAAGTTTCCAACCCAAACATACATACATTTTCTTAGTTTTCTTTTAAAGAGGAGGAGTTTTGGCCGTCAAAACAAGTCCTCACATGCTGATTTGACGCGACAAAAGCAAGCCACACTCATCACAGTGTGGTCCACCAGCCGGCTGATATAATGGTTGCAGAGGACGCAGCGGAAAATGGGGACAGATCGGTCGCAGAGAAAGAGATGGACCCGAAAGGGCTGGAATCTGAGGCGGCTGATGGACATCAAGACGGAGATGTGGAGAAAGTCATCTCTGCACCCGAGGCGCCATCTCCCTCCGATGCACCCAAAGAGGAAACCCAGGACCCCAGAACGTGGAAGTGGGCCGTGATATTTTTGTGCTTCTATGGTTTTATGTCATCAATTAGGCCAGGGGAGCCTTTCATCACCCCATACCTGCTCAGCCCTGAGAAGAACTTCACCATGAAACAGGTCAGTTGTGTCTGCAGTCTAAAATGTGTTTGTGCAGGTAGCGAAACTGGAAGAATGCAAATACCTCAGGATGAAGAAGAGGAGCTGTACATGTGGGATATGCAGACGAAGATGTCAGATTGTAATTGTACAAGATTAGAGTGCTTTTGGCGATAAGGGCCAACACAGGGTTGCGGAAGGATAAGAGATGCGGTCAGAGTGTGTACGTCATGTCTTGCCTCTTGCGTGTTCTACCTTCGTCTGAATGTTCCGGACATTTTTGGAGTTGGTGTCTTCGACTTCAGTAAATGAAAATAGGTGCTGCCACATTTGGAATATCTTTATTCTATTAAGGAAACATTGATACATGCATTGATACAGCCCATTGCAAAAGAGAGACGTTGGTAAAGTACAGACTAAAAGCTGAACTTTGAGACTTTCTCAGCTTTTCCTCTGAGCAGTCATTACGCAGTCATATTAATGAGTGCCCTGTGGAGCGTTTGCTGATCCATCTTACTGAGGTCCAAGGTCACATTCCTTCAAACTGGGTCAATGAAACAAGTTTGTGAGGCCTTAAAATCAAGGAATGGAGGATTCAGGACTTGTGTGTTAGTTTGTTTGCCAGGTTTTTTTCCCCTGATTTGACCGTGACCTCATACCAACAGTTGTTAACCTGCCAAATTGTCATTCAGAGAAAGAGAACATGTTCAATATTTCCAGCATTTTTGTCTCACTGGCAAAAATAGCTTGTTGAAAGCTTCAGACCAGAGAGTCCTGGACTGAAGTTTCACCTCAATGTCTGTTTTAATCTGAGTTGGTGATATTGATATTAACACATACACCTTGAAATCCTGCTTTTACCAAACTCTGTGGAATAAGCTGCTCTTGATTAAAGTTTCCTCTCATCTAGTATCTACTGCAACTGCAGATATACAAATGCCATTAACTCGTCAAAGTTATCAAACTACAATTTATTTGGATTTACTCTTTGTTATAGGATTTAGTGGCGCTGAACAATGAACTTGCATATTATAACCAACTGTAAATCGCCTCCGCCTTTTCCAAAGGAGGACGGGGCATTTTGCTCTCATGCCAAAATATATAGATTAACACTTGTAACTTTACAAATCTGATTATTCGGTTGCAAGAGCTATACATACGGTATATTCTGGGTTCGCTGCCACAACATTATTCCTTCCACTGCTTCAGTATTTGGTCATACATCCCTTTTTAAATCCCACACACTGGACTTTTTAAATACAATAACATGAAAATAAATGACTACACCTTCATCCACCTCCTTGATTTGAGCTTCATTTATTTTTTCTGTCCCCTCCAGGTGACCAATGAGATCACCCCTGTGCTGACCTACTCCTACATGGCGGTGCTGGTGCCAGCCTTCCTCCTGACGGATCTCCTGCGCTACAAGCCGGTCCTCGTCATCCAGGGCATCAGTCTGGTGGTCATTTGGCTCATTCTGCTCCTCGGCACCAGCCTCCTCGAGATGCAGCTCATGGAGTTCTTCTACGGCATCACTATGGCGTGCCGCGTGGCCTACTCCTCCTACATCTTCTCCCTGGTCAGCCCCCTCCTCTACCAGCGGGTGGCCGGATACTCGCGCTCCGCTATCCTCTTAGGGGTGTTCACCAGCTCCGTGCTTGGCCAGCTCTGCTTGTCTCTGGGCAACATCAGCTTCTACACCCTCAACGCCATATCACTGGGTTTCGTCAGCTTCGGCCTGCTCCTGTCAATGTGCCTGCCATGGCCTAAACGCTCCCTGTTTTTCAACCAACTGCGGAATAAGGAGCAAAGGGAACTGGCTGCGTTGGCTGCCACCAAATCCGAACTGGACCAAATGAAGCCTAAAGAGAGCGAGTCATCCTCTGCAGCGCCTCCATGCTCCGCGTCACGCTGGAAGGATTTCGTCTTGGTGCAGATGCTGTTGGAGGTGAGAAACGTGGTCAAGAAGCCGAACCTGAGGCTGTGGTCCCTGTGGTGGGTGTTCAACTCCACAGGGTACTACCTGGTGTTGTTCTACGTCCACATCCTGTGGAACAAAGTCTACCCCGCCACTGAGAACAAGAACATTTACAACGGGGGAGTGGAGGCAGCTTCTACATTACTGAGTGAGACATTTTTGGAGCTACAGAATCTAGAATCTTACTAGAATGGTACTTTTGAGGTCTAATCTGTTTCATGTCGTGCACATTGTCAGTAGGTGTCAGTTCCACATTCCTCCATCCTTTTTTAACATGGCTGCATCTCCAGCTTACTTAATTTATATTTAGATATACATCTGCCAAATAAAGAGTTTATTTAGTTTAATGTCATGCACCCAAATCCCTAAAAGTGTAAGAAAAGCGTCATGTTCACGTTCAAATAATGTGAAGAATGTAAACTGCATTTAGGAGGTTGTATAACTCTTACTCTGAAGTGATTACATCAGGCTTAAACATCAAAGTTTGCTCAGTAGCCAGCACAAAGGTGACTCCTAACATTACGTTGCAAAACCAAATCTGATAGCAGGTTCATGATGAGTAGACAAAAGCGTTGATGTTAGTTACACATTGACAAGAAATCTCTTGTAAACTCTTAAATAAATTTACTGATAAAATTGTAAATATATAGTTAAGACTTTGACGGAATGAAATATTTAAACTGTGGGAAAGTGTGATGTGCACTGAATTGGTCAGTCTGGAAAGCCGTGACTGACGTGTGTCGTTATGCAGGTGCAGTGACGTCCTTCGCGGCGGGATATGTAAAGATCCGATGGAACGTGTGGTCGGAGTTGGTCATCGCTGTCATCACAGCAGTACAGGCAGGTCTGTTGCTCCTCATGGGCACCACAGACAACATCTGGGTGTGCTACGCTGCTTACGTCCTCTTCAGAGGCTTCTATCAGTTCCTGGTGCCTATTGCCACGTGAGTAAAGTATTTTTAGACTACATGTATGCAGTGTAGGTTATGAGCCCAAAGTACACGTCAAATAAATTCTTCTCCAACATGCTTTCTGTCATTTAAGATAGTTCTTATCACACTGGTGTTTGTTCAAGTGCTCATTTTTCCTTCCTCCATTATGAACTGACTGTGACGTATAGTACACACTAACTTATATACACCTACTGATTTCGTTTTCAGTCTAACCTTCTGTTCTTTCCGCAGTTACCAGATCGCCTCGTCTCTCACCAAGGAGCTGTGTGCACTGGTGTTTGGCATCAACACCTTCCTGGGGACCATACTGAAGAGCACCATCATCCTCATATTTGCTGACAAGAGGGGCCTGGCACTGGATGTGCAGTCTCAGGTAAAACAGTCTTTTAATAGTGTGGAAGACCCTTGGCTGTTACATGTATTAAGATATGCAGAGTTAGTAATTTCTCAGTGTGTTGTAGTTCTTTCTCAATGATACAGTACATTAGTACGGTGTTATAAAGCCACAAATAAAATACGTCTCAACTAACACCCTGTTAGTAATATCTTAAATACTCCGACCATTTTGAAGTGCTGTCCAAATGTTTTTTTACCGTATGCAGTGTACAAGTGATGGTCACTAACTGAGAACCACATACCATCATGCATTGCGCTTGGGGTGGAGAGACCAGATGTATTTACAAATCTAAATAAGAGCATCACGGCACAAACTGCAGCAAACAACTTTACTTCTACACTCAAAGATGGTCCTTCAATGAGCTTTTTAACAAAAAAGTATCAATACTATGTATAAAATATACAGTCCTGTACATAGAAGTAACAGGGGGAAGCCTCAGTAAGTGACCGAAATTAAAATGTTCACACTAAAAACTATATACCATCTATTTTGTCAACACAGTTAAGTTTTATGTCCATTTTTGGTTTATTGTCACAAAGTAAATCATATAATTTAGGGGGGTTCTTAAAAAATTGTCGCTGCTGTTGACAGTTAACGTAATCAGCCTTTCTCCCAACAATTTCCTGCTTTGACCTGATCGTCGTCACAGCGTCCTCTCAGTCAGTATTTGATGGAATCATCACCGTGTCTGTATAATCAGATTCACTTTTCCTTTCACAGTTCCTGGTGTTCTTTATTTACTTTGTCCTTATCACCATCGTCTACTTTGTCTGCGCTGCTGTGGTCATCATCCGTCACTATAGAAACCAGCCCAGAGAAGGAGGCGTGGCCAACGATCAGGCCTCACCCACAGAGCTCAGTCCCATGGGAGTAAATTCAGAGGCAGAACCTTTTTCTAACGGCAAAAGTGCCCAAGCGTAACGTCGAGAAAGACGTAGCTTAGCTGCTTTCAGATGTGCACCGAAGTCCAGACCTTTTTTTACGTGAATCTTTCCAGTGGGGCTGCTCCAGACAATTTCTGAAACCTTTCCTGCATCGAGTAAAAGTCTTGAAAATGTCAGTGAGCCCAATGTGAGAGTGGAGCAGGAAAATGTCCAGAAAATTCATAGCGAGCAAGTGGAGGTGTTGATGTCATTTCTAACACGCGTCGGTACAAAACTGGAAGAATACAAATACCTCAGGATGAAAAAGAAGACACCAACAACAATGTCAACTTGGGAATACGAGATTCAAGAGCTTTTGGTGGTAAGAGCCGACGTGTTGTAAATATAAACACATGATCTCCACAGTGGAGTTTAAACATCATGTCCTGTCTCGTACGTGCTCTGCCCCGGCTCCACCCCCTCGCCTCAATGTCTGCTGTTGTTGCTGCATTCTTTATGTCAAAACGCAAATTCCAGATAATGTCCACACCCAATTTTTCGGAGTTCATGTCTGAAGTCGGCTCTTGTGATGTCGATGGAGAGGTATGTTCACTGCTGAGCCTTAATCATAGAAGTGCCTCATCTTCCCTCTATCTCTGCTTCAGTATAAAGAAAAAACACAAGGGACCATGGATATAATGGCCAAACTTTAGCCTTTGTTGTATTTTGTATAGGAAACGAACCTGAAGCTGTAACATTATGAGCTGTCCTCTTTCAATTCATTACTGTGTGATCACTAAAATGACTTTTGGATCATTAGCCTTGTTTTGTCGACACTCCTGATGCACTTAATGTTAATAACTGTGCTAGTGCCATTTGAAAACAATCGACCACATCAGTATAATTACTCTTTACATACATTGTTAAAAAATCTGATTATGAACGGTACTTTCTTACGACTGAGCATTAGGGCCACGTCAAGGAAAAACAAAAATCATAGATCGAGGGAATAAAATCTTAACATTACGCAAATTAAGTCGTAATAACATGAGAATTTTGTAGGTTCTCAGGACAGGATATTTTTTTTAAATACTGAAAAAAATTGGAAATATTACGACTTTTTCTAAAGTTATTACCACTTTATTATTGTAATATTACAGCTTTTTCTCTTTTAAATTATCACTTTATTCTCATATTAAATCAGACATTTTCTTTGATTTAGTTTCTGAAATGTATGGCTTTTTTTCTCAGTAAATTAAGACTTAACTCATGTAATATGACATTTTTCAAATTAAATTGCAAATTTATTCTTGCAATATAACTTTATTCTTATTACCCTATTTTAATGTTAACTTTTCTTTAATGTGACCCTAATGCTCCGTCCGCAGATTTTATGGTGATTTGATTTTTAAATTTTTATTTCTGTTGTAACACTGATAATGTTGATCTTTGACGACCATTTGTAATGTAGAAACATACAGTACAGAATACGTTGAGTAGGAAAAAATCTCATATGAAACTTTATCATCAGATTGGTTTTCTTCAGTATCTCAGTCAATATTCCTGCTGCTAATTCTCTGCCTGGTACTTGTGAGGAGAAGAACCTCAGAGACGAGCGTCACCTCCTCAAACCAGGGTCAAAACTCAGCAATTTTTACAATCAGAAACTGAAGAAGGCCCTGGTGTCAGGCCCGAAGGAAACATGGGAATGTAACACACGTTCAGCGAGAAAAAAGAATCAAGACAAGTTGAATACTTCTCACACTAGTTTCTGTTGGTCACATTAACTGAGCTTTGACTTGGATTACATTCACAATGTATAGGTATTTTTTAATTTGATTGAAATAGTTGCTGAGAAATGATGAAACTGTGAATCTGTCTGAATGCTGTAAAAGGAAAACTGATATTTGATATGACTGATATTTTGTATTCACAAATAAATGACATTTGGTGGATTAAACAAAGCTCCTGGGTTATTATTTTGATGTTGACCATATTTATTCAATGTTTTATTGCAGAGAAAGTTCGTTTTAATATTTAAGGTCCCACAATGTTTGACTCGTGATCCATTTGAAGCCGGATATTGTCTTGTTGCAGTTTTCATCTATTAGTTGTGATGTTTTCAACTCAGATGCTTTTGATTTGAAATGTTTTAGAGCCATGAAGAGGAAAAACAAAATGTTATTGAGCAATAATCCAATAAATAACTCCTCAGTGGTCATGTGACCTCTCGGGTGGGGGGGGGGGCCTGAACTCTAGATTGATAGCCACTGCTCTTTGCTCGTTGCTCTTAGTTGATGTGAATGTTGTTTGGTCAGCTGCAGTCCTCCCTCGCAGTGTGAAGACCAAGATCTGCCTGATTCTTGTTTGTTTTCCTGCACTTCTTAGCAGGAGGTCAGGTTTTTTCCCTCGACTGTTTCTGCAGCTGAACACAGAGACGAGATGAAACCTTCTAAATCTTTTCTAACATCTGCAACAGCCGGTTTCTCTTCCTCCTCTTCTTCCTTTGTCCTTTGAGTGAATAGAGACTCAGCGGATTGTGGATTGTTACATTTAAACCGAATTCATCCTCGTCTTTAATTTAGCTGAGAACAGTTGTTAAATTGAATTTAAAGTGTTAAAGTATCTGAGAATCAGCAGAAGTTTGAGTAGAGGCTGGACAAAGTGAAAAATCACAATCACACAGGAAGAAAATCCAGTTATTTCTCCTGTTTAACCTAAAATGCGTCTGCAATGCATTCAAGCAAATGTTACATAATGTGAATGAGTGAAATGTGTCGCTGTGCTGCCTTCAAGTGGTCAAATCTTGGTATGACATCCACATCTCATTTAATTCTTTAACTTACTTTTGGAAAAGAGACTAGACATGGAAGTTCAAAACATGTGATTTGATATTCTGTCAGTTTTATTCAATATAACCTTCATAAAAGCACTTGCACATATCTTCATCTTCATGTTCTCACACTGCAGCAAATCATCAGCGGACAGACTTTAAATATCTCAGTGCCTCTGGTTTTGAAATGTCTCGAACCTTTTAAAACTCCCAAAGTAAATAGAATTTGTGGTTTTTTTTGTAAGTTAAAATAAAAACTTAATATCCTCAGCTTTAAAACGTCAAGGAAAAAAGTAAGAAAATGACTGAGGCAAAACTGAAACTGTCACCTGCTCTAATTTATACCTGGAAAAAAAAAGGTTCTTTCATCCTTCTGCATTTCAAAAATAGTCAAGTGGAAAATGGGGAGATTTTTTATGGTTTCCTTTTCAAGTTTATTCTTGACATTAGCTTAATACAATTCTCTACATTTCAATTTTATTCTCAATTTGCTAAATTAAAAAAAAAGTGTTGGAAAGCTGCAAAACCAAACATTTAAACGTCTTTCAGAGCTAAATATAGAGGGAACATTAACAGGACAAATGAATATTAGAGTTAAATAAGATCATACATTCAAAAACAAGAACAACTGATTGCCCTTGAGCTAAAAAATCTCCCATATTTATAAGAGTTTGCACACTGGCTGTAGATGAGTCGGTGGAAAAGTTCTGCACAAAGCTTGTATTGTTGCTGTCGGCCTGAACCAAACAATGACGTCCCTCTTCCACCTTATTGAAAGTCCAGCTGTGCTCTAACGCCACGAGGCTACGTGATATACACACAAGAAACTACACTCGGCTGCCGGTTTAATGAGGCTGGGGCAGCAGTTGGTGTCAGGTTTGCTGTCGTTCACATCTCTTTACCAAGCAAACCTCAGGAAGAGCTGAGATCTATTTCAAGTGTAAAACCTTCTCTGTGGCTTTTGCGTCAAATCTGAGATCGTTATTTCTGCACGTTTTGTCCATTTGTCCGTTTATGTCATCACCGTTTCCTCTGATGAACGATAAAAGGACAGGACAGAATCACACATCCGATAAAAACATTACATTTACAGATATGTAAACATGTGATTATTTAATCTGTTACCGTCGTCTCGTCCCCTTTCTCGATGAGTCGTGGTTCCATTAGACTCAGCACCTCTTGCTGTATTGGTGATATATATAGATTTCAGCTTTTTTTTTATCATAATGAAAACATTTGACAAACATATAATAAGGGCAGTGCCTCAAACTTACACCCCCTCTCGTGCTTGCTCCAGAAATCTGTAAAGTGCGACAAACAGAATGAATTTCTCTGAATTTAAAAGCATCAATAGTAACAAAGGGCACGAGTGGTTTGAGTTACTGACCTGCCTCCCAAGGCATGGATTCTGCAGGGGGGGGGGGACAGACAACGAGGATGTGATGTCACAGAGGCCAGAATATATCGAAAGGAAGTGATCATGAGCTTGAATGTGGTTTATGCCAGTCTAATGCGTCAGTTTGGTCTTTTAGTTATAACTTAAACAGATTTTTATCACATTGTCAGCTTGATTGAATCTAAGGGGTCTCATCGACTATATAAAGATTATAAAGGAGTCATACTGAAATCCAACAAGAACTTGTTTTTTAAATATATTTTAAAAAAAGAATCCAAACTTTTACTCACAATACTTTAACATGCTTTTAGTTTGAAAGGTTTGAAAAAATGTCTCTCTTACCTTTCTGGAAGAACCACATCCCTACAAGGAAATAAACACAGCGGCCATTACTAAACAAAGCAGGATTCTGTTGCTTCATGCAAAGGTAAACGGCCAATAGCCTGTATATAGATTCATACCTGCTCTCCACCTGTGTATGAGAACCAGCAGCAGCACAGCGCCCAGCAGAGAGATGAAGACTATGACTCCAGTGTTGATATTCAGTTTCCTTTCAGGTGCTGGAAGACGACAACAACAGACACACTCATGTTGCTCATGCAGCCGTCGCACACTCTAACTCCTAAACGTCTCTAGAATATAACTCACGCGTCGTGTCGGTGAACGGGTTGACGATGGGTTCGCTGCTCTCCCGACTGACTGGATTTTCCAGCTCGCAGCTGAACTCCTTTACGCTCAGACTGTTCTCCTGAGAGATGAGTCAAACACTGAGTATTATGGTCATACACTACAAGTTCAACCACGTTTATACTACTCACAAAATGTCATTATATTACAGCAAATGAATCAGAAAAGAAGACGAGGGCTAGAATCAACGCTTATTTTCATCTTGATTGTTAATTTTTAATCAAATCAAACATTCTCCAAGTAAAATGTCTGGAAAATGTCACAACAAGTGAGTGGGCGAGCGTTAATGTGAAACTGGAAGAAAACAAATATCTCAATGCCAGTGTTGATGTGCTGGAAACTAAAATGTGATAACGTCATGTCCTGCATGTTCTACCCTGGCTCCTCCCCTCGCCTGTTCTGGACAATCACCTGCGGCGTTCTCCGTATGTGAAACCCAAATTCAAGAAAATACCAGGACCCAATTCTCCGAACATTGAAAACGTTGGTCGTGACACAAATGCTCAGACAACACGAACTCCACCTTTTCAACGTGGTGATCTTTAGAAGAATTCGTCAGTGAGACGTCGTCCGACTTCCAGTTGTAGGTGACGAGTTCGACGCCTTTGACGTCTCCCTCGCAGGTCAAAGTGCAGCTGCTCTTCTCTTCGTTGCAGGATGTAGTTACCCTGGGAACGGGGACTGGAGCTGAACAAAAGAGATGAGAAATAAAAAAGTGTCCACGTGGTTGATGAACGTCTCTGAACTGTGACTCACCGAGGACGGTGAGGCGAGTGGGAGTGGCCATGATGCTGTTGATATCCGGTGTGTACAGTTTGCTGTCATTTTGAGTCAGTCCCCTGATTGTCATCGCTCCACTTGAAGTGTTCAGGCTTGCGCGCTCTTTAAAACACACAGTGTTAGTGCAGTAAAAATCCCACAATGCAACTGTTGTACCTCCTAGCGTCAGCGTACCTTTAAAATGACGATAGTAAGTAACATCTGAGTCGGTTGCTCCCCACTGGACGGCGATGTTCAGACCATCTTTCCACATGATCTTGGTGATGTTACCAGTCACGGAGCCGGGACTGAGGACGACGTCATCGCCCACCTTCTTTTTAAGCTTCATCTCTGCAGCGACTCAAAGAAGAAGCACAGAGTGCCAATTGTCAATTTAAAGCAACACTATGTGAAACTGCTGAGCACCAGCGCCCTCTGTAGTCCTGTCTAAATTTTGGGATGTAGCAATGAAACTTAATCAATCTCCGATCAAGAGATTGAACTGAAACACAGCTGATCCCCGGCTTCATGAACCAAAAGAGCTGCCGTCACAAATACAACAATTCATAATCATATTTTAAGTTAATTCAACATTAAGCTGCTGGTATTTTGCAAACAACTGGTTATTATTTATTTATATTATTAAAACTCTAATTATTGATTGATTGATTGATTTTTGTTATCACGGTAATTTCAAAAATTTTAAGTTTGGGATTTTTGGCAGTAGACAAAAAATAATCTGAAGGAATCCTCTTGGCACTGAAATTACAATTTTCACTATTCTCTTTCTCAATTACCACAAAAAAAGAGAACAGGACCTGAGTTGAAACAAGAGTTGTTCTGATGTTATATCTCAAAAAAAAGGGTAATATTGTTTTTATTACAAGGCGTGGAGGTTTTATTTGTGTAGCTACATATACATCTAATGTTACTTTCCACAGAAATATTTAGTAAAATGCTCCTTTAAAGGTTTTCACTAATGTGAACATAAAAAAACAGGAAACATAATGGCGTCATTGAGTTACACTGCAGTTGGAGCCCTGTTTTCCTCCAATATTTGTTTATGTACTTTTAAATAAATCCGGCCGAATTATCTTTTAACAGTTCTTCTTGTACTGTGTACAATTTAATTTACTAAGAACAATCAATCAATAACTTTAATTCTGAAGAAAAAGTTAAAATCGGCTTATTCTAAAGCAAGTTCTGTAAGAAATTCCTTTCCCATGACTCAATTGCACATTCAATCGCACAGGATCTCGGTTAGAATGTTGTTTTCTTATTATCACTATAAGAATGAGATCAAATCCCTCATACACTTTGCTGTTGACAGTGAACATGAGCTGCTGCCTGAACAACAGTGTGTACACACGGCTTCATACTGGGTGCGGTCAGTGGATGTGGAAAATCCCAGTGGAGCGACGCAACCTGAACAAAAACACCCAGAGAAATCCAATATAATGCGGAAAAGGGGCATTTTTCAGCACATGGAAGTAAATGACATGACTCACCAACCTGTGAGGACACGAGAGCCAACAGAGCTGCAAGCGCACACACACTCTGCCACATCTTTCCTTCTCCGTCTCTTCACACAGCCAGAAACCAGTTCAAATCCACAACTGTACTGGTCTGAGGCCAGAGGAACATGTCCGCTTATGTCATGTCAAAGATTCAAAAAATACATTAAAGCTCAAATCGTCTGCTAAAATAATCAGTTCATTGCTGAGAGGCTGAGCTGTCACTACAGGGTCAAAGTGAAAGTAAATGAAACCTCAGCTCAGACCCCGCCTCCTCTGTCATCACCACAAACACTATTTATAATCCTGCCAAACCTGTTTCTCACCCGCGTTACTACAGTGTGAATATTGAAAAATATATGGGTCTATAATAAATACTATTATCTATTGTACAATAATACAAATCTGCAAATAGTTAGAATATAAACGACGCATGCTTCTCTATGTTGTATTAGGTTGTGTTTCTTAAATTATGTATATTTTTATAAATGCACAATCCAAAGTGGAAAATCTGGATGTTGCTGCTGCAGCCAGAAAACATAAAGGCCTTAGTAAATCTCTGAAAATGTAAATAAAGAAAAAGTGCCACTTTTCTGCCACCTACTGTCCAGAAAACTATATATATAAAACATAAATTGAATAAAAACGAATATATACAACTGTAAAACAAAATATGAACCATGTGAACATATCTTCTGTAAAATCTCTTTGAATAAATCAAATGCAGAAATTAGTCACGAAAGTTGTCGGACGAGAACTTGTCATCCTCTAACATGTTTTATTTCTTGACGGACGATACACTTTGGACCTTGAATTTTCAGGTCTGACTAATCCAGAGCCTAATAAAATACAAATGTGTTGAAGAGTTTACGGATGAGGTAACTCAGGATTTATTGAATCCAATCAACAGACAAAATGATAAAGGGTTTCAACATATTCCATTAACAATAAATCTTACACTCGTTTTTAAAGTGAGCCACAAAGCCTGACGTTATGCTAGAAAACAAAGGTTGAAAATGCATTTGGAAACAACACAGTCAACACAAACATTTACAGGAACAGTGCTAAACTCTCCAGTGTGTTTTTGTGACGTGATGCAGCAGCTGAGCGTGTCATCATTTGGCCTGTGCTCCCTACTCTGCAGCCAGAGGCTCCAGCTGCAGCCACAGGCCTCCCTCGGCCCGCAGGACAAGCTGGGGGAGGCGGCGGATGCCTCCGGAGCTGGTGCCCAGCTCAGGGTTCACCCCCGGGGTCAGGCGGAACCTGAGGAGGGTCAGCGCCACAACGACCCTCAGCTCTGCCAGGGCGAACTTCTGACCGATGCAGTTCCTGTGAACACACACACAGATGAATTTATTGGCTGTGTCAGGTCTTAATTGTTGTGGCTTGAAAAGTGCATGAGGAGCCTTCACCTGGGGCCTGAGGAGAAGGGGATGAAGGAGTGAGACGCTCGACCTTTTGCATTGGACGGGTCGAAACGCAGAGGATTAAACTCCTGGCAGAGGAAATCAACCACACGGGTTAAACATGACAGAGATGAATGAAGGTGAAAACAAAGTTCTGTTCATCTCTCACATGTGGGTTCGTCCAGACTGTTGGGTTGTGGTGGGTTCCATAGATACTGACCAAACAGATGGCACCTGGGGAACATTTACACAGACAAACAATCAGAATCAGAAATTATTTATTGCCAAGTAGGTTTACACCTACCTGGAATTTGCCTTGGTATATAGGTGCATACAATAAACATAAAACATAAAAACACAATAAGTACTACACATAAGAAAAAAAAACAATATATAAAATAAAAGATATAAAAAGTAAAGTAAAATGCAAAATAGGAGTGCAATGTGAATATGCAATATGCAATGTACTGTAATGTGTGTTAATGTAACACAGACTTGAGGTGTGGGGGCGGGATAAGAGTCCAAGTCAGGTGGGGGTCCCGGGCCTTGTTGATAAGGCCAACTGCAGCCAGGAAGAAGCTGGTCTTGTGGCGTGAGGTTTTGGTCCTGATGGGCCGCAGCTTCCTGCCGGAGGGATGTACCTCGAAGAGTTTGTGACCCGGGTGGGAAGGATCGGCCACAATCTTGCCTGCCCGCCTCAGGGTCCTAGAGGCAAACAGGTCCTGTAGAGATGGCAGATTGCAGCCAATCACCTTCTCAGCAGAACGGATGATACGCTGCAGTCTGCCTGTGTCATTGGCAGTGGCAGCAGCATACCAGATGGTGATGGAGGAGGTGAGGATGGACTCGATGATGCAGGTTTATCAAAGCGACAGTAAAACTCATTCAAGTCGTTGGCCAGGCGTGGGTCGTTAGTGGAGTGGGGGGCTCTAGGCTTACAATTTGTAATCTGCCTAAGCCCTTTCCAGACAGAGGCAGAGTCATTGGCTGAGAACTGGTGTTGGAGTTTCTCAGAGTACAGACGTTTAGCTTCTCTCACCTCCTTGCTAAACCTGTATTTCGACTCTATAAACCTGTCTCTGTCTCCACTCCTGAACTTCCTTCTCCAACCTTAACTTTTTGAGTTTGGCTGTGAACCAGGGTTTGTCATTGTTGTAACACACCCTGGTGCGTGATGGAACACAGCTGTCCTCACAGAAGCTGATATAAGAAGTCACAGCATCTGTGTACTCGTCTAGACTGAAGACCTGAAGATCCTCCACAGCTTCACTGGTCCACTGCTTTGAAGTCCTCACAACAGGTTTGCAGAGTTTTAGTTTCTGCCTGTATGCAGGAATCAAATGGACCATGACGTGGTCCCAGAGTCCCAGTGCAGCCCGGGGGACGGCGTGATAGGCACGGCTTACTGTGGTGTAACAGTGATCCAGAATGTTCTCCTCTCTGGTCGGGCATTTAATAAATTGTTTGTATTTGGGGAGTTTGCGGGTGAGATTTCCTTTGTTAAAGTCGGCGAGGACAATAACTAAGGAGTCCGGGTTGGTCCGTTCCACACACAGTATCTGGTCGGCGAGCATGCGTTGTGCCTCTTGCACGTTAGCCTGCGGTGGAATGTAAACACCGACCAGAATGAATGAAACAAACTCACGGGGGGAGTAGAAGGGTTTGCATATGATGACAAAATATTCCAGGTCAGGAGAACAGTGATGCTGAATTACTGTCACATCGTTGCACCAGTCGCAGTTAGTGTAGAAGCAGATTCCTCCACCTTTCGTCTTGCCGGAGAGTTCCGTATGGCGGTCCGCTCTGAAAAGTTGGAAGCCAGCCAACTGCAGCGCAGAGTCCGGTATTGATTAACATAGCCACGTCTCCGTGAAGCACAGAACGGAAGATGAGGAGAAGTCTCTGTTCTTTCCAACTAGTAGCTGGAGTTCGTCCAGCTTGTTGCACAGTGAACGCACGTTGGAGAGGAATATACCTGGTAGCGGTGTGCGAAATCCCCGCCGGCGGAGACGCACAAGCGAACCGGCACGTCGCTTCACTGTATGTACGAATGTGAGGGCACCTTTGACCAGAATATCCAACATTTCGACAGATGAGGCAATGAAAGTCGGAAATAAATTATCAGGAGTTATGACCCTGATGTTCATGAGCATTTCTCTGGTGAGAGAGCTCCCGGATCTTAGGCAGAACACTGAATTCAATCAATCAATCAATCAAATTGTATTTGTATAGCCCATATTCACAAATCACAATTTGTCTCATAGGGCTTTAACATGGTGTGACATCCTCTGCCCTTAACCCTCAACAAGAGTAAGGAAAAACTACTAAAAAAACCTTTTAACAGGGTAAAAAGAACGTAGAAACCTCAGAGAGAGCCACATTTGCGGGATAACTAACAAAACAAGACAAAACATCGTGCACCAACACACCGAGGCAGCCGTCCGCGGCGCCATCTTCAAGTACTGTGAAACAAGTAATACAAACAAGGACGCTGGAAATCTCTGGAAAGGTCACACACACATGTACACAATCTGCAAATGAAGGCTTCTAAATGTCTGTTTCAGAAGTCTGTCCGTCTCACCCGCCGGAACTGTGCGCCCCCCGGGCAGCTCCATGTCCTGGGTGTACTTCCTGGTTACGGCCTGAACAGGAGAGTGGAGTCGAAGGCTCTCTCTGATGCACATGGTGGTGAAGCTGAGGTTGGACAGATCTTCCCTTTATACAGAGAGACAAGTGAACACATGTTGGTACATATTCACAATTTCAGCTGCACTTGATAAAACAGGGGTTGGACATGTCCTATACGGAGACTTTCTGACCACTCGAGTCCATGTCCATCTCGTCCTTGCATCACTTCCATCACTTCCTGCCTACACTGCTCCTGGTAGTGGGCATGGCGCGCTAGGTTGTACAGCGTCCAGCAAATCGCACTGGCTGTTGTGTCGTGACCTTTTGGGGAAAAATGGGAGTCGCAAGAGGATTTTAGACGAAAGGAACAAACTGTATCTGAGACTAAGGGAATTAAAAACAAGGGTGGTGAAAGGCCCTGTTGGTCGTACTTACATGTCTAAATATATTTTGTACTGTATTTAGCATTTACATTCATCCTGTAATGAACACTTGTGGCCACAGAGGCCGCTGTTTAGTAAAAGTTACTTTGCCTCACCGGCAAACATGAAGGTGTTGGCCTCCGCCTGTATCTCCTCATCTGTGAGGCCTTGTCCATCCTCATCCTGCAACAACACACAAACCATAGTAAAAGAAGACGGACGAGATGACGGCTTCCCAAAAACGTCTTGATCGCCCCCTGGTGGCTGGCTGCAGTATCGCTCATAAATCCTGCCTCTTGCACGTTAATTGACTAAAAAGGCAAAGTAGTTGGATTATTTCAATTTCTATAGCGATCACTGATGCTCATTTCCCCATATGTTTATTTTTATTTAGTCGTTTGATGCTATAAAAACGGTGTCTTTTACCTTTGACAGCAGTATGAGGTCCACGAAGTCCTTCCTGCTCTGCGACGCTGTGGTGAAATCAGTGTCTGTCTCCCTCTGCTGGCTGATGAGGGCACGGCGCTTCTGAACCACGTCACTCGTGAACCTGCAAACATCAAGTTTTCGTCACTATAGGATTTGATAGAATACCATAAGGTACTACAGAGCGTTATACATTACTACGTGTTACTGCAGAATACCCCGTGCATGTACTTTACCTGTGCACAACACTTAAGGCCTGTTTGAATTGTTTTCCCTGCTGTGTTTTCCAGTAAATCCAGTCCCAGTGGTGTAAAATCTTTTGGCGGCGATCGATGATCAGGTCACTGAGCTCCACTATGGCCGACACATACTCGCTGCTGGACCTGGAGAGAGATGGTTTTAAAAAAGAAATGCAAAAGTCCAGTTTGTGAAATGGCGACGTGGTAAAGCGGGTGTCCTCACTCCTGACAGTTGCTGTTGTAACTAAAGGCACATTTGAGTAAACTGTCCAGAGTCATCAGAGTGACATGGTCAAACATCTCCAGGTTGGTGCTGCCCTCTGCCACCAGGTGGCGCCATTTACCCTGAAACACAGAGTGGTAGCAGATGTGTACCAACTTTACACACATTTATTTACACAGTTATATTTGTGTTGTGTGTATTCTGTGTGTGTGGCTCACATGCATGGTGTTGGTCGAGGTGTTGAACGTGGTGATGTAGCTCTTCAGGATATCGAAATGAAACGCAGGAGTGAGCAGCCGCCTCCTGCGAAACCACTCCTCCCCATTACTTATCAACAGACTCTGTCCTGGGACGTCAGGGAGACACAGTGGGGAGGTGAGGGCAACAGTTACAGGACAGTAATTACCATAGACTGTACATTAAGATGGACGACACGACTGCCCAAAAGTGAAGCCAAAGTGTCTTGATTGCCCCCTAGTGGCTGGCTGCAGTATAGGGCATAGCGGATGGGACATGGATCGAGCTAAGGTCAAAGAAGTCAAGTACATTTATCAAAAAGATTTCTTTGGCTTCCATGTTTTTATACAGTTAAAGGTAGTTGCATACAGCAATGGGAATCACCATCATCTGACTTAGTTACCATTAATTTATAAGTCTCCACAGTTTTTACTTATTTAATAACTTGACTTTATTAACAAATAACTGTAATACTCAATCCTAAATAGTTCTTCAATGCCAAACTCAACTGAGCTGTGAAAAACTCACCAAGCCATGGACGCAGGTGACCGTAGATAAGCTCGTCTTTCATTGTAACGCTGCCTTAAAGGACAAAAATGTAGGATTAGCGAGCATTAGACAAATCTTTGGGAAATGTGGTTTTCTTTGGATTATTCTGGATTTGTTTGTCACATTTAAATCTAATTTTACTGGTAACCTTCGATTGTGTAAACCTACCGGGCGCCATGAGCAGAGGTTTGACGTAGTCAGGGTGGAAGACTCGGACCAGGTGATAAAAAGGACCCAGGAACCAGCTACAGGAGTGTTTGTACATCTGCACCAGGTCGTCCACCTGGAGCAGACCCTCCTCCGTGCTCTGCATCTGAGGCACAGAAACATCACTTGTTATTTTATCTATAAAGATGAACTAAATCTTCATTATGTCTTTTAAAATGACATCATTGTCAGTCTAACTTTAAAAGATGAGAAAGGTTTGGTAGGTGAGTTTAAAGGAAATTCATCACAAAGAGGAGATTTTGCAATATTAATGTTTTGAAACATCCCGTGTCTCACTGAGAAATCTTCACATTTCCTGAAGTGTAAGACATCATTATAAGAGCTGATAAATGAGTCTATTCATGCATGTTAGTGTGTTTCTCCTTGGTGTGTGTGGGTCCTACCTTGCCCAGGTGGCCTAGCAGCCAAGAGTCTGCATGCGGCCTGCTGAAGCCTGACAGTCTGCGTGTGAACCAGGCGTGACGAGCCAACAACCTCACCACCCACACGGCGGCCACGGCAACCAGCCCTGTACCGGCTGCACACAGGATTTGACAGAGGCCGGCCCAGCTGAGGACCTTGGAGAGGACGCCCTGGAGGACAGACATCCCAGGACAGAGCGAGAGGTCTAGTGTGTCACTGACAGTGGCTGTGTTCACGATGAGAAGTTTGGTGATGTTGAAATCAAGTGTTTCAACTGTCACTGAGGTTATTACAACAGGAAGCACTGTTCTTGTGTGATGGGGGTGTTATGTGTCACGCACACACCATGACACACAGGGAGGGGCAGGACAGAGTTCATTATTTATCTCACAGCAGCTAAAGTGCAAATAAAAGAACCAGCTCCAATCACAAGATGGAAACTTTATCATCCATCCCAAAAGAAAAAAGGATGATGCATTGGCCGGGAATCGAACCCGGGCCTCCCGCGTGGCAGGCGAGAATTCTACCACTGAACCACCAATGCTTAGTATGGGGGGATATGACAGCGCCAAATACTGGCTGACTGCGGTATTGTTCGCCGTTAATAAACGATACGTTATAATAAACCGTTTCCCATTCATTCTCTATGGTAGTGCCAAACCACTACGGATGTAATGCACCTTCCGGCCACCGGCCCCGGTGGACACGCCAAGTTTTGGTTGGTCGCGCCTCTGACGTAAGAGGTTCAGGACGCGTGGTGTCCATCCTGAAACCAGCCTGTGAGCTGCAGGCCGTCAAAACGGCAACATTTACATCCGCTGTCCTTGGTGCTGAATTGTTTAATTACTTTTAAATGACAGACAGGTTAAGCTAAACATCATATAGAACAGTGTATAGAGGAAGTATAGATACTAAACAATCAAATATGTGGAATATACATGGAAACTGTCCCCCTTTTGTTGACGTTACCTGCACTCTACTGTTCGATTCCCGGCCAGTGCAAAACCGTTTCCCATTCATCTCTATGGTAGTCCTAAACCACTAGGGACTTAATGCCCCTCCCAGCCACTGAACACTTCACTTAATCTCCTGTCTTCCTCGTCTTTTCTTTCAACTCCAGTGACTGATGAACAATTGTACTGAAGTCAATTTTATATTTTGTCTGTGAACCCCATTATTCCTAACGCCTCGTTGGCGCAGTAGGCAGCGCGTCAGTCTCATAATCTGAAGGTCGTGAGTTCGAGCCTCACACGGGGCACGTGTTTTGTTGTCTTTTATAGTTTTTATTTGTTGAAAGTACGCAGACGGAGCAGTGATACGAACACATGAAGTGAACACATGAAGTGAACACGTGCGATTTGCACATACATGATCCATATTTTAAACATCTAAGCGACGTGTTCAACGCTTCTAGGACAAGAGTGCTGGGTTTTCCGAGGAGCTCCTGAAGGCATCGGTGATGACCCACCTGAGGAATCTGCCATTCAACAGAAAAGTGAGAAATGACACGAGAAGAAATCCAGGAACCGCAGTTTGTCTCTGATGTCCACACGTGTCCGCTGAGGTGAGATCCGAACATGATGCTGTGGCCGAAAGGCTGCTGGAAGCCGAGCTAACGTTAGCTGGCTAAACTAGTTGGGTTAGCTTGTTTACTTTGGTGGAGGTTTGGCTCTCCAAAATGTTCTCCCTTTTGTTTGTAGATTAGAAATAAAATTAAAAAAAACAAGTGTTAATAGTGACGTGTAAATTAATCTTGAAAAAGGAAATATAAAATTGATTGTAACTTTATCTAATTAATATTTCAGTGTGTTCATCCTAAAGCATTTTTAGCATTTTATCTTATTCTTATGTTACTGGATATTTTTTTATTATTGACACAAACTTAAACAGCTATTTTAAGGTTAATAATTAGTTTTAGAATTCTGAAATTTGCTTAATCTTTCTGTTGTGAATACAAATACAAGTAAATCTGATGTACTGTGAAAAATACTAGCGCCAAATCGTAACATACGTGGTCTCAACTCGCGTTACATAAGAGGTCAAGACCTGTTTTGTACCTTGGACAGTGAAATACGACTGAATACTGTGAGTGGTTTCACTTTGAACTGGACTGAGAAAAGAATTGAATGCTAAATATTCACAGTAATGGCAGATGTAAGAGGAAACAGTGCGGGAACTATGAGAAGTTGTTTCAGACATCTCACTAATTCTTCTATTCACAGAGCTCAGCTTCAGATTCCTCCCCTGTGTGCATGTGGCAGGTTTTCAGCTTGAAATGAGCGAGATGGC
Source organism: Verasper variegatus (assembly GCA_026259375.1). Classification (NCBI taxonomy): domain Eukaryota; kingdom Metazoa; phylum Chordata; class Actinopteri; order Pleuronectiformes; family Pleuronectidae; genus Verasper; species Verasper variegatus. Next base: position 24,800,046 of record CM048038.1, on the reverse strand, counting down.
TGACGGGTGTGACAACCCCAGGACGTCCCCGCCTGCCTCCAGCTCCCCAGTGTCGTCTCCCTGCTGCAAATCTACCCAAACATGGCTGCCAGTTGAATCTCCCCTGCGCCCTCGCTGGTTGAGTGATCAAATGGAGCAGGAGGATGATTCTGGGGACCATCAAGTTGGGGTGCAGACAAGTGAGCCTCCTTCGTCTTGTGTCTTTGAGGAACTCTTTTGCTCCAGCCAGGGGTCAGTCCCTCTGGCCCCTCTGGCCGGCGCCCTCATGGCCTCCTCCTGGCCGCAGAGCGACGTGGTGAAACAAGGTTACCTGGGGAAGCTGGAGCGAAACCACAGGCGATATTTTGTCCTGAGAGCGGGAAGCCACACAGGGCCGAGCCGACTCGAGTGGTACAGGAGCCAGGAGAAGTTCACAGCCGTGAGGAAGTCTGCCGGCAAAGCTGCGCTGTTTGGATCGAGCAAGCAAGGGTTGGTGAAAGTTAGACAAATGTCCCTTGCACTTTTAATTCCTGAAGCTTTGGATCAAGTTATAAAATATTTAGTGGGATCAATATTCCAAATAATGTAAATAATGTTGTTATATTTCATTAAAATCTGACAAACACTTGAAGAATCATTAAAATCTACAATGAATTCAACTGATTTTCCTTCAGGGTGATTTACCTGAGGTGCTGCCTCGGCGTGAGTCGGACCGGCAGTTCCAGGAAAGGACACCCGGTGGCGCTGTATGCAAAGGATCAGACCATGGTGCTGGTTGTGGAGGACCAGCACGAACAAGACGAGTGGTACATTGCCATTAAGAAGCTGATGGAGGAAGAGCAGAGGGATGAAGAGCACGGAGAGGGGATTGATGAAGAGGATGATGGGTATTGCACTCTGCCCCCTGCTGCCTTTTTCAAAGAGGTACGTCCAGATTTACATTGCTGTACATGCACTCCAATTTAATCTAAATAAACAGAATTAAATAGACTTTAAGTTTTTGATAATTTGATGGCAAGTTGAAGTTTCCTGAGCCTTGACAACTTGATATTCAAAACTACTGAAACCCTCAAAATTGGAGGTACTTCTCTGTTAAAAACGTCCCAGTCAACATATTAACTTTTGATCAAATCTGCCATATTGTCCAGAATTCACTGTGTCGCCTTAAGGTAACTCTGTAGTTTGTGTTTTCCAATGCTGAGGTCTTCACTCAATCATATATTATTACTCAACCTAAACTCTCTGGCTGTGTGTATAATTTTTCCCACTCTCATCAAAGAATGCTGGACATAAAAAAAGAGAACATTTTCAATATAAAGTGCCTTTTCATGTACAACCTCTTGTTTGGAAATGAAAATACCTCAGCCCGATCTTCATCTCTGCTCCCCTCACTTGGTCCAAGGTCTGGCCCGTCTCAGTGAAGCCCAGAGGTCTGGGTCGTTCAAAGTCCCTCGGTGGAGAGACGCGGCTCTGCCTCACAGCGTCCTCACTCATCCTGGTCAAACTCGGCGCATACAGTGATTTGCCGTCGGTTACAATACCTTTGCTGAGCGTTCGGCGCTTCGGCCATCTGGACGGCTTGTTCTTCTTGGAGCTCGGCAGGTCGGCACCTGACGGTCCTGGAGAAATCTGGATGGAAGCAGGAGACCAAGGTAGTGAAGGTTACATCCATAATTCTACGTTTTCAAACTGAACCTGTCTCTGTCCACACAACCCAGTGCACGTGGCCGCTCACGTGCACTGGGCATAAACAGGAAGCATTTGGTTGCAGATTACTTGAATAACAGCTCGTCCTTTACCCATATAAGTTTGAGTGGCTCTAAAACTCTTCACCATAGGACGGTGACCCTCCTCTTCATGTCTGTTCTGTCCAGGGAACCCAGGAATTGCCCAGCACATTCACGAGGTGGTTCGGGAGACAGTCCACGCTCTACGAGCTCTTCCAGACTTCAGCCAGTCGCCGACCTCCAACCAGCCTCAAGCACTTCTGCTCTCAAAACGCAGCAGATATAAATACACAAACATGAGGCCACTGACGTTACCTCCCAGGAACACTGACATCCACACGAGTCCCACGCAGTCTTACGTCGAGCCCGGCAAACCAAACGCCACCAAGCCTGAGTCCACTCCGAGCCTGGCCTCACGTCTCAGCCCTGTTGGATCCCAGCGGAGCTCCGTGCCTGAGACCGGCAGCTACATGGAGATGAAGACTGAGCACTGCGGTGATGCAGCCCCCAGGTTGGAGAGCTGGGAGCTGGAGGAGGAGGAGGAGGAGGAGGAGGAGGAGGAGGAAGAAGAGAAAGGGCCGGGCTACATGATGATGTCTCCACAGGGCAGCCGCAGCTCATCTGTGTTGGCCCAGGATGATTATGTGTTGATGGAAAGTCCACATAAAGACAACAGGCCTCCAGACTCGTCCCCGTCCTCTGGCCTCCACACATCATTCTACAGGTGAGTTCAACTTTCCCTCAAATTCATTCAAGACACAGCCAATGAAATTAAACAAACTATTACAGTGCATATTATTTGAATATATGGGTTAGGGTTCATAATAATTGTGTGTGTGATTTGGGAAAGAGTGTTTGCTTCATGTTTGCTGCATGGCAGAATCATGCTTAGGACTCATTTCAGATGTAGTAGCTGCCTTTGTAGCTCAGATTAACTAATGAGTGACATCTATTTTTTCCTTTTTAGCTCCACCTCTGACGACTACTCTCCTCTGCGTCCATCACGTCCTCAGACCAGCGAGCTCAGTCAGAAAACAGAGGCCGGCCAATCACTGATGAGCATCAGCTTCTCCACTCGACCGGCGGATGAGCAGACGTCAGCAGCTCAGCACAGACGCCACCCGGCACAGACCAGAGCCACCTCCTCTTCCTCTTCTCTGCTGAGCGTCGATGGGAGTCCAGTTCAGGCCAGTCCGAACTCTGACATGGGCCGGTCCAGTCGATTCCAAGCTGCTCCAGACCGGTCGGCTTTTAGAAGATACCGGCTGTCGTCCTGTCTGATGTCTTGCTTGCAATCCGAGGACAGATCCTGAGTCGTCATTCAATATTTTGCTCATGTTGCTGCTGCTTTTCCTTTGGGATCATGTGTCTTAACACTGGAGAAAAAAATAGTTGTTTTTGTAAATCACTGAAGTTTCTTATGTGTCTGTAAATGCACTGTGTTTGTCATTTTGTATTTGTTGGTTGTTTTTTAAGAATCGGTTAAATCCAACCTGGATTTGGGGCCTGAACTACACAGCACTTGAGGATGTTGCACTGTCATTGGATGTAAATGAAAAAAAAAGAATAAATTCATGAGAATATTCAGTCTTTTTTGGCCTTTTATACTCGATACAGCTCAGTGGAAGACTGTGGATGTTATACTGGAAGATGATGTCCCAGTCTGGATGCTTCAAGCGGGTTTTCTGTGCAGGTGAATAAATGAGAGGTCAGAAGCTTCTTCTTAAATATTCTTATGCATAATAACAAGAAATTGTGCTTTTACTGTGATATAAAATGCTGCAGCCACACAAATAAACCTCTGATTGTTTGATAGTTTAATAACTGCAAATTAATTAAGCCACAGGGTTTAATTGTAGCTTTTGTTTTTATCATGATTTGAATCAACAGATGCAGTTTGCTCAGCATTTTGAAGACTTCCTGTCTGAGTTCATTTAAAGTTCATTATCACCTTTTTTAACAGATTTTCTGATCGAAGACCCTGAGAATATGAACCAGTTTCAAATCTACAGGAATAAATCTGAAAGAAGGTTGCACAGCTTTTTACTTTTATTGAAAACCGACACAAACTAGATGGATACAAACTGTAAAGCTTGAGTATTCATCAAATACATAAATAAAGACAAAGAAACAGAACATAGGAGCAGTTTGTAAAAACAGGCATAAAGGCTGATCCACTCTTCAGCAGCAAATATTAAACACATTCTTGATTAAATCAGAAACTGGAGATCAAAGTTTTGAATAGTGGATGTACTATGCGGCAGTTCGTTCAACAGGTGGTAGCAGTGAGCCACATAGAGCACAGAGACAGAACTGAAAACATTCTGCAGGGGAATCAAACTACAGATAAATGACTTTATTCTTTCAGGATCAAATCTTTTATAGGTTAATTGATTATATTGTAGAATTAGGTTTTCGTGACACTGCCACCTAGCGTTACCGAATTGCATGACCAACGACCGTTTTTCCAGAGGGGGGCTCTTGCATTTCTTGAACATCTTGCACTTGTCATAACTCTTTCTTCCCAGAATAAAAACCCTGAGCAAATGAGAATAAACATGTGAAAAGTCTCTAAAGAAAAGCTCCGTTTCCCTCAGAGGTCTGAGACGTGGACCTGCTGAACTTTGACAATGTGGCCCTCTCCTTTCTGAACTTCCTCTGGAAAAGCAGCAACGCTTTCTTCCTGAACTTCTCACCCACGAAGGCGTAGAGGACCGGGTTGATGCAGCTGTGCATCAGAGCCAGACTATTGGTCGCCACCAGAGCCTGGTTCACCGACGTCCTCATCGCACAGTCAAACTGGAACAGATCTGCCCTCAGGAGCATGTCTATGATCATGGTTATGTGGTACGGCATCCAGCAGAGTAGGAATGCAATCACCACGGCCACGATGACCTTCATTGCCCGGTACTTCTGGAAACCACGTGTGCGCAGCAACCTCACCGTGGTGATGCTGTAGCAGACAACCATGATACCCAGAGGCAGCAAGAAGCCAAAAATGTGGCGGAACCCATTGATGGCGATCCTCCACGAGCTGGCGCTGCCGATGTCAAAGTCTTCAGCACAGATCATCCTGTCCGAGTCCTTGTCGAGCTTGGTGGCTTCATTGAAAAGCGCCGGCAGGCCGAGGGCCGAGCCGAAGGCCCAGGCCGCTGCGCAGAGGAGCCGGCTGCACATCCTCTGGCGGCTGTTGAGAGTCTCACTGGTGTGCACAATCAGGAGGTAGCGGTCGATGCTGATGCAGGCCAGGAAGATGATGCTGATGTAGAAGTTGGCTTCGATGACAAGGTTGAGGAGTTTGCACATGAAGCCTCCAAAGAGCCATCCCTGGACGACCGCCACAGCCCAGAACGGGAGGGTGAGCGCAATCAGGCCGTCGGCTATCGTCAGGTGAAACAGATACACATCCGAAGGGGTCAAGGTCTGTTTGCTGGTGCTGATCACCCACCCCACCAACAGGTTTCCTGGTATTGCCAGTAGGAAAATGGCGATGAGGAGGACGCCCACGGTCACAGCTGCTGTGGGCTCCAGAGGTTTCAGCTTACATGCTAACGTGTCTGGATCGATGTCGAGCGTTACATTTGATTTCTCAAAGTAATCGTCAGCAAAGACGTAGGTAAACGACATGACTGTGGATGAAAAACAAGATTAATGATACAAAATTAGAACTCAAAGCGAAAAAAACAGATGTAGTATGAAGTTATATGACAGCTGTTCCCTACAAATTGGAAAGTTGCCTTGTGCAGAGTTAAAGTAATTGTGAAACTGCTTTTTAAACAGCAGCCTCACCTACACTTCCAAGACACTGAATTGACTCCTCAGGATGTTTATTAAAGTTCACTAAGATCATTTACAGAACATATAAGACTGTAGCAGTAAATCCAGTCAGTGTATTAACCTGAGAAAAGCTGCATTTTATTGCTTTATTTGTTTGGGTTTCCTCGCTTGAATACACACATATTTCATCCCTTGTATTAAATGTACAACCCCTCTATTTATTTCCGTCCGTGACAATAAACCAGTCAAGATTCTCACCTCGTGCACAGGCTCGGTGGCAGCTTGAAAAGACGTTGACAGCTTGAAGAACAGGTTTGTTCTCCTCAGAGCATCTTTCTTATGTGTTTCTGACTCAATGTCCTATTTCCTCTCCCAGCATGTTGCTGCACTAGTCTGTGTCAGCAACAGAACATATGTCACACGTCGATTTTTATTTTTGATGCACACTGTGGAATAAACCAAGTGATGAGATTGGGTTGCAGGAGGTTATTGGGTAATGAGGGTGTGTGTGTGCAGCTCACAATGTTATCTGTGTCACTTTCTGGAAATGACCTGGTGTAATGTTCTCTGCTGCTGTTGCAAAAGTACGGTGTCACTCCCCTGGTTTATGTTTTTACATTCACATAAAACTGCTACTGTGATTCTCTATGTTACAATCTCAGTCTTAAAGATGAGGAAGAGGAAGGTGAGGAAATAGAGCAGGCAACTACATCACATTTTTACTTCTTCATATTTTAGTAGGTTTTTCACCTGCTTTTGTTGGATTTTTAGCAGGATTATGCAAAAACTACACAACCAATTCTCGTGAAATTTGGTTGAGGTGTGGGGCAGAACTCCAGAAAGACCCCATTACATTTTGGTGGCTTTCTTTAACGTCTTTCTTGACATTTTTCTAGATTTCTCAGAGAATAATGCATGAATCTTGATGAAAAGTGAATTTTAATGTGGTTTCAGAAGAGGACTGTTGGGCCTTGGTGGAGGTATACGCTCTACTGAATGAAATTCTACTTGTAAATTATTTAGTTTGGATAGTTTTACAATTAGAGGTGTCATTTTTGGGTATGACATGTTGAAATAAATCATCTCCACTTCAGTGGAGTCAAAGGTATATCTTTGCACTTTGTGGACATGGAGCTATAATGAGTCTCCCAGATCAACGTTTGTTTCCCATGTTTCCATCTGGAGTCTCAAAATGTCTGGGCGACAAGTTACCAGGTAAACGATGCATGTGCTAAAAAATGATAACTGCGCGACAGGGGACCGGGTCGAGTCCCTCCTTGTCTCTGCAAAGCTAAATGTGTATTAACACTAGCATCTTCCCTTGTCTCCATCAATCACTTCATTCATGTTTTGGTTGGTAATCATACAGTAATCAACATAGCAGAGTGATGCATCACTGCTCATCGACTGTCACCACTAACTGCACCTGGAGACTTTGAGGCTCCACGCCACTAAATGACAGTGCCGTCGTCTGTGTCGCCATCAGGAAGCACGACAGTCCCCCAACTCTAGCTGTTACTGTAACTTCTAACTGCGGGGACAAATTTCATATTTCAGTCGTGATGGTTAAGGTTGTCGGAAATGGGAAATAATAAAGTGCTGAAAAGATGGAGGAAAAAGCAAGAGTTCCCTGCATCATAAAAATTGTCTGATGAGACAACAAGAGAGCAACATGAGGGAGGGAGAGAAAGAGAAGCACACAAAGCAACTTTAAATAAACAAGAGCAGACTTTCCTCATTGCAGTTTTATTTTTCTGATTCCCTGGTGCGTTCACATTAGGAATGAAATCCGGCCGGATAATCAAAAATAGTCTTCTGCTCACAAGAAAGCAAATGATCAGGTTTACCTAAGTTGGAGGCATTGATATCATATACTTAGGAAATGTTGTATTTGTTTTTTATTACAAATTTTTCCATCTTCTATGCAGAGAAACGGGTCCACGGTTTTCAAACATCTCATTTTGTCCAACCAAAGATGAAAAACCCAAAGACAGTCGCATGTGTGTTTGCCAATAGGATTTTGAACACTGTATCAATACATTAGATGTGTTTTATGTGCTACATGTCATCCTTTGCTACTGAAAGCTAACTGTGTCTCCTCTTTAATGATTCATGTCTTAATGTTGGTGCAAGAATTCCCATTGTTCCTTTATTACATTTTTCATCTTATTCTTCCACCAAGGTTCAACATCAAAAACTGATAATTACTGTGACACATGTCACTAAAACCAGTTAGTGTTGACAGCAAGCTCTGGTATTACTGACACTGGTTTTGATGTGCCTTGTAAAAAGTTCAGAACCTATGTTTTGTTTTACGACACTAATAATTATCATGTTAAAGGGAAATGTGGTTTTATTTTGTTTCTGCCTGTTTGTCTTGTCTGTTTCATCAATAATATGGCCTGGGCAGTTTATTAGGTACACCTCGCACCATCATAAAGGTTGTAATGTTCACTCGGTGCTGTTACCCTATAATGAATTATATACAAAGATGTTTCTGTTATTCATGCTACCCACACTAATACAAATAGGCTGGTCAAACATCTGGAAATACCTGTTAGTACAAAACAAAAGCAGGCAACATCCTCCATAGTTATTATCCAGGTAAATCAAAACAAATCTGTGCATCAATTGGATAATATTGTTCTTTTTAGATGTATATATTGATGTGTGGATATGCAGAGGGGTTGCAATTAACCAATTATTTTCCTTATTGATTAATCTATCAGTTATTTTTTAATTGTTTAGTTAAATACAACCGAGAAAATATCCAAGTAAATACAAAAATATCCAAATACAGAATATTTACACCACAATACTGCAACACCACAGTCCAAATGCAATGCAATATCATACTTTCAAATATAGGTATAGTATTAAAAGTAAATATATAAAGCGTGCAGAATGGCCTGTGTGCAAACATCATTATTGTTGCAGGAAATAAAAGAGGGACTCATTTTATTTATCTATTTCTATTTTCTAATTTCTAATTTCTAATCTGTTGGGAGTCGTATACCTATCACACATTCATTTATTTATAGATTATATAGCAATATAAATGAAAATATTATATATTGTGTATTGTTTATATGTATAAAGCAATTTAATGTTCCAGTAAAGTAATTTGAATGAATATAGTAGATTCCACTGCTTCATAACTGTCATTACAAATTGATTACAGGCAACATCGCGGGCGCCCTCCTCCTATTACGGGGGCCGGGGTCCTGAGTCTGAAATACGCGGAAGTGACAGGCGGAAGCAGCCTCGACGGAAGCGGGTTCGGTCTGTCAACGGAGGAAAAAATCGCCAAATCTGACACAAAGCGGGTCGATCCCAACACTTAGCTGCATCCGATCATCTCCCCCCTTCTCCCGGACACCGGCGGCCCGCTGCAATGATCCTGTTAGAGATCAATAACCGAATTATAGAGGAGACGCTGACGTTGAAGTTCGACGGCGCATCCAACGGGTGAGGAATCATTGTTGCACCTGGCTAGCTGCTGCTAACTGCTAGCTTCCCCATTTATGTCAAGGCGTCGCCTGCATTGAATGAAGCGGCAGAGGAAAACAACCCACCCCTGGCTTTTAGCACAAGTTAGCGAGGTGGTGTATGAGTCAATAAAACGTATTGAAATACAGAGAGAATTAGCTTAGCGAGCTAACGTGACTGGCTAGCCCGGAGCTGGGGTGTGTCTGCACGGTCGGTGGTGTGCCAAAAATGTCACCACAATGAATCCGCCCCCCCCTCCCCGGCGGCAGTGAAATAGCCTAAACATCTCAGGTACAATACAAAATGACCTCATAAATACCGAGCATGACGTATAACATGTTTTCAAAAGATTGCAAAAGGGAAATAGTCGCTAGCTTGAGTGTAATCGGGCTAATGCTTGAAGCTAGCTTGGCAGAGAAAGGAGGAAATGGTGTCAAAGCACAATCTACTTTGCATTAATGACATTTCTCCTGCGTTTAAAAAGGGTTTAACGTGTAAGTCATCCACAAGGAAGCACCTTTTCTGATGAGTCTGAGTCATGATGACAGGAAGTGCAAATGTGCCTCATTAATTACAGTCCTCCCCATTAGGCCTGTTTTTCCACATTGAACTTGGTGGTTCCTTCTACTAAATCCCATTTATTTGCTTTGCACTGAGGGCAACTCTGTGGCCACCATCGCCACCACCATTGCCCGCCCCCCCCCTCCAGTTTCCGCATTCCTCCAGTCAAGCTGAGTCAAGCCTGTGCTCAGCTGAGCTGCAGCTGCTCCCCGTGCAGCCTGGACATGTCGCTGCAGCATCCACCTTTTAAGAAGTCTGCGTTCATCGATGTGCAGCCCTCAGATAACACACTGTGTACTTGTAAAGAAAGACCTCACAATCGAGAGGATTCATCAAGAGGAGTAAACACAAGTCACTTGGATGTAAACATCAATATTAAACAGACTGTCTCAGCTTGACGTCAAGTTTTTAACTTCCTGTGGAATCTGTTGCAACCAAGGGTTATTGATTTGCAGATTATTTTATATGGTATTAACTACTTGTTTGGTCTATACAATATTCATTTAGTTTCCTTATTTCTGTCAATGAGGTTTTGTTTGTATCAGCGTTTATTCGTTAGTTAATTAGCAAGTAACGACTACTCATCAATATCCCAATGTTGTCTGCTTGCAGAACCAAACCAGAGGCCGTCGATGTGACGTTTGCAGGTGAGATTATCTGACACGTTATGAAACACTTGAAACCCTCTGATCAACCAGTTGCTTGAACAGTGAGGTTGTAGACATTGACATTATCCTTATTTCTAAGCAGAATTGAGGTTACTCTGTACAAACCGTGTCAGTGGGCCAAGATGCTGTTATTTTAGTAGATTGTTATTTCTTCATTTGAGCTGTGTTGACAGCGTTTGGTGCAGAAGCTGGAAAACATTGCATTAGGGACTTTGTCTGTTATGAATCACCTGACGTGCGTCTCCGCTGCAGACTTCGATGGCGTCTTGTACCACATCTCCAACCCCAATGGGGACAAGACCAAATTGATGGTCAGCATCTCCCTGAAGTTCTACAAGGAGCTGCAGGAGCATGGGGCTGATGAGGTAACACACACACACCCACACACCCACACACACAAATGAAGGGGAAGTTGCATAAACAAAGATTCTGTGAAATGTTCATTGTCAGAAATGGGGGGCCCCCCTATCTGTCAATTCTTTGACATCCTTCAGCACAGTTTCTGCAATTCCTGGAAAAAGATTACAACATTTGTTGTTGTTGTACTTGAGGAGCTGAAATGTTCACGAGTTATTGACCTTAAATTAGATTTTAAAACTCTTTCTGACACTAAAAAAACAGGTTATCTCAGGTAAACGTTTGATTTCAGCGATGAACTTTCAATCAAGTTGAGCTTTTGCCATCCACTGCCCCTGCAAACATCAGAACCTGCAACAGTGAAAATGTGAAAACTCAAAGCAACAATGTTTTCACTTGGTTTCTGTCTGGTTTTGGAGTCAATCTGATATAAAATGGTGTCCCAAAGAAACGCAGAATTGGATCATGATTGACATGATATCTACACACACACACACACACTCACTCACTCACAAACACGCCTCTTTAGCGTTAGAGCGCTGTTCTTCCATGTAAGGAAGAAAGCAGCTGCCGAGGCTTGTGGTAGAAACAGGAAGTGAATTTGTGTCTCACTTCAGGTGAGGAAGTGCAGACTGCGAGCTGCGGCCACTGTGTGTGTGTGTGTATGTGAATGTGCAAATGTGTTGGCGTCTGCCCAGCGTCTTCCGTCATTGTTCCCTAAAGCTCAAGAGCCGAGGGATGAGAAAACGGCTCAGCGGCGTCACAGTCACTCACTCTGCCTGTGAAAAATAGTTCCCTCACTCACTCAAGGAGCGGTTTTGTTTATTCTCACACATTCTCATCTGTTCTCAGCTGATATATTTTGCTTCGCTGAAACGTTGCTCAGTTTAAAAGGAAAAAGAAAAACCTAAGAGAAACTGTCTTTTCACTATTGGACATTATCGGCATTCCTGAGCTTGATTTGCATATTGAAGCCAAGTCGACCTCAGCTCATTCCACAATGACAGGTATCCATTAAAGTGGAGGCCCCTTGTCGTAAATATACCCCTTCAATTACCTTCAGAGGACACACACACACCCACTTCATGCTAAATATTGTCTCTCTCCCTCTTTCTTTTGTTGGTGTTGACATTTCTCTTCTTTGAAACCAGTGGCAGAGTCCCCAAGGATTCCCACAGGCTAAGGAAATCAAGCAAGTTTAAGAATCAAAGGATGTTGTGACAGTACCTGTTGTACATTCTTTAGAAAACACTTTAATCGTCGGTTCCCGGAAGTCTTGGGATCCTTTTTCTATTCTACAATCAAAGATGTAATATTTTTAAAAAGCATTTTAAAGCCCTGTTTATCTCTATTAAAATACTTTTTCTTTCATGTGACGCAAGTTTTTATTATTATGCGTCCGCGCTGGAAAAACCCATTGTCTGTCTTTCCAATTCTTGTGAACACGATATTTCAAGAACACATCGAGGGAATTTCTTCAAAACCGCTACAAATGTTCACTGATCAAATGTTGGACTTACGGATGACCTGATTAGAGTTTGATGGTCAAGATCATGGTATATGCATTATCTTAAGAGTGCCTCGAGATAATCCTTTAAAATGTGACAGAAATGTTCAGTTAGACTTGCTCAGTTTATATTTCAGTGAGCAAAGGACCTCACATGAGTCTGTTAAATAATGTTTGTGGAATGAAACTGCACTGGTTTGTGGAGGCATACAACTGCAGTGCAGCAATTCTAGTGCATTTCATTTTTCTTTCGCCTTTGTTGTGCAGTTCCTCTGTGAAGTGCTTCTTTCTAAAACTGCATTTAGAGAAGCGTGATTACAAATAAAGTTTTTTTCATTTCAGCTTCTCAAGAGGGTCTATGGGAATTTCCTGGTGGCAACAGAGGCTTGTAAGTTCTCAGAAACATTCTGATCTCTTTTTTTAGAAATTAGTCAACATCCTGAATTATGGTTTGAGACGTCAGCTCAGTTCAAAGATTCTAACTGACAGGACATACGTGTGTCTGTGAGCCATTCAGCAGCTTTGTTCCCTTGCTTTCTTTATTAGTTTGTGGCCGCTCACAATAAGTGTGAAATTAAAAGTGGTGACTGACTATAATCTTCCATCGTCTTCCCTGAAGGCTACAACGTGTCCCTCCTCTACGACCTGGATGCACTACCAGCCAACAAAGATGACATCATCCACCAGGCAGGGATGCTGAAGAGGAACTGCTTCGCCTCCGTGTTTGAAAAGTACTTCAAGTTCCAGGAGGAGGGCAAGGAGGGCGAGCAGAGGGCCGTGGTCCACTACAGAGACGACGAGTCCATGTACGTTCAAAGCTTTCGGTTTCACGTGTCGTCTGGAGGCAGACGGGCAGAGCTCGGTTTTCAAATGGTCCTAATTCCTCAACGGGGCTTGAATGTCTTGTGTAAAGTCTGCGAGAAACCTTAACATGTTTTGGGTTTTCAGGTCCTTTTCATGATTTGTTTGTGGTAATCATCATGTACCTGTCTGTCTCATCTTCTCAGGTATGTGGAGGCCAAGAAAGACAGAGTGACAGTTGTGTTCAGCACAGTGTTCAAAGACGACGACGATGTCATTATCGGAAAAGTTTTCATGCAGGTTTGTGAGTTACATGTAGTTACCCTCTAATTAGTTACATTTTCTGCAGTTACATTGCAACCTCTTTTACCTCTTTCTTTAATGTACGTACTTGTGTTCACATCAGCAACAATATTACGATATCGATTACACGGTTTCAACTGTTAACAAACTCCTACACACGCGAAAACATCTTTAATCCGACACTGTGCGCTCACACTTTCTGCGTACAGGAGTTCAAAGAGGGTCGGCGAGCCAGCCACACTGCCCCCCAGGTGCTGTTCAGCCACAGGGAGCCACCACTGGAGCTGAAGGACACAGATGCCGCCGTCGGGGACAACATCGGATACATCACCTTCGGTCAGCATCAAAAACATGTCCCCTTCTTCTTCGGCTGCACTGATAACATGAATAGTTTGCTGATTTTGTGTTCATGTGTGTGATTTGTCGTGACTCCTTCCAGTTCTGTTCCCACGTCACACCAATGCCAATGCCAGAGACAACACCATCAACCTCATCCACACCTTCAGGGACTACTTGCACTACCACATAAAGTGCTCCAAGGTCAGTGCAGTGAGCAGGGGCACAACACAAACAAACCTTTTAAGAAACTAATATTTTGAACCATTTTTGCTAGTTTATGGAATATTTGTAGCTTAATTTATTATGTTTGGGGCACATTATCTGTTCTTTTTTGTGATACCTTCAGGCCAGAGTTTAGCTCTCACGGTCTCATGAGAAGTTTTGGCCTCGGTTACAATTTTCCTCCGCTTTCTGGTCCCTCATAACTCTTCATAACTAAATTTCACGGCGGCACCGTAAAGTCTGCTTTAATTAGAGGTAACAGCGACTCATGATGTCCTCCTCTGTAATGGTACGTTCTGTTCATTACCTTCTATACAATAGAAAGTCCAGCCACAGGACGGAAGGTCCCACTTGAAGAAAACTCGCTCTGTCACCTTCACACTTCTCTGTCTGTGTGTGTCTCATCAAAGTCAGTTTTTTGGGATGGTTTACATTCAAGAGGCATGTGTTTGTGTTGTTCCGCTGCTCAGACGGCAGATAATGGAGCTGGATGTTTGTATCTCAGACATGAGGGAGTCAGCGTGGGTGTCACGTTGGACAGAGTTATGGCCCAGTGTGGGTGGTTTCAACTGTCAAAATGTCAAGATACATCCCCTGTGCCAAACACTTGAGATTCTGCATCTGATGATGAAACAAATAAAGCCAGACTTATTTAACAGATGAGATTAACTTGTGATTCATGTCCACGTCTCTTCCGCAGGCGTACATTCACACACGCATGAGGGCCAAGACGTCAGAGTTCCTCAAGGTGCTGAACCGCGCTCGACCCGACGCCGAGAAGAAGGAGATGAAGACCATCTCGTAAGCAGCCTCTCGTCTCCTCGTCTTGTTGACGCCCGTGTCTTGTTTCCATGTTTGGGTTAAAGTTGTCAGCTCTTCTACATCCTGACAGATTTTCATTCCTGTTGCAGAATAATCAGAGATATTCTTATCTCTAATCTCACACATGCGCTACACACACAAAAATAATATTAAATAAATGACACATCACAAACTACAGGTTATTGTTAAGATTATCACTCCAGAGGCAACGATGCATCACCTCACGTCACCTCTCTGACGGGATCTCATGAGGAAGATGCTTTGCGGTGATGTAAAACAAAAGCAGAGGAAAAGAGTCTGGATCAGCTCCAGCTCTTCTGTCCACCAAACTCCTACACTAGCTTTTTTTCATGGATGCTATTTTCAAAGCTCCACTCCTCCCTCTCAGTTTCTGCTTGGAGAGGACTGACGTTGAGACCTTGAGCGCTGCTCAATGTTTTTTGCAGCTGAAAGCAGAACATGGCCCGATTTAGACCTCAGATTACACCATCTCTGCATTTTCTCAGATGGAAGTATTTCTCTTGGCTTCATGAGTCGACTGCAATCTGTAGGTTTGTGTGTTTTTGAGGTGTGTGGCTGCCGTGTTTGAAGTGAGTCAGGGAGGATGTTTTTTTTTTTTTTTTTTACAGCTCTCCACTTGACTAAAACCTCCCTTACAACCACAAATACTTTGTTAGCCTTGTAGCTTTGAAATAATTGTGGGAGTTGACACTGTCTTAACACAGAGAGTCTTTGTTCTCTGGTTAATGTGTCACCGGAATCTGTGGGGATCCTCTGTACTTGTCATGTTTTGTGAGTTTCGAAGAGGGAGAAACATGAATCACAGGTTTGGCGTCAAGCTACAAAACAAACATAAACCGGAAAAAGAAAAGCGTCTCTGAAATAATTGAACCAAAGTGTCAGTCACACATTGTTTGACGAAGATGTGACACAGACCTCTAGCTGATCTGTATCATGTTTAATAGCCAAGTGTGTTGAGGTAAGGAAGCGCTCAGTGCACTGGCAGCTCGAGGGCCAAGACGAACACAAGGCTGATTGTTGGTGTTTTCACGGATTTAAAAAGTTAAGAAATTGATGAAAGCAACTTTTTCAATGCATCTTTGTTTGATTTGTCTTTTTCTTTAGTGGAAAGACTTTCTCCCGCTGAGGCTGACCCCCATCAGAGAAATCCAACCCCCCCGTGGACACGCCCCCAACGCGCCACGCTTGAGACTCAACGCCACATCGGACAGGACGTCAGGATGCCTCGAAATGTCCAAGACCCCACCCCCACAAAAGAAATGTGTCCAGTCTTTTTTTTTTTTACGAATAATAATGTTGGCTCCACGTAGAGGAAGCCAAGGCTCAAGATAAATGGAAAAACGGGCATTCCCTGCTTTGCATAGTTAAAGAGAATTATTAGTCCTATATAAATATATATATGAAAAAAAAAGAAAATTTTTGATACAATATCTTTTACTCCATTTGGTACTCTTGCTTGCCCCCCAACCCTCACCATACGATATTCATGTTCCGGATGATTTCAGTCCTCCCTTCCTCTCTGTGCCGTCATGTCGTCTGTACCATTGTCATTTGAAAAAAATAAAATAAATCACTCTTACAAAAAAAAACCATTGCACGTGTCTGTGTTGACTCATAATGTCATTTGTCAATTTTATCAATCCACACATTTTCGTTCCTTTGACAAAGTTTTAACAGAATCTTGCATTATAAATGTTTATAATTCAGTTATAAGGCTCTTAGAATATGTTTTATGAAGATGTTCTGTAAATGTAAGATTTCAAGTGAACATACACTATTTTGGCTTTTGAATATATTGCCTCAGATTAAGGATTATAGTTCTCTATTGGTTGGTGCTGTTGATATAAACAACCTTGTTTTTGTAATATATGTTTAAAGTGGGCTAAAGTCTCTTTTTCAGAAGTCCACATTTCTACTTACAGATGTTTCAAATATTTATTATACCAAAAATTTATTTCTTGCATTGTCACCTCATTTCCTGAGTTTGTCTCCCAGGCAGGTGGAAAGTATGTTGTGTGCATGTGGCCAATGGCGGCTGTTACTATAAATATTCTATTATAAACACGTTATTCATCAGTCAAAAGAGAAGAAAATGATTTTTTAAAAGTTGTTTTTCAAGCATAAATGCAGAACATAGGACAGTTTCAGTTTTTCTAATGTGTGACTTTGCTCTTTTTCTAAATGTTGATTGAATATTTTTGGGTTTTGAACGACTGGTCGGACAAAACGAGACCTGGTGGTGTGTCACCTTGTGTTGTGGCTTATTATGATGAATGTTTTCTGACAATTTACAATCAAAACCATAATCAAGTAATAATATAGTAATTATATTATAATAAAAGTTCATACATAAAGATTTTGGCAAAACGTAGTGTCTGCTTTGTCAAAGTAGCTGAGCCACCCCACGGTTTATGGTAATGTAATGATGAAAAACTCAATGATTCACTTTTGGCAACAAATGTCTTTATTTTCTGACATCAGAGAAAACAAACAATCTCATAGAAGCATTTCAGGTTCGGCAGCAACAGTCGGTTAATATGAAACTTGGCTGATGGACAGAAAACATTTTAGCTTTTTAAGGTCAAGTGTTGGCGACTTCACCCTCCGTCTTGGGCTTATCTTCTTCCTTCTCGGAATCAGAGGAGGAAGAAGAGGAGGAGGAGGAGGAGGAGGAGGAAGATGATGAGGAGGAAGATGATGAACCCTTCTTAGTTTTGGTCTTGGTTTTCTTTTCGGTTTTGCCGTTGGGTGCATTTGGAGCCTCTGCGTTATTGGCAGCGACTTTCTCGGCCTTGGTGGGCTCTCCTCCAGCAGGAGGGGTGGATTTGTTCGCTGGGTTCTTCTCTTTCTTCACAGCGGCTTCTTCTTTCACTTTCTGCTGCTTCTCCGGCACCTGGTTTTCAGGCTTTGGCCGTTCTGCAAACAAGAAGCTGAATCAGATTTTACGAGCTTTAGGCAAATAACTGTGTTTATCTTCCCTTTGGTCCCTCAACCTTTCTTTTATTTCAGTGTGCTAATGCTAGAAATCAACAAGTCCCCAGAGTTTGTTGGAAACAGGACAAATGGCATTGGGTAGCTTGTGAAAATCAACATTTCTGATTACGTTGCAGTGTTAAATTGTGTGTGTTTGCAAGTGGTTACAGGGAGAAATGTGAAAACAACACTAGAACATTTTGGAAATATGCCTATTTGCTTTCTCGCGATGCTTTGGACTCTCGTGTCCAACGAAGACGCTACAACTAGTTACAACCCAGTTTTAAGCTAAACTAAGCAATCATTTCTTGTGACTCTTGGGAAGAAAGCAAACATGCACACTTAACAAAACTATTCCTTAAATCAAGAGTGATGTGAGGGTTAGTGTTCATGCATTAACTCTGCATACAACTCCATCAACCTTGCTGTTGATTCATAAAATAACGGAAAGGTGTAAACCACGTGGTTCTAGCATTCACATAATTGGTAGCAATTTGCAAGACCAAACTGAAACCTGATCTTTCTTGGCAAAAACAAGCTGGAATCATTATGATCTTTTTCTTTTAAGCTGGATGTGTAACTTACCACTGTGAACTGCATCCTCTAAAGAGAATTCCAAGCTGTCAGGGGAGAAGAGGATAAGTATGCTAAAGTATGTGTGGAATAAGGTCTACCGTACTTTTCTTTTCCTATGTGTTGGGGTGTGTTTATGCCAAAAGAAACAGGACTGGCTGAAGCTTTGAAATTTATCGTATTATCGTGAACATTTTATCAATCTTCTCATCTAATTGTGTATTTCTCAACACGCTAAACTCAATTGGTTGTAGTGACGAGCAACCATCACGTTTCCCCACCAGGAGCTACAACCATCATCATCTCTCTCGACCGTCCTCACCTCTCAGTGTCAGTGGTCATCCTGAGGATCAGCTGCTGGTAGCTATTGATTTCCGACTCCAGCTTCATCTTGACGCACAGCAGGTTTTTGTTGTTGTCCGCATGGTGCTCCACCTGTGACCTCACCTTCTCCAACTCCGCCGACAGGTTCAGTATCCCCCCGTTGAGAGGGACCAGGCGTTGACCATACTCCATCTTGGTGTTCCTCTGGCTTTCCTCCAGGTTTCGGATCTGAAAGGAGTAATAAGCCAATGATGTACAAACTTCGAAGAACACATAATAGGTTACAGTGACCTATTACATCGTCATTGCTTGTTGATCCAGGTGGTTTGTCAGACTACAGTGAGATGGACCAAGAGTTTGTCTGGATTAAAATAGCAGGTTTACAGTATAATGACAGGGGAGCCAGGAAGGTGGTGAGACATGTAGCCTGCGGGGCGTGTGTGTGGGGGGGAGGGGGGGTAGCATACCTGACATAAAGATATTGTGACAAATATTTAGCTTCAAGGGTTTTTGGGGACTTTGGGTTCTGAGTGGGATCTTTTATTTGTCAGATGTCACAACCTTTTGCAAAACACTCACGTCTTGAGAATGTGTTATGAACACTTTGCATATGGGGAATGTTTGGTTCCAGGGGATTTATCTTTGTTCTAGTCCATTTCATGTGTGTTTACCGTGCTCTGCAAACTCTGGATCTTAATTTCCAGCATTTGTTTCTGTTTGAGCAGATCCTTGTGCTCTGACTTTCCAGAATGCAGGACCTCCACGGTTTGGGCCTCCACCACCTTGATGTTTTCAAACTGGAGAGAGGGGGGGGGGGGGGGGGACACAAGATGAACATGGCGACATCAACAGGGAATATAGGGAGGAGAGAGAAGGACATCCTGCAGGTACTCTACCTTGCTCTGGTACCAATCGTCAGTCTCCTTTAGGTTCTTCTTGGCCAGTTTATCGTACTGGCCGCGAATCTTGTTGAGATTATCGGCCAGTTTGGAATTCTGGGAGTCAATCTCGACAATAACCTCAGAATCCTTGATCTTCTCACACAGGCCGTTTATGTCCTACAAGAGCCACAATTGCAATTTTGCCTCACATCTCACATCTCAACCTTAAAAGTATGTGTGATTTATGTCTCACCTCTTTGTGTTCTCGCTTGAGGCGCTGCAACTCCTCCTTCACCAGGTCAGTCTCCTTCTTCGTCTGCTCGCAGTTCAGCCTGGTGTCCTCAGCTGTCCTCTTCAGATCCTCCAAGTCGTTTTCCAGTTCCTTGTGGGCCTTTTTCTCATAATCCTCCCTGCAAACAGGAGAAACAATCAAGAGTGATGCTCAAATACTCACTTCATCCAAAGTTGTGGTTGTAATAATTCTGCAGACCAAAACGTACTTGTTCTTGAAGTCCTCGTTGGCTAACTTGGTGTTGTCAATCTGGAGCAGCAGCTTGGCATTGTCTATGGCGATATCTTTGATCTAAGGAGAAAAATGCAGGACGTGTATTAACAGGAATATTTCAATGGTATCTTATTTCAAATTTATTTATTCTTAAAATCTGATGACAGACCTTGTTCTTGAGCTCATCCAGGGGTTTCTCGGTCTCATCCCAGTCTCGACCCTCAGGTGTCTTCCTCTTGGCCAAAATCTCATCGATCTGCTTCTCCAGGTTGTCGTTCTCCTCCCTCAGCTGCTTCACCCTGTTCAGGTAGCCGGACAGGCGGTCGTTGAGACCCCGCAGAGTGTGCTTGTCATCTGCGGGGGCTGCGGGCGCTGCGGGAGCGGCTGGAGCTGCAGGTGTGGCCGGAGCGGCAGGTGCAGGGCGCGGGGAGTCCTTCTCCGGCTCGTTGCGCAGGACGCTGCGCAGCCCCTGGAGGCTCGCCACGGACGCCCTGGATCCCCTTCCCCCGGCTCCACCGAACATGCTGGCGGCGGTGTTTGAAGGCATGACTGCAGCTGGATGTCAGAGAGCTCACACGGACTGTATTTCAGCTGGGAGAGTCACCTGATGGAGGCAAAGGACGCAGGTAGGATTTATACCTGCTTTTTACGCACGAATCCGCCCCCCAGTGGTGCCATTGGCTCCCAGTGCCCAACAACACTCCTGACAAACTGGCTCACACTGGAAATTCAAGTATTTCATGTTGACTTTTTCCTATTTCTCACTGTGATCTTGCACTTGTCCTGTTGTGATTGGACACACGGAGAGCAGTGGCGAGGTGATGGGTGGTCCCTGTCCGGTTTAAAAGCAGCTGCTGCGGGGAGCTGTCGGTGCCTTCACCGCTCATTCCTCCAGCATCTACACCTGCAGCATCCAGCATGTCTCAGCCCAGAGATTACAGCAGCCAGACCTACTCCCCAGGGGATAAGGGCCCGGCCAGGAGTCAGCCCACCAAGATCAACCCCTCCGGTAAAGCCAGGGAGAAGGACGACATGGTGGGACTCAACGACAAGTTCGTCCAGCTGATTGACAAGGTCTGTAAATCACAGTGCCTGATTTCTGCAAGTGAGCCATCAGTTGTTGATAACAGTAATACTACTACTACTACTACTACTACTACTACTAGTACTAGTACTACTACTACTGCTGCTGCTGCTGATACTACTGATAATAATAATACACAAATAACTTAAATATTTAGGAAAATTCTTAACTAAAGCAACGATGTTCTCTTTATTGAAACAGTATTGGAATAGATCAAATATTTTAGAAAAAGTATAAAAATATAAATAATAGTATTCTATATATAATGTATAATATTGAAGTGGTGTGAAAAATATTAAATACATTTAAAAGTTTAATTTCAAACAATGATATAAGATACAAATAATAATAATAAAACAATACAAATTAATTAAATCAGGCAAATCAAGGCACACTATGATTTGCCAGTTGAATTTATGACTGTTACTGATCCCGGAGCGTGGCTCAGTCTTACGCGCTGAGCTGTGAACCATTCTGTCACCTGAGGCCATGAAAAGTACTTACAAGCGTCTTCACTCATAAAAAACTCAGGGTTTAAAGGAATCTTTGGTTCTTGAGTAAAAACAACATGTGTAATTACATTTGATTCACAGATTAAACACGTCTCCTCGTCTCTCTACATTCTTTCTCGACAGTAAAAATGATAACAGGCTACGCACATAGTTTGAGTGAGCGAAAACATCCTCACCTGTCATTATCAACATGAACCACATAACATGTAAAACCTCGGCTGCAGCACAACATAGCAGAATGGGACTTTTTAAAAAAAAAATTAAATCACAAGTACATTTGTTTCCCTCCACCTCAGGTGAAAAACCTGGAGGACGAAAACAAAAAGCTGGACATGAAGCTGAAGATCCTCAAGGAGCAGGAGGAGTACGAGGGGAAGGTGGACGACATTGTGAAGCAGCTGGAGAACGAGCTGGAGCAGCAGATCGAGACTTTGCTCCAAGACCAGGACAAGCTCCAGGACGAGCTGATCAAGAACCAGGATGAGGTGGATGACACCAAGAAGAGGTCAGCACCTCACACTGGGGGGGCTATAAGTAAATGGGAATATGGGAATAAGCAAGATCATTCATTCAGATAATTTAAATGGGCACAAATGAAATGTTCACCCTTTATTTTCACCTGGTCTCAGGTATGAGGACGAGTTGCTGAAGAAAGCTGATGTGGAGAATGATTTTATCATCACCAAAAAGGTACTGTGAGCCACTTATTCCCCTCGTTTAACGAACCATTTAGAAACAGCAGTAGAAACGATCATAAATTAATTAAAAATAATTAAAAACATGTTGTATATCATCTACATCAAACTTGAAGCACTATATTTTGAAATGTGATATTTTGGAAGCAAATTCCTTACGTTACCACATTGGTATTCATATATTTATACATACAGGATGTAGATGAAGGTCACTTGGAGGAAGTAACTCTGGCCCTGGACCTGGAGGACCTGATGGGAAAACTGGACTTCCTCAGGATTGGCTATGATGAGGTAATAATGGGGTTTATTTTATTTGTATTATTCTCTCCTTTGTGTTTTTCTACTTAATGTACATTAAAAAGGTTATAAATTATAACATATGATATTGTACAGCAGTGATTCCCACCCTGGGGGTTTGAAATGACAATTAAAGGCGCAGTGTGTAAGATTTAGGTGAAATGGATCTATTGGGAGAAAATTATTATAAAATTATTGTTTTCACTTGTCTGTTTCATCTAAATTGTATGAATTGTCTTTACCCTAGAATGATCCCTTTATATTTAAAATTTATATTTACATCAGGAGCGAGTCCTCTCTACAGAGGCCGCCATGATTCTTAAGCTACACAGGTTGTCTGTCAAGGGGAGGGTGAGGTGAGTGGTATTCAGCTGCAACATGCAAATTCACCACTAGATGTCACTAAATCCTACTCACTGAACCTTTAACACCAAAGAATGAGGATGATAGAAAAATATTTCGTGCTTGTGTGTGCCCCCTGCAGGAGATCAAGGAGCTGGAGTCCCTAGTGCAGAACAAGACGGTGATCCTGCCCGACAACAGCAAGCGGTCTCTGGACATGAACGAGATCATAGAGAACGTCAAGAATCAGTACGCCGAGGTGGCCAACCGCAGCAGATTGGAGGCCGAGCAATGGAACCAGAGGAAGGTGAGGAGGATGACGCTAAAACATCTGTACAATAATAATAATAATAACAAGATGAACTCAGAGCTTGACAAAGTTTGATATTTTCTTTTAAATCTCAGTTACTACTAAATATCTTTAAGACTAATTCTACATCCTAATCCTCAACGTTGTTCACATTTCCCCACACTTAGATCGATGCCATGGTCCAAACTGCAGGACAACGTGAGCAGGACGTGCGTGATTTAAAGAGGGAGATCTCAGACTTGGTTCGCCACATCCAGAGGCTCAACGGTGACCTGGAGTCTCTCATGAGGAAGGTTAGAAAATCACATAGACGCAAAGTTTGATTTCAGTTGTCTTCATCCAAGTAGCCTTCAGCTTCTCTTCCTCTCTCTGTAGGAAGAGTCTCTGAGGAAGGACATTGACGTCATGCGTGATGAGGGCGACAACAGCCTGCAGAAGTCCCGGGAGGACATCGCCCAGCTGGAGGAGGCCCTGAGGCGGGCCAAGCAGGACTTGGCTGGGCAGATCTGCGAGCACCAGGAGCTGATGAACCTGAAGCTGGCGCTGGACATCGAGATCGTCACGTACCGCAAGCTGCTGGAGGGCGAGGAAGAGAGGTATGACAACATCGATGTTTGGTGTATTCACTCGTTAATAATACGATTCATTGATTCTCGCACTAACCACTGTCTCTGCTCCATCCCTGTGAAGAATGCATGGCATGGTGTGCCACACAGGTGAGAACCTTTTCTGAAGTCATAAAAAAAGCATAAAAACTGTGAAATACAAAGAATATTGATGTTTAATTTCTGGGTTTTATTGATGCATGTTGGTGCATTTTTCTTTATTTCACTAGTTCTTGACAACAGTGGTTACCCACCTTAGTAATAACAATTTTTGCCTTGTATAACATATATATATAAATATACAATATAAAAATCTAAGGTCTAATGAATAGTTGAATTAAAAAATGGACACATAAATCTGTATCTATTCAATACGTCACATAATTCTCATGATTGATTGATGTATTGTGTCCCACTAAATTCAAACCTCTCTTTCGCTCAGGTATCTAAAAAACAAACCAACCAATCCAAGTCCTCACCTGCCCGAGAAGCCGCTGGCCCCCGAACCCACCGCCATTCCGCCTGCGGACCCCTCCTCCAGGAAGCGCCTGCTGATCCGGGTGGAGGTGGAGTCGGGCCGGGTTGTGTCGGAAAGCTCCCATTACACCGACAATTGAGCGGGTCTGTCTGTCACTGCAGAAAATACCGGATATCCGCAAAATGTGAATTAAAACATGGTTGGATCAATGAAACTCTTTCAACTGCAGCTTCTTGGGAGGTTTTTTCGCAGAATTTGTGCTTGAACTTGGAAACTTTTATGTCAGTGCAGTGTTTTTCAGCCTTTCTTATCGTGTGGTGGTCTTTGGTGGAATCAATGTATTTCCTCTACATTTGTGAGCAAAATAAGAATAAAATATTGTCTTTGTGCAGAAGAAAAATCACTGACTCTTTCTTTGGAATGAATAAAATAAGGAAATTGTGGGATCAAGCAGATGGTCAAAGGAATGTTTCGGTCCTGTTGGTCTTCATCTTGTCATCTTATCTGCGACCCACTAGTGCTTTACTGTATTTCCTCACATGTTTATCTTCTCCTCCCTTGTGAGTCTGGAAGAAAATATATTTAGATTGAAAGTGCAATAGTTGACAGAGGCGTACAAATACCGGGAAGTAATTCTAGTCTTAGCCAGAGATTGATGCCACTCATATGTAGCTTATCTTAGCATTGGAAAGGGGCTTTAATCATTTTGAATGTCAGACAATTACATAAATGTGCTAAAGACAGAGACAGTGTTTGTTCAGAGATTTGTTTTGATACAGAGGAGAGGAGATGGAGCCTCCACCTCTTCTCTGTCTTCCTGACATGAACACAAGGCTCTGATGTGGAAAACACACTGGAACACGGCTGTTCAGCCACATGACGTTGTCACATACGTCCTAATGTCCCACAACAGGTCAGACCTTGTTTCGCAGTTTAACTCGATTAAAGGCCGCTTCTCCTCCTTGACTTAATTGCCGTCTGTCCCTTTTTCCACCCACATGCTCTGTGCACACGATTTAAAATCACATTTCACAACAAATGCCACGACACATTCTGCCTTTAATGACATTAGAAAATCAAAATCTTCTTTTTCCTCTTTGAACACAGACATTGCCCTGACACACGAGCCTGCAACAGCTTTTGACATGCCTCCAACTTTCTTATCGAAATGTGACTGAAAGTGGAAACTCGTAACTCTGTGGATCCTCATCTTCGACTTTCAGATGGTTTTCAATTCATGTTTCTTTTCCGGCCTAATCTCCTCATGTCCCGTAGATGTATTACGGCTTGTGGATGCATCCCCTCTCCCCCTTTTTCCTCTTGCATACCAGTATATAGATAAACACTGGTGAGGGAAATAAGAGTAAACATTGCAGGCTGGGGGGGGGGGGGGGGGGGGGGGGGGGGTGGCAGATGGAGAAAAATTATGAGAAGTGATACTGATGTGCAGAGCAGGTTTGTCTCTGAGCTTTCTAGTTTTATTTAACCTTCCTGCATGACGTTATAGTTACATTTCAGCTTGCTTGTTGTTCACCCTCTTTAAAATCATTTCTTAAGATTTTCTTGCAACAAGGACGCCATTGAAAAGGCTATCACCAACATGCAGGCCTATTTGGACATTTTTAAGCATTAATATAAAAATGAAGCTCTGCCCCCTCATAGACAAGAATAATCTAATTGGTCTCTTGGTTACAGGAAAATCTGTCTGGCAGGAAATACAAAAATCATTTTGAGAGGATAATGGATTCAAATCCAGAGGCAAACATTTAAATTCATCACCCTCAAACATTGTGTAAATCAGCCAATGAGCTCTTATGTTAAATAAATATGGGTTATTAGGTTTATGTTCATCTCGCTTTCTATTTTAAAGGTGTACTGTGGAGGTTTTGCAGTTTCAACAATGTTACTTATTTTTTAATCTCTGGAACTCAAACCATTTTCTGATGCCCCCAGAAAAACATATATTTAAATAATTAAGTTAATATCATAGAAGTGTGACTTTGTCATCTGGTCAGGGGCCCTAAAATATATTGTGAAAGAAACAAAGACAATGTGTTTTCATTTTGTAAATAAATATTTCCCCTTTCAGCCAACTGTGTGCATGCAGTTCATCATCATTTCGTGCAGATTAATCTTCATAAATATTCAGGATCATTAGTGTTTTCTCAGACCGCCACTTCCTCTGACGCCTGCGTCTTTCTCCACCTGTCTCTGAGTTTCTGGAGAAGTTTGCACGCCGGCTCCGTGTACTGCTTGTTGGCCAGGCCGAGTACCAGTGGCACCACGGCCATGCTCCCAATGCCAGTGCAGGACAGCACGATGTGAGCGGTGGAGTTCCACTTGGTGTCGCTGAGCAAGACGGCGACGCAGACGTGCATGTAGATGAGGTAGGGAACCCAGCAGGCGAGGAAAGTCAGCGACACGGCCACCACGCAGCGAGTGTACCGCAGGTTCAGCCTCTGCTCCTGGTCCGAGGCCTGACTGCCCCGATCCACCGAGCGATGGAGGCGGCAAATGTCCTTCAGCTGGCCTCGGGTGATCCACAGGACACGGCCAGTCATGGCAGCGATGGTAAGAATAGCAGGCAGGACGAGTCCATACACCTCTAAGTAGATGAAAGCGTTGGGGAATACTCGCCGGTACGAGCAGCAGGTGGTTCCATTTGTTGAACAGTTTGAAAGTAGAGTAAAATTTTGGCTACCTGCACAACAACAGCCGTTCCAATCTGGTCCTGTCCAGTTGTTCCACCCGAAAGCAGGTAGACACGCGTACAGAAGCGGAGGCACCCACACCACGAGCAACGCTAGAGGAAAGCTGCGATGCATCCACAAGTAATTGTAATGCAGGGGGTCGACAATGCAAATGTAGCGCTCGTAGTGCACCATTACCAGGTTGAAGAGGAACGCCAAGAAGAGGAAGTTTGGAAATATGTGCGCTACCAAGCAGGAACTGAAGCTCAACTCCCGGTTCAGGCCCATGAGTGGTACGAAAGGCAGTGCCACGCCCGTGCACATGTCCGCCACCAGCAGGCTGAGGAAGAAGTAGTTGGGCGTGTTGTGGAGCTGGCGGTTCCAGGCGATGCCCAGGATGATGACAAGGTTGGCCAGGATGATGGAGGTCGACAGGGGCACGGTGATGGCATAGATGAGCTGCTCCCTGGAGAGGCCGAAGAAGGAGTCGTTGTCGTCCATCGCGGTTGGAATCTGGAGACTTGCTCACATTCGCAGCCCGGCACCACTCCCATTAAGGTGCAGCTACCCTGCAGAGAAACACTGTCATTACTGGAGTAAATGAGGAGACTCTGTCAGAACAGGAATTAATAACCAAAATGACCTGAGCTCTTCCAGAAGTTTATCCAGAAAAGGGCATATTGTAGGATGAACAGATAAAGGGATAAAAAAAGATGTCCTTGTTCAACTTTGCTGAAATTGGAAAAAGATGGCGGGAGAATGGAAGAAATGGGAAAAGGCAGAAATGAGTTCCTTTCTATTTCACTTTCTTCCTTCACATAAATTCTAGTGTGAAACTTTTGAAATATTGGGGTTAGGTTTTGTTCTACCATTAAACCCACGATTTGTTCCTGCGGCAACACAACAAATAGCAAATTCAGTATTATAACATTTTAACGTGACATCTATTGCCCTTCTGTCCTTCCTGGGAGAGGGATCCCTCACTTGTTGCTCTCCCTGAGGTTTCTACATGTTTATAGCCCTTTTAAAATGCTTTTTATGGCACCTTGTTAAACCCTATGAGGCAAACTGGGATTTGAGAATATGAGTTTTACAAATAAATTTGGATTGATTGATTTTCTAGTAAAATCCTCAAGACAAACGATGCAGAATCCACAGAATTGGCTGAAGGAGGCAGTTTGTTGACCACTGAAACAAACTGAACCCGTTCGCTAACAGCCAAGAGCACATGTCAATGGACATTCGGCTGCTGTCTGTCAATAATTGATCAGCAGGGGACTCTGGGGTTACGCCAGCCTTTGTTTCTATTATAATGTAGAAAGTGATATCTTGAGGCGAATTTACCACACCTACATTTAACACATAGTTTTATGTCGATTTGCTTTATGGTTCAGCTTTATTGTGTCTCCCTTTTTAGGTCAGTGCATATCAAAAGAGGATTATTGTAATAACAGTGCAACAATCATTTTTAACAAAGTTGAACATCATATATGCAACTTTGAAATCAAATATTGCATCATATCAGTATTACCAATATATATATATATATATATATTGGTAATACTGATATGATGCAATATTTGATATATATATATATATATATATATATATATATATATATATATATATATGCAAAGGAGCACACACCGATTTACAAGCAAACAAAAGTCAGTGAAGGGAATTTTATGGTACCAAAGTCCTGTTCCAGTGAGTACTGTCTTAAAAGAGTCTTATAAAGGTGTAAACATGCACAGAAACATATTTATTCTGGCTTAGTTTTGTGTTTTCTGTCGACTCTCTTTCATTAAATTAGTTTTAAAGATATTTCCGGATTTGTCTTAGAATACTTAAAATACACATGATATCATTAAGAATTCTGCATTCTAATCACAATCTATGATGAGATTTAATGAAAATCAAGAAAAATACGTAATTATCTTTCACTTTTTATGCAAAAACTAATAATACTCTTACCTTTTGGGGATGCACAGTCCAGACATGTATCCTCTGCCAAAGGAAATTCAAGTAAAACCGAGTTTCTTATTACTCTCCTGTTAACTTTCCCCTGCATTTAATACCCACAGCCTGTGTCATGTCCACCACAAACTACAGGAGCTTCTATTATCATTCAAAATCCCTTCAGTTCACTCAGCCCCAGGAGCCTTTTCCCACCACTGACTCCGAGAGAGACACAGAGAGAGAAGCCAAGTGTGCGGCTGTTCCTCTCAGATACTTTAAAGGGGAAGTGCATACTGGAAAGGAGGAGGAGGAGGGGAGTTATAGACTAATGTAGGTCTGTATTTTCCTGTGGAGGGGTGACTGGATGAGACAGAAATTACCATTAACCCCCTCAAACTGTTACCTTCATTGGCCCCTTGCATATTTCTTGCCACCACTGTCCAGGCCTGGAGTACACATCCATGAATGGAAGACAACGATGGGAAGTTGTAATCACCAGCAGCCAGAAAAATTATAAGAACATTCCAGGTTAAAGTCAGTGTTGGTCATGGCCTGTTGTTTGTCTTCACACTCTCCATCACGGCCCCCCAGGCACTTCAAGAAGGCCCCCGATATTTATCATCTGCAGCTGAAGAAAGCCCAGTTGGAAAATCACAAAATGAAATACAACGTGGACGTCTGAGAAAAATGTTTGAGGAATAAGTATTTGTTTGAATCTATCAGGAATAATCTTATTTCTTATTTAACACAATAAAAGACTACTTCTTGAAAAATCCATAGGGGGGCCTATGGATTTTAAAGGACCCACCTTCAATGAGTCATTTGGGTGTTATAAGTATTTTTAGTAATTAATAAGATGCTGTCAGTTTATTTAAGTGTGAGTCCCGGCCACACTTTCCCCTAAGTAGGTTAAAACAAAGGCTAAGATGTATTTGGCCCCTCTATTTGGCCCTGGACCAGCCTGAACATACACTTCCAACCTGTACATGTATATAAGAGTTGTCACACACGTCTCATATTTAAACACAGCGTTGGATGGAAGGCCGGCAGGGACCTGTTTTCTTACCCAAACACGGGACCTTTGCTGATAGCTGGGAGCCCAGATGGATGAGCTCCAGTCAGATAATGGTTTTAAACAGAGATGCACCCGAGAGGGAGACACTGAGCAGGGAGGACAGTCTGGACATGAAACCACAACATCTTCAAACTACGCAGGAGGACATGGAGCATGGTGGGTTTCCTGGAACACTGGCTCCCATACCACAGTAAATCAAAGATCTAATCTGGATTGTTTGTGCATAACCTTGAAGTGGACTGTGTTGTGATTCATTAAAGGTGCATGGAGTCAAACATGGACCTCAACTGGCAAAGGAGATCAAACCTAGTGTTTGTTAATGTTCTCCAGCAAGCTATCATTATTTAGAAAGCTAATGTTATCAAACATTATCCAATGAAGCTAATGTTATCCTGCATTGCCTAGGAAAGCTAATGTTCTAGTCAAGGTAACGTAATCCAATATTGTCTTGTTTACATTATCCAGCATTGACTTGTGATGCAAACATTGTGTAGTGAAGCTAATATTGTTTAGTCAAGCTAACGTTATCCATTCTTTAACTCAGCAAGCTAATGTTATCTCCAGATAATGTTGACCGCTTTCTTGCTCCAGAAGATGCAGGACGTTGCCATAATTCATTTAGGTAAGAATTCTCTAATTATTTATCTATTTATTCTAATTTGTAGTTTATTAGGTACACCTACACATAAAGTAATACAACTGAACTTCAACTAAATTTCAGGACATGTACATTGTACACAGAAGGTTTACCCTTTGGTAGACTATTATGATTTTACCAAACATGCCAGGTAAAAACCATGGGTTGTTTGGTTGAATATTGAAATGTTTTCAATAATTTTGTAAATTGATTCAATCAATCGATCAAATTTTATTTGTATAGCCCATATTCACAAATCACAATTTGTCTCATAGGGCTTTAACAGGGAGTGACATCCTCTGCCCTTAACCCTCAACAAGAGTGAGGAAAAACTACAAAAAAAACCTTAGAATTTAACTATGTCCCTTTAAGTAATTACTGCATCCAATCTTAATCATATTTTATAATCAGTAATTGTCCTGATCTGAGCAAATATTGTACAGAAAATGTCATCATGACCCTTTTATGAAATAGATGCTTCCTTTTCCTCAGCACATGTTTACCTTGGCACTAACATCTGCTGTCAGCACGGCGGCCCGCAGAGAATACAAAAATTTAATAGATCAGACTTTAGCCCTGTCAAGGTCTAAAAGGCGATTCTCCTGTAGACCACTCCTCGCCTTTGTCTCGGCGCAGGCTGACCTTTGAGGCCAAACACTGCTGTGACAGATGAGGAAAATATCCTGCTGCCACTTGACAGGTGTTCTTTTTACCTTGGTTGTTAGTTGACCTTCAGCCCAGGTGTAAGAAACGCTGCTGCTGAAACTGTCGGACGATGATAAATGTTTTATTGTACATTCCTTTCATACAGGAACGATCTGCTATCAGAAATTGACTGATAGTTTTAATTGTCAGAATCAGGCCCAGCAAGTTCCAGAGTGATGCTTAACTGTAATTCAATTAAAAACTAGCGTTTATCTCTATCGATATTCAGTTTTAAAATTTTAGAATATGAAGAATTCTAAACAGAGTTTGGTCGATCTGTTACAGTGGCACCTCTTCTGGTTCAGGAAGCTGGGGATCATGGATAATGTCCGCCGATCAGTTGCGTCTAGTGAGTTGGACTTTTGATTGATTGATTGATAGGCTTTGTTTTTTAAAACCTGGGACCTGGAGCCAAACAAAATTTATCACCACATTTGTTAAAAAAACACAACAATCAGTGTTTTAGGTTGATTTGATCTCAAACACCTCGATAAAAACACAGAATTAACTTAATTAGAGACTTAACAGAGACTTGTGTTTGGGTTGAGAGCTGAATTTCAGCTACTCATTACACACTATCTGACTGAACAATGCCCAACCATGTTTGTGCGTGCAAGTGCATCACTGCCTGTCTGTGTGAGTGAGTTATGCATGTGCACAAGTACATTGTCAGACGCACACAATGATTGCGTGAGCTCAGAATCCAGGTAGAAGGAAGAAGCACTTGGTGCACAGGATGCCATGTCGACAGTTGTTTTTCCTCAGTGTGACAGACAGCAGAGAGGAGAGGAACCAGTGAGTAGAAAAAAAAAGGACAGAACAACAATGATAGAGTTAAAGGAACAGAAGAATAGAGGCTTGGGCTTTGAAACTTTTATAGAATGTGTGAGGAGGAGCTGGGAGGAGTGCAGCAGTCTGATCATGAAGTAGTTTCCTTCTGTTAAGTCGCATTTGCAAAGTCTTAAGCTGAGTAACCCACCCCTGAACCTGAACTGCTGAGCTGTTTCTGAATAATTAAGAACTGTAATACTGCAGCCTTTATATATAACAGGATTGAATTCATTTATAAACACACAGATTCTAGTACAGATATTTATGTTTATGTTGCAAATCTACAAACACGAACGTCTGAGGTCACAGTCAACGTCCTCACTTGATTCTGCATAACCAAGAACACCCACTTGCTGTTGAGTTATTCTGCTGAAAGTATTTAAAAGCTAAAGACTGAGGTCATTGTACTTTTTCCAGATAAAGCCCAAGCAGCCGTAATGAGGGAGGAACCTTCTGGGAAGAATCATGAACTCACCACTGATCACCCATATCCAAATAAAGGTAAACCCCATATTTACCTCTGCCAAGGAGGTTATGTTTTGCGTATGCGACAAATCTGGATCTTGTGAATTTAAATAATGATCAAGTAGAGTTTGTTCTCAAAGGTCCTCTACTATATTTTTTACAGTATTTTGTCACCTTTGGGCCTCCATACTCTGTAGAAGATAATTGCAAAAAAAATGCTTCTAAATGTCACCCAGGAGTCTGACAGCAAACTAAGGCTGAGATCAGATCAGACTGTTGTTTTTCTCAGAAGGGTCAAGATAAAAATACGTTTCTGCTCGGTCGGATCCCAGGGGTGGGGGGGTGGGGGGCGTTGTGCCAGCCAGACCGACTTTGGATTCACAGAATCTCATTGAGGATCAATCCATAGTTTACTACCCAGAGGAGACAGATATTTGTCGCTGTAGCAAGGACACAAGGATATTTTAATTAATGCTCTGAAATACATCTTTCGAGTAGTAAAAACTTCTTGTGAAATAGTCAAAACTGTAAAATAGAAGAAAGGAAAGAATTAGTTTTTCCCCATCTTTTATCATACCCCTGCTGCGGTTTTGGAAAGATCTACTCCCTTAAGATTCCTGTTGTTTCCAAACTGATTCATCCCCTCTCTGTTCTTATCTGATTAAAGTACATATAAAACATCTGGATCAAAACAGAATCAATTTGTGGTCCAAACAAGCCGAGAGGCCACTTGAATTTAAGCTTTTTGGTTCCTTTTCCCGGACTTTCCACGTCACCATGACCAAACGGTGACCAGTTTAGTCTCCAAGCATGAGCCAAATGGGTATAAACAGACAAAAATAGTTATGAGTATAAACTTATTCAGCAGTTGCAGATTTTTAAGACATGAGTCACAAAGAACACAGGCTTCGGTTGAAAATTAATTTTATTAATTACCCAGAGGGATATTTTTTTTGTATTTACATCAAAGTTTGGTGAGATAAGTCTGAGAGATGAAGACCACGCACACACACACTCAAGAGGGAAACTCTGAGAAATGTCGTCCTGTCATTTAGCAAACAAAAAATCCAATTAAAGTAAAAATAGTCAGCAAGAAAAAATGAGTGTGTATCTCTGAAATATTTTAGGAGACAGAATATTAAGTGGGTTGTCAAAAACAGGACACTATAATGTATCACTCATTGAACTCCACTTTGTGTTAGTGTGTGTTTGTTTTTATGAGTCACACTCCAAACTTGTGTAGAAGAGATCTACTGACCATAACTTCCTTTTACACTCAGTTACTTTAAATGGGTTTAATGAAGTACTGATGAAAAAGGGAGAAATAATCTGTTGGATGCTACAATCCCACTGCAAACGTTTAGATTAAATGGTGAGACCACACGTGATAATTGTTTAAAATCCTGAGGAGAAGGGAAAAATGTTCAATCCAACGTCTCGGATATTTATTTGAAAAATATCTCTCTTCTTCTTTTCTCGCCTCTTCCAGTTTGTTCTACCGGTCGGGTCTTTGGAGGCAGAAGACTTTCGCCTGGTTGTCTCCTGAGGTGGTGACTGCGTGAGACGCTTCCCTGATGGACAGACGGACAAAGACAGTCGGGTTATAATCAAACGTCAGACCTGCCCAGGCCTAAACAAGGGCAGCTATTTATCTTGTGACGCGGTCGTACCTGTTGATGGCGAAGTCGAGGATTTCTGCGGTGTGGCCGTGGTACTCGGACACCATGTTGCCAGAGCGAGCGTCCCATAAGCGCAGGGCTCCATCTAAACTGCAGGTGGAAACCACAGAAGAAGACTCCTCCCACCGCAGGTGAACAATGCCGGCCTGGAGGAGCAAAAGAGAGGAGTTTAAGGTAACGTGTGCATTTCCAAACTAGACACACAAGCACACACCCTCCCTCTTTCTGCTGCTGGTTACCTCATGCTGGCACCTGTGCCTCAGGACCTGGGAGGAGATGTCGTATATGGCCAGTGTCCCGTCCAGATATGCCACCGCGATGAGAGGGAGGCTGGAAACAACAAGAGAGATGAGACAAACTGTCAAACTCTACTTTCCACAGTCAGACGCTGGAGACTTTCCTAAACTATACAATACTTAAGAACTCACATGTTACAGAATCCCACAGATTCGACAGATGTTTCCTCGTCTATCGATCCTTTTGGGTTTCCTCCATTTGCAGAGAATACTCCAACAACCTTCACACACACACACATCAAATTAATAATTGTGTCTTAGTCTTTATCATACTACTTACAGAATAACAATTATTCCCTCTTTCCTTTCCAGACTGTTTTATCATGGCGTTGTCGTGACACCCACCTTGCCCGTGGCAGTGTTGATGAGCTTGGCGCAGCCGTCCACTGAACCCGTCAGCACCAGAGAACTGTCCTTATTGCACGCCAGGCAGGTCAGCGTTCCCCGGTGTCCGTCCTGACCTGTGAAAAAGGGATGGACCAAACATGAACCACAATAAAGAGAGGTTGATGTTAGTCTAAAATCATTTGTTTACACTAAGTTTATCTTTGTTGCTCTTGTGTCTTTTAATGGGTTTTAGATCTGGAACTTTCAAAGCTTCACTTATTAGATTTGATTTATTCTTGTCTTCTGTGTGTATAAAATTGGAAGGAACATGTAATCTCACAAGCTTGTTTGATTGATGGGCTTATTTTAAAAGTACTAAAAGCTTAAATGTAAAAGGTAATAGGAGGATGAAATCACACAATAGAGCTGCCAGACTCACCTTTAACCACATGGACGGCGTTGCCCTGCTTCAAATCCCACACACGTACTGTCCCGTCGTTGTAACCCACAGCAGCCCGTTTACCTGAGAACAAATAAAACTAGAATTACCGCCTTTCCTGCAGTTGTCTGCCTCCGCCGAGGTCACCGGGATCTTTAATATTTGACAACTGAAATCTGATCAGCTCTTCTTTTGAGTCTCCAGCCACTAGGTGTCACCAGTGTGCAGGCAAACAAATTTTCAATAATACACATTTGAATTTGAAGTTAAAACTATTAATATAGCTTTATACACATCTCATTATTCTGGGCTTGATAAATATGATCCCAGGCTAAATTGCTTTTAATTGTACTCATTGTACAACTATCCAGTGACTCTGCATCTTGGTTTCTTATCCCTCACCATCAGGCAGGAATTTGCCGCAGGTGGCCTGGCACGCAGGACTCTGGAAGGTTTTACAGTCTCCCGATGGGATCTTCCACATCCACACGTTGCCGTCGCCTGTTCCTGCCAGCAGCACCGGAGCACATGGATGCCACTCCAACCACTGAGGAGGAAGCAGCGCAGACGACCGCAAATTAACTACTAGGTACTTTACACACGGGTTATATGCATTTTTCTACTAAAGGCAAATGAGCAGATCTTGTAATCATCATTAGTTGTGTGCCTTGCTGATGGGCAACTCAGCAGTCGTGGTTAAGCAGGGGGAGAATGTCCTATCCCTCATTTCCACCACAGAAAACCCCCCAAAATCTCTGCCTAGGTATTTCCGCATAAATTCCTTTAGCCCCAATAAAAGCACTTACACAAGTGCTTACACATGCACAAACTAAAAACACACATTCTCTGTCCCGAAGCCCTTTACCTCAAGATCTGACACTTCGAAAGACCAGATCTCCTTTTTGGTTTCCACTTTCCAAACTTTGATCATGCCGCTCATGTCACCTGTGGCCACCAGCGAGGAGTCGTGGCTGAACATGGCACACGTCACAGAGTCTCCATGCCCTGTTGGAAACAAAGAAAGGGTTATAATTTAACTTGACTCGTGTTCAGAGGACTTCAACCAATCTGAGCCAAGACAAGAGCAGTTTAGTTTTCTATGTTTTCATCAGAACATTGGACTCAGTTTTCTATTACTTCTCTCCATTTTGTCTCTCTCACTAAATTGGGTCAAACAATTGTCTCTGTCTTTTGTTTAAGTGAAGACTAAACTGAATTTTGGGGAAATGAGGATGCAACTTTCTGTGATCACGCATTGTAATGTCAGGACAGCCAAAGACGTTACTAATCTCAAATTTAATCGATGGGTTGCGGCGCCATGTTATTTTTTAGGGTCAAGGCCTGGCCATCAGACATTTGTCTGCGAGCTTCACTCCTGGGTCTGGCTCCAGGAGGGCGACTCAGTTTCCATATTACAGACGAGGTATCTTTATTATCCCTGAGGAGCAATTAGTTGTACAGCCAGGAGTAACCATATCTGGTCAAACCACGTAATAAGCAAGAAATACATCACAATGAGTCATTTAAAAGGCTGATGGCAGCAGGGATAAATTATTTTTTAAACAGGAGGCCAGACTCATCAAGGATTGTTCCGACCATCTTGAAAATATCGACCTTGTACAGGTGATGAGGGTCATTTTGGGTCGTGCTGTACACGTTGACAATACCCTGCCCCTGAACCTTACTTCTGAGGGCAGGGGACCAGTACCAGCAGAGGTCAGTCTGCCATTAGCACTCACCTGTGCACTCAAACAGCACCTCTCCATCGCTCAGCCTCCACACGAAGGCCTTGTCATCCTCTCCTCCTGTCACGGCCAAGCTGTTAGTCGCAGGATCCAAGCTCACGCAGAACACCGAACCTGGACAGAGGAAAAGGGGATTAAAATAAAACCTTCACCAGGCTCGAGTGTCCAGAGCGTATCTAACGGCACAGATCTGGCACAGGCTGTTACCGGTGTGTTTGGAGAAGGTGAGCTCGCTGTCATCCTGCTCTGGCTCCATCTCGTCATCCGTCTCCCAGCCTTCGTCATCAAAGTCTGCTTCTCCAGACTCCTCGAAGTCAACATCTTCCAGGTCCTCAGCCAGATCATCTAATGGAGACAGAGAAACAGATAGAAACAATAAGTGAATAAAAAAGGACTGTAGGGGCTTTTCAACTAGAAACCAAATCCTCTGGGACTGCTTCCAGTCGCTAAAAACAAATATATACCAACATCAGCTCTGGTTGTCCCTGGTAAACATTGCTAAGAGCCTTCAGATGAGCTGCAGGCTGTTTATCTACCCACCAGGACCCGGCTCCGTCTCGTTCAGCTCGATGACTTCAATAATTTCCTCGTCTCCGTGGAGCTCGACCATACCTTCCTCCATGTGGTCCATGCCGCACGCTAATAAATACCCACCCGTGCGAACCCGACTTCGGCCTAAAGTCGTAACGTGGAAGACAAAAGTTAAACTTCAGCTCGTTACCGTCGCATTTAGTTAAATGTCAAAATAAAAACCTCCCCGTGTTTTCTTCACATGCTGAGCTGGACGTGCCGGCGCACGGTGATGACGACACACGCATAGTTCCGATTTAAGGGTTGTTTTGCTTCGTTGTCCACAAGATGACGGTCGCACACAGAAGAAACTGAGAGGACGCGAGTGTTTGAATGATTCCACTGCTTCTTTTGTCATTAATGCAAAAGTAATAAATACCAAATAAAGTATATAAAGCTGCTTTCACTCAGTGGTGAATGAAAAATATATAAGATAAGATAAATATTAAGATATGATCAAACAAGTAAAAGTCCTGCATTGAAACTTTTCTTTAGCAAAAGAACCAAAGTATTATCATCAAAGTATGCTCAAAAGTATAAAGAGTTTTTAGAATTTTTAGAGTATCTCTCCAGGAAGTAAAAGTCCTTGCATGGGCAGAAATGTCTCTCTATTTAAATATAATCGCCGAAACTTCCTCATTGTAATATTTTGCAATCCTTCCCTTCGCCTGATTATAATCGTTCTCTTCTCTCAGTGATTCTGCTTGTCTCCTTCATTCACTCCCAACACGCTCATCTCTCTGTAGTGAGCTGAAAACTGAATCACCTCAGACATGCATGAGTCATCATCATCATCATCCCGCTTCACCACTTATAGGTGCAGAGTCATGAAACTATAATTTACTCATGTGTGATTACAGGGGCAAAAGTGAAGCCATATACATGATGGTGATACTTTCTATTTTCATACCATTGTGTAGGTTTTGAAGGTTTGTGTAGCTTTTATCCTTATAAATTCACAATATAACCTACAGCTTGGTGATTCAAACAAATGGCAAACTGCAATTACACATAATTATATTAATCAAGCAAAAAGCACATAATCAACACAAGAATCAACCAGGATAGCTGTCAGTAGAACTCAATCAAGCTGAACTAAATTGCACACACTCATAGATATCAGTCCCCTGAATATGCCTGATATTTTTCATCTAGAGCCATTAATTATTCCATGGGAACATGTTAAAAAACGTGATCTTGCAATTTTAAAGAAAGTGATTTAAGAAATAGTCCTGGATCCACTCCCTGATTCAGATCTGTGCCAAACTGTACTAAATTCTACCCTGACCTATACCGCATCCTTCCACCATGTTTCATGAAAATCGGTCCAGTAGTTTTTCTGTAATGCTGTTGAAAACATAATCTCCTTGGCACGAGGTAATGAATCTCTGACCTTTGACCTCCGTGAGCAGGGTGACCGACAGGAATATGCACAGATCTGACATCCCATGTTGTTTATATGTATATTTATATTTACAGTATTCATATGACTGCAGTAAAACACTGGGGTGACATAAAAGCAAATCTTATTATTTGCTCCATTGCTCCATTTTTTTAATCGCTCCCCTCCCTCTCTTAACCCCACCTTCAAACACTCCCTGCATGGCCAGAGATATTTTATGAACACTTAATGCAGTTTGTCTACTTCAGGTTTTTGGGGTTGGGGTTTTTATGTCTCTTGCTATATGCTGCTGCCAGGGAGCTCGCCGGCTCCATGCCCAAATAAGTTTTACTGGCTGCTGAAGCCCTTCCATTTCAAACCCCCCCCCCCACCGCCAGAAAAATACAACCGTCTCACGATGCGGTGAAATGTGGAAACATCGGGTTGTACGTTATTTAGACATTTGAAATCTGCTCTGAGTGAGAGATTTATAAACTCTCCTTTCGGTTCGGAGTAACGCTGGAAGAGGCTGTTGAACTGGTCACAGATGCCTGATTTCATCTGTTTCTGCAGTTCATCGTTTTTTTCTGGCCGTTCTGCTGGCGAAAGGGCTCCAATCAACTCCTGTTCACACGAGTCTAAAGCTTGAACATCGTCGGATTCACTCGGGCACATTAATCATGTTTTGGGACGTTTTTACTGCAGCGGGTAGCGGTTGATTTAGAAGGACGATGCAAACCCTGCTCCAAAAGCTGATATTTTCCCTTATAATCAAATTACATTTTTAAACCAAAACATGGAAAGTAGTCAGTGTTTTCCCGAGAAAACGCCTCCGAAAGCATTAAAACCCAGACGCTGGAAATTCTTTTAGGCTTATGTGTATAAATATTCTTCAGAAATTGCCCTCAACAATGAAAATAAAGACTGATAAAGATAAAGGCAGTTTTAATCTCAGTCAGGAGCATATATTCTGTGGTCAGGTCAGGAATAACATATGTAACAGCGACCATGAGCTGCTTTGACCCTGAATAGCTTGTGATTCACTCACCAATCATGGGAAGAAAAGAAAATTGTCCCACCCCTCTGAGTTACTTAGCTTGTCTTTTTCCCTCAAGTTTTCTGGAAATCCACATGATTTCACAGATTGTCAGGATTAGCAGGTTTTTGGCTGTAAACTCTCCAGAATTGTATATCAGTGGAGGTGGCAAATGAGTAAAGTGCATTAACTCAAGTACTGCAGGTACACGATTCAATGGTTTGAAAAGGTTTACATGCTCTAATGCACTTTCCTCATATTGTCCATTGCTGCAGTTCCTATTTCAGCCTCTTTCTGAACAACCAATCGACCAATTCGCTGGCGTACCTGCCTCTTGCTACCTTTTCCAGGATTACCAACCCTATCTAACTATCAAATACTTCACAAAAGCAGATGTTACATAAAAATCACCAAAATGTAAACAACTTTGCGTTAAAATCCTTTTAATACGATTTTTGTTGTTGCTGATAAGAGTGACGCCTTTGGGTGTGTTCAGCACTGCTGGAGGTTTTTCTCGCTCCGAGTGATTTACGGTACGGTTTAGTCTCACTCTTCTGGGTCTGCCTATTTTTACCCAGCCTGCCCTCTGGGAGCAGCACATTGGACGGGCTTCCTCTGTGCGGTCCTCAGGATGGCAGAGAAACCAGGAGCGACCCGTCATAACAACATCTCTCGGTTTATCACTTTACGTCTGAAAACACAGGACACACTCTGGGGTGCTCTTACTTTATAGGCACACACACACACACACACACACACACACACACACACACTCTCTGCCTGACCAGGACATGGAGGCCTTTTCATCTACTTTGTGAGTGTGTGTGTAGCACATGCACCTTTACACACACTTGCACGCACACATAAACAGTATCAGTAATAAGGCCTGGGAGCTGTTGCTGTGTGAGAGGTAATTGCTCCATGCAGCTTAGCGAGGCTTTGATGGAAAGTTTTAGACTTACTGGCTCGACTGTAAGAAGCCTTGACTCTGCTTCTTGTTAACAAGAAGTCTTTACGGGTGCTTTTTGCTCTCTTTTCTCTCTTAAACACTCCGCTTTCACGGCATCCTGGAAAGATTTTATGTCTCCCTTTTAAACCCTAGCAAACTAACATCGAGGAGAAACTAAATGCACATCCATTTACGTCGGAGGCCGTAGCACAGCTGCGTCACATGCTGTCAAACGCACTGCTGAATGTGCAGAAGTGTTTTCTCTCTCTCGTTGGCTTCTTTACAACGCTGAGGTCTGCCTGCTTTGTCTGCACGCTGCGCCTGACTCATGTGGGAGCGCGCTGGGTGAGACGGCAGCTTCCCTTCTCAAACCACTAACAGCCAGTTGTGTGTGTACTGCAAGTGGTCTGGTCCACAGCCTGTGTGTGATGTGTCTGCTGTGGTGCTCAGTGCAGGCCCTGCACACTCGCCTGTTGACTCTCTGGCCCCATTGCTGCTCCTCTTCCAACAAAAATGGTGTATTTTTGGAACATCATTACTCTGTGTTTTTAACCAGAGTCAAGTAAGGTACTCTGGTGCAGATGCTTTCAAAGGCATCATGCTCCAAGTAAGAGGACTCATAGAAACCCTCACTGGATATAAACCCAAAGTGGAACCAGGTGATGGCGGCTCCACTGGATGCAAAATAGTTAAACTAACATAATCAGCGATTTGGCAACCCGAGTGTGATGTTCACTGAATTGCAAATGTGCTGCTCTGGGCAATATAAGCCAATCTAATCCCTGCTTTGACATCACTGCTCTGGACACACACACAAACACAGACACACACATTTTAGTGTTTTATGCATGTCCGCGTCAGCAAAAGCCCATAGACAAACAATACGGTGCAGATGTCCAAGATTAATTTGTGCTCTCTGACAGCACAAGTAAAAACTGAGCTTTTGATCAGAGTATGAGACGATGGAGTTAATGTCTTTCTGAAAGAAATTAAGGGAATTGCTTAAAATTAGCTTATCTTCAAAGAATCAGAGTTATAACAAGTTTTTCACATCGATACATCCGTATTAACTTTTTATCGGTTACATTTAGCTTAATTCATTATTTATTAGATTGCTATAACAATCAAAGAAACACATCATTCCAGTCTTAAACGATTCTTTTAGCCCGTTGACTGCTTTGCTGACGCTGCTGTAACGTCCCTGTTGCTACGTACCTTCACAGAAGCTGCAAACATGGCTGTAAAGTCACACTTGTCATATTTGCTTTCTTGTAAACCAGGTTTTCAGTGCAGGACAGGTTTTGGTCTACTTGTCATTTAATTACAGTCTTACCATTTGTGTTTTTGGACGAGGAAACATTTTAAACAGTGGAAATTATTAGTTTGGCAGGATTGGGTGGTATTCCCCATTTAAATGATTTATTATTATTATTTAGAATGGCTTGGTGTAAACAGAAGGAATTGAAAAGGAGAACATGCCTCCTCATGTTTGTGATCAAATATAAAGGAAGACAGTCTGCAGTCGTCCAGCTCTAAGGTTTTTGCCCCCAAGAGCTTACTCAAGCACAACAACATAAGAGATGCCTCTAAGACAGACCCGCCTTACGTAACTGGTGCTCCGCAGCTAATCCACAGAAATGATCAGTCTTTGTTGCTATGGATACGGCTGTCCCAAACGACTTCCCTTGTACTCCAAACGAGGATCGGCCTTGATTAATGAATGCAGGTTGTGGCAGAGCACCACATAGCAGGGACTGAGTTAAAAATACTTTAATAAGAAATGATGACTGACTGAGGGAAGGTCAGGGCTCATGAAAGCAAAGTTGCTGAAGTGCCCTTGAGCAAGATGACAAGTTGCTGGTGGACCGTGACCCCGATCTCCCCGTAGAGGAGGAGGGTCAGTGAAAAGATGGTGGCAGCCTTCACCCAGCAAGAATTTTAAATTGACGAATACAGATTTGAATTGGGTAAATGTAATGAACATATTATTTGAGAGGGTTTGAGAAAATCAAAGTAAAATGTCCTCCTCTGTAAACAAACAGAGTCCAAGGCTGTTTTCAGAACTCTGGAACTCTGGACTTTTGGAATTTGCCTTTTACATATGAAGAATCCAGCAGGAGATTGTTCAGGTCAGACGCGTTCACAACAAGAAGAAAATGTCTGGAACATTCAGACGAGGGCATCTGAGAATCTGGGTAAATGTCCTGCACTACTGACTTTGTGTTGTCACGTGCAGGAAAATGTCCGGGCTCGTCTGAAGCAGCTCAAATGGAGCTGACGTGGATCTTAATATGGCAGCTGTCTGCAGGAAAGTGACAGTAAATGTAAACAGTGGGTGTAATGACGTTTGTCAAATCTCTCCTCTCTCTGCTGAATGGCATCCTGGCATAAATCTGGGCAGTAATGAAGTTCAGTCATGTTTCAACAACTCCTGCTCCTCTTCCTCCTCCTCCTCCTCCTCCTCGGTGATCCTCCTGATTCATTCAGGCCCAGATTCTAATCCTCCTTAAATTTCTCTGTGAACTTCGCTGAGCCGACAGAGGGGCCTGAGGGTACAAGAGGAACCAGAGAGAGCAGAGTGGATGTGTAGTCTACCTGTGCTCAGTGAGAAATCACACTGTCTCTTCCTGCGAGTGTAGCACATATATAGAAACTGGTTAGCATACTACAGGAATCAAGTCGGCTAAACCAGGCTGCAGTTTTGCTGGAGGGTGTTTGCTGAGATGCAGAATCAAATATTCAGTAATAAATATAGAAGCATATTGGATCAGAGAGGACAGCGGGGGAAAGTGTTTCATGTTACACTGAGCAAGAATTGGATAAATAAGTTTCACCTTACGTTTACTGGTTATGGAAAAGGAACAATTCTTCAATAGATGTAAATG
The DNA here is from genome assembly GCA_026259375.1 of Verasper variegatus. Classification (NCBI taxonomy): domain Eukaryota; kingdom Metazoa; phylum Chordata; class Actinopteri; order Pleuronectiformes; family Pleuronectidae; genus Verasper; species Verasper variegatus. Next base: position 24,756,225 of record CM048038.1, on the reverse strand, counting down.
TTTAAATCATATCAATTACAGCAATATGAGTTAGTTATAGCAGCACTACAACAAAATCACAAATATACATTTCTAGCAATAGAGGGATGTTATTAAGCATAAAAACACCAAAACAATGGTTCTTCAACATAAAATAAAGACACTATAAGAGACTATAACTGTACAAGATTGTAATAACAATTCCATGGTCAATGGAAATAACAAGAAAACCTCATAATTGTGCACCACAGACTTCTTTACCCCCACTAAGGAGGTGGTGTTTTTTTGTTATTCAACGGGATTGCACAAAAATTAGTTTTACTACAAAACCTGGTGAACGGACACGGGCCAATGGCGGAGTTGGGGTCCGAGACTTGGGGTCCACCTTTCTTTATTTGTATCCAACCAGTCTTACTGACTATTCCAATCCTTTTCAAATGTTTTATTTCATTTTATATTATCTCTTTTCTCAACTTTTATTGTTACATTTGTGCTCTTATGTTATCTGAAGCTGTGCGATCTTCAATTTGTGTTGTGTGCTTATTAAATATTTCCCTTTTCACTTCAAAACACCTTGTATCTGGGTGTTAAAAGGTCACATATAACTTTATTATTATTATTAGCTGAATTATAATGATGAAGGAATGGATGATGATTGTTTTTAATATCATGTAGGATTAAGATATTAAAGTAGCATCATATTTTTTATTATAAATATCCACCCACACATTCAGACCCATGTATCCCGCTGCAGACCAGTGGATCATCTCCTCTCCACCAGGCTAACCCCGCCTCTGATAGATGCAGGGGCGCTCCATGTGACGCGGAGACAGAAATCCAGTATGGCGGAGTCTGTCAGGGGATGATCTTTTTCCTCCTCCTCCTCCTGCGCTGAGAGAGAAGAAGAAAAAAAAACCCTCCGGAGAGTAACATGGGAGAGAAATAAGAGGCCGGCGGGACGCATGTTGGAACGGCTGGTCTGCGTGTAGCTGAGCCGCTGGTGCGCTCGCAGTCCTCCCGGGATGAACGCGTAAAGCCGAGCCGCGCCGCTTTCTGTGATGAGATTCAAACGCAGGGATGCGACGCACAGACGCGGATTCACCAAAACAATGTCCGGCTGAAGTTTCCGCTCCCCTCCCAGCGTCCCGGTGGTTTTCTGCCCGAGCCGGAGCCGCATCCACATGTGGTAGGAATGTTTTCACCTCCTCAAAGTGTGGGTTTCCACGCTCTTTATGGCACCGGAGCGGGCGGGAAGTGTGGAGGGCAGTAATGGGGGGGGGGGGGGGGGGCTGAGGCGATGTTTATTATGCCGATTGTTGCTGAGCTATTTATAGAGCACGGCCGAGCCCTGGGCTTCTATGCAGTCTGCTCGTACGCCTTATGGACGCGTTGTTGTTGTGGAGAAAAGCAGTAAAACCAAGGTGCAGGCCTGCGCAAGTGTGTGTGTGTGTGTGTGTGTGTGTGTGTGTGTGTGTGTGTGTGTGTGTGTGTGTGTGTGTGTGTGTGTGTGTGTGTGAATGGTTCGGGATGGGCGGTGGTAATTCTCTGCATGCGTCAATCTTTCTTTTTTTTGTGAATGGAGGCGTACGGGTTGTTGGAGCGACATCAAAGCCACATATTGCTGCAGATTTAAAGTGTTGATAAGCTCAGGAAAATGTTTTGCTGCAGAAAATATTAGTTTGGAAAGGTTGATTTTTGTGTTTGGAGATGTTAAAGTGTGAGTTTGGAGTGGAGTGCAGGGTTGGGCTAACTGTACCCACCTTCTTGTGTGACAACATAGGCTAGCAGCCATTATATATATATATATATATATAATGATAACAACTTTATTTGTGTTGCACTTTTCGAGCCGTTACGAGAACAAATAATAACAACAAAACAAAACATCAAAGGCAACTAGCATTTAAAATCAGAGACACTGAATGATGCAAAATCTAAAATCAATGACAACAAATTCAATAAAAAAACAGAAACAGTAGTAATAGCTACATTTGGTGAAATTTTCCACCATGGTTTTAACCCATTTTCCAAGTCTTAATTATTTCTTTACTTTTGGGCTTCAGGGCTTGTCTCCCCAGATCTGTCACCCTGCATCAAGCAAGCTCTTTTTAGGGACAATGGCCTAACACACACACACATACACACACACACACACACAGAATGGTGTTGCTTGAAGCCCCCCTGGAGTGTCAGCTACTCCCCGTGACACACTCGTTTGTACCCACCACCCCTCCTTTTGCCTTGATTTTCCATCACAAAGCGCAAGAGTGCGTGCACTGTGCAGTGACCGACTTTTTTGGGGGGGCAATTTGTCCTGGGGCTGCACTGTCTGGCCCTCTTGTCTTGAGACCCACTCTCTCACGCACACACACACACACACACACACACACTAGGGCGTGACCATGCACATCACCCCCTCCCCTTATGCCCTCAGCACCACCCCTCCTCCACCCACCGCACCCTCAGGCAGTTTTACCCATTCTATTTGTGGTGGTAAAGTTGACTTGATGCTCTGGGCCCCAGCCGTGATTACATCTGACACTCCCGCTCCAGGCTGGAGGAATTCAGGCTACGCTCTGAAAACAAAGAAAATATCATTTATTTACACAAACAGTGAAAAGGACCAATCATTTACACTTCTAAAAAACAAAGAAAAGAGCATTTATTCGCAGAACAAGTGCACGAATAAGAGGTTCCCATTTCCATTTCTGAATAAAAAGTAATTTTAGCTTCCTTTTTCCATATTATTTGTTCATCCTGGAGCACCCCAGTGAAAAAGAAACTATGTCTGGGACAAGCAATTTATTGCCAGATTGGGTTACAGCTTGGTCCAGTTGAAGCTTTAGCTTGAACTTGAGGTCATATGGACTTTTCGACGGTGGTCTTGGATCGAGTGTTTTATTTCTAAAATCCTTGAGTGCATTTAAAGAGGCAGTCGTCTATAATTGGCCGGAAAAAGAAGAAAAAGGCTCTTAAATGAAAAATTATGTTTGAAGTTATAGGCAATTATCAACTCAGCATATCAGGGATTTCCCTGAAGGTTTTCAGAGGTCGGAGGTGCTGACTGGTGGAGTTTGAAATTATTCAAATACAATTTTATGTTATTTAAAAACGATTTCCACTTTGTTTTCAACTGCTATCATTACCATATACCCATATTTGTAAAAGAGAGCAGGCTACATTTATTGTACTTGCAGCTAAAAGTGTATTCAGTAAACTTGGCGTATTACCTAATGTTAACCTTAGATTTAGTGGAGGTATCTTTATGTAATGACAACTAAATAGGTTCACTGAATAAAGTCAATTATTTTTTATGAATATCCATGTTTATTCGCTTGGTTCACAGTTTTCTTAGTTGTTAAATAGGCTATATTAGTTTTATCTTTTGCCTCTCTCATACTCACACATTAGATTTTACTCCTTTTTACATTCTTTTGGCTCAGTTTGGCTCCACGAATGGGGAAACCCTGCAGAAGAAATCATTTAAAGTCTGCATTTGCTCAATTTGCATTTCAGCAATATACACAATACAGGTCTTACCATTTAGATAATCTATTTTCTGTGTCTGTCTGGCCTAGGTTTGCGAGGCTGCCTTTTGAGTCTGGCTATTAAAACGCATATCATTTAAGTGATTCAATAATAAGTAAAGGTTTCCTATGCTAGTGAACTGAATATCTTTGTGTTTTGTAGTGTTCATCTGTCAAAACAAGAACTATAAAGACATTTTTAAAGTGTTGGTAATTTGTGATGAGCAATGTCTGACATTTCACAAGTTATTTATCAAGGAAATAATCCTAAATTACTCAGTTTTTTAAAGGAAAGTGGTGATGTGGTCCTTTTTATCCTCTCTGTCAGGTTGGTACTGGTGCCAGACATCCAACTGCTGCTCTGATTGGACTAACCAAATCAAAAGCCTCATGGGGATTGGATGCTGCTGCTGCTGGACGTCTGCTTCCTGTTTCCAGCCTTGAGGGATTCTCGAGGGAGCGTCCTGAGTGTTGGATCAGCCTGAACCTGTGCGCGCGCGCACACACACACACATGCACAGACTCTCAATCCCAGACATCCACAGTTTTGGCAGAACACAGCCTCTTTATTACCACCCTGTAAATCACATCTGCACTAACACACACACAAACACACACTGATCGTTCACCGTACAGCGTGGACACCCCCCTGCCCGATCTGTCAGTGATGACGTCACACAGCCACCAAGGTAAGATCATCACTTTTACTTACTAGCAATTAACAATCATTTAGGATAAAGTTAGAACATCACAATTTGACTCTTTTGGGGTAATGTCAAGGTTTATATGAGCATCAAGATGATTGGCTGATGATGCATCCACCTCATATTCACATTTCATCAAAAAACCTCTGAACCCACAGTAAAGGGACGATGTTTTGCTTAATGCAGCCATTTATTCATGTTTATGGAAATTTGAAAACCATATGTGTCAGTTGGATATGTGCAGTCGATTAAAGCTGATTTAAGAACCAGCTCGTGCTCTGATATCAGTGAAGCCTTTTTGCATCCCAGGTTTAGATTCTGGGGGAAACTGTAAACGCTTGTAGTATGTTGACATCAAACTGATCCGATACCAGTGTGTTTCATAACTTACTTTAACAGCTGTATGCCTCTAACCCTGTATGGAAGATAGCTATCATTGCTGCATGGCCTGGCTCAGGTTAAAACCTAAATACATAGAGAGAGTGAATGACACAGTATTTCTAGTTTGATGGGAATAGAACACAAATGAATAAATCTAGGAAATGCACATGAATTTCTTCCGTTAAATTGCTTGAAACTGAAATGTATTCTATATGTCGCTTTTTTACTCGTGGGACTTTCCAGTGTGAAATATTTCAAAATGTCTGACTTTTTTTGCTTGCTCTGACAAACTACTGGAAATCACTTCTTCTTGAAGTGATATGTGGGAAAAGAAAATTCCAGCTTTATCTGCAACTATTCTGCTTCATAGACATGGTATCACTACATATATTTGTGTACTTTTCCCAAGTATCAGAGGTATTTCTGATGCTGGTATCAGTATTGAAACATCTCTATATGCCAGTGTAGGAATAAAACATGAGATTAGGTGACAATAACACAGTTGATCAAACTTAGTAGCATCCCCTCAGCCTCTGCACTGAAGAAACAGCAACCCATTACTGCTGCTGAAGCATACTGGGAATCTTCACTTGTGGAGTAATGAGAATTTAGCTCCTCGGTAGAGTCCCATTAAGAGAGATCTCTCCGCCGCCACACTAATATATATGTGAAAGTTTTGTTTAGGAACGCAGACGGATCGCGGCTCCGCTGAAACGCAATAAAACATTTTAATCTGGTTTTATCGCTGTTAATTGGCTTGATTCAATATGAATGAGCTCCAGAGGGCGAGAGAAAAAAAGTCTGCTCTTCTCTTTGACACCTAATCAGGCTCAATTTAAAAGCTTTGGCTTGTGTTTTAGAGGTCTGATAAATAATTTGGTGAGCAGCTGGCAGATGAAAAGGTTAGGCCTGCGCTCTGGTCGGTGCGATACCTGACAGTGTCCACCGTGTTTGCTGTGTACACCTCGTGCACTATAAATACCACAGCTGAGGTAACCACCGCTCCCCGAGGGAACGTGAACGAGCTGCGGCCTCAGACGGCGCCCTCAGACCCTCCAACATCTCCATCACTGACAAGCCTGAGCACCTAATATACATGTCTCTGGTGCGTGCTGTGTCTGTACCTCCCAGAGATGACACCTTGCCGCGGTGACAACTCACTTTCCCTGTCCCCAAGCAGGGCGAAGCGCATTATATTGTTAGATCAACCTCGGATTAGCGCGGCTCAGCAGCAGTCATCATTAGATGGCCCCCTTTCTAATTCCTCCACTCGCTCACTTGTCTCTGACTGCAGAAATTAATGCCGTGCTAATCCTGAGAAATGACAGTGATATCCGCTAACATCTGCAAAGTGACATGTTAATTAGTCAGAGGTGTTCATCTTTAAATAAATGATCAAATATAGTCTAGTATAGAACGCTGATGCTTTTACATTTTCTATTTGTCTTGAGCCTGGAAGTTTCTATAGTTTCTATACATAAATATGAATAAATGTTTTGTTAATATACAATCATCTCAAACCATACACAATACTTTGAAAACATATGACTTTTAAATTGTTAAAAATAATATCAACCCAGGCGTTTGAGCTCCTTTTGTGACTAATTAAGTTAAAATACAGTTCTGTCAATAATTCTGTTATTTAAATTCAAGGCTTCTTGTTTGTTTCTGGGCTGGTTTGATGATTTAGCTGTCATACATTCTTAAAAATATCTCAAGAATAATATTAAGCCAGACATCCTCTCTCTTAGTCCTCTCATAATTAGTTTTTGATCTAATTTTGTGGTAAGTTTGAATAAATATTTTGTTTTTATAAAGTTCTGCCATGTCCAAAAGGTTTTTAAAAGTCTAAATGTACAGTTTTGATGTTAAAATTCAAGGCTTATTCGTTTCTGGGCTGGAGTTGTGATTTAGAAAAGTGTTAAAAATAAAATCCGACCAGTCGTGCAGACTCGCAGTCTTCCCCTAATCTGTGTCTGAGCTCATTAATCATAAGCGTTATGATGAAGCGTATCTCGAAGGCTTTGAAAAGTCCTAAATATAGAGTTGTGATATCTATGTCTTATGAATGGGTAGTTAGATGAAGTGGTTTTAAGTTTTAATTTGCTAGTTTTGTGCTTCTATAAAGGAGGCGCTCAGGAAACATCCTGTAAAACATGGTCAAAATTGAAGCCTCTAGTCCAGAGTATGTGTCCCATAATGCACCTCATTAGAAAATATCATTTATTAGATCTTCTGGAACTCACAATTGCTTTTATTTTTTAATAATTGTGTGAATTTATACCTCTGTCATTATTATATCATAATACAATTCTGTTGGAGGAAGACAAACAGTGATATTGAATCAGTGCCCAGTGCAGAAAGCAGCCAAGACAGGAAACTTCATTCTCTTCTCGTCATTGGCTGCAGCAGCTGATGTAGCAGATAAACTAAGCAGCGTCTGTCAAAATATAATTTAGCCGTCTTTAATTTCCCCAACCTGCCTCCCTCCGCCTTTCTCCGCCACAGTTTTACTTCCCGATTTGGTATCTCGCCCGTGTTAACTCACCCCTCGAACAAAAACAGAGAGAAAAGCTGTGATCTTTCAGCGCCAGTCCAGGAGAGACGACTCCTACCTGCAGCTGCTGTTTCTCACTGTCTCGTTTGCCTCTGTGAAGCCTGAGGAGGAGAGGATCACGGTCCTCCGAGTGCTGCCAAGTGTGGGCATCAATTCGAGGTGTTGCTTCTCTTGTTTGAATGACAGCTCGGAGACAGCCTCGTTGGAAGTGAGAGAGATGGAAACAGGCAGCCAAGACACATTTAAAGACATGAAATGTGCAAAATTCTGGCCTTGTGGTGCCTGTCAGGCTTGTCCTGTGTTTTATTTTTTTCCCACTGAAATGTTTATGGCGGGGACATTTAGAGAAGTAAGAGGAGTTTGTTCTGTTTTGCGAAATGCTGCCGTTCGATTTCTCTTTTTATAATTGTCCTTTAGAGAAATAGATGAGAGCAAATTGATCCTCTGGCTTCAGATTGCATCAGGGCTGTCTGCCACCACCACAGTTAAATTGAATTTGTTTTACATTGAGTGCTTTGTTGTACTCTTGCATTTGCAGTGTGATCCACAGCTGCCGACTTTTTCTCCTGCACTTGCTTTGCACTTATTTCAGATCATCTACCAGCCCCTGTAAGTGAAGCCCTGAGAGTGTGTGTGTGTGTGTGCATGTGTGTGTGTTTGTGTTCATCCTCATGCAGCAGCTCTGTTTGCGAGCATGTGCGTGTGTGCCTGCGTGCCTGTGTGCCATTTTTGTAATCTGTAAATGAGCTTACCAGCGCATGTTTTTTATCAAGGACTTACTCATTTTCTTTATTACAGCAGCAGTGGGATTTTTAGATTAAATGTCATTTACCATAAATCTCTTCCTAGAAAAGTGAAATATAAAACATTTTTCTTTTCAGGGTTTAGGTTTCCCAGAACAAAAGGGGTCAGACTGATAAGACCTCCAGATCAGTCTTTTTTTGCGGGGTTATCTGCAGTGTTTGCACGGGAGTGATTACTCTGTGTGCCGATAGCTTCAGCACATTAGCCGGCGACATTAGTTTTAAACTTACGCTAAGCAAAGAGCTAACGTAAGAAACCAAAAATATGTTTTGGGAGGTCACAGTGAACTTGACCTTTTGACTGTCGACCATCAAATTCTAATCAGTCAATCCTTGAGTCCAAGTGAATGTCAGCACCAAATTTAGAGACATTGCTTCAAGGCATTCATGAGATATCATGTTCACAATCCAGGATGAATGGATGGACAACCCGAACACAGGAAGCGTTTATTGTCAAAAGCAAAAACATTTGAAGTCAATATCTTTGTCTATTATGTGATTCATTGACTCTTTAAAGGTTTGTTTCGCTGTACTTTCACAGGCCACCTCTCAGAAAAGCCTCACCTCAGTTTATCTTGTTGCCTCTTTTCCCTGATGTTGTGAGGCACCTCTGTGGTTGTGGTCACTTGCCAAGAACTCTTATCAGATCCCAGTGACAGTCTTGGTTTCCCTGCATTCCAGATGGAGAGGGAGATTACAGCAAACCATGTTTCTGTGGGTTTACATCGCATTTAGGAGAAAGGGTGATCGCGAGAAGCAGAGAAAAAGCCACGTGCGATGTAAAGATGGGTAAACTAACTGTAGAAACGTAAAGGATGCAGATGCACGGGTCAGTTTCAACCCATCTGAAAACCTGTGGGAGATTTCAGAGCAGCGTGTGAGACAGTGCTCTCCACCGTCGTCATCAAAAGCACTAAACGAGTGCTCATATTTTGGAGGAATGGTGTCCAGAGACCTTGAAGATTATCCGACGAGATAAGCACTGAAGCTGTTAAAGTGTGCTATTAAGGACACTGGCTCCAAATATCGGCCTGCATTGGTTTCTGTGTAATGCCACACACCAGTTGTCAGGATCCACCAGCGTCTCATTAACAAGCATCAACTCTGTGTGTGTGTGTGTGTGTGTGTGTGTGTGTGTGTGTGTGTGTGTGTGTGTGTGTGTGTGTTTACGTGTTTAGTCAAGAACTAAGAGAATATTTGATGCATATTCGTCATTTGACACTTTTATACCACAGATTATATTTAAAGATGATATTTCCCCTTCATTTCTGGTTAAAAGGTGGAAGAAGTGGTCTTTTACAATCGAATACAAAGCTGAAGTCTATGTACAACCGCTATTTCTTCCTTTCCTCTTTACCTTCACCATCCCACAATGCATTCAGTACATTATATAGTTTGCTGATGTGAATAAATTAAAAAGAAAATGGTTGAATCCAGGCAGAAATCCACTTCTCCTTAGATGCTCCCCTGCAAGACTGACGCAGGTGATGGACTGTGGCTGAAGCTGGACAGGCCCGTTAACATGGAGCAGCCATCTTGTGTTACGGCGTCTTATTAAATAGGGAAAGTGATGCCACTACCTGGCACCCATTTGTTTTTGTTTTAGTCATAAGGGCTCCGGCTTTCCTTGAGAGTCTGCGGTGTTTACCACTGGAGCGAGAACCGGGTGTGCACATGACACACACACACACACACACACACACACACACACACACACACACACACACACACACACACACACACACACACAGGGGTCGGTAAGAGGTGAGTAGTTAGTGCCAGGTACAGTCAGTGATTATTCTTGAATTAGCGGTTTGAATTTTACATTGTTAAATGCAAAAATAAAAAATTAACACATTCCACAGACACTATCAGGAGCTGGTCTCCAGCAGGATATAAACTGTGCTCACCGTCGATTTTATTGCTTTATTTTGCAGAGTGTGTGTGGGCGTGAGCCCCTTTTATGGCTCTGAACCACTGAACTTGACACAGTGCTCCTTTCCTCGAAGGCTCTATGTTACAAGTGCAACTGTTTCTATATGGCCGTGAAACACAACAAAAACCAGTGAGGGAAATAAAATAAAGTCGAATAAACATTAATGAGCGGGGTCAGGACTCGGGAGATCCCATTGTCTTGCTCGTACCAAGGATGAGATAAGTCACTTCAGGCCTCAGGGAGCTGTAAGATACATCTGTTGCTTTGCATTTGCAGATTTACTTTATTTATCTTGGACACATTTGTCAAATTTAGTTAATTGGCATTCATCAAGATTAGATATATGGACACAGGTTAAATGTAAATACAACAGTTTTTCTCAGTTTGTATAATTTCCAAGGTTTCTTTCTGGAAATGTTTTTCATATTGTAAATAAGAAGCTACTGATCATTGTCAGTGGGGAGTTTTCAGAGGGACGGCGAGGGACCGCTGCTGACGTAGATAATCCTTCAGATGATGTAGGGACACATGTATATACTCTGGTGCAGGGACGCTCCCCTTGCTGTTGTGGGGGTAATTGACACAAGGGACACGAAGCGCTGTGGTGTAGGAGTATGCACGCATCGACTCACACACACGGCGTGTTCAGGGGGTGTCGTCGACCTTAAACGCTCACATCCTGATGATTGAAGGGTTGGATTGAAGCCTCCGGCGCGGCATTCCTTCATGGTGCTATCTGAAGTGTTGATGAAAAGAAATCCCACAGGCGGTGTCTCGTCTTCTCTCTCATACTTTCAAGGTAATTGTTGTCGTGACCAAAAACAAATCTTGATGGTTCATTAGCGCAGGTTCTAATAAAACCTTCTCTATCACCCTTCTGCTGACAGAAGTATATTTACCTTCAATGGCAGACACTGAAAAAGTCTTTTTTGACGAATTTAATTACCATTTATGCTTTTTCCCCTCAGAATTTGGATTCTCATTTTTATCAACCGGCAGCTTTGGATGTTAATCTCTCCGTAATAATTTGATGGCTCATTTTTGCCTCATCTGAACCATGTTTGTGTCACACCCCTGTCTCTAATAAACCCTGCTGGACAGTACACACAGACACACACTCTCTCATCAGATACGATGAACTGGGCTGCAGTGAGGTTTAAGGAAGACACACACTGGTTTGTACTGGCTAGTTAATGAGGAGAAGTAAGAGAACAAGACACATAATTCATAACTGGTGCAATAGAGCTGCCACAGAGCGACCCAGGCATATGTCACATACGTAATGATCCAGAGGAACTGGGAAAATAAAGTGTCATCTTACTGTAAAGATGCAAATATTAGGTCAAAGATGGTCGATAGTTCATGCATTAAATTTACATTCCCCTCATCCTGCTGTTCCTCCTCTGAACCTGCTTGCTGACCCCTTTTCATCCACTCCAAATGCACACAATCACACATCGCGCTGCTTAAATCCAGGGGTGAAGGGGTTAAAAGCTTTCGCTGCAATAAAGAGGGCCCGGCTTATCCCTGGGTCTATTTTTAGAAGCACACACAAGATATGCGCACGTGCATGCATGGCAGACAAACAATCATTATTTTTGGTCCCTTACGACTGAGCGGTTTGTTTCTGCGTGTGTGTGTGTGTGTGTGTGTGTGTGTGTGTGTGTGTGTGTGTGTGTGTGTGTGTGTGTGTGTGTGTGTGTGTGTGTGTGTGTGTGTGTGTGTGTGTGTGTGTCGTGCAGTTAAAAATGGACGAGTGCACGTATGACACAACCGCTGCCTCTTAAGTGCGCCGGTCATTGTGACACGAGCATGAGCCTAATCGTTGGCAGTTTCGGGGCCTCTATCGCCAACGCTTTTTGGCGTCCACTTGTGCCGACATGTTGTTTTTATCCCACTGAGTCAAATTATGAAATTGTTGCAGATTGCAAAATGCACTTCGGCGGCGTGTTCCCACAGTGCCGCACCCTCCCTCGCTGGTTGAACCCGGTAAACAGAGATGAGGCTCCTGCCAGCCAGGCAGTTCATCAACTCTGACCTCCCGTGTGCCACCAACCCGGCTGACCACGACTCTCAGAACAAAACCAGGGGGTCTCTTGTGCACCGACTGACCACCGACATGTGCATGCTCTGCTTTGTCCTTGTGCACATGGGGTGCAGCACCGACCTCGTCTCACTGCACCCATCCCCCTGCAAAAACAAACGCTTAATCACGGCCTTTGCACAGGGTGGATATCCTGGTGCATTAGAGAAACTATTTTTAATTGGTAGTAGGACAGAGACAGCGCAGAGGGAACATGAGCTAATGAAAGGAATGGGACACATCTTTTGTCCCTGTGTCTTTTGTCTCGCCCCAGCCGAGAAACTAGATACACTGTGTTCTGCCAACGAGCTGTCAGCGGCAATTACGGTTTACACTGCCGCCTCGGAGCCCTATCCCTGTGCCTTTTGACATAGTGCTCCACAGTGCTTGACACAAAGCATGGATGTCTGGCCTGGGTATCAGGGAAATACTACCGTGATACAAATGGCTCAAAGTATGGTAACAACATATAAATATCAAATGGCGTACCTGTTACTCTGTGTGGGTTTCAGCTGCATATTGTGGGTGTTTGTTGTTGTGAGGAAACAGGCCCGGCTACTGGGGCTTTGCAGTTGCATCACAAATCTCCTAGCAACTGAGTAGCACCATCGTGGACGTCCATTAACAGTAGATGCAAATGATTGCTAAATATATCAAAACCTCTCGGGATGATGTACATGAAAAGTGGCGCCTGCAGGTCAGTTCAATAATTCATGCATCTTATCTGTCTGCTATGCCTAATTATTGCTGCACAGGGTCACCGCAGGGGGGCTGCAATCCTTCCCAGAATGCACTGGGTGAAACTTAAGGGAAACACCCTTCACAGCTATACAGCTCCTCCGCTGATGCTCGAGGTCTTTCCAACATGGCTGCAACAGCACCCTCCACGTAGTGTTGTTGCATAGTGTTATTATTTTCCAAAGTCTTAACCAGCATAGGACAAACCAGTCAGACGTCTCGTTGCTAAAGTTGTATTTCACTTTTACAGTTTGGTCCTATTTAAATGACAATGTTCTTTTATCTGGAGCAAAAGGAATTTTCCCGCACGCGTTTGTTGAAGTCGAATCAGATGAATAAAAGGTGTTGGCAGCTTATCCACATAAATTTGCAGCTTTTTTGAACAGCAGCGCTAAACCTCCGCTCCTTGAATTATAAATGAGGGAGTAGCAAATCACATACAACCCCACCCCCATCCAACAGCCACGGTCATATTAAAGTCATAAATCTGAACTGCAGTTTTAACACAGGCGTTAACATCAATGCTGACACTGAAAACCCAACACTTTGTATCAGAAACTTTATTCCAACGTTTCTGTGACTTAGTAAACATGTCTGCATTTTCAGATCTTTGTTCTCTTCATTCCTCTGTTGACCTCCTGACTTTGTGTGTTTTTGAACATCTTCAGCCGCATTACAAATCCCAAACTAATGACCAATGACAACTCTCATCGAGAACCGCAGAGAAGCTCTCAGACGCCACACCAAATTTCATCAACGCTTCATTTTTTCCAACTTGACCAGCAGGGAAATGAGGGTCAGATGGTTGCTTCCGACTGTTCACGGGGACACAAACTGGTGGCGGCTCACACAGGGGTCACCCATGTTATCGGTCGCCATGACGTCAGCCGGTGCCCTCGGGGAAGCAAATTTGCGACCCAGAGGAAAAGGCTCTTCAAGGAGAGGCGTGTTTGATTAATCGTATTGTTCCTGTCTGGATCACCTTGCTCGCCGGAGTCACCCGGGACAAAGCAGCCAGAACGGAAGTGCGCTGAATGTAATGAGGCTGGAGCATCCTTCCTGTCTTTCTCTGTCGCTGTCCCTCTTTGTAAACAGCCACAGACAGACATCTCATTCTCATTCTCCAACACAACAAAGGCCTCTGTCACAAACCTACATTTAGCAGCGCAGCAGACAGAGCTCTCCACCATTTGCTCATTACTCCTGCGTCCTTCGCCCATTTACAGCACCGATCATAACATGCATGTTTTTGACGAGCGCTAGCTGCATTAGCTTGAGTTGACTGACTCTCCGCCTGAGGCTAGCCGAGACTATTTATAGCTCCCTGTCTCCCGATGCTTGCCCAGTGGGACCGAGTGGAGAGGAGGATGGAGAGAGAAAGAGAGAAAGAAAGAGAAGGAGGGAGAGAGCTGGAGGGAGGAGGGGACTGCTGGGTAACTAGGCTACATTCAAGATTGATGGGCCCTGTTGCCAAGGTATAGAGCACTTCTCCTTTGCAAGTGTGTGTTTTGAATGTGGTTTGTTGCTTGATTGCGATGCCCTCCCTTGCTGGGATGTGTGTTCGTGCACACCTGTGCTCCCTCCACGTGCAGTCTCAGGTATCAACCGTGCGGTTTGGACTGGAGGCTTATCCACTCTGCCTCACCGACCGCAGACAAAGACGTCCGTCCCCCCCTAATTCCCCACACTTAAGTCGGAGATGTAAAGCTCCTGCCAGCAATTTGTGCAAAAACAGGTGTAGAGTTACCTCCCAAGCCACAGGTGTTATCACGTGGAGATGCAGCTCATTTCCATTGCAAAATCCAGCATGTGTGTCATTTGAATAGGCTTATCAAGAGATATCAACTTTCTTCGGTGTGTTTGTTTAGGACCTTTTACATAAAGTCTGACTCCGCGTTTGAGTGCGACGCCGCAGATTTGTCCCGAGCCTGGTGAAAATGTTTAAATTTGAATCTGGATGGCACCTGTTTTGAGGTCGGACGGGCGGCAATATCTGGCAGCCGGCCGTGGTAGGATTTAGGAAAATAAAGCCATGTGTGTTGAGTTTCGTTTGAACAGGACCCAACGTGATGTTCAAGTCCACACCCAAGTCCTCACAGAGGCTGGTGCGTCGGGGGGGGTAGTCGTGCATGCAAGGTAGTGCGAGACGAATACACACACATAATCAGCGTGTGAAGCATCCTCCAGCTTCATGGCTAATTAAGTGTGTGTGTGTGTGTGTGTGTGTACTCGTCTGATCTGGAGTGAATTCCAGAAATAGATCATGCACAGTGAGATGTCGCTCCTGCTTTCTCCCCCTTTTATTCCTCCAAAGGGATTTTACATGGGTTTTCATCTCCCATCCAAAGAAATAATTGCATGTTTGTGTGTCTCAGATGTTTTTAAAGCTCATGCTCAGAATATATATGGCTCAGGTGCTTATGATGACTAAAAATACATGCATGTGTATATATATATATATATATATATATATGTATATATATTCTCTCTCTCTCTATATATATTCTGTATATATACAGAATGTGTTTGTC
This sequence comes from Verasper variegatus, assembly GCA_026259375.1. Taxonomy (NCBI): domain Eukaryota; kingdom Metazoa; phylum Chordata; class Actinopteri; order Pleuronectiformes; family Pleuronectidae; genus Verasper; species Verasper variegatus. The sequence goes on along the minus strand of CM048038.1, from coordinate 24,740,986 downwards.
AGTAGTCACAGTTCGTGTGCAGCCGTGATGCATGTCAATTCCATCCTCTCCTCTCCTTTTTGCACTGTTTCATTGTTTCTCCTCCATCTTTCCACTGCCTCCTCCTCCTCCTCCTCCTCCTCCTCCTCCTCTCTCCCCTCCTTACCTCTGTCTTCCCCCTCTCCCCCGATGTGTCCTCTTCCTCCTCCTCCTCCTCCTCCTCTACCACCCCTCTCTGTCGCTCTGCTTTTTATAGCCATGTCTTCCCAGGGCTCGGCAGCTACAAAAGCCTTTTCATGTTACCACTATAATTACAGCCTACACACTTGCGCACAACACACGCACACATCCACACCCACGGACATGCATGCATGCACATACACACACACACACACACACACACACACACACACACACACACACACACACACACACACACACACACACGTGTGCACACACACATGCACGCATGAGGAGCGCAACAGCAGCTGTGTGTCTGTGTCTCTGCATGTGTGTGCGTGCTCCGCATGTGCTGCTATACACAAAAGGGTGAGCTATTTTTACCTCGCTCCCTCCCTCTCCTCCGCTCCACTGCCCCCCACCACCACCACCACCAACCCCCTCATCCCTCTCTGCCGCTGCTGCCAGCCACATTTGCTATGCTGAGCACAGGCAGTATCAGTCGAGCCCCAACATCCCTCCTCTCTCACACCAAACTCGCACTCGAGCACGCACGAGCCAACGGAAGGCTGCTCCCTCGGCATCCCTCAGATTTCAAGCTTGTTTTAGAGCAGCTCTGTGGCCGAGCATCTTGGCAAAAAACTCACTGCTCACTCTACCTCACTGGTCATGGATCAGGCGGTCGCTCAGGTGGTGGTAGCAGTGCCGCGGCATGTGCTCTCCGCCGTGCAGATGACCTGAAAGCCCCCACTCCCCTCTCGGACTGTGGTCTTTACTGCCTGATTAGCAGATTTGTCTCTGGAAGCTCGTCTCAATGTTGCGGACCATATTTGAAGCGGAGTGTTCTCTCTCTCCCACAGAGGGGATCTTGGGAAAGGAGCAGCCACTGGAGGTTCTGAAGACATCGGCGCTCAACCACATCCCAACAGGTTGGTGTGTTTGTTTGTGCATGTGTGTGTGTGTGTGTGTTTGTGTTTTGCATGAGCTTCTATAAAGCAAAGCTGTGTGTGTGTGTGTGTGTGTGTGTGTGTGTGTGTGTGTGTGTGTGTGTGTGTGTGTGTGTGTGTCCACCTACGTGATTTCACTATTAACAGCATCCTGTGTGACTTTGCATGCATAGGTGTTCTTCCTTGGATGTGTCCGCCTGGCGTGCTTGTTTCAGACCAATTACTATTCAGTTGTTTATGAAGTGACCTCACTGTAAACACAGGCTTCTTGCAGCAGCATCGCGACAACTGAAACTCACAATTGTGGCTTATGTAAGCAACACTTCATAGTTGTCTTAAGAGTCCATGCTTACACCTGTACAGTCTATTTATGCCGTTTATTTGAATGGAAACACAGCACCCTTTAATGAGGACGTACTGTTTTTGAGCTCATGTGAAACCGGTGTCGGATGTCTCGGGAGGCACAGCTTCCCAAAAAAAAAAAAAAACATACTGCAGAACAAGCGATTGTGCAACCTGGTGAAGTGTCTGCTGCAAGTTTCTGACACACTTTAATAGTCCCAGAACAAATCACAGCTACCTTTTTCTTTAGCTGCCTCTTGTGCACTGAAAAATACAGAAAAAAATAGTTTTTTCTCACTGAATTCCCACCTACTGCAGCCTCTACTCCACTGTATTTACTATAGCTTCCTCTCGCTCCAGTGAAGATGAAGATACAAGTGATTGTAGTGAGGAAGAGGAGGAGAGGTGAAGCAGTGCAGAGGGAGGTGTAGGAATAAAAAAAGGGGCACAGATGGAGATGAGGTAATCTGAAGGAGAAATGAGTCTGAAGTAATATATGCATAATGCATCATCTAATTCCACAGCGGGGGAGCTTGAACTGTTCTCTGCATTTCATTTTCGACCACAGAGAACAATTTGAAATTTCCCACCTTAGAAAATAATAAAAAATAGTGGAAGGGTGATTCATAACTCTCTCTCCATGCTGCTCTCTAGATTTAGTGATTTGACAGAGCAGCGGCAAGCAGGTTGGATGCTGGGAAACACTCACACATCCAGCCTGTTGCTGTAGGAGAAAGTTTTATCTTTACAATTTTGATCTCTACAGCCTCTTTACTCCGACCCTGAGCATCTTCCTCGCGTCCCGATCCTTCACAGGCTTCACATGTTCTCTCATGTTGTTGTCGGGGCGTTATTTCTGCGTGCCTCTGGCTAGGCTGATAAAATATTGAAATTCACTGGAGTGACTTCATCAGATATTCTCGAAATCTGTTGTCTTGGATACGGAGCTGCTGGGGCGTCCACATTCGGCAGCGTGTGTGTGTGACCCCGCGCCGTTTGGATCTGCCACTGCTTGCGGGATGGGGGAGAGTGCACCTGTCCAACACCATTTATAGAGCACTCTGTTGCCTCCTCCTGCTACAGCCTGGGATAGTTTCCTCATGGAAAATGCAAAATACAGTTTTTGCATGGTTCACATTATGTGATCAGATGCTGGTGGATGCATTAAAAGCTTGTTTTTGAAATGCAAACCAGCGGTGGCTGCACCTGCAGGTTGAGCTACGCGACTCAAAGTAAACACCTGAGTTTGGTTTCACACAAAGTAGCTACTGGTTGTTTTACACGACTACTTTTGTCTTTTCTTACGTTTGTTGGAGCCTCTATTATGGATGAAACAATATTAGACACTATATCAATTGATGTTCTGTGGTAATTTGTTTCTCAAAATGTGAATACTTTGTATGTGTTTTCCTGGTCTTATGTAATGGTTTCTGGGTTTTGGACTTTTAGTCACACACAAATCTAATAAAGCTATTTATTTAATTGAGAAAATAGTTGGCAGATACAGTAAATTAATGAGAATAATTGTCAGTTGCAGCCCCGGTCTAAATACAGTGGATATCCTTTAATAATCAACTCTTTGGGTCATTATCAAAAACAATATCAGTAGTTAGGATTTGTTGTTTTTTATGTGTTTATTTAATTGCAAATTTAATATTTTTGTATTGTGGTCTGCTTCGTCAAGGAGGTTGTGTTTTTTTGTCTGATGCAATTCAAGTTTGGAGCCGTACTGGATCAGGGGAGGATTTAATTTTCTCTTTCTTTGACATTGTCATTGATTTCTCAGAGAATAAGTCAAGGATCTTGATGAAATCATTGAATTTTCCAAGTTGTCTGCAAACTTATAGGAAAAAAAACAACCAACAAAAACCAACAGCAGTGCTTTCATATCGTAAGATAATAAACTAAAGTAATTATAAAATAACGGTGAAGTTCTTTCACCTGCTCTTATCTTACTGCACATATAATGATAAAAAATAATAAACAATACCAATGAATTTGATTGGCTCCTGCCACCATTGCAACCCTTAAAAAGTAAGCGGTATAGATAATGGTTGGTTTAATTACATTTTCAAACCATGTATTTAAACCCTGAATTCATGAATCTGAAATTAAGGAATTCATCATCTTTTACAGCAGGTCTGACCCAGGCAGTAAGGTTTGATGTGACACATCATCCCCCGCCATGTATCACATTGTTATGTGTCTGCCTTGCAGTCACCCACCTCCTTCCTCCTCAGCTGCGATGCTGCAGACCGTTGTATGATGTCATTGAGACCGCGACAAGTCGGAGCATGCTTTTGGCAGAACAAGACTCTCTGCACCTCGACACGTCCCTCCGTCACGCCCTCCCCTGTTCCTCTCCTTATCCTGTCTAGTTTTTTTTTTCTCAAGAGGTCATGGTGCCATTTCAGAGCAAGATCAGAATCAATCTTTGCCGGGAGCCTATAACCGAGGAAAGCTCTTATCATCTCCTGAGAGTTTGAGCTTTCATGAAGGAAATTCAGAGCAGCTGAGGGAGAGAGTGAGGTAGGCTGATGTTCGCCCATCTACCCACAGAGACCAATCAGTTGGCTGACTGCAGCTTTTTCCTCCACCGTCAACAGATGTGCGACTTGTTGCCGCTCATCTCGCCTCGCTGCCAAATCCACTGTGAAACCCTTTACAGAACATCTCCTCTTCTTTTGTTGTCTCCTTGCATGGTTTCTCAGCCACATTTTTACAGAGGCCACGCTAAACAGCTCTGCTCGGCTCAGTGTGACATCTATTAAGCCTAACGAGTGTGGAGCTCAGGCAGTCAGACTGTGGGATACACACGCTGCAAACTGAGTCTCAAATCAGAGACGCCAGCCCTCTGCATTGTCTGGTATAAATAGATCTGCAATTGGATCCAGAAGAGTTGTGGAGTGTGCCCGAGGGGTTGTAAACAGATTGTGATTTGTTGCGGGGAGATGGAGGGAAGAGAGAGATCAGGAGGGAGCTACCGAACGGGGAAGGACGCAGAGCAGGGCCGGAGGATGGAGGGTGGAGGGTGGAGAGAAGAGGAACCCAATGAAAGGGAGGACAGTGAAGGGGGTTCAGAGGTGGAGCTGAAGGAGAGAAAATAGTTCAGTACAAAAGAGTAGTGGAGAGACACTTTTGCCCTGAGATGTTTAATTCATAATTAAACGTTGCCGTGGAGATTCCCCCTCATGCTTAAAAAATGTTCCATATCAGACTTAAGGAAACTTTAAATGCTTAAAGGAAAGAGAGAGAGCAGAACTGCGAGGTCTCCTCTCTTCCTCTTTTCCTTTTCCCTGTGATGTCTGTGTTGAATCAGACCTCAGATGCTCCTCTTGTCAAACTCATGCTGATCCAGGTTACGTCGTCAGTTGTGTAAAAGACGCCTGGAGGCTCCTCCGCTCTCCCCCGAGACGGCACGTTGCCTTTTTGTTTGGGTTTTCTCTGACTGCCCCCATACCGTCTTCTATCTGTCGCACTTCAGTAAAATGAGGTATGTGCTTGACGTCACGGCTCGATATCAGAGTTTTGGCAGACGGGTCAATCTGATTGGATTTGCATTGGCCGTAAATGTTGTTATAATCTGCCTGTGTGGCAGCATCATTCACTGGGGTACAGCTTTTGTGCATTTCATTGAGTTTGACCAGTTATAGGACTTATCGCCCTTATCGCCAACAGCTCACGGATCTCGTAGTCTCTATTTGTATTCTTCCAGTTTTGTGTCCGTAGCATGTTAGAAACATTAGAAACATCTTTATTTTCCTGCTGTATTGTCACACGGGCTTACTCGGACATATTACTGACATTTTAAGAGGGGGCCGAATCTGACATTTGTATTCTCACATACAGCCCCTAAGCAAAATGTCTGGAAGTGACTTCAATCACATGCTTAAATGTGTCTTAAGACTCTCAGCTGCTCGTAAGAATAACCTGTACAACACTGTGATAAAATGACGACAGCAAACAATTATCTGAACAGAGATGCCTGATTTTACTATGATTTAAATAATCTGCGGAGCCTCCCTGCTGGGTCCTTACTCTGCCTCACCTGAAACCATTTTGTGGTTTCATTTGTTTGGGAAATGCTGGCGAATTCCAGGCCAGGAATTTGAGCACACAGTATTAAACCGCATGAGAGAGAGTGAGAAAAGTGAGGGAGAAAGAGAGAGAGAGAGATGGTTATACTGTAAGTAGAGGTGTGTGTGTGTGTGTGTGTGTGTGTGTGTGTGTGTGTGTGTGTGTGTGTGTGTGTGTGTGTGTGTGTGTGTGTGTGTGTGTGTGTGTGTGTGTGTGTGGAAGGAGGCAGAGACATTTGAAGCACTACAAACCGACGTGAAGGGTTTTCCTTGGCCTTAGAAGCAAGGAAAGCAGGTCGAGCGGGGAAAAGAGCAGACAGGGTAAGGAGAGAGAGAGAGAGAGTGCGCTGTGTGTGTGTGTGTGTGTGTGTGTGTGTGTGTGTGTGTGTGTGTGTGTGTGTGTGTGTGTGTGTGTGTGACGTTGGTTCCTGGAAAAGCAGAGGGCTGCAGAATAAACAGGCTGCATGCCTGAGACTGCCCTGTGATGTCACCACTGGGCAAACGAGGGACGAGGGGAGGAGAGAGAAAGGAGTAGAGAGAGAGAGGGAGGGAACGAGAGGGAGAGACAGTGACGCCCATCAGGTTAAAACAGGAGAGGGGATGAACGAGGAGCCAAAAGTGACGGCGGTGGAGAGCAAGAGGAGAAGTCAGATGAAAAGAGGGAGCGTGCTGTCATTCCTTGCAACTGAGTAAAGGAAGAAGGGAGGAGGAGGTACAGTGATAAGGAGCAGAGGGGGCTGCTGTAAAGAGGAAGAGGAGGAGGAGGAGGAGGAGAGCACTGATGGGTAACGACCGTACCAATTCCCACCTCTCTTTCTATCTCTCTCTCTCTCTCTCTCTTTTCTGTGGTGAACAATTAGCGCTGCCGGTGTGACCGAGATGCCATACGAGGTGTGTTTGTGCATTTGCGTGCGTCACCATTATAAGTGTGCGAGGCTGTTTTGTGTTGTGTCAGGGACTCGACATCCGTAGAGGAACATTGTGTACAGGGGGAGTGTGTGTGCACGCGTTTCTGTGTGTATGTGTTATGGATTTTAATTAGCCCAAGATTGGAGCCGCAGTGTTTTGAGGTTGAAGTGCAGTTTTCAGTCACGGCCACGTCTCCTGTCCTGTCTGTCCTCTAGTGCCTCTGATATAAAAAGACTGATGAGCTCCTGTGCAAGTTAAAACTAATATTAGATAAGAATAAAAAGCAAAAGATGGAAAATTAGGCCTGTGATCGCCTGTCACGGTGCATGTTTACCTTTGACGTCAGCATCCAACTGACCCTGAAGACTTAATATGGAGTCCCTGTTGCTTTTCAGCCTGTAGCCAATAAGACTCCTTAATAGTCAGGAGGACGTTGACTCAGGATCTCCAACTGTGGAGTGACTCAGACAGATCCAGGTAAAATCGGGACACAACTTCTTTCATTTCATTATTTTGTGAGAATTCCCCCGGTGCAAAACGACCGTAGGAGTTGGACTTAGACTCCCTAACAAGCCCCTTCTCTCTCCGTGCGTTCTCTTGTCTCATCAGCTGCCAAACTGTCACCGCCGGCGCTTCTCAAACGAGCGAGGGTCAGAGATTGGCCAGAAAATCCGAGGGCGTCGCTGCATTTAATTAAATATCGAGCACCTTGTTAGGCAGGTTTTTCAAAAATGGCAAAAATTCTTGTAGCTCCTCTTCTCGATAAGGACAACGGACAGAGGGATACAAAAGGAGACTGAAGTGAAATAAGGCAAAGAAAGGTGGCGTCTTATGACGGGGAAATGTCAAACCTCATGTCCCGCGGGGTTGGCGCTAATTTTCACTTTGGTTTGGGATGTAAGCAGATTACAACTGTGTCGACGGCTGACTCATATGTTGTTGTCACCCCGCACATGACGGCAGTCCTTAAGGACCTGTTGCGTGTTGTTGCTCTCCGCTCCTCAAGGCCTGGACGACAATAGCTGCGCGGGGGGGGGGGATTTCACCTGCTGCACGGAAAACACAAAAGTAAGAGTGGAGATTATAATAAACGCCATATGGGTTTGATAATAAGTGATGAGCAGATTGATGTTCACAAGGAGAGAAAGAACTCCTTCTAAGCTCACGCCTGCAATCAATTTAAAGGATCTCGTATGAGTGTTTCACAGCTTTATTTCTGTGTCTGGAAGAAAGATGCACCATAGATCAAATGTGAAGAAAGTGCAGGATGCTTAGTTCCCCTGTCAAAAATCTGAGGAAGACAGATGTGTGTTATTGCCTGTCGCACGCCCCTCAAATCATTTTGTCATCGTGGGCCTGAGTAGCTGTTTGTCAAGTGGAGTGCATCCACGATCATCGGCGCCTTATTAAAAGGGTTTTCACACTTCGGTCCAAGTGATGTTGTGGGATGCTTGAGTGCAACTGTGATGGGCTAAAAATAATCATGAAAAATCTCTCTGGGTTTTAGGCAAAATAACGCTGCTTCAGGCCGGTGCAGCAGAAGTGGAAATTCGCCTCTTGCAAATTGCATTTCCTCATGTTTGAGTGGCTGCGCTGAGGCGTCTGTGCATTTGCGGCAACCCTGCTGCTGTTAAGTGTCCCCGCGATGGCGTGTTTGCCTCTTTATTAACAGGCAAGTGTCTCTGGCTCTTGCCGTGCTCTCTGTAAACATGTAGGTAAATAATCAGCCAATCGGCTCCTATTTATTCAGATTTAATGGGGAGGAAGCTGCATGATTGGAGGGCTTCCTGTGCAGTGATTTGTGGGTGGCTGGCCCCGGCTCAAGGTCTGAGCCTCTCCGGGTCAATGCAATCTTTGTCAGATGTCGTCGGCCTTCGTGTGTAACTGCGGCATCATTCATGGGTAGTGTGTGTATGCAGCGGGGGGGGTTCTTTCTTTTTCTTGTACATAAAGAGGAGATGAGATAAAAAGACTCCGATGTCAGAGGTTTTTTATGTAACCTGATGAGGTCTCTTTCACAAGGTGGTTGGATATCACTGAATATCATGAGAGCGATTTCATTCAGAGCAAAGATTAATTACTTTTAAATAAATGCAGCCGTTTTACTAAATCCTCACATGTTTCTAAATATATGCACGCTTTGTATTTTTCGCAATTGCAGAAACGCTGCACAAAGTTTTCAACTCACACATCTTCAAATCCCTTTCCAAACCTTTTTGATGCTTCAGAATTGATGTTGACACCAGATATCACTCCAATCTTTTTTTGGTTATTATCACAGAGCAAGCACACTCACACACACACACACACACACACACACACAAACACACACTAAATAACACTCTGAAAAGCTTTGATTTAATCCCTCTCAGCTGCACAGTGTCTTTCCCGTGCGGTTGCAAAGACCGGTGTGCCTTGTCGGATCAAATGTGACGCATGAGAACGTGTGACAGTGATTTTATTTTGGCATGACTTGCAGGTGTGAAGGTAAAGAGCCAATGACCCTGACACCATCTGACTGAAATTGAGCACAAGACTGAATGAAAAACATTATCAGCACTAAATAATGAACGCTCTGTGCTTTATTTCACTACTTTTTATGTCACTAAAAATACGACTGGCACAAATTGAGAATCTAGAAGTGGAGACTTTCTTCTCTTCAATAAGAAAAGGGTTGTTATGATTATCTGTCTGGGACCTTGAGTATTTCAAAAAGCCGCGTATTGAATTTCTCTTCACTGTGACGTCCGTCAAACTAAGAATTACTGTAGTTTAGTGGATGTGACACCTGCCAGGATCAAACCATTTCAGGATTCATTACAGGATAAAAAGCACCGTGTGCGAGCTGTCCCCTGTGATCACAGCCCCCTTCACCTGCTTCTCTTCCTCCCTCCAGTGGACATCAACTCGGCGCTGCCCCTGCGTCTCCCACCGGCCGCCATCCCCATGGACCTGCGCGTGGACCATCATCATCAACAGCAGCAGCAGCAGAAGGTGTCCTCGCTCTCCCCACCTGGTCAGCAGTCGCCCAGCTCCCTCGGAGGCACGGGCCAGGGCGGCGTGGTGGCGGCCTCGGTGCGCGAGCAGCAGCTGCAGCAGGAGCTGCTGACGCTGAAGCAGAAGCAGCAGATCCAGCGGCAGATCCTCATCGCCGAGTTCCAGCGGCAGCACGAGCAGCTGTCCCGCCAGCATGAGGCCCAGCTCCAGGAACACATTAAGGTACATCACTTAAAATGTTAAAAGGATGATTTTTATTGCTGCACCCAGCACACATGACCTTTCAAGATACCAGAATTTGAGATTTGAAAAAAAAGGGAAAATTGAACTAAATTGTGTAATCGCTTACAGAGTAAATCCAGTCAAATATTCCATCGTCCTTTTCCAGGATTCTGAGACAAAGTTACCAAACATCAATATTTAAATCCAAATTCCTGCTTTTGATCGTCTGTACGCCAGAGGAAAATGTCAGGCTTTTTACGATCCATATTTTTACTCTTAAATCATCATCCCTTGTACAGTACAGAAGAAAATGTGCCTCACTTTCCACCTCTAAATCACACAGCTCTCGTAATCTGTTTTTCTCCCCAAAATATGTTTGAATCTGCCAACCTCGACAGCCAGTGGAAGAATACCTGCTCTCAAGTGTGCAAGGAAGAATATTTGGTGTCTGAGAAATAAGTGAAAAGGTCAAACAACACCTGATCTCACTATGATAAACTGATAAAAAATCGCTCATTAGGGTTTTTTTTTTTTTAGGGGGACTTATTTTTAGGGGGCCCTAATCTGGATCTGCGCCAAACTTTAATCAGTTCTTCCTTGGCACATTTCCCATTCTCCCGCCAAAGCTGCTTTCACACATGCACTGACCTCCGGGCCTTTTCCTTAAATCATCCAGAGGGGCTGTATGTGAGAACGCAAACATTTTAATCGGTTGCTCTGAACATTTTACAACGTGAAACCGGAAAGACAAAGATGTCAACTTGGAAGGACAACGAGATTTGAGAGCTGTTAATGATGTCCTGCCTCCTTCATGCGTCTGACCCCAACAATGTCCTGCTGTGTTATCATAAATGAAAGTGAAACCTCTCCAGACCTAATTTTTGCAGACTTGTCATGTGTGAGAACAGCTCAAGTTTCAAGAAAATCAGTTAAGTAGTTTTTGCGTAAATCCTGTTAACAGACAGACAGGATCAAAGTACAGTTTTATTTAAAACCTCCGAGAGACAACAATCCAAAATCGAATCGGCAGGTTTGTCTCCCAAACCTATTTAAAAACAGAGACAGCTCTTAATTTACTCAGACACCGGATTCTTCATTAACGGGCTGAACGTAGCAGCAGCAGCTCCGTCGGCTCCGTCAGCTCCGACCCCCTCTGCAGAAGTTGAGGGAGCAGAAAACAAGGAGTCACTCTGGCTCCGCATCCTTCAGGGATGGATGAAAGCAATATAAGGATGTGTTTAGACTCGGGAAAGGAAAAGTGTGAAAGACTTTTGTAACGGCGGTTGGGGTGTTACGTAACTGCACCCTCATGCACCAAGTCCTGTTGTAGCCTGACTTCAGATACGAGCGCCCAATAAAGAAGAAATGGTGGCTGGTGTTTACTTTTTAGAAAAGGCTCTTTTTTGTTTTTCTTCCCCCTCTAAGATTTTCTTGACACGTCGAGACGTTTAACTGCTCCGATCACATTACCATATTGTAGTGACCTGGAAATACAAAGTGGATCTAGATCAGCACGCCCACACTTTGACGCTTTAATACACCGGGGCCCGCGAGAGCAGCAGGAGCTCCTGTGGGGCTGAAATGTCATAGAGGAGTATTCCTGTGTTTGTTCTTCTTCAGCTGCGTCTCACTGCTGTAATATGAATTGTAACACATGCACATACAAGTGAGCCTCTGTTTTTTCCAGGGCTGATAATAAAATGTCTAAAAATGGAGTGAGGGGGCAGCCGATTAGATTGCACACGGCAGGAATACAGCATTCGGAAATTAATCATTTTCATCACTCCTCCAAGTTGATTTGTACTTTCTTTTCTCGCTTTTTTCCTTAAATTTTTCACCCTCTCTTCTCCTCCTTCCCTCCTTTCTTGTTTTACTGCCCTCCTGTCATCTCTCGTAATTTTTGTCCCTCGTCATTATAATCTCATCTTTTCCGTCTCTTCTGTCCTTTCTTGCTTCTTTTTTTCGTCCTTTAGTTTTCGTCCTTTAGTTTTTCGTCCTTCTTCACAGTTAATGCCTTCCTTCTTTATTCATTTTTTCCTCCCTTCAGTCTCCTTCTTACCTCCCTGCCATTCTCTACTTTTTTCTTCTTCTTCATTTTCTTTCCTCTTGTACTCCCATCTTCCCACCTTCTCCTTATTCCTCTGTCTTTTTTCCTTTGTTCTTTTTGCTCAATTATCTTTGTCGTGTTATCTTCCGTCTTTCTTTCCCTCCTTCCTTCAGGTCTGTTAGCACTTCTGAAGAGAATCTGTAGTAAATAAAAGATCTACACAGGAAATATTGGCAGTTGTTTCAGCTCTGACACATTTCCACGTTGTGTTGGACGCTGAGTGTTCGCTCCTGCAGGTGAAACAGTGTTTGGGATGAGTGATGCTGTCTGAGGGGCCGTCTGGCCTGTGGTGGGGCTGCAGGACGACTCAGGTGGGAGCCGCTGACGCACAGCCTGAGCAGGGAGGCCCGCTCTCAATCAGCCCCATTCACTGGCCCTGTGTGTACACACACACACACACTGCAGTTGTACAGGCATTAGAACATACACATCCTCTCAAATGTCAGCAAACACACTGACACACGCATGCCCAGTTTGCCTCCACGTTAGGGACAGCAACACACACATTCAGATCTCCTGAAGCTCTTGAGATTATTAGTCAAAAGGAAAAGTTTGTGTGTAGATCTGTAATCTATTGAGCCACAGGGGTTTTGTGTGTGTGTGTGTGTGTGTGTGTGTGTGTGTGTGTGTGTGCCTGTGTGTGTGTGTGTGTGTGTGTGTGTGTGTGTGTGTGTGTGTGTGAGTGGGGAGGTTACTTTGAGCCTTCCCACCCACTCAATCCCCGATCCCCAACCTTGTTTGAAAGGCATACAAAAAAAAGGAGGATGGAGGCTTCTGGGCTGGAAGCGAGCCAGCCACAGCGCCCATGTACTTTTCTCGCACTCACCTTCATCTCACCTTCAGCCGCTAATTTATTCACAGACTCGAAGTGTTCGAGTCGCCCTTACGGTAAACACTAGTGCACATCCCGGCCACTGAGTGTCTGTTTACAGTGTTAAATAAATGCAATCAGTAGTTGATTACACGCAGTTATGATAACTGATCAAATATTGCCATTGGGTGTGCGATGATAAGTAGGGAGAAGTGTTGATTCCTTGGCACGTGGGGTCATTATGTGGCTGGCGGAGTGCACGCACAGACAGCTTGCCCATTTATTGTATATTACAGAGACATTAAAGAGTAATTGGGACTCTTGATTTGGGGGCTCAGCTTGTCACAAGGCATTACGGCACCAAAGAAGGTGAAAAGCCTGTTCCACTGTGCGTTTGTGGCATTTAATTGGTGCTCTTAGCCACAGCGACTCACAAAGAGTCCCGGGTCTCGCTCAAGGACACTTGAATGGCACCAGAAAGGTGTCGGCGAGCACATCCAGGCTTTTATGTGGATTTTATTTTTGACCTTTCGGTTACAGGACAAATCGTGAGGCCCCAGCCAAGCAAGTTTGTTCGGCTTAAACGCCTGAGGAAGACAGACTTTAAAGCATTTAACAGATGTTCTTCCCTTCACTTCTCTGTGAGCAGATTGGATTATGTGTCTTGGTAAAGCCTCACCCGCAGTTAAATTGTTTATACTTGTTTAAAAGCTCGAGCTCGTAGCCCAAGGTTTTTTTCATGGTATTGCAAAGGTTTTTATTTTCTGGCTTCAAACACCTGTCGGACTTAATTATTCCTGACGGTGACTTTAGCGTAGCACGAGTGGTGTTCAAAGTCGAGAAAGTAATGAATTGATTATGTGGAGGACAGAAAACAAGAAGTGATGGTATTTTACTATATCTTGCACTTAGGAGGGCTTAAGAAGTGAATTAGTAAAATGTTTTAAATGTGTACTCAGCTCTGCCAAGATGTTGTTTACATTTTTCTCGCACATCTCTCTGCACTCTACTGACTTCCTCGAGGTGACTTGAGTTTACTGACGTGACTCTGATGTTTTTGTCCACAGCAGCAACAGGAGCTCCTGGCGTTGAAGCACCAGCAGGAGCTGCTGGAGCACCAGAGGAAGATGGAGAACCACCGGCTGGAGCAGGAGCTGGAGAAGCAGCAGAGGGAGCAGAAGCTGCAGCTGCTCAAGAACAAGGAGAGGGGACAAGAGAGTAAGTGGCAGCGGGATTGGATGTTGGATTTGTGTCGTTCGAAAGAGCTGAATCCATTTTTTCCTTGTGTATCTGATGGTGTAATATAAGGAGTTCTAAGGCGTTCATTCTCTGTATGTATGATATCGGCTCTGTACTCTGTATCTGCTGATATCTAAAATCCCAAATATTAGAATCAGTATCAGGAGGAGAAAGGGATTGGAACATCTCTACCTCCCGATGTATTTTCGTCTCCACACTTAATATGTTGGGTATCTTCTGCCAGCGTGTTCTGAACTGCTTTGCAAGAGCGCTTCATTCAAAACGCTCCAAGGTTGGAAACGACCAGTTGAGATCACCATTCACAGAGTGTGTTTCTGTGCATGTTAGTAAATGTGAGTGTGTGTGTGTGTGTGTAATGTGTTTGCAGGTCTATGTATTTCCATTTTACTTGGAGAACCTGTGTATTTACTGTGGTAAACGAGCTGTATTAGCCGGTGGCCTTGGCGGTGGCTAAGCCTCGTTATTACCGCTGCCTGCTGGATGTCTCTCAACAGTTCATTGAAAGAGAGTGGACAGGAGTCCTTGAGAGCAGTTTGCACACTGTATGGAAAGTGGTTACAGATCGAGGCTGCGTCGGTGAGAGGGAGAGCACAGTGGGTTTGCTCTCACGTGTTTTGCATCGTTTTCAGTTCTTCTTCTTGCTTTCTTGTTTCCAAATCCCTTTTCTCCAGGGCTTTTAGAAAGTACCGCTACAGGAAGAGGGCAGCTGACTCATAATGATCACTTTCAATATCAATTCTGCTGCTTTTTATTAGAAAAAAACCCGGAATATTTATTTTAAGAGAATGTAGATTGATTTTCTGCCCCTTGACTAATCAACTAATAGTTGATGCTCTTAATGAGTATATTGAAGTTGGAAGACAGAGTTTTCTAAATGGACTTTACATCTAATTCTTTCTGAGTAATTTATTCTCTGATTCTCTGATGCAAACTGCAAGATTATGGTCAAATGTGTGCACACTGGGGTGAGCTGGTGGCCCGAGAGTTCAATGCTTAAAAACCCCCAACATTAAAATACCGAACATGCCTTGCAAGCTTTTGGGGAAACTGTATCTCCAAATTACTAAAATAATAAAATAATAATCTTTAAGATTTCCATTTGACCATTATATAACCTCGATGGGTAGTTGCATCTGGCTCCAGCCCCCCTCTCAACCCCTAAAAGGACAAGGGGTATCGATAATGGATGGATAATTATGGCAGGACATTTTAATCATCACTGCAGACTACAAGGAGGATTTACATTTAATAAAGTATAAACATTTTCCCTCAGGTGCTGTGGCCAGTACTGAGGTGAAGATGCGTCTCCAGGAGTTTGTCCTGAACAAGAAGAAGGCGCTGGCCCAGCGGAGCCTCAACCATGGAGGCCTCCCCAATGACGCTCCCTACTGGTACCGGTGAGGAACAGTTGCTGCTTGACTTAAATAAAGTTTTAAAAAGTAGAATAGATGCATATAGATATGGCTGTTGTTTACATGCTATAGATAATCCAGCTTGTGGTTTGCATTATGAAGTAAAGCATCAAATCCTGTGTGCTTTTAAAGACTCTTGCTGCCTTTCTCGTATCCCCGAATGAATGTAAGCAGGATAATACAATGGAAGCGATCTGCAGATCATGATAAGTTTAGAGGGTAATTCTCTCTCTGACAGCCGATGAATAATGCATTGGACTGTGTCTTAATCTGTCAGCGAGCTTCCCGTCTTCCTCACCTGCCACACTATATGAGCGCCACTGAGAGATGCATCAAGCAGGGTTATAAAACAAAGATGGGAATACACATGCGCCCTCACACACGCGTACACGTGACAGCAGGATAATTGGAACCTGATGATAGGGGCTCTTACACTGAAAGCTCTGCCTTGAGTGTTTATTGTAGCATCACTGGCGCCCTTTGCAGGTGTGTACACTCGCTGCTTCCTCTCTGCTGGGGTACACGTGAATTTATTGTGCGCCAGGAACCATAAAGAGTTCATTATGCAAATTAGGTAAACATAAATCAGTCAGTCTCTCAGACATTAAATGGAAGCAAAAGATAATCCCACATTATGAAATTCTTCTTATTTTGTTCATCAATGGTATTTGCATTGCAGCATTTTTTGTTGTAGGTGGTTGTGACGGAGCAGATTTATCATGCAAGTGTTGCCTGTAAATCTTAATTTCCCATGTTTTAAAGGAAATGGTCATTTAAGTGAGAATGAACATTAATATTTTAAAATTTTTGTTGTTTCTATTACATTCTCTGTGTCTCTAAACAAGAAAGAATCGCAGCAGTAGAACAAACACTGGCAGATTATTTAACTTTTTATGAGAAAATAACACTGACTAATATATCAGTGTGTTTTAGAAGCTGGTCACATGTTTTCAATGAGAAATAATATTGAAAGAAACTTGTAACTATAGCTGTTATATAAATATAGTAAAGCACATAGTAAGAAGCATCACCTGAAACAACCCCAAAGAATGTTTCCATCGCAGTTGAGTGCTGGACATGGTTTCTAAAAATAAGTTCTGCGCGATTATGTATTTCATCCTGACAAAATAAAAGCTCTGAATCTATAAAATGCTAATATATAACATTGCGTAATCCTGATGAGAGACACAGTGAAACACCCACAAGCGTTGACTCTCAGCAGCTCAAAGTGATGCAAAGTGTCTCTCCCTATATCCTGTCTCCCTCGCCGGACTCTCAGCCCCCTCAGCTCTGGAAGAGATGAACGTGTGTACATCCGCTCGTCAGGAACATGTATTTGGGCCGGAGCCAGCTCGGCTTAACTTTGCCCACAAACACCACCTTATTCTGTTGGCAGCGGACAGATGGCCGCGCATGTCTGTGGCCTCGCCAGGGGATTTGCATGATGCTTTAATCATACAGATCTGTGACAGCCATGAAGTTAGTTACTTTGTCTGGATTCCTCATTGGGTCACATGTTCACAGAGTTATCAGTGTCTGGCCTTGTTTCATAGGATTTTGTTGGTTGATGTTGTGGGCATCTTTAACTCTGTGTGTGTTTGTTCCATAGCAAAACCCAGCACAGCTCTCTGGACCAGAGCTCGCCTCCACAGACTGGTGTGTCTGCCTACAACCACCCCGTGCTGGGCGTCTACAACCCTCGGGATGACTTCCCCCTGCGGAAAACTGGTAACTGACACATACACTTTCACACACATGCTTACACACTTGGCTCTTGCAGTGCATCCCTGTTTATTTGCTCCTGCTAGCAAACCCCAGGCTCATGTTTTGAGATTACACACATATTGGAACTGTAATGACCAGTGGCTGCTCTGCAGATTCACATCTAACGCAATTCAGATGGCATCAGAGGACTACACCATTAATCACTTCCACATTAGGCCTTCGGGGTCTCCCAGCATCCCCCACATGAGTGGTATAGAGAACAGGTAAGCGTAGGTGGTTCAAGAGTTCAGTAGAGTGGAAGATGTTTTTAGCAATTTAGCTCCTGGTGTTTTATTAAATTTGAATAGTCCCTTATCCTCGAGGCTTGTTTTGAATCAGCTCTTCTATTGTGTCTTAAGAAACATGCGCTTATTGCTGATGGTCTTAATAGTAGGGTAGTTTGTGCTCAGCTCAGATTCTTCAAAGATATTAGTTCATGAGAGATTGTTACAGATGTTAAGTAGTAGTAATTTGAATGCAGCACCTTGCCTCTCCCTTTAATTAATTTAGTAATTGCATATTAAAACTAAGTGGGTTTGACACATCTCACTTGAGGGCGAAGCCAGTTGGGAACATCTCCTCTTGTAGTGCAGCAATTACTTTTGGGCATCCCCAGGTCTCCATTCTCGGCCCTTCATTGTTTTCAATTTACATTCCACAGTAAAACCATCAAACTTTTCCTCTGTGTACTAACTCATAACATTGCAATCATCAAGGCAGTAGTTTGCTGGTGTTAAATGCTGATAGATAGTCTTTGTGCACGAAGCAAATCAGGGTAATGTATTGCAGGCACAGGTCCAGCAGTGGTCCAGTAATTCGCATTAAACATTTTATTGAGGTAACGAATAAAGGTCTATTTTCCATTCTATTTTCCAGGACATTAATTTAATACATTTTCTACAAAACAAGCACATGCAACAAACTGTACAAATAGCATGTTTCTTCTCGTCCAACACCTTAATTGAACTGTCTTGACTTACATAAAACTTGAAACTTGAACAATATAGGTATTTTTTTGACCAAACTTTCACTGCACATTTTGCCATCAAACCAATCAAATGACCTGGCCTGGTTTTTACAACATCTTTATAACACAAGCACATTTTGTCCTAAGTTGGCCACCTTGCACTGATTCCCCATGAGTCGATTTTAAAAAGTCTCTTATTTAATTTGACTTTAACTTGTATTTTATTAAGTATGTAGTGTACCTGTCCTTTGTGCTTCTTGTGCCAAAGCACTTTGTAAACTTGTTTTTGGAATAGTGCTGCTCAAATAAAGGTTATTAATGGACTGCACTTGAACTGCTGCTGCTACCCAGTGCAGTTCTGAGGGTTTTAGAATCAGGGAGAACATGTTTTTCTTTTTAATTGGTGTCAGAAGCTATTGCGAAACCTTTACAAACCAAGAGTCATTACAAGTGTTAAAATTCTACAAAAAGCAGCAATGAAGGTTGGTGAAGTTTTCTCGTGGTCTACAATTTAAACTGTTTGCAGTGTGTTTTGGTCAGGTGTGTGTGAACAGCTTTGTGTGTGTGTGTGTGTGTGTGTGTGTGTGTGTGTGTGTGAGTGTGAGTGTGAGTGTGTGTGTGTGTGTGTGTGTGTGTGTGTGTGTGTGTGTGTGTGTGGTGGTGTAGCTGTGAAGCAGCGGTCGTCTTACAGTGCAATTATTCACTTAGCGCGGCGGCAGGCGGCTACAGCCAAAGCTCTGGGCCTGTTGACTCTGCTGGATACGATAGCAGATAGACCACAGTTGACACTGGCTCATACAGCCACATTCCATCCTGAGAGAAGTGAAGAGGAAGAGCGAAAGAAAGGAGGGGAAATAGAAGAGGGAGACGGAGAGAGGGGAAGATGAGGGGAGCAGGCTTTGGCGGCCTCACTGACCATTTAGAAGACCTCGAAAAATATTTGAGGCTAGAGATGGAGGGAGTGTCGGTTTCCTTATAAAAGCAGAGAAATGGAGGATGAGGGCTGGCGAGCAGGATTGTAAACGCAACCCAGCGAGCGGCACAGTGATGCCACACTCCCGTGAACTTGCTTCACACGGAGAAAAGAAAAACGGCGGGAAGATGGCAGCGAGGGAAAAGATCGTCCCTGGAGTGTCAGTTCCTCTCATGGTGTCTATAATGCTGCGGATTGTGCTCGGCTGCGGAGGAGAGGAGAAAACCTGTGCCACCCTGGTATTTGTCCACAGCGATGACGTGCTTTGCGGGGTTTACTTATGTTAATGCCAGCCGAGGGAGGTTAGAGGCTCTTTTATATCACCGCATGGCCATAAAGTAGCGGACTGGCACCCAGGGCTCCCAGCAACGGTCAAAGGAAGCAACAGCACTCTTTTGTGCATCCAATTTTTCAGTGCGGCTGATATGTTCATCCGTGGCACTGTTTAACCAATGCAACAACAGAGGAAGCCAAAAATGTGTTTACGGCAAGATAATATAAAAAGTCTTAAAAGTTATAATCCTTGAGATTTCAGTCCCGGGTTGATTTGGCAACAACTGTGGTTGCCGTGGTAACAGCGGGCAGCGTTCAATACGACAGCAGCTGCTCTGTCGGAAGAGCAACTTGTCTGTGTTAAACAGTGCAGCCGAAGAATCTCACAATATTTTTAATGAGGAAATCAATCAGAAACAATTACAGCTGCGATCTGAAGGAGTCAGAGGTGCATACTGCCCGCTCCCTGCAATATTTTAAATGTAGTCGCTGGCAAAGTAATCCCACAACTGGTCTTGTTTTCTCAACGGATTTTATATTACGACAGCGCTAACCTCTGCTTACTCAGTCAATACCAATGAAATCTACCATTTACCAACCAAATACCAAGAACCAGGCCCTGGCAGCTCATCACTCTAAACCCTCATCCATCTTCCCTGGCTCCTGGTCAAGTCCCTCATCACGTATAAAATCCTCCTCTTAGTTCTTAGTCCTTTTTGTCCCTCGACGATCTGCTTCAATCTGGGCCGGTCCTGAGCCATGTGTTGGGCCTCTCTTCTTCTTCTGCATCTACTTCTGTTTCCTCTTCATCATCTTCTAATTCATCAACTAGTTCACCTTCATCTACGGCATCATCTTCTTCATCATCCTCTTTATTTTCTTCTACTTCTTCTCTCTCTCTGCATATCCTTCTGCTATTTCTTCTTCTTCTTCTTCTTCTTCTTCTGCTTCTTCTTCTTCTTCTTCTTCTCTTATGACCTTTTATGATATTTTTCATACGAGTTGTGTGGCAAGAGGTGCTGGCTGAAAACCCTTGCGGAATGGCAGTTTTCTTTACAATCACCAACTCCTCTTTTATGGCACAAATTTAAGGGTGAGAGAGCATCACATGAACATACAGCGTGGCCTTTCTGGAGCATGTTCTCACATACATGTGAATGCCTCAGAAACATGCGGACAGGGTGGGAAAGTTTGAGCCCCTCTGACTCACTGTGCTCTTTGACAGCGGCAGAGCAAGGCACGCTGTTCCCGTCTTTTCACTGATGAGCAAACGTGTTTTTTGAGGCCTAACTGGGGCAGCACGTCCTTCACATGGATACAATGGCACATAGGCAGACTGGTGCTCCGCAGTACACGGCGTTGGTTGATAACCAGACTGTGCTGCTCGTCCCTGAATAGACGGAGCACCGTGCGGCTGTCTGAATTCAGCACGTCATTCGGTGAATACACAGCCTTTCACCCCTGTT
Organism: Verasper variegatus; assembly: GCA_026259375.1. Classification (NCBI taxonomy): domain Eukaryota; kingdom Metazoa; phylum Chordata; class Actinopteri; order Pleuronectiformes; family Pleuronectidae; genus Verasper; species Verasper variegatus. The sequence goes on along the minus strand of CM048038.1, from coordinate 24,720,301 downwards.
CTGAGGCCCATTTTAACGGGGCAACAATGCACCGTTTGTGCATTGATATCATGTGTGATTGTATGTGCTCCTCTAAGAAGGAGAACTTTACTTTTCTTGTGAAGAAGTAAGAAGAACACCGGTAAAGACTTTGCATTAGCTATATTTTCCGAATATGAGATGCAGCACTGTCCATGTTGTCTTACTTGACATGAAATGAGTCAAAGGGAAAATGATTTCCCAAAGCTAAGAAACGGAGACACAACATGGATCCAAGACCACACACTTACAATCACGCTTTTGTCCAGAGACACTGCCTTGATATTTACCAGCTGCAGTTCTGTTATTTTTCCTCTTTCTTCCTCTCAAATAGCAGAGGAAAGCTCTTTTCACAGGTATTGACGTTCTCCCCTTCAGCTCTGCTCGGCTTATATTCTATCTTTGCTGTGATTAATTGTGGTGCCATGTTACTGGATGTTTTTTTTTTTTTTACTCTGGCGGAACCAAAAAACCTAATTACCGCTTCAACAGGCTAATTACTGCCCCTTTTCTTGCTTAGAATTCCTCTCAAACAAACGCTGCCCTCAGATGGAATTCTGAGAAAATAAGCTCCGTCATTAGTCTCGGAAACTGTAAACGAGATGTGTCATTGCTTTTCATGTTTCGACAGATAATTTCAAATCGAATCTCTGAGAAGAACGTTGTGATCTTCTATGTTCAGACTCGAACCGGAATGCGGATGCAAATGCTTTTTTAATTAGCGAAACTCAAATGACACGAAATCTCTTGTAATTTTCAAACATTAAACGTCCTAAAAATCTTAATTTAATGTTTTTTAAGGATGCATTTCAACAGCAGACACTCTACTTTATGGATAATATAATCAAATTCAGCCTTTGTCTTAATAATGTGGTTTAATTAACTTAATTACCTGTTGGAGCAATTGGTCAGTTGGGAAATCCCCTTGCTGCTGATTTCCTAAGAAAATACACTTTTTCCTCATTAAATTACAACTTAATTATCGTGATATAATTACATAATTCTTGAACTCATGAATTTGTTTTATCTTCAATATGTCCCTGATGCTCGGGTTGTATAAATTGTGTCCAAAGATCTAAAAAATCGAATTCAGAACATCTGATTAGAAATAAACTGCCTCCACAAACATCGACTGGTTTGCCTCCATCTGGACGTAACTCTCTCTCCCACTACGTGTTACTGTACCTTCACACTTCAGAGTTCACACTTCACTCTTTTTCCACACATTTATTTTTACCTGACACTTGATGGAAGCGAGTATATTTCTTCTGAATGTTTCCGAACAGGAAAGTTTGCTCCGGGCTTCGTCCCTGTACCTTCGGGTTTGAAATAAAAGAGACAGAGGCGCAGATTAATCTGGTTGTGTCATAATCGTGGTTAGTTATTTGGATTCAGCTCCTCTTTGATGATTAAATATTGGATAATGAATGGTGAAATTATCCAAGGCCACTGATTGGCAGGGCAAAGTAAACAGAGCATTAGCCTCTGTGGCTGGAGCCAGTGTGACATGCCGTTCCCTTCTCCCTGTTTCCATTCACAAGTCTGTGACAGTGGACACAAAGGACCAAAAGGCCTTTTGGCAATCAGACATGGCTCCCAAATTGGAGCTAATTGCTTTTTAGCCGCAGTGTCTTTGGGAAAATGGATCAGAATCTGTCTTGTTCAGAAAGCATCTAAATAGGAGGCAGTAAATGAATAGCAGCGTGTAACAGTTTGTCTGGCAAACAGGTTTTATAACAGAGCAGCTGTGGGGAAGGCGCTCCACGACAGATCAATGTGAACAGCTCGAGAGCCTGTGAGACTGTGGCTCAGGTAACTCTCCCACCCTTTTGATTGATTGGTCCGAAGCTGCACAGCCGCCAGTGATCAGCTTGACTTCACCAATGCTTGGTTTAAAGATGTGTTGTAGTTGTTGCAGTTTATTCTTTTATGAAATACTGCAGGTCAAGGTGCTGCACAGGAGAAAAACTCCCAAACATCAACACCGCAGCTGTGGCAACTAGAGCCAGTGACCCTCAATGGATCAGGAGCTGAGTTGAAAAAGTAATATAAATTAGAGAGAACAAGTTTGAAACTATGGAGCAGCACTATAACTTCATAAAGTTATTTGTGGTATTACAACACACGACTCTATTTGGATTCCACAAAATGTAACTTTGGCAGCCAGACTGTGAACGAATGAATCACTCACGTGTTTTGGTTGGTCTCTCTCCTTCCTCCTCGCAGCCTCGGAGCCCAACCTGAAGCTGCGCTCTCGGCTGAAGCAGAAGGTGAGCGAGCGGAGGAGCAGTCCGCTGCTGCGGCGTCGAGACAGCCCCATCACCACGGCCAAGAAACGCTCACTGGACATGGCAGGCAAGAGACACGCAAACATACTGGCTTCCCGTCTTGTGTTCAGATGTTTTTAATTTTAGTTTTAGGCTGACTATGTTTATTTTATTTTGTTGTGTACATGCGTGTGTGTTTCAGACTCTGCATGTAACAGCGCCCCGGGTTCAGGACCAAGTTCCCCGAATAACAGTTCCAACAACATCCCCAATGAGAACGGCATCACTGTGTCATTGTCCAACAATATAGAGGTAACACACACTCTCACACACAGGCATTAAATTAATTCGCTGATATATTGAGCTGTTATTGTTCTCATTTAGTTCGGGTGCATCTTCCACCACACTTAGGTTTCTTTCTACATTTTATTTAGTAGTTGAGTTCTTCTGTTAGAGACATTTCTACAGGGCATCTCTCTGAACCTAAACCTGGGAGCCGCTAGTAATAAACAACTGCAGATTTTCTGGCTGTTACTGATGGTGTGAAATGTTTTAGCGCCAAGATGCTGATTTACTTCTCCCCTGCAGAAAATAAAAATCATGTGTGAAAACTAAATATTTGCATCAAACTTTCCCAGAGTTAAAAGGTTATAAATCTCTTTAATAGGAACGGCGTTAAAACCGAGGATTTATACAACAACAAGAGGCAACACCATAACTATGAATTAATTATGCATACTTTTAATGTCAGAGTAGCTTTGCTGTTTTATGTGGCTGCTGGACTACAGGTGCTAGTTATTAGCTTTTAAACTTGGCAGCCTGGAGCATGAGCAGAAAGGCTCAGAGTGAGGGATGAACTGATAATGGGTGTGTAGAAGAGGAGAAGAGCAGAGGAGATGGCGAGATCCTCTCTGTGGCAGCCATTAGGGCCACTCAGGCGGTGTGGAGGGAGCTTGTGGTGGTGACGATTTGAACCGCCGGCAGGGTGCAAACAGCTCTCTCCCCCATGTGTGGATGTTTGCTGTTTGCCCGTAGCGATTTTTCATGATGCAAACGCGGATAAATCATTTGAATGTGCTTCCCAGGCGTCTCTGGCCCAGAGGCTGAGCGGTGGCGCTGAGCACGGCTCCATTAACCAGCTGTCCCTCTACACTTCGCCATCCTTACCCAACATCACCCTGGGGCTGCCCGCAACTGCCACGGCCACTGCTGCTTCAAACGTAAGGAGGAAACTGCTGCCAAGCTGGCGAAATTGCTTGCAGATTGACTGTGCATCTATTTAACTGTGAATGTGGGGTGTTTCCCGCCTGTTACAATTTATCAGCGCTCGTGTTCACTCTTTCCCTCCTGCTCCCAGGTGACCTCGGCCCAGCAGGACGGAGGTCTGCAGCCGGCCCTCAGCCCTCCTTTCCTCTCCGGTGGCCACTTGACCCCCTACCTTGCTGAGGCGGGTGGGGGAACAGGCGGACATGGTGCTCACAGTCCGCTGCTCCAACACATGGTGCTCATGGAGCAGAGCCAGGCACAGAGCCCCCTGGTGACAGGTGAGAGTAATATAGTTAAACTGAAGTTGCTGAAGCGATTATTAGTGGCAAAAGTAGCAGAGCAAGCTTATTAGTGGAAGTAGTTTTGGTAAAAATTGATCTTAATAATAAGAAAATCAAATCCAAAAAGAATTTGCATTGTTCAGTTTCGCTCCTGTCATTCGCTGGCGACCCACACAAAAAGAAAACCCTCACTGTGTGTCTGTGGTAAACTGTGTGCCCCCTCACACTGACAGACATTCATTAGCTCAAACTAATGAGCTCCTTTCATATGTCAGCGTATGCTATGAGACTGTGACATGGTGGCTTTGTGCGCCCTTTCCCATCAGCTCATTTACCGACCTGCGACATTGCTGCTATTTTCAGCAGGGGCATAGGCAGTGAATGGGCAATGACGCACATACGGACATGTGTATGTGTGAGTCCACGCAGGCGAAAGACGTACAGACGAGGACGTCACACGCCCACACACAGGAGAGCGAAATATCACAGCCCACTTGCAATAGATTCCATCTCGGTTCAGACCAGGGAAAGTCGTGTTTTAAGCCATAAAAAAAAGTGTCCACATCCAACTTTACCCTTTAATATCTGCTCTTACTTCTTCTAAGTCTTTCTACGGCTGCTCTGCCATGTGGTAGCATCAACATTTATCTGCTGTTTGCACGGTAATAAATCTCCTCAGATCATTTCCCAGGCTCGACTGAGTCTGTTTTCTTACTTTTCCTCCTCCGGATGTTACACTGTAAATGCACTAAGACGTTTCCCATTTCCTGGCTCGTATCATCAGAAAAGGAGAATCGCTGTGTGGCAGCACAGATGGTAGTTTTCATTTGGTTCACAAATCCACCTGCTAACTAATCTTAGGTTCAATGAGAGAAATAAAAATGTGTTGACGTTCAAGCATCATAGATTTTTACATCTTAGAAATGTACACATACACTTCTGTGTATCATATAATATAATAATAATAGGAAAAGTAATATCTTAGTGTCTTGACTGAACAACCTTTTCACTGCTCTAGTTTTTTGGGAAGGTAGCACTTGCCAAGAAAAATCTGGAACCAACATGGCGTTAGTATCGACTCTGTGATCTTTGGTTTCGCCACCTCTTACAGTCTTTCCTGTTCATCACCCAGGCGTGAGCGGCCTGTCCATGCTGCCGGCAGCGTCCATGGCGAAGCTGCAGCGGCAGCACCGGCCCCTGGGGAGGACCCAGTCGGCCCCACTGCCCCAGGGGAGCGCCGCGCAGGCCCATGCCCAGGCCCTGGCCCTGCAGCAGCTTGTGGTGCAGCAGCAGCACCAGCAGTTCCTGGAGAAGCACAAGCAGCAGTTCCAGCAGCAGCAGCTCCACCTCAACAAGGTGAGGGACACTGAGTCATCCTGTTCTGGGCTCATTTTACCTCTTTTTCCATCCTTTCTTCCATTCTTTTTACGTGTACCCTTTAGTTTTTACTAAAGTTGTGTTACCACGTTTTTTCCAGTCTTTATAGTAGTATATGTGTCATTATTATTATATAACATGTTATTAGCATTTAGATAGAAGAGATCTGAGATCTGAAGTTGTATTCAAATAAACTGATAATTAATTAGGCTTATAAGCCACTGTGGGGCTGTAGTGTAGTTGTTTGTGTAGGCGGCAGCAACTAACACAGCCAATAATGTGTTGTAGCTGTGTGTGTGTGTGTGTGTGTGTGTGTGTGTGTGTGTGTGTGTGTGTGTGTGTGTGTGTGTGTGTGTGTGTGTGTGTGTGTGTGTGTGTGTGTGTGTGTGTGTGTGAGTGTGTGAGAGAGGTCCTTGATTTTATTCAGCCATTTTCTTTCTCTCTCTGTTTCTCCCTCTGTAGTATTTTTGTTAGTGAGCAGGCGGAGGCAGGTATGGGTTAATATGTATAGCGCTTTGTGTGTGTATGCTTTTGAGAATGGTTGCATCCACATCTCTGTGTGACTGTGCCTGAGACAGTTGCCACGGGCTGCCTGCAAGGTAACCGTGCGCTGCCATGGCAACGCAGCGGAAGCCGTCGCCTAATATGGTCAGGGAGGAAGCGCGGCACCGCTGCTCTGGACGGTTTTACCTATTCGAGCAGAGTACTCGCTGGAGGAGAGGTGGGTGGATGAAACAAGGGATTTCCTCTCCTCCTCCGCCTCCCCCGCTCTCTCTCTCTCTCTCTCTCTCTCTCTCTCTCTCTCTCTCTCTCTCTCTCTCTCTCTCTCTCTCTCTCTCCCTCCATATGTTTGTGAGCTCTCAAGTGGCAGCTTTTCACACAAACATCTCTATAAAAGCCTCTGGCACACCAAGGACAGATTCTACAGGAGTTTTTGTCAGGACTCAAATGAAAATCTCCTCCTCTCGCTCTGAGTTAATCAGAATACAAGAGGGTGGAGAGCTTCTTTTTTTTATTCACACAAAAGACTTCCTGTTTTATATCATCTTTGGGTTTTGAACTGTCGAGCTATGATTGTACTGAATTGGCGTGAATAGTTTGGATACCTGACCTGATTGATATCGTATTGCAGGACCAACATACAGAGAAAAACTCACTCACACATTCACACTGATGGAAAATGTAGAATCTCCAGTTAACCTCCCCTCAATCTGCATGATTTTGGACTGTGGGAGGAAACCCAGATTATTTCTTGGCCTGCAGCTGTAGCTCATTGGGATTATTCTTATGTCACCAGGATGTAATTGTATAATATCTGGATCTATCCTAAAAGCAGTCACATCTACAGTTTGTGGAGCTGGAGCAAAGAGCAGAACACGACATTGTATTTCATTTGTGTTCGTTAAATTTGACATTGACTCTCACTCTGCTACATAACAACATCACGGCTGATTCCAATCTCACAGATCAGTTGTGCACATCGCTGCATCCTAATGTTACTCTGAGCTTCGGGGAATTGCGAATCGCAGTTGTAGCTCTAAACGTAATCAATTCAAATGATGTAGGACTTTACTCTTGATTGATTGCAGCTATTTTTATGACTAATTGTAATTTTTTCTGCACAAATGAGAAACATTTAATGCCTCCTGCTACTCAACTGTGAGGATTCACTGCTCTTCTCTGTCATATAGGGCAGAGGAGGGCAGCTGGGTCAAGGGATTTGGAGGCAAAAAGAGGGCAGCGGGGGAGAAGTTTGTTTGGATGCAAAGAAGACAGTAGAATAGTATAGCGGGAGTGGGGGGGTGAGAGCTGGTGAATGCTCTGACGTCAATGCTGTCCCCTGGCACGGAGCCAGCGGACCCTGAGGCTTACAGCTCTGGGAAACACACACACACACACACACCTGTAGATTGAACCCACTCTTGAGGTTTTCCCTCACAAACACTCGCACTCATGGGGGCCAGTGCTGCGCAGCTTTTAACGGCTCTTTGAGTCGTCCATGTCAGTGACAGCGGATGAATAGACAATTGAATCACTTCTCAGTTAACAGCAGGCCCCAGAATGAGTCGATGAAAAGTGGCACAACAGGGCGTGTGGAATGTCTCTGTTCGACGAGACACATTTTGCCCCGGGGTACAGTCAGCGGAGCGGCCTCTCACATTCAATTAGAGCGGATAGGTTTGAAATGAGCAAGACACCAATCTGACTCGGTAATCCAAATTAAGCTTGTTAAAAGAAGAATGCTCCAGAGAAAGGAGTGATTTGCCAGGAATTAGATTCAGAGAAGAGCGTGCCTGTTTGTCTGAATGTAGCCTCATACATCGGAGGGGGATTTGTCACATCCTGCTGTTTGATTATGAAGTCAATTTCACATGCAAGAATCATCACCCGCTCGCCTCCCTCCCTGCAGATGATGGCCAAGCCCAGCGAGTCACCTGTGGGTCGCCAGCACCAGAGCCACCCCGAGGAGACGGAGGAGGAGCTGAGGGAGCACCAGGACGGTGGAGCTCTGCCGCCGGGGGTCACCATCAAGCAGGAGCCCCTCGACCCGCAGGAGCTGCAGGAGGAGGCGATGCAGCAGCACCGGGAGAGGCAGGTGGAGCAGGAGCTGCTCTTCAGACAGGTACAAGATGGGGAGCGTGATTTAAAAAACAAAATAGAGCAAAGAGTGAGACATCTGCTCTGGTTTACAGCTGGAAATGAACATGGGCTGAGAGAATCAATATGACAGTTCAGAGAATTGATTCCTTCTCTGCTTGGCACTTATGTATTGCAGATGGTCCTGGGTACGTCCTGGGGAGGTAAAATCTCAAAACTGGCGCAAAGAATTTAATTTGAGCTGTTAAAATGTTGCTCCGATCCCCGAGGCATCCCAGTGATTAAATGCTGAGGGGAAGTTGAAACTACATCATTTGTTTTGGCTGCCATCATTTGGCCATAAGTTGTACTCGTGATATAAAACATGTCAAATCAGTTCTTCCTCCCTTTAGTCCTCTAACGCATTTACATTTGAGGCGTTTCACAACACGACTCATCATGACAAGTGGCAAATTCATCTTCTTTATTTGTGTTTTGCCACTCTCGTTTATTGTGTGGGCATGAGCAGCAGGCGTTGTTGTTGGAAGCAGCAGCGGATTCATCAGCTGAGGAACTACCAGGCGTCCATGGAGGCTGCCGGCCTGTCAATCTCCTTCCCAGGACACCGCCCCCTGTCCAGGGCCCAGTCGTCTCCGGCCTCTGCGTCCTCTTTTCCAATCAGCGTCCCAGCCCCCGATCCTCCCGTCAAACCTCGCTTCACCACAGGTCAGCATCGCCGCTGCCTGGAGCTGTTCATGCTCATATTCCAGTTCATGTTAAAAATCTGACGAGAAAAGCAGCGTGACATCAAATAGTCAATTATACGAGGCTGATTCCCTCACATGTGCATGTTTCTGGGTGTGTTCCCTCAGGTCTGGTGTATGACTCTTTAATGCAGAAGCACCAGTGCATGTGTGGAAACACCAACAGCCACCCGGAGCACGCTGGACGCATTCAGAGCATCTGGTCCCGGCTGCAGGAGACCGGACTCAGATCGCAGTGTGAGGTACGTGAAAGGTGGAAATATCAAATATATCCTCGCTGAACGTTACGCAAAGGATAAACTGTATATGAGAGTTGCATTCCTCTCTGTGTGTGTGTGTGTGTGTGTGTGTGTGTGTGTGTGTGTGTGTGTGTGTGTGTGTGTGTGTGTGTGTGTGTGTGTGTGTGTGTGTAGTGTATCCGTGGGAGGAAGGCCACTCTGGAAGAGCTGCAGACGGTTCACTCTGAAGCCCACGTCCTGCTGTATGGAACCAACCCTCTCCGACAGAAACTTGATTGTAAGCTCACACACACACACGCACACACACACACACACACACACACACATTTGTCTTCACTCTGTGTCTCTAATTTACTGTTAATTTCCTGATCCCCAGGTTCAATCACTCCCATGTTTGTACGGCTACCGTGTGGTGGTGTAGGGGTGAGTACAAATGTTGTTTGAGTGTATTAATGCAAGTTTACATTGCGATATTAAACGGACACATATCTGAAATGATTATGGGTCCTTAAAAAGTTATTTTCTACTCGGCTACTTCATCTTCTTTACCTTATCTATTCATTATGCTCTTAAAAGGGTTTTATAAAGTCAGAGAAACCTGCAGAAACCCTGTGTTTCCTCCCCTGTGTTTCCTCAGCTCAGGTGTGTGAGGAAAGTGTTTGTTTGTGTGTCTGCAGGTGGACAGCGACACCATTTGGAACGAGGTGCACTCCTCCAGCGCGGCTCGCCTCGCTGTCGGCTCTGTGGTGGAGCTCGTCTTCAAAGTGGCTACGGGGGAGCTGAAGGTAACTGCGTCACATTCGTCCAGTTATCGTCTCTTCGGGCTGTTTTATCATCTTTAAGATCTCACACGGCCCCGACAGTCTTCAATAATCTTCAAATGTTTGTCTTGAAAGCACTTATCTGCACATCCTTAGGGAAATACAGATGTAAAATTATTTAAATAGAAAATCCAATTATCCTTTAATTGGTTGAGTTTAATTAATCAATCAATTGTTAAGTTTATTTTTTTGCCTGTTAACACTTCATATCACTTTGTATTGTTTTCCGAGGAACAGCTCTGCTCCTGTTTATAATATCAGACAGGTACTGAAGTCGAGACATTTTCCTGAAATTTTCCTGACGGTGCTGAATGTGAGAACGCCCAAACTGTCCAACGCTTTGGACAGTTTCAGGAGCTTTACTTGCCAGGACCCTGGTGGAATATTTGGAAAATGTGGGCGCGTTGATGAAGTTTCTAACATGCCACGGACATGACATCATGTTCTGCCTCCTGCATGCTCTACCCAGGCTCACCTGAATGTTCTGGACATTTTCCTGTTGTTGTGAACGTGTGACCAACGTATGTCTTGTCTTTCCAGAACGGTTTCGCTGTGGTCCGCCCTCCTGGACACCACGCAGAGGAGAGCACCCCCATGTAAGGCCACAGCCGTCGCCACACGTAACCCATGCATCTACAAACACCAGCGTCTGGAACAGAGATGACACAAATCATTGAGTTTATATACACATAGGATACCGAGTGGCTTTTATCCTGCAAGCTGTTTCAAGGACTGCTGTATTTATTTCTCATATCCTCACACGTCTTGAAAATGTACAGTGAAAACACGAAAGTGGAGCAGGAGAGCTCCTGGCTCGGCTCGTGTTTCATAACGAACCAGGGGACTCAGCTCTCTTTCTGTTTGCTGCTGTTTCAGGGGTTTCTGCTACTTCAACTCGGTGGCCATCGCAGCCAAACTGCTGCAGCAGAGGCTCAGTGTTAACAAGATCCTCATCGTGGACTGGGTCAGTCTGCACCTCAGTAACGTGTCTCAATGGGAGGGTGATCAGTTTGCAATGGGACCAGTTCGATTTTGGCTTCCTGTAGTTTCCTCTGATAGTTTTTTTAAAAAGTGTGGAAATGACTGTATTTGATGTGTCTACTCTTTACCTTCAGGACGTTCACCATGGCAACGGCACCCAGCAAGCATTCTATGATGACCCTAATGTCCTTTACCTGTCTATTCATCGCTATGACGATGGAAACTTCTTCCCTGGAAGCGGGGCGCCTGACGAGGTGAGTGAGCTTGTGTGTCTGTGTGTCTGTGTGTCTCTGTCTTACAGCAAACCGAGCAGCTGACGACCAGGAGACATGCTGCTGTTCATGAACGTGACTCACAGGTCTTCTTCTCTCTGCAGGTGGGCAGCGGCCCAGGAGTCGGCTTCAACGTCAACGTTGCCTTTACTGGAGGCCTCGATCCTCCGATGGGAGATGTCGAGTACCTGGCTGCCTTCAGGTACCACACACACACAACACACACACACACACACACACACACACACACACACACACAGCAGCTTTAATTCAGATGATAAGCCTGAGAGTGAGTCAGGGCAGGTAAGAAGGTAACCGTAGTAACATGTGGAGGTACAGAATGGCATCAATGTTTTGATCTGTCAGGTGATTTGATAACATTGGTAAATTAGCATGAAAAATGTGATAATGCAGAATTATCCACTTTGCCAGAGACAATAATCCCCCCTTTATCCTGTTTGAGCATCTTTGCCATGCACATTGAAAAATTGTCTGTTCCGCTGTTTGGTCTTTTATACTCCACCCTCCCGTCCACAGATCAGTGGTGATGCCCATAGCCAATGAGTTCGCTCCGGACATCGTGCTCGTCTCTTCAGGCTTCGACGCCGTGGAGGGACACCCACCCCCGCTGGGCGGCTACACTCTGACGTCCAAATGTGAGTGAAGTGTGTTTCTTATCTCACACTCAAAGTAAACACAAGTTAGGGACTGACGAAGGTTGTGATTCTCTTGGGGAGACGACGTGATTTGAATTCCGAGCACAGGCCCCATTTACATATATAGCCACGTCTTGTCTGTAACCTTTCTCCAGGTTTTGGCTATCTGACCAGGCAGCTGATGACCCTCGCTGGAGGCCGCGTGGTCCTGGCTCTGGAGGGGGGTCACGACCTCACCGCCATCTGTGACGCCTCCGAGGCCTGCGTTGCCGCCCTGCTCGGCCAGGAGGTAAGATCGTCTCTGCCAACGCGCAAGATCTGAATCCTAATTAACGATGATAAATCAAAGTGTTTGGACGAGACAAAGCAGAGCACGTTATTGCTTTTGTTATTTTAGACCGATCTGAGGAGCCGCAGTCATATTAATAAAGAGCTATTTCATTTATTTTAATCTCATATTAATCTGCTGTGATGGAAATGTAGTTCGAATGAAAATGCATTTTTAAAAAACTGAAAAAATATGATATTGTTCTCAGGCCAAAGCTGTAATTTCATCCCCTATCTGATTTATTCTTATAATATATTGAGGTAGTGGTGGAATTAGTGGAATTGATTCCTTTTTCAGCTCAAAAAATTATTGTCATCAGAAAATGAGAAAAATCATTCATTAATTCTGAGAGTGTAAAGAGCTGATGTCCCATGGTGCAATATTTCCAGGCCGACCCCTTGTGGAAGGTATTAGAACTGCAGCCTGGTACATGCTGGTGTTTACATGTTCCGTGTGTGTTTTTGTCCCGTGCAGCTGGACCCGCTGCCAAAGGCCGTTCTCGAGCAGAGGCCCAACCCCAACGCTGTGCTCTCTCTGGAGAAAGTTTTAGAGACTCACAGTGAGTTTGTGCACAACAATATGACACTGACACTCACACAGAGGAGTTTTTAAAGGTCCAGTGTGTAAGATTCAGGTGAAAGGGATCCAAAACAGATACAAAATAAGTGTGTAATCATCTAAATTGTACAAATTGTTGTTTTCTTTACCCTTGAATGGGTCCTTTATACATAAATACTTTATATTTAAATACTTTATATTTACATCGGGAGCTGATCCTCTCTAAATTATTTAACACACACCAGGGGAAAACCTTCAAACGTTTATTTGTCTTTATCCTCCTCCTCCTCCTCCTCAGGTAAGTACTGGCGCGCGGTGCATCGCTACTCGCCGCTCTTGGGGCTCTCCCTGCTGGAGGCCAAGCGAGGAGACTCGGAGGAGGCCGAGGCCGTCAGCGCCATGGCCTCGCTGTCTGTGGCCAACACCAACACCATGGATCAGAGGTAAAGACTCCAGAGTCAAAGAAGTTTCACAAATCTACTATTTGTAACCTAAGATGATTCTGATTCCAGGTATTTGCATTTATTAGTTAAATAGATGAAAATACAACGTTGAAACTCCTGGAAGTAAAATATTTTTTACAATTATTTCTCTTCAATATAGTCCCAGTATTCTGTCGTACATTAGAGTTATTAAAGTATGTGTGTGAAAGGAGAAGATGAGAGAACATTGCGGAGTGATTGCACCGTCACCACAAATATACAGCGGCAGGTTTGAGTCCCAAGTCCACTGAGGTCAGGAGGTCATCAGCAGCAGTGGAAGATGATATTTTACCGGTGGTTTGAAGCCTGAGGTCTAACATCTTTTTGTGTGTGCGTTTATTTTCCCAGCAGGCCGGAGGAGGAGCCGATGGAGGAGGAGGAACCACTGTAACGGCGGGAAACACAAGGGTGTCACACTGTTACCATTGACCTCCGCGGAGAACGTCCTCTTTGATCTGCGAAGAGTCTCGACTGAACCCTTCATTTAGTCCCCCTAAACCCCACTCACCACGTCAGTCACCTTGATTGGCGGCCCCTCAGCCAAAAAAACGAGGGGGAGGGGGTGGGCTCAGCCTCAGAGAAGGGAGCCAATCAGGAGACGGAGGACTGAATAGGGGGAAAAATTAAACATGACAGCGTCGCTTTGGCGGCACTCGCTGAGAGACACTTTTTTCTGTCAGTCTTCACACCCCGGCGTTCGCCCACAGCGGCTAACCACGTGACCAAGGCGAGTGTGTATGGAGCGGGGGGTAGATCGGGTACTCGCCATAGAAAGGTGTGATAACAGGAACATACGGTGCTTTACGCCACTGCCCTATGACCGCGCACACACGTGGACACCAGGGACAGCAGATGTCCCCGGCTGTCAAATGCAGCTCGGGGATTCTCTTTTCTCTTTTACTCGACTATTTTTCCCGACAAACTAAGGGCATCGCGGCAACTGAGATAATATTTTACAAGATGCGTTCACTGTGGACTTTGGTCGGCCAGCGTTTGAGTAGGCTTCTACAAAGATTTGACAGTGAGTCTGTCACCATGCTGGGCCAGCCTGTCGTTGAGAAGAGACGAGGGAGAGGAGTGCCTTGAGGGAGGGTCCGCTGGATTTCAGGATTGTTCAGAAACAGATTGCCTTAAAGTTTTCGGTGCGAGGGAGGGAGGGAGGGAGGGAGGGAGATAGACGGAGGGCTTTGAGCGCCAGAAATAAAGCAAACAATCTTTCAGCATGTTTACTTGGATCGTGAAGAAGACAAACGTTGACGTCTCTCACAGCCTCTCGTGAAGAGTTACTTTACTTTTGGATGGATCTATTTTTCTGTACTAAAAGACGCTTTGTAAAGGTAGTTGCCAGCTTCAGTAGAAAAAAAGGTGCAAACGCAGAGACCTTCCAAACAAGGAAATTTGAAAAACGGATGAAAAAGGTTCAGCCTATTATGTAGCTTCCCTTCAACCGAAGTCCACGCTTTGTAAAACATGGAGCATGCGTTCGAGCAGAGAGACCCAGCATTTTCCCGCAAGATTTTTGAATGTTGTCCAAACAGAGAAAGCCAAGCAAGAAAAGCCAAAGCATGAGTTTGCATCTACAGTAGTTCTTTCTCCACTTAGCTGGCGAGTCGACAAACATTTCTCGTACTGGTCCTTCCAGATAAGGCTCCTGGTACCCAGTTCAATGTTTACTAATGTAACCCTTCACTGATCAAGTGAGCTTCTCGTTTCCTTTTTTTACACGTGCCGACCGACCTCCCATGGCTTTTGCCGGTTGGCAACTACCTTGGTTACCGGTGCGAGCTAAACACTCGTCATGTATATTGAATTGAATATATTTTAAGGGGCGGTAATGGAGTATTGCCCGTTTGTATCTACATGTATTGTTTCCACATCAAGTTGTCAATTTACAATATCAAAAAAAAAAAAATAACGTGTTTGGTAAGCGTGTCCACTTTTTATTTTTTTATCGTACAAGATTATTTTTCTAACTTTTTTCATCCATAGATTTCGTTCTGTGTTTTTTATCCGTTTTCTGGATAGTTATAGGGCTGCCGTTCACACACTTAGTGCTGTCGTCACTCGTCGGAAACTTTCTTTCTTTCTCTCGTATTTATCAGAAACGAGGAGCGACTCTTTTCTTTCTTTCTCTCGACGGCTCCTTCTGCATTTTCATCGACTGTGTATTTATAACATGTACTGTTTATAGGAGATTTGTATATGGAAAATTTATAAATGTACTCTAACTAATGACAGCTATGATATTGTGAGCAAAAACCAGTGATATTACTCCATGAACAAAAAAGAAAAGCAGCGTATTTAACTCGTCATCAACTGCACTGTTTCCAAGCTGCCCTGAACTGGTCTTTACGCGGCGCCTCAAATTGACTTTTCGACAACATGTGATCACTTTGTTGCCTAATGGATCCATTTTCCTCTCGTGCATGGGCGAGATGCACTTAACCTGCACTTAACCTTTCAACTGTGACAACATCACACTTCCAAAAAAGAGGTTTAGAGGCCATTTTATGTAGCTAGCCGAGTTTTCCTCAGTGGGGAAAGAGAAGAGGAGGACGCGGATGCGAAGGACGTGGAGTTTTTAGGCAGGAAATGGATGGAAAACGTGAGCCGATCATTTTAAATATCCACTCTGAGCATGCATGAAAATCAGAGTCTTCTAGAGCCTGACCGATACTGGATTGTTACGGCCGATACTGATATTAGGGAGTTTTTTTTAAATTCCGATACCGATATTAGGGAGTTTTTTTTAAATTCCGATACCGATATATACCAGCCAATATATAATATACTATAAAAATGTCAACATATCGTAATCAAACCTTTAGTAAAAAGAAAAATGTAATTGTGTTTACATTCTACATATTTAAACTCTATATCTCTATTTATTCTGTATATACTAATATCCTTGTTTGGAGCAAGTGCGGTGAAACCCAATGTCCCCTGGGGATCAATCAATATTTCTGATTCTTATTATTACGAGATAATACAGTGTATCTTTATTGTAAATAACAACAAATGAAAATCAATTAAACCAGTATATAGAAGATGAATTTAGAAAGTAAAGTTAAGTACGTATAATGTAAACATCAATGCACATCTTTTCAGCCTTGCTCATTCTATAAGATAAAGTTTTGATTTCACTCCGATGTTCTGTCTGTGAAAGGCTCATATCGATATCATCGGCTAATTGATAAATCGGTCGGGCTCTAGTGTCGTCCTCTTCCCTTCTCCCACCTGAACAGATCCGACGCTAGAACATTCAAATCGACCCCCATCCATCACATGCTTTGTTCAACACCCGATTAAAGACGACTACCATGTTTATTTAAGTTGATATCATCCTATAAACTTGTACAATTTGACATCAAGTCGATTTTTTTCCCTCATGTCTAACAAAACATTCCACTTGTTACTCGTTCAATTTGGCTTAACATGTTATTTTTTTTGTCGGTTTTATTTAAAGACGAAGCTGAGGTTTTTTATAGAAACTTTTTTACTACTACTCTTTTCTTTTGTTGCCGTCTGCTCGCGCCAACTTTAACTCTTTGCATGGATTGTGAGTCAGCATGCCTGCTTGTCTATGTAATAAAAAAATGTATTTGCACAATAGAAGAAGAACACTGGAGGACTTAAAAAACTAAAACCTCCCACGGCGACTCCCCGCCCCCAGAGGGCACCAGGCGGGACGGCTTTCTTCCTCTCTGGTGTTCAAACTGTTCAAAAGACTTTTGTCCAAATGACTCCACTGGGAAACATTTGATATTGTTCTTATTGAATATTGTTTCCAACAAGTGATTTTGACAAGCACTAAACAACATGTATGGACTGTGTTGAAGAGAAACGTGCTCTGACAAACCTCTGCCACGTTCACAACTTTTTAAAAAACAAGACTCCCAAAGAATGTTCCTCTTACAAAGATTTTTTTAAACGGGCACAGAAATGACGGATATCTGAAAGGTTTGGGAAAGGGTTTGGAGAAACAAACAAGGGCATCGTCGATTGATTGTCACACCCACCTCAGCCAGTTCAATATATATATATATATATATATATATATATATATTTATATATATATATATATACCACTGTGGCTCAAGAGCAATTCTTGGTTTACATGTAAATGGATTGAAAAGTTATTTTTTGTTTGTTGTTCGTCCCTATTGATGAAAAATGTTATCTTTCTTTGGGACCTATGCTTTGGACATTTCATCTCTGACATCATCTATAAAATATATTTCTGAAAAATACAAGTGTCTCTGGTTGTGTTGACTTTTTTTATGCCTCCGCGCTGGCGACACCCGGTGGCCGGAGGCATCGTGGTTTCTTGTCGTCCATCCTCAGTCTCATTCTTGAGAAGAGGCTTTCTCAAGAACACCTTGAAGGAATTTTTTCAGATTAAAGAAAGTTTAGAAATTAGCAGCGAAAGCTCAAGGTCACATTGGCTTTTATGAACACGTCATCCTAAGAATGCCTTGTGAGAATCATTTCAAGTTTGGTACTAATGTTCACTTAGACTCATGGATTGACTGATTAGATTCTACTTTGTGTTTGAAATTAAGGAACATAAAAGATGTTCAGCGGTTAAATAAAATCACGTTTCTGACTTTTTCTGTTGTTCCAGGAATTAGACAATAATCCAGTATCTGCTCTTAACTCCAGACGAGATGTTTACGCTTCAGATTATCCCGCTGATGACGAAGTGGGATTATCAACTGACAAAAAAACCTGAGGAAGCTTTTCCTTCAGTGGCATCTTTTATCACCTCAGTCAAAATCTATGTTTGCACAATCCAAGTGTCAATCAATAGTACTTGTTGTGTGGTTGAGTGGGGTTCCTGAGATGTTTTCAAAAAGATACAAACCATCCTCATCTTTCAGGGGATATTTTTCAAGAGTTTGTACCAATGTGATTCCTCCTGTTTCTGATTTGCTCTGGATCTGAAGAACGGCCAAATTATCTGCCCAGCACATGACAGCAGTGATTTCACCAGAGTGAAGAAGGAAGGTCTTTGGTTTGAGGAGACGTACGAGGGGCATGAAGTCTCAGCTGACTCCTCTCTTGACTGGAAAATCTAATTGAGAGAATTAATATCACAAGTGTTCACGCCGGATTTAGGCAAAGTCCAAGGCAGCAGCTGTCAGGTGACCTCCTGGTTTTCTGTCTGCACTTTATCTGATGGCTGTGACAAGTCTAAAGACTAAAGGCCTGCAAGACACTGATTTGAGGTTTGATCCATATGAAAAATAAGAGAATGTTTTTTTTACCTAATAAAGTAAATAGTCTTGAAAATGGAAGCAGGTTATTTCTTGGGTTTTTTTTTTTTTTTACTATAACATGAATACAAAAATTTGATTAAGAGTACTGATCACATGCAAGTGTATCTGGCCCATAAATATTATGTCATTATTTTACCCAAAAAAGCATGAAGTTTTACAGTCAAAATACTTTATAAACAAGGTGAAAATAGTCTTTCTGATTATTTCCAGTCAACATATTCAATATCTACAAGAAAAAAAGCAATAAGTACAAAATAAATAGATATATTTAGACCAGAGAAGCTGTGCTTAGTCTGCCGATACCATTTATACACAAACATTATTTAATTGGCTGCCTGAGGTTAGTCAGTAAAAATGGAAGCAGGAGACAAAACAACAAAAGAAGAATTGTATACAAATCCTATCTCACTTTTGTATTTCTTCTTTTTAACTTGTCCTGTTTATTCAAACTTAAAAAATGTACCACTTTAACAGATACACCCCTATGTGGTTGTCCTTACCCTTGTTTTGTTAAACTTACATATTCCCTTATATTTAATTTCATCTATTTTTCATGTTTTCTATTTTATTGCCTATTTTCCTCTATTTTCATGCTTTTTTCAAAACTAGATCATTCCTACAGTATTTTATTTTACAGTATGAATTCTTAACGTATGATTGCTTTAGCTGTTTCCCCTGACTTCCAACAAACAGGTTATTTAACCAACACATGATGAACTAATGACAGACGCCAACAACCAGAGTGTGAACAGAACGTGTTGTTGTGCTAATGGAATCCAGTCCCGTCCAATGAGGGGAGGTCACTTCCCTTTTCCTCCGCAAACACACGGCTCTGGTTTCCTCTCTGCTCTCGGTCTCCGCCGCTGCACAGTGCGATGCTCCGGCTGCAACACTAGCGAACCTCACCCCCACATCTCCGCGACCCTCCAGTGTCGTTTTATCCCCTTTTCTTTTACCTCCATCCCCCCTGTGTCGAGAAGAAGCACCACCGGGTGTCTTTTTTTTTGGACATGCCTAACATCGTGCTTTTTAGCGGGAGCTCCCACCACGACCTGTCCCAGAAAGTGGCCGATCGGCTGGGGCTGGAGCTGGGCAAAGTCATCACGAAGAAGTTCAGCAACCAGGAGACATGGCGAGTACATTCCCGAGGCGGGTTGATTCTGCTACGGAGCACATGTTGCTTCCCATGTGGACACGCTAGCTCCCGAGCTAACAATAGTTTAGCACACGTGACCTAGCTAGCCACATGTAAACACAGCGGGCTCGAGGCTAAGCTAGCTAGCTAGCAGCTGCAGCTTTGCTAGCCTCCCCGCGCTTTAAAGTTAACTAGCATTGTTGGTTCATATTAAAGTGAAATATTAGCTTAGTTAGCCGTTGTTATACTTTACGTTGAAGCGTTATATTACGTTCGCTACGTGTCAAGCAACACGAGCTAACGCGTAGTTGCGTGTGTTTGTCACGAACATGGAGTAGGCCGAGTTTCCTGAAGCTAACTCATCACGGTCCAAATTACGTAGAGGAACATTCTAAATTAACTGTTCTTAGCTACGTGTGTTTTTTAAATGTTTAGCCTCAGCGCTAAAGTCGCTAATTTAGAACCATTTAAGTTGTGTACACCATTTGACGCAACACCACAACGCAATCACTTAGCAAAATGGCTATTAGCTAGCTGTGGCCAACCACGAAACACGTAGAAATAAGTGTATAATTCACGCAACTATTCAGCACCAGTGTTTAAATTGGGGATGTAGATGCACCTAGAGTACAAGGTAAGCGGGAGAGAAGCTCTTTAAATCGAGGGGCGAGTCTGTCCGATAATGGGCGCACTAACATGGCTTCCACGCACCACAGACGATAACGTGGCTCGCAGGGTTGCACTGCACAAGCTCAGCCATTGTATGTGTATTAAATGTCCACTACTGTGTGCAAACTAATGTGATGATCTGCATGAAGGTTGTAATAAAGATTTATGAGCTGTTTTTTTAGGGGAAGTGTCTACTGCTGCAAATCACATGCACTCAATTAGTCTTCATTTCCTCTGCAGCCCAGTTCACCATTAGTCAAATCAGTGTGTGCATGCTCACTGAAGCTACATTAGCGTTGCATGGGACTTCTCTTATGACTTTGACCTCGGCCTTGAGCAGAGTCGGTAAAGGTTGCAGGTTTAAAGCCCCCCCCTGCAGGATGACCTGTCTGCAGAACCCATCACTACACTGTTCGATCCCCGCGTGCGGTAGAGGATACAATCGCTCGGCTTCCCTCCTCAACTGAGTGCACTCTGTTGTCTTTTGATTCGCTGATGGAAACTGTCAGAGTTTGATTTCCTTCTCGCTGGGTAAAAGTGCCCCCTGCATCCACCTCACTACCTATGTTTCCTCTACAACACTGCCGTTTCCTGGATTAGACAGGGCCCTGACCCCTTAATCCCCCTCCCCCCGCCACTCACAACTCACAACTCTGAAGATCCAGGGAAAACTCTGATTATCCACATTCTCACCAGGGAAAGCAGCTGTTTGGGTGACGCAGTGCAAAACAAAAATTATTTTCTCATCCTCACGCCATCGGGGGAGGTGAGAGCAGTTCGCTGATAGCAGCTCTTCTCACAGACCCGGAGCAGATTCCTGGGAATAAAGTAGCAGGGAGAATGTTTCTTTCTTTGGGTAATTACCCAAACAAAGAAACTTCTAGGTCACTCCTTGTTCCTGTGTTGTGCCACCATGACTGAGGCTTCATTATAGCACCTGTGGCAGGACAGGTTATGCCCGTCCTAAAAACAGGATCGGAAGAATTCATGTCTCCTGCTTGTCTCTGTCGAACTGAAATCTTGATGTGCTCATGTTTTTAGATGAATGAAAATTAAATGTGTAAGGCAAGGAAATACTAATTTTATGCCTGAGTATCACCTACAGCCCAAAATATGGTGGAGAGAGCAATGGACTATTAAAGTGAGGGTCGACATTTGTTGGTTCAGCTTCTTAAGTTTGAGGTTTTGCAGTTTATCTTTATTTTTAATATCTGTATATATGTTATACATGAGGGATTAGTTTACCATAAAATATATATATAGTAAACTAATCCCCTTTAGGTTTTGAAAACAAGAAATTCTAAACTTGGAACTTTGAAAGGACCAAAGTATAAAGCAGATTAACTGAGAAAATGGATTTAATGAAAATATCACTAGTTGTAGCCCTTGCTGGCTCCTGATTGGCCAAGTTGTTTACTTTGGAAGCTATATCTTGTTTTTATAGCCGTCCTCAGGTTATGACTTAGGTCCTGGACTATACAAGTTAATAAAGAGTGAGTGACGGCGGCTGCTGCTGCTGACTTGTAAACAGTCAGCCTCTCTTAAAAACAACTCTGGCCCATGTGACTGTCTGTGCCGGCCCCGACTCTCACCCTGAACAATTGAAAAAAAAAGTACATGTCCACTGATCACATGACCAAGGCCGGGAGGACCTGGTTGTCTCCCACAGTGGAATGTTTCACACGCACACGCTGCCTGGACTGTGACTGTGTCTCCTGCAGGTCGATACTGTCACACACTTTAGATCTATTGTTATAAATGTGGAAAGTGTGGCTGCAAATAAGTTTTTATTCATGTGGATTAGGGCTTTTTATTTTACATTCATTCAACAGTGAGAGGGAAAGTTCAAATGGGAATTATGAAGATTATAAACATTTCAGTCGTCATGCTCTCCTCTCTTTTTCTTCAACAGCGTGGAGATCGGCGAGAGCGTGCGAGGCGAGGACGTGTACATCGTGCAGAGTGGCTGCGGAGAAATCAACGACAACCTGATGGAGCTGCTGATCATGATCAACGCCTGCAAGATCGCCTCCTCGTCCCGTGTCACCGCCGTCATCCCCTGCTTCCCCTACGCCCGGCAGGACAAGAAGGACAAGGTGCGCACACACACTCTCAAATCTACTTATGCTCTTTGCAAGCCCTAATTCTGAGGGAACGGTCACTGCAGCTTCACCTTTAGCCAAACGCTGACGGTTGTTGTTGCAGGTTGGCATGTTTTGCAGTCACGTGTTAATGAGAAACTTCACATGAGTGTTACTGCAGAGTTGAGCTGCTCTGTATATCTGAAATGAACACATCCAACATACCAGCAGCAGCCTGAGATACTGGTTTCTGCCGCTCGCTAATCTCGTAAGTCATTATCTCGTGTTGCCTCAGTTGTTGATGTAACCGCAAATCAGGTCCACGTGACAAGCAGCGCTACGGTTTGCAACTCGCTCACTGCAAGAGAGGAAGAGGTATTTTATTAATGAACTGTTTCAGCTCCTTTCTGCTCTGTCTGCACATGCAGCTCTGCTCATTCAGAGCTTTCTAAAGAAGTGACTCACTTTACTCGCATGAGGGTGGAACGTGAGGATCAAGGATCTGTGGTTTACCTCGGCCGAGCTCACGGGCCGGTTCTTCAGATAAAGATTTCGCTTTGTGAAACGTGCAGAACTCTGTGGATTTTGAAGTTCTAATCATAAGTCCAGCTCACATTTCACACGAGAAGGTTTTTAATGATCACAAGAGAAACAGCCCCACGTCATTGCTTTTCAAAATAAAAGATGAACTTCACACATTTTCTTTTACTGTGCGTGTATTTCCTCTTTTTTTTTTTTTTTTTTTTGCTCTAACTGAGCATGTTGTGTTTCAATAATTTCTCCTCAGTTTATGTTGTGTTAAAGCAGCAAGTGGGCCTCGATTTCCACACTCGATTTCTCTGATTACTCACACAAACGTAGCTCAGGTAGACGTGTGTTTTGTCAACAAGCCTTGAAGCCCAGTGTCTGGCGTCTACATCTACACGGCGTCTGGTTCTTTCAGAAAAACAGCCCAAGGGCGGCAGGAAGGTCCATATTCTAAGTGACGCATCATAAGGGAAAGGTCATGGGTGGACTTGAGTCCCGCAGAAATGTCCTTCGCGATAAGAAAAACACCGTCATCATATAAAATCATCAACTTTCCCGTGTGTCCAACAACATCGTGCTGCTTTGTGACCGTTTTCTTTACTTTACTCACCTCAAGCGACTCTGTCTTGATGCTTGTCCCAGAGTCGAGCACCCATATCTGCCAAGCTGGTGGCAAACATGTTGTCTGTGGCCGGCGCCGACCACATCATCACCATGGACCTCCACGCCTCACAGATCCAGGTCAGTACGCAAAGTGTTTCCCCACATCACTGTGTGATCTAAAAGTGTGTGATCGGGTAAAGAGTTTTGGTTAGAAAGTCAGTCTGTAGTTAAATATACCAGATAAAATATGATTTAAATATATACTACCCGGCTTTCTGTTCTGTTAAACCCGACTCCTTCACAAATCACCCCCCCCATGGAGTTTCTCTCCTACTTTATTTAAGAGTGCTGTGTTTCATTTTAAGAGCATTATGTCTTCATTTCCTGCTGGATTTTTTTTAATGCTGTCCCTCTGCTCCTGCCCTCACCTGTGTCTGTGCAAATACACTGTGGCTGCACTAATGTCCAGTTTGTGTCGTCTGGCTGCTTGTGGGCGCTCGATTTCTGCTCTCAGATTCAGAATAAGCCTGTTAAAGGTCAGGTATAATGCAAAGTTACAACTTACAGCCAACATGTATCATACTTTGTTTTAATTTGTAAAATCCAGAAAGAAAAGGGGGAAATATGCTGTTATGAGTTTCTTTAGACTGGGACCAGGATCTGTTGATGGTGTAATAAAATTATTTTAAACTTAAATTACAAACTCTAAATGTGGATTTAATGTTAAGTTGGTCTTTACTTTGCACCTGTGCAGTTTAATTTGATGTAAAACATAAAAAATTACTTAATGGAACGACATCTGTGCGACATGTCTGCGTTCTTTCTCTAAAACTTGTTTATATTTGTAAAGGGTTTCTTCGACATAGCCGTTGACAACCTGTATGCAGAGCCCGCTGTTCTGCAGTGGATCAGAGAAAACATCCCTGAGTGGAAAAACTGTATCATTGTGTCTCCAGACGCGGGAGGAGCAAAACGGTGAGTTTCAGTGACGGCGTTTCTCGTGCACCGAGGACTTGATAGTTTCTTTAGCAGATCAGTCTTGTTGCAGTTTAGATTACTGTCTATATCTATATATTTCTAGCTCATGACCATGTTTTATGAGCAGTTTATGGTCCTGTCTGAATTTGGTGTCTCTCTGGCACTCACTGTCTCCGTCCCGCTCTCTCTCCAGCGTGACGTCCATCGCCGACCGCCTGAACGTGGACTTCGCTCTCATCCACAAAGAGAGGAAGAAGGCCAACGAGGTGGACCGCATGGTGCTGGTGGGCGACGTCAAGGACCGCGTGGCCATCCTCGTGGATGACATGGCCGACACCTGCGGCACCATCTGCCACGCTGCCGACAAGTTGGTTCCTTTTTTAACCCTGTGATGAGAGAGTTGTATAACCGTTCAGTTAATTTACAGTCTTGCTGTTGCAGATTAGAAACCACATGCTGACTTTTGCACAAGGATCTCGTGGCTCTAGCTTATTGACATTCAGCCGATACGGTGCTTTTATCAATTGTTATATCGCAACACAAGTTAACACACCTTAAAGGACCA
This sequence comes from Verasper variegatus, assembly GCA_026259375.1. Taxonomy (NCBI): domain Eukaryota; kingdom Metazoa; phylum Chordata; class Actinopteri; order Pleuronectiformes; family Pleuronectidae; genus Verasper; species Verasper variegatus. The sequence goes on along the minus strand of CM048038.1, from coordinate 24,695,576 downwards.
GCTCATCCAAACTTCACAGAAAGCTCAGAGAACAACTTTGCTGGTATTCGACTACATCTTAAGTGTATGTGTATTTTTCTTCCCCCAACTTCTAGGCTAATTGACGCCGGAGCAGTTAAGGTCTACGCCATCCTCACACACGGCATTTTCTCTGGTCCGGCGATCTCTCGCATTAACAACGCCCCGTTCGAGGCGGTGGTGGTGACCAACACCATCCCGCAGGAAGAGAAGATGAAGGCATGCCCGAAAATACAGGTACACGTCACTCAATCGCTTATCTCGAGCTGTTAAAGCTTCATATCAGTTCCTCTACATGGGAAGTGGACATGGAGATTTAGTTTTCACTCTCGTTTTAAACATTTCAATAACTACGTAAAAGTTTCAGCTGACAGAACATCGGCAAACATACGTATTTGGGTATTTGATGTATTACAGTAAAATGTAGTTTGTTGTTTGTCTTCAATAACTACTCTTGTCTCAAATGTACTGTATAAATAAAAGTTGACAATATTATAACTCAGTCGTGATAACGAGGGAATAAACTTAATTTCTACAGCGATATAGTCGGCATCATAAATGTGTTAATGCAACTCTTTAGAACTGCTTTTAATTTGCATTTAATGTGTTTTATATTTCTAGTTATTTGCTTTTAGACAGAAATGAAAATGTGTAGAAAGTTTAAACTGTCATTCACAACCTTAACAAAAATCCTCCTCACTTGTAAATCCCTCCAGGCAGAGACCTGCAGCTCCCCATCCCTGGAACTCCATAAAAACTCTGTTAACAGAGACCTGACCGCTAGTTTCTTTCTCCCCAGCTCACATTTTTATTCTCAATTCTTCTCTCTGAAGCAACCTTGAGTATCTTGAAAGGGACTAAATAAATCAAAGTTGTGGGTTTTTTCCCAAATGACTTATTTATTTAGATTTATTGTTTCCCTTAGGTCATCGACATCTCCATGATCCTGGCAGAGGCAATCAGAAGAACCCACAACGGCGAGTCCGTGTCCTACCTCTTCAGCCACGTACCCTTGTAAAGACCAAGAGAGGGGGGGATGGCTGCCGGCCCGCCACCCGTCCCCCCTCCACCCCTCCAATTTGGCCACTCAGCCGGCACTGTTGGCCACATATCCTCCAGAAAGGCGCAGAGAGAAATAAGAAAAGGCCTGGTAGTTTTCTGACCAGCCTCATGTGACTGTTTAAAGGTCACGCCCACACATTGTCGTTGACATTTCACCCAGGAGGCCGAGCGAAATATCACATAATTCTCTGAAGTTTGTATTTATGAGTTTCTCTTTTTCTCTGTTTCCTTTTTTTCCTCATTTCCAGTCTCGCCAACCTCGGAGCAGCAGAGTCTGGCCTTCACTTTAACCAAAGGGTCCATTGTGTAACATAATGTATTATTTGAAACCTCACTTTAAAAGAAACATTCCACTGCGGCAAATCTTTTTGGCCTTGAGTAATAAAACTAGTGAAAAAATGTGACAACGTGCACCCTCTCCCTCGGGTGTTTGCAGCTGCTACAAGTATTGCGATAATAAGGTTATAGTCTAACCCTGAACTAGCTACAGCTCCATGGACTTGAAACTGTAATAGTAGTTGCTGTATGGCCGCACCACAAATTAAATAATGTCGAAGTGACCACGGACGGAGAAAAGAGTCAAATTAGACGACTGAACACTTGATTTACCCACTTCCTCTTTTTCTTAGTGAGCCGTATCGAATGTTGTCGCGTCTTCTCCTGACAAGCTACATCGGTACGACATCCTCCTCCTCTAATACCTCCAATTGTGCTAAAAAAAAATATACGTAAACCTTAACAGCAGCTTTCCAATCCCCCCCGACAGGTTTGTTGTTGATTTAATGCGAGGTGTGTTGGGTGCTTTGCCCTTCTTCCAAAAGGTCATGTGTAATTGAGCCCAAAGCTTGGTTTATTATAGTGTTATGAGATTTCAATCTTGAATTGTCATTAAAAAATGTGTGATTGTCATAGCTGTAACAAGGCAGGTGTCACAGTTGGTGAAAAAGCATGATTTCATTTTTTTTTTTTATATGTATCACTTTCTTTGACAATAAAACTTTGACAATGGCTTAAAGAGACGGTGTCCTGCTTGTCTTGAATCGAAGTTGTGCAACGTGAGATGTCCTGATCCTACATTTTACATTTTTACACCAAGATGTGATGACAACCCTCTGATTTTAACATAATTTGACTAAACCGGAGATGTGGTTGAAAGTTCTGGGAGAATTCCAGTAATTATTTTGAAAACTTATTGTCCTGCTTCTCTGTGCCTGTGTATTAAAATTGCAGCAACTTTAGGTTGTCAAATTGAAGCAGGAAAGGGTGACGTCCTGTTTGTCTGTAGCAGCTCTGAAAATGATGCACCCCACCTTTCCATTATGCATCATCGGCCACGCTGTATCGCTGACTCTTACTATGGCATCACTTTCTCAGCCCACTGTCCAAACACATGCAGGTTGGACTAAGGTTGTGTGGAGACACTACATTGAGAGTGAAAGGTTGTTTGTCTCTGTCCCCGTGATGGACTGGTGACATGTCCATGGATTTGTCTTTATAAAATGTTCATATTGCTGCAGTACAAAGTGACATATCCTGACTTGTTGTCCCTAATGGTTCAATGATGTCCTACATTTCCCATGATGCATTGTGATAACGTCGTCCACCCTGTATCTCTGATGACATCACTCTGGCATCATCAGGTCCCTGATGTAGTGGTATGATAGTACATGTGGATGAAAGCTCTGGGAATATTCCAGTAAGTGAGTTATTCATGTGTTGAGATGTTGGAGTGTTTTGATAAATTGCTTGATTTGCATTGATGGAAACCAAAAAAACGATTTTGACTACTTACACTCATTTACATCTTTTAGCCCCTTGTTTTCATGTCCTGTGAGTTGAAGCATTTTACCTAAGAGACATTTCTCAAACTTTTGTCACAAGTAATGATTAAGAGAAAAGTCTGAGCGTTCATATCATTAAATAAACACCAGGGGGCGCCGTTCCTGCATGAAAGTGCACCACAGACAGGAGAGAAATCCGAGTGGACACATTTTATTCAGTTTGGGTGGTTTTCTGCTCAAACCACAGTAAAATCAATGCTTTATTTTAAATTTTGGGACAGATGTGTTAACGGTGAGCAGATGTGTGGGGGATGACGTCACTTGCTGACGTGTAACAGTGATAAAATAAGCCGTGCAGTGATCCATTCAGCAGCACGTGGCTCACAGTGAAGCGCTATGAATCCACATGTTTCCATTATTTCCCTCCGGGAGCTGAAGATCATGAGGAGCTCTGCTGGTTTTTAAGCAAGAGGACGAAGGCTGCACGTGTCGCGTCCGTCCGCTAGGGGGACCAGCGGGCGAGGAGCCGGTGATGTCAGCGTCATTAGCATATCTCTGAGTATAACTGATGCCTGCGCAAAGACGCGCCACTACTGCTGCACCGCACTGACCAGAGACCTTCATCCTCGCGACAGCACCAAGGTGAGTCCGCGTTTCACTCCTTTCTTCTCCTCCTTCATCCACAGCGAGGGGACGAGAGCAGAGACCTGATCCGCGCGCGTTGGATGGATGATGTTGTGCCAGAAACACCAAACATGACATAATGCGAATAATCCAGCGGAGGCAGCTTGTTTTTGTGGTTTCGTGTGGCCGCAGAGCAGGAGTGCGCGGTGCGTCTTTTGTCCTTTTTACGCACAGACTCGTGCGTATCCCCCTGTTCCCTTTGTTACCGGAGCTGGTCCCATTATTATCACAAATAGAAACGATGCCTCGAGGCGTTCCCGGCTTGTCTTTATTATTCTAAAGGGTTTTATTTTGAAAACGCGGAGTCGACCATGGTGATGGAGCTGGTGCCAATCTGGGCGGTGGTTCCTGCAGATTGCGTCCCCAGGGGGAGAAGTACGTGACAAGTGCTAGCGGGTGTTTCACGAGGAAAGTGCACGCGCATAAATCAAACCTTTTCTACCTCCACGTGAGATCATCTTTATTCTTTTGATAGATTTTAATAGAAATCTGCGCATTTACGCACGGCTCCCATTTTATACAACCGTGCTCTGCGCAGCATTGGAACTCCCCATTGTTATGTAAATGTGGGATTTGAACGCCGTGCACTGGCTCCATTGTCTGGAGCTTGTCCCCAGTGCGCAGCATCCCCGGGCTGCGCGTTGGATAACGGGCTGTGATGGCAGCCACATCACGCTGGGCAGAGCCGCAGGCGAACAAAAGGAGGCGGGCGCACATGAGGGGCTAAGAGAAGGAGTCCGCGGTTGCGCACGTAGAGAAAGTGAACAGATGTTTTTTGGGGGGATGTAGGCAACGCCCTTCGATTCATTTAGAGTCAGGTAGATTTATTAAAATACCTTTTTAATAGGATTTAGAATACTTTAAAGTATATTGCGCATTAGATACCCTCATGTTTATGGAGTCACCCCCCCCCCCCCCAGAGGATTTGCACCTGTAGTTTGCACATGAATGCTCTTGTTATTGATGTTTATTATCATAGTTATTAACTCATTACCTTCCTATCTGATCCTCAGACTATCTGCAACCATGAGTGATAAGCCCATCATCACTGAGGTGACATCCTTCGACAAGACCAAGCTGAAGAAGACTGAGACGCAGGAGAAGAATCCCCTGCCCTCCAAAGAAAGTAAGAGCTTTGTGTTTGTGTGTGGGAGGAGGGAGGGAGGAGGGGGGGGGGGGGGGCTACACATTGCATCACATCTTGTCTCAACCGGTTCTGTGCTACATGTGTATATTTACATCTCTCTTTTTTCCCCGCAGCCATCGAACAGGAGAAGGCAGCTGCGACGTCGTGAAGACCCCTCCCTCCATGTCATGCACTGTACACCCCCCTTCCTCCACCACCTCCTCCCGCATTGCCTTGTTTTCAGTCACACCTTTTTAGCTGTATAACTTTGTAACCGAAATTATGAAAACGACAAACCGACCTGCGCCCCCGCCGCCGCCCATGGACAGATGATGCCTTTGCCAGGGCAGTCAGTGGCCCCCTTGGGGGGGCCCACCATCTCTGCCGCCTTGAGGAAGATTTGAGGGGGAGAGGGGTGGCAGTAGACACCGCCCAAAGGTGCAGCGTCTCTTCTTCTATGCCACCTGAACAGAGAGACGCCCGGCGGCACGGGGCGCGGTCTGCGTCCCAGGAAACTCGTCATCCTCTCCCCGAAAACCACCAACATCCAACTTCCTGTGTGGCTGCTTTTGCACCAAAGCTGCGGTGTCGAGCTTTTTAAAAAGTTTTTCTTTTTGTTGTTTTTCGTCTTCTAATTTTCGGAAAATGCACAACTTTATTTGTACGCTGGCCAAAATGTAAATGCCCCCAAAATTGATACTGTTTTCTGTCACAGTGTTTGTTTCTTTTTGTATGTACACAAGGTTAAAAAAAACAACAACGTGTAACTGATTCCATCTAGATCTGGGAGATGCACAAATGGACCTTATACACGGTTGAATTGTAACATGCTTTGGCCCTTTTTTCTCAGAGTTATTCGGGATAACTTATCTGTCGTAACCTCTGCAAGAAAAACCACCGGCGACTGATTCCATGCATTTGCTTCGAGCCGTAGATCAAAATTCCCTGCAATTTTGAAAAGTCCCAGTCGTCATGTTACTCTGCCACAAACCATTGCCAGAAAATGGAGAAACCGTGAAATGTTGTAATAAAAAGTTTGTTACTAAATACGTGTGCTTCCTCAGATGTTCATCCACACCTACACACTCGCAGCTCGTCTTGGTTCTAACCCACTTTTCACACTGTGTTGCCAAACAAACCTTCAGCATTACTTAAGGGATGAGGCTGTGCACGATGGAACGGCTTAAATGTCTCTGCGGCAGGGATTTACACAGGAGATGAATTGATGTGTGTGTGTGGGGAGGAGTAATGGAAATGAAAGTTGATGGACCACCTGTCATGACACCGCTGTCGGCACAGAGCTCACTTCAAAACCAGTGATGATTGCAGAAAACAATAGAGCAGAATGCTATATGTACTTCTTGATCTGGCAAGGTGTGTATCTGCTCGCTGGTTTGATACCATCGGTGAGCAGTGGCTTATGGGACGGCGTGTCGTGACCCAGTACAGGGCGTAGCCTCAGCAGGGGAGATTTACCCGGCCCTTGGTCCTAAATTAGCCACCACCTTGAAAGCCTTAATGTCATTAGCATGACATCGCTGACATTTCCTGTAAATGCACTCGGAGCATCGACATGTAACCGTACTCGCTCTCGTGCAGCTGGACTGGGCTTTAGAGGGAATCCCTCGCAGGCTGACTCAGCAATGGATGCAGCCATGATCCATTTTGGATGCTTAAGCCGCAAGCTAGGGGGCGAGACCGCATGGGGGGGTGGGCGTGAGTCGACATTTCTGAGCCACTAAAGATGTTTCCCTTGATGCTGCATTCACTGAAATGCATCTATCGACGTGGAGGCATCATCGGTACAGGACGCCGCTCTTTTTCCTCACTGATCTCAGGCCTCGCCGTTCTGCAAATCTGAGATGTTGGTGTAAGTGGATTGGTCTTAAGTCAGTTGCTCTTAATAAGGCATTAATCTGCATTGAGGAGGAGGAGGAGGGGGGGGGGGGTGGACGCCGAGGTTAGATGGGGGACTTAGGCCAGAACCTCGCAGCTCCTCTCTCTCTCTCGCTCATATGGGATTAACACCTCCCAACGTCGCCAGCAGCTCGTTCTTCTGCTGCAGAGCCTCCCAGAGAAAGCGATGGGGAGGGTTTGAGGTGGAGCAGCTGGGGGGTGGGGAGAACACGAGATGTGTCAGCACCGTCCTGCCCGGTAACCCATGGCAACAGCTGCTGCTGAGTCACTTCCTGCATGCAGGGTTGGGCTGCTGGATGCTCGTTGTGGAGACGGTTCCTGAGCGGCTCGCCTTCCTGTTGGCATGTTTTGAATGCTCTGGAGATTATGATGTTTAGAAGTAAGCGACCATCTGTCCTCCGCCTTGTGTCTCCGCTACAGGCTTGTCTTTAGTGGCCTGATTGATTTAATGGCTGCCGGACGCTGAGGGTTCATTAGTTTGTGGTTGCACTCGAGGCTCGCGGATCTTTGTGCCTTTGTATCAAAGGACGAGAGGAGACTGGTTATAGAGACGCTGCAGGGATCAAAGTGTTTCGTCAATGTGATGATTTCGTTTGATGGTTGGTTTTAATTGAACTGGTCCAGTTTTCATCCCTGTCCAGGAATTTCACATCACTTTTTTGTTTTTGAGACATTTTTCTTGATTTCTCAGGGAATAAAGCATGAAACTAATCAGGCATATTTCGGGCCCTGATATCTGAGCGTGTGAATTCTGTTGCGGCCTGGTTTTTTGCATTTAATGTGTCTTCGGCGACCACAGCTGCAGAGGTGCAAACAGAAAGGAGGGGGCTAAACAGGATACGTACGTATATGTCATTGCTGCGATTTCCTGTCCAAACCAAACAGTGTTTCTCTACATTATTATTGTTCCTCAGCTGTGAGAACACAAGTTTGCTGCAGCCTGTAAATATGCACCACTTGTTCCCTCCCTGTCTTAAATTTTTTTTAAATCGACATATGGCCGTGACAAGCATCTGAGGTATGAGCAGCCATGTTTTGAAGGTCAAGGGCCATATTGTGTGTGTGTGTGTGTGTGTGTGTGTGTGTGTCATAGGATGTGACCTCAGAGTGTAATTTAATCCAGCAGTCAATGCCATATGGTCATATGGATGAACATGAAGCTGCCTGCGATCCCCAAACTTATTAGAGGAGGATTTCATTGAGATTTTAACCTGATGCTTATAATAGAAATGCACAACTTGCTGCCATTACATAATAGTACATATATAATATATATTTTTAGATAATCCTGTGTGTTTATAAAAGGATTACTTTGACTCTACAGCTGTATTGTGCCACATAAAGGAACTATATTATGAAAACCTAAAGCATTAAAGCAATATTCAAAATGCAAATGGCTTTATCTAAGAGATTTCAACAGGTTTAAGCAAAGAACTGGATTCAACAGTTTGAATTGATCCTGGAGTTGCTCTCATACAGTGAAATGTTTATTTTAAGCATCTCAGCAGTCACGTCCTCCCTCTGTGTGCAGAGTGTTTACAGATAAGCGCTGCTCTGCGTCCGGAGTTAGCAGGAAAACAGGAACTTCTATTTTTTTAATAGCTCTTTTCTGAACAAAGACGCACATGATATAACACTTGGCTGAAAGAGCACACGCTCTGTTCTCCACTTTAATGTCAGCATCGGCTCTTGATGCATTAACGATAATTGCATTGGATCCTGTGGATTGGGGAAAGTGTGTTTAGCAGCTGCACGGCTGCAAATTACAACACAAGACTGATGCATAAAAGCCCAGCTGCTTGTTAAGAGTGCGGGCGTGGCCCTGCAGGACACACTGAGGGGTCTCCAGCCGCAGACACAGCAGAGCTGCCTGTCTGGAGCTTTAGCTGGATTATTATATTAGTCTGGCCCCCAGGTGAGGACCCCTGATCGATGCAGCATTGCACGACATCGATGCAGCGGCACAACACCCCACATGGACTCATTGTGTCGTGATGAGGTGCTCCTGGAAAGTAAACCCTCCGAGGACAGTGGACAAAGGAATGAGAGGGACTCCTGTGTGGAGGGGCCTCCAGGATCATGTGAGCAGATGGAGATTCATGCGTGCATGAGTCACCTTGATGCATCCATGGAGTGTGAACACGGAGAAGCTCTCAGCCACAGCTCTCCAGAGGGCTTATGCGTAGTGACAGCGCTGACATTTCCCCCCCGAGTGCAGAGGCTGCAGCCGCCGCAGACGAGACGCCCCCCCCCCCCCCCCCCCCCCCCCCCACGCCCTCGCTGCTGGGCACACATCTGGGCCTCTCGCTGCAGAAGATGATGTCGCTGGCACTTCTGGTTTCTCTTCTACAAAATGCCACAGAGACCATTTCTGTCAATAGACCCCCCCCCCCCCCCCTCTTATTTTCATTTCTTGTCAAATTAAAGACTCAGCTTTGGACACTAAAAATGTACTAAAATGTTTTTTTTATTTGACTCCTTATTTAGAAGTTTTTGTAAAGATTTATCCTTATTTTTTACTAGGCTGCTGCTTTAATGTTAATTATTACCCAGACTGCCCCAGGAGAAAGCTGCTTCGCTACTGCCCCCTTGTTGACAACAAACTCGTGTTCTTATTTTGTTTTTTGTTGATCGGCAAGGGACCAGCATGCAACAGTGCAGAGTGTGGGGTCACTTTGACATGACTCCCCCCACCAGCTCTTGTTGTGCAATAGAGAGGAAGTGTGATCAGTCATGGATCTAAAAGGAGGGATGTCTGCAGCTTGATTGGGCCTGGGAGGAGTTAGATATAGTTTCCCCTCTTTATTACCTTTCAAACTCAACCTCAGATGAGAATGTGTTTGTTTGACCCATGTAAAAGCCTATTAATCATTTCCATGCATAGATATATACGTGTGCAGTGTCTGTGTAGAACCATGGTTCTGGTTTAAGAGACAAAGAGACGCATTAGAGTTGTGTATTTGCAACAAGGGATTCATGGACAGATAAAAACCCAGCCTGTGTGTGTGTAGTCATTTATCATCGTGCTCCCTCTACTCCAGCTTCAAGCCCAAGGACACCTCCCTCGACCCGCCACTGTTTGTGTTGCACCACAGGCGCTGATTCAGTTTTGGAATGGCGCCCGACCTTTTTCACACAGTCCTCGCTCGAGCTCACGTGGGGGCGACTGAACGCGCCTGATGAAGTCATTTGCATCACGTGGCTGCTCACAAAACAAAAATCTGGTGCGTCTTGGTGGTGGTGCAGTCATTAATCAGTTTGTATCAGGGTGGAGTTGCGCTGATAGCGTTATCAGTCTGGTGCATTTCCCAACTCTGTCGGTTTTTATAACTGCAAACACAGACGAGAGTGAAGAACGTAATAAAAAGTTGTTTTCTGCTGTGTCATGATCTCAGATTGAAGACCCCCGCTCCTCCGTCTCATTTCTCTTCTGCAGGACATCTATAAAGCTCCATCACTTGCACTATATGACACAGAATTGCAGAGAATCAAATGCTTTATTGTGCAACACCTCAGCGGTATCTGTGCTGCACTCAGGGTCATTACTGATTCATGTGTATTTAATGAGAATCTGCAGCATCACATGTGTTTCAATGGAGGCCTCGCACTCTCACCAGCTCTTGGGGGTTCGAGCCAACAACACCCTCGTAATCCACTTAACCTCATATCTCATGTTTGCTTGACAGGACGGTGTTTATTGTTTTTATTTCCCGTTGGCGAGGTCAGGCCAGTGGCGATAACGCTCACGGGCACGGCAGTGAGTCACGCTGAGCCAAGGTCAGCTCCGTGCCGAGGCACAAGGAACAAAGGAGCAGAGAACAAAATGTTGCTTTTATTGACTTAAATGGTGTTTTTTATTCAGGCTGATGCAAGAAAAACTGCTTTAATACAAAGTCCTGTAGCTACAGAGGGTCGTCATGGTTACAGATATTTGGATTCAGGGATAGAATGAAATGAGGCATGTTTACCTGCTGTGAATGTTCCCACAGATACAAACCTACGCAGTCTCTGTCACACACTTTCCGTGAAATTCACCGTCGTTATCTGAACGTCTCTGAGGCTCTTAGATCTTAGAGCAGGACGCTGGTCTGGGGGGGAGATAATGATGTCATTTTCCCTCAGCTACATCTGCAGTTTGATTGTTGGTGAAGGCTTTTGTTTGTTTTTATTCGCCTCTGCGCCAGTGGACAGAGCCTTTATGTTCTCTGGTTGTTCGTCCGTCACCGTTATTGTGAACAAAACATCTCAAGAACTCCTCAAGAGAATCTTTTCAAATTTGGCACGAATGTTCATTTAGACTCACGGATGAACTGATTAGATTTAGGTGGTCAAAGGTCAAAGGTTTTATATATATAGACTGAAACTGCAGTGTTTGGCGGAGGCAAATCCAAATTAATATTATTATAAATATATAATAAGCTCAGTCACATCTTCTTTTCCTCATTATCAGTGGGTAAATCAGTCTTTGAAGGTTTGAAGATTAATGTTAACTCACTTAGTTTGAAGCCTCACTTAAATCTCGGCTGCAGCCTCTGCTGCTGTCGACCTTCCAGCTCAGTCAAGGCCACGCTCCACACAAAACCTCATTTCACCAGGAATCCCAGGAATTCCTCCCCACCTGTTGTTTGGTCTAAAGAAAGTGAATGGATTCAGTGAGAGCGCCGAGCAGGAACTCACTGAATGAAGATGTTGTTGACACATCAAAACCTCGACTCACGGGTTCTATCAGGAAGTTGTAGGATTTTTTGTGAAGAAATCACAGTGTTGGCATCAGGATGAACCTTCAGTGAGAGTGTTGGTGTTAAGAAACCTCCTCCTAACCTTTGACCTGAGTAAAATCGAATTTCTAATTGTTTTGGAGTCGATTTCTCATGTCTCAGTGGCCAAACTTGAACTAAATATGGATTTGTGGGATGTGGAATTCCACCAGTTAGACGCTGCCAGAGTTTGAGACTGGGATCAAATTCTTCTTTTCTCATCTTCAGGATCCTCAGGGTTGTTTTTTTTAACCCCACGTGGAGAAATAATCCTCCGATCACTGCCAAGATCTGCTCGGCTCTTCCTGCCCCCTGAATCTCCCAGCATGCCTTTCCAGTGCTGTGTGTGTGTGTGTGTGTGTGTGTGTGTGTGTGTGTGTGTGTGTGTGTTTGTTTTAATAAAGACGGCCTTTTGTGCACCTCTTGCTCTGTCCAAAAAAACAGGGAAGTCTGGCTGCACTCTTACTTCCTCTCACTTTGTGTCAGGAGTCAGTGAGCTGTTGGTGGCAGAGTTTCAGAAGTAGATTGTTTTTAACAGTTTTTTTGCCTCCAGTTGGAAATGTCAGGCGACGACAAGCAGGCAGAGGATTCTTATTATTATTTTGAGAAATGATGAGAAGGAAGAAGTTACACAAAGTTTTAATTCACATTGTGCAATTCAAACGTGCAATAATGGGTCAAAATTATGGAAAATAGGCTGCGGGGGGAAAAAAATATCTTAAAGTTGTTTATGTGATATAAAGACGTAGCATTATGACACCCTGAGATTTATCAGCACATTAAGGGAACCTCGGTGAACAACACTCACACCGCTGGAGTCTGAGCGGCTCGGCGATGCGGCGTCTGTCTCTCCTGTAAACAACAAATGCATCTCACCTAATGGGTTCATCCAGAGAGTATTAACGCCTCCTGTGCTGGGGAGGAAGTGAGCGGCGTAATGTGGAAACTCTGCAGCCCTCTCCCCACTTTGTATGCAAATTGTGCATCCTGCTGTCAGTGTTTCATACAGTGCACGTCCAGGTCGGTTATTTATTGACCTAAATAAGTCACTTAACTATCACAGGCCACAGTGTTTGTTTGTCCTTGTAAAGCGGGAGAAAAAAATTATTCCCAGACTGTGACTCACTGATAGTGTGTAAGCAGTCTGGGTCAACACCCAATCAATAAAGATAACGAGACCCGCTTTACTGGCAGCGTGCGTTATAATCTGTATTGTGAAAGTACAGTTGGGGGGTTTTATTGAGGTCAATTATCTCGGGAGATTAAAACAGTTTTTGTGTAACTAAGTCGACAGATTAGCAGAGTTATGTCCTCATATTTGCAATAGAGCTGCAAATCAAAGGTACAAGTCCTCTTTCTGATGAAGTAAGAGTTGAAACCAGCTCTGGAGGCCGCGTGCACGCTCTGTCCTCCACAGCTAGACCCGCTGGAGCAGGTCTGCTTCCGTCGCTGGACACAGAAGTCGAGGAGGTGATTGCTCTTCCTGTTTTTTTGGGTGCGAGTCGTTGGCTCGGCTGTTTTCCTTTCTGCCAAGTTCCCTGTGTGTGTGGTTCAAAGGTGAAGCCGTGTTGTTCTGAGGTTAATGAATTATGGAGGTTTGCGAGCAGCGGGCGATCCAACGAGAAAAAACACTGCAACGCCCTGAACTCCTCGCTTCAAAGATTTGGAGCCGTTGCCGGGTGAATAGGATCCCAGATGCCTGAGTGTCCCTCCGTCTTTGCAGTGAGAAACAGCCGGTCCCTGTGTCTTTTTGTCCGTTGAGGCCCCATCCTCGCATAAAGGCTCTGGTCAGACGTGTGCCTACATTCCCTCATCCCCCACCCCCCTCCCACTTCTGCCGGCCCACTCCCCAAGTCCGACTGGCCTCCTGCCCAGATGAGCGCCAACTCGCCCTCTTTGTCTGCAGATTCTGGCAACTGGCACCGTGGGCCCAGCTCCAAACGCCACCCACACATTTATTGTTCCTTGTGCCCCCATTTTGCCCCCTAAACCCCCACCAAGCACAGGCGCAATGCCAAGATGGGCACAACAACAACAATAGTGTCGGTGCTCATGTGTAATCTGTGTGCCGTAACGGCCTCATCACAGGGCCTCGGCACGCTTTTGTTGCCGTCTGGATCGTCTCAGTGTGACGGGATTGAGACAAATTTCTTTTTTACGATGACTTGGCAGCAAGAGCCACATTTTTTTTTCGGAACCACAACTTAATGATCTTCGTCTGCACTAAAACATGGCAGATGTGTTATGTAAAGACATGTTTCAAGGAGATGTCCACAATTAGTTGTACACCACGTCTTTGGCACTTGAGTGTTGCCACTGGAACCAAAAAACAAAACCCCATATTTCAGCAATCACCTCACAGATGAGTTATTTTTACCACAAATGTCGAGATCTAATGAAGATTGACGCTGAAATGAAAGTTGACAGCAGCTTTTCTCCTCCCTCAATCAGCTGACGTCTCTCTCTCTCTCTCTCTCTGATAAAAAACTAATTCTTCCTGCAACGTGGTTGAGTAGAAGAAGAAAAAGTCTGATTCAGGCCTTGTGTTGCAAATTGCTCTCATCAGAATGTAAATGTTTGGATTGGCACAGGGGGGAAACGGAGGATTCGTCCCATCTGTTGCACAACAGATTAGCATTCTGATGTGGTGCGGACCTCGCTGCTTGTAGGCGGGAATAATTGAGGTGGGGAGGGAGGGAATTTGAGCCGCCGCCGTGCTGTAATAACAAATCTCAGAAGAAGATTTCAAGTGAATTTAACAGCTTCTCTTAGATCAACCCTATGACGATGTGTGAGATGAAACTCGCTCCTCGCTCCTGCAGCCAAAATATTGAATCTGGGCTCGATCTCCCTCATGTTTTCACTGGATTAAAAAGGAATGAACATTATTTAACCCCCACCTCCGATGAGAGACGAGAGCAGAGGATTAGCATGAGAAGCAGAGAGAAGTGAGGGGTTGGGAAGGAGGCGTAGAGAAAGCCAGTTAAAGAATTCTCCCTCCTCCTCCTCCTCCTCCTCCTCCTCCATCCACCCTTCCCCATACTTCTCCTTCCCAGAGGTCAGAGCTGGGTTACTTCCCAGAAAACAGGCCCACCCTCAATGTCTGTCTTTGCACAACAAGTCTAACAAACTGTGTGTGTGATCGAGGTGGATGGGTTTCACTCAGCTACAGAATGTTGACAGTGCCTGTGAGGAGTGTGTCGTCTGCTGTCGGTCATGCTTCTTTAGCCTCTGTGTTAATAAGACGATGTAAGGACGAGGGGTTTCGTTGCATTGTGTCTTTACAGAGGCACATTTAGTTTAGTGTGTGGCAAAGTATAGATTAGAGCTGTCAAACACAAACTCCAGAAAATGTCCAGAAAATGGTGTCTTTCATAGATGTAGAACATAGAATATATACACAAATAAAGTTCATTATTATTATTCTATCTATGTTGCTCGTATGATGAAATGGACCAGATCGTGAGTATCTTTGTCGGCGATCTTCGTGCGCGCTTAAGTTGATAAAATGACAGAAATATGTTTGCATACTACACAGTAACTTTAAACTAGCGAGTAAACTTGCAAACACAGTAACAGAGATGCTATGTACGTTCTTGTCTTGAACGTTCCATATATATTGACTATGGAGGCCTTGACATGTCAGATTTTGTGTAATTAAATAGTACAAATGTATATTGACATTGTTGCATCTACATTCAACTTGATTTTCCTGCAGCTTTGCACAAAACCTGAGAGTGAAGCTCTGCAGCCTCCGCACTCAGCGTGCAAGCGGCTACAATCATCTTAAAGCCCTAATTCCAAACACAGTTGGTTTATCACCTGGGACAAAATGGCTCCAGAGTGTTTACAGTATCTTTTTGAAGTCGTGTGTGTTTTAACCGAAGGGAACGCCGATAAAGTGTGTTGACACTGTGACAGTAAGTGGGGATGAATACCAGATTGGCTTGAAACGGCCTCGAGCTGAAGTCAAACAACGTCTTTAAACAGAAAACTCCTTATTTTCACCTTGTTTACATTCAGTGTTAAGTGCTGGAGTCCGGGTTTCTGCCATCTCAGTCCGATTGTCAGCTAATGATACGGAAACAAAAGGCTGATGTTGGGTTCTGGCAGCGTCTCGCATTCCTGCGTCCAGCAGACAGATCGCCCTGTTCGCAGCTCATGGCCACTGGACGCCAATCAATTTACACAGGGACGGGAACAGCGCTGCTAAATGGATTCTCTCCCCTGCACATCTATGTCATATTGGGGCTCGGCAGTGGGGAGTGCACGGTTGCCGGGGGGGGCACAGCCCAGATAAATAGGACAACCGGTGCTTCTAGCAACAGTGAGGCAGGGGAGCTGACAATGACTTCTTGCTTTTTCTCTCTCATTGCTTTCAACAGGACGGACATGCTCCAGACAGCAGCAGCAGCTTAGGATGCTTTCATGGTTAAGACGATTTGAAGTGTTGGCTTTAGAGCATAATGTTTGCAGCTTTCATGCCAGTTGCTAAACGACGTTAAAAGTCAACGTAGCGTCTAAAGACTTGTCACATTCCCTTATATGCATCCTATACGATGGCATGGTTATTTAGGAATACATCCACTAGAGGGCAGTGCACAGTCGAGAGTTTGTGACGTTAAGAAAGAGGCATAGTTGAAAACGCCGGTTGTCCAACTCACTAAGTCTCACTTTAAAAAGTTTTGTTGTCTTTATGGTTGTCTCGCTTGGACTATTAGCTGCACTGCCCAATCCACGATTTCCGGTGGTACGTTACCGTTTTGTCCCCTCGTGCGTAAATATCGATAAAACGTACGCAGAGTACGGACAGCAGGCTCCGTGCACGTCTGTCTACAAGCACAAATGAGCCCCAATGCTGTTTTCATGTTTTGGCTTGCTGAGTATATTGTAAAGGGATTCCAGGCGCATGTTAATGGGGCGCGTCTTTATTGGCTCCGACTCCCCCAGACAGTCAGAGAAAACACACAAACACTAATCCAGGCTGACAAGATGCTGATCAGACGGGGGTGGGGGATGCCAGACACTTCAGATACAGTAGCTGTGCGAGTCCTGTCAAGCAGATGTGCTGTGTGTGTGTGTGTGTGTGTGTGTGTGTGTGTGTCCGTGTCCGTGTCCACAGGCTACATCTTACATAACAACAGCCAGACAGTCACACACAGATAAGGTTTGAGGTTTCTCGGACCGACCCAATCCAACTTTTCTGCTTCCTGCTCTTGTCAGAGCCGAAACTGACAAGTTTATTATTTATCTGACACTGTCGCCCACTGGAGATTGTGCTGAGTCAGCTGGGGGTCCCAGACGTGCTCGGAATAAAACGTCCTGTGACTTTGCTGTTTTACCGAAGTTGAATGAATAACTGTTCTTTTAAATTGACTTAGCGTTAAAGGAGAAGTCGTTTCAGGGAATACGCTCATCTCTCATCCGCCCGACTTGGAGGAAAAGAGTGATGCCACTCATGGGTTTTCACGCTAATAATAAACTAACAGCCAGGAAATGTGAACAGAGAAAAAAAAATAAAAAAACATGTGGAATATAGTTATTTACAAATTTAAATATAACAAAATAAGTGAAATCCCTGATTAGTTAGTAAGGTTATAGCCTAGTTGGTTTATTTGCTGAGATGCTGTCTTTAAATAACCTCTGCTTTAAATATACAATCTGTAATTATCAGTAAATTAAAGCCCTGTAACCCCATTATTACGTCTGTCTGTTGAAACTGAGACTCACTCCACCCTATAATTCATCGCCTGTGATTTTGACACAAGCTAAAGATGAGTTTTAACCCTTTAAATCAAGAGCATGTGTTTTATAAAGTATCAGCCCAGGGAAACTAGACATCTCAGCAATACCTTCACTAAGACAGGAGGTTCGTGTACGTGAGTGGGAGCTCATGAAGCCCTGAGGAGTTGGAAACTCGTGGTTACATTGCCGGAGGAAAAGGTCATGAAAGGGGATCTCCTTACAGACAAAAGGAGTAACCTGTTTTCATGGGAACTGGAGCAGTGTTTGTTTTCTCATTGGGCCTGAAATACATGTTAAACCACAACTTCCTCTTAATCCTAATTGTAAGTGATCTGGTTTGTATTGAAACAGGAAAAAAGGTTCCATGTTAGGGTGTTTTATTTAAAAAAAAAGAAAAAAGTGTACTTTCTAATTATCCACGGGCACCAATGACAACTTGTTTTTCATTGCTGAAAAAAAAAAATAAAAGCTCCGTTCCCGTCTGTTTGGAGAACGTTGATCCAGGATTACAGCTCATCTGGGGCCATATCAGCGGCCACCGGCAGACATTTTAATACACGTACAAAAGAAGCAGGAGAGAACTAACTTCTCCACAGAGCAGATTGTCGACTTAAATGGGCCTGTCCTCCATTTATCAACACTGCGTTGTCATGGGAATGCTCAGCCGGGCCAAAAGGGAGCAGATGGCCGGAGAAATCGATGGCTGGGACTCAAACTAGCTGCTCTGCCGATTTGCTTCAGGCCCAGCGGGAGAGGGTTTGGACTTTCGCCCCGTTTGTTGCTTCAAAGGCAGTGTGTGTGGGTGTGTGTCAGTCAGTGTGTATGTGTGTCAGTGTGTGTGTGTTTGCAGCATAGGATCAGGGACAAAACATGCACAGGCCTGCTTCTCTCTCCACCGTTGTCTTCTGTCCTCTTCTTACACCTCAGAAACTCACAGTAATGTAAAGAATGTGGCTGTTTGCAGAATTCAGCTTCACAGTGAAATGAACTGAAATTGGTTGTTTGCTAAGACACTTGTTTTCAGGCATTTTAGAAGAGACAGTTTATTTCTGATGCTTGCTTGGATGGAGATCATGCTGTGTGGTATAAAACGTATTGGTGTTACGGTGAAACTAAGATTTTTGTTACCATTCTTTCACAGGGTAATGTGCAGAGATCTGAGGTCAGTGCTTCTTATTGTTAATTTTAGGAATGAGTCCAAAAACCCAGAAATAAGTTTCGCACTTCTGGTTTTGTTGTGCGGAAGTTGGAGTGTTTTTGATTCGATATTTAAAGTAATACTGCAGCAAAAGTAACATCAAGTAGGAGTGGAAGCTCAGGTGTTGGTTGCCATAGGAAACCGCCACTAAAAGTTTTGAAGCTTAGAATATAGACTGTTCATAAAAATGCACATTGACTCCAGGTACAGAAAATGAAGCCAATGTGGACGTGCCTGAAACCTGCATTCTCTCAAATGACCAGCAGAGGGCGATTCCATCAGTTGCAAAAAGAAATGCGTAGCGTCAGTAAACATTTTCCACACTTTATTGACAAAATCTCTCGTTTCAAGTCGCCTTGAATACAGTACGATGTTCATTTTTGTGAATTATTGTCCAGCTTAGCGTAAAATAGACGATAAATTACAATATGCATGGGAACGTGGATACTGGCATTTGATTGACAGCTCAACAAACCAATGAATGACATCACGGTGGGTTCCCACTTGGCTTGGAAACAGTTTTTATGCAAAAATACGTCCAGACAGATTTGACAAACAAACAACAAACCCCTTACAGAACTTTATGTAACCCTGTCTCAAGTGCCCATCACTGTGTCAGCTTGTTTCTCTTCCCGGCTCTGTTTATAGTTCTACCCCGAAAAACGCTGTGGGGCTTTTATTTTTGAAAACCGCTGCACAAATAAAGAATGGATCTCTTTGTTGTCCTTTCCCAGCCACTGCATCTATGTTAGTATTAATATCAATAAACCCTCCGGCCCCTGAGAAAACAGTCAGTCAGACAGACCGTCTGCCCTGGATGCTGCTTTCCAATATTACCCATAATCCACCAGGATGCATCTGTGCAGACCGGTCCAGTTGTCATGCTTAGAAGCAGCCAATCGGACGTCTTCTTATGTAATCCCTGCCACACACACACACACACACACACACAATTAGACCATAGACTTGCCATTGTCCCTCGAGACAAATTTTGTCTTCATTCGTCCTTCAATCTTTCACGCACACACACTCACACACATAATTCGACCTGGCCGGCTGTAATATATTAAACATTCCTCCTCCCCGAGCCAACAACATCTCCTGTTGTGCATTCCTCAGAAATTAGACCGGGCTGCCGCCGCAGCAGATGGGAACGACTGTAACCACTTCTGTTCCACTTATGTCATCACACACGCTGTATGTGAATTAATCGTGACGTATGAATCTGCGTGTGCTTGGGATGTTTGGTTGATGCTGTAAGGCAGCGGGCATGTGGAAACTAACACTTGTGTTTATTGCACTGAGGGGAGATTAAGGCAGTAAAACAGTTTAATAGATTTTTCTGGCCGCAGTGGATGTGAGGCCCGTTTTCCAGCATGGCTCTCACTTCCTGTTCTGTTTGAATATGCTATTAACAGAAGCTCAGTTTTCACATTGATTATTTTCCTACTTCTTCGTCCCACGTGCCTTCATAATGACTGAAGTTGTATCACACTTGTGTTCATGACAAAAGCTGATTGCCGAGGAGGTTGTGTTTTCATTGTCGTTTGTCTGTCTGTCACCAGTTTTAGGCAAAAATTACTGAAATGATTCTCTTGAAACTTAGTGGAAGGACGGGACACAGGCATTTTCATCAATTTCTCAAGAGCGTAATTAATGGAACTGGATGAACTGGCAGATTTCGGGGACTGAAATCTATGAATGTGTGTAATCCGGTGCAGCTTGACCCTAAAGCAACTGTTGGGCCTTGGTGGAGGTGACAGAATTAAAAGAAGATGGAATGCTCTTACTACTCTGGTAGATTCTCTCTCAGTCTCAATTTAAATTAAAATTACTTGATGGTTGTTTTCTTGTGACAGTGTATTGTGCAACCTTTTATCTTTAGATAGGAAGTGTAGCGTCAGTTCCACCCTCATGCCCCTCAGCTGATAACACTCTCTCCAACTGTAAAGTTGGTGCTAAAGTGGAGAGAGAGAGAGAGAGAGAGAGAGAGTCCATCTTGCAGTTGAAGTGACTCCCCCTCCAAACCATCACCCCTCCTGCCTCCTGCCTCCTTTCTCCTTGTGTTTTCTTCTCCGTCTCTCGCTGTACAGTATTAACGCGCCCGTGGCAGAGAAAGCCAGGCGTGCTATTGTCTGATTGGGGGGCGCCGTTGGGCGCGGACAACAGACAACCAATGAGAGGACCCCCCTACCTGGTGCTCTGTGGGGCATTCCTGCTCATTAGGAGGCTTTGTTGTTCATGTTGTGTGCATGTGTGTGTGAGCTGCGTGATGAATCGACAGTGGCAGGTAAAATATGAGGGAGAAAATAAATATGCATGAGTGTGAGGACGTCTTTGTGGCTGGAAACAAGTCGTCGGTTTGAGCACAGCAGGTGCAGCGAGCATCAAGGCCCCTTTCACTGTTTTAACTGTGGCTGCTATGAGGCTCCACCTGGGGTCAGAGGTCGTCTGCTGGTTGTTATCGCGTGGGCGTCAGAAAATGAGCTTTTCTTTCCCTTTTGGGACGCACACACTTACGAGCTCTTATCTGTCGCTCTTACCTCATTTCTCCCTCCTTGCCGTGTGCCAGCATGCTCCCATATTTGGACAAGAGTGAACGAAATCTTGTTTTCTGTGCAGGAATTTCTCAGTTTGGCCTCTTATCTCTGGTAGCTGCAGCTAATGATTGGTTTGGCTGAGGAGTGCATCTTCCAGGGAAGAGAAAGAATGTGAGGAATAAGTCCACATTTCTAACGCCACATTTCTTCCCTAGAATTAGGAAGGTGAAGATTTCAAGCTGGAAAAATCCACTTTCACGCAAAAGCGGGGCTGGTTTTATTCATTTTTAATGCGTCAGCCCTGCGTTGGGATTCACTTTCCCACTTTTGGGTTATTTAGAGCAGGGAAAACAGTTGTCAAGCCTGAGGTCAGCTCGAAAGAATGTGGGCCGTCCCTTCCTCTGTTACGCTGAAACCAGCCAGATAACCTGCACATTACAAGGGCAATACGTTACCACATCTAGTGGAGCTGTTCTCTCTCCCCTCGACCGTTCGGCCCTGAGCTGCAGAACCTCTGTTTTTGGTAGAGAGAGCAGCCATTGTGTCAGGAATGTGGGAGGGGCCATGTTTATTATGGCGAGGACATTAACTCTGGCCTGAAAAGTCATTGAATTTTGAGGAAAATGCTTTTTCTTTTCTCTGCCCTAAACTGTCCTTAGTGCGGTTTTCACAGAAACACGTGAGCCTACGTGTCAATGCACATTAACACGCTGCAATTGTCTTGTTTTAATTGGTTCAATCGTCTGGGAACAAGCCGAGTGTCCCAAGGGACAAACACTACGACAGCTACCTTCTAGTTACTGTGTAACTGAGGCGTGTGGGATTGTTATTCATTCAGAAGGTTACCAGAAAAGTGCACCTTGGCACTTTCCAAGATTTTTCCACTGTCTTTAACATTGCAAGATAGGGTTTGTACGTTTTTTTAATTTTCACCAGTTTCCCAGGGAATAATTAATGGATCTTGATGGGGCAAAATCTGATATATTCAAGGGACTGATATCTGAGTGTGTGAAATTTGGTGCAGATCCAAATGAAAATCCAGATCTAGCAGATTAAAATGTGATTCTCAAGGGGACTCGACAAACAAAGACATCAAGTCGCATCATGTCACAAGTGACCTAATGTCAGGGATGAAAGCTGAAGGTCGGATCATGCTCAAAGAAAGAACTGATGTGTGGTCCGATCATGTACGAGGGCAGACATTAGATTAGAGAGAGGCCTGGGATGAGATAAAGAAAATCATATTATATTCAGTTTTCTTCTACTTTCCTGTTATTTCACTGCACCTCAGAAACAGCTTTGCCTCCTCTGATGATAGATTTCTGTTCTGCTGGCATAAAGCTCCAAATGCTTCAGCACATGTTTTCTATTCATTGTGATGAAAATCAATTGAAACGGTGGATCGAATGAGAATGTGTTGTTTTATTTTTTAATAAAAAAGGCTTATGCAGGAATAGCCCTTAATTTTTTGACTGCTGATAAAAGTGATGAGGAGGAGGATGAAGAGGCTCAGAAACAGAACTGAGAGCGAGCTCACTCCTGCCTGAACCATCTCCACTTCTGCATTTGCTCTTCCGAGGAGGAAGTGGGAGAGTATGGATTTTCAGCCGAGCGACTTCTCTCTACGCTCAATAACACATGCTGAGAAATCTATGCCTGATAATGGACGGATGGATGCATCATCCTTAATGACCATATATCTGTGCACTATCTCTGTGGGGATATTGATGTCGAGCAGTTTGCAGTCATTTAGTTTAACTTCCAGCCAATGGTTTTCAAGATCTCAGTTCAACCCAGTCAACTCGTATGAAGCCTCTTCAACTTTGCTTTTGATACTTCACCCTTATATATATATAATATAAAATAATTATAATTCCGGGCTTATCCTTGCATGAATTCAAGTACAGGAAAAAGGACAGGAAGTGTGACCCAGGCCTGATAACAGCAGGGCGACTATTTCTGAAAACGTCGAGCAGGCAGCGGACAATGAGGTGTCTGTTCTGTTTCCTGTTGGTTGTTTTGTCAGAATGTGTCAAAATGAACAGTTTTGCTCTGAGGACTCGGTGATGGACAAAGAAACCTTTACACTCACGATTCCTAGAATTAAACAAGAATGCAGCTCAGCATCAAACCAATCAGAGGCCAGAAACTTCAGGAGTCAAGAAGCTGACTTGATCAATCTCCAGCTATTGTCATTCAGCTTTCATAGCAGACCCACTGAGTTTGTATGACTGCTGCTCCACATCAGTCTTGGTTTGATAAAAACCTGATGAGGAATTTTGGCCTCTGAAAACTCACTTCCTTCCTTTTTGTTTTCATCCATGTGAAGCCAAATAAGGCCAGTTTGCCACATCTGCTGAAACCCGAGGCCCCTGGGTAGCTGCTGCTCAGCACCTCAGCATTTCACTCTGACACAAAGAGAAAAAGAGGAGTGATGCTTGTGTGTTTGCTCTGACTTCATGTCCGTCTCTTACGATGAAACATATGACATCATCTGGTTTCTTTCCCTCCTCCTCTCCAGCTTTTTCTCCATCTTTCCCCTGATTCTTTCTTTCACATGTTCACTGTTATGTGTCTCTGTTGAGGCGGGCCTTGTGAACCTTTGCCCTTTCATGAAGTTTTCTCACTTCTTGGGTCATCTTTTGAGGAAAAGTATATTTAAAAGTGTATTTGTAAAATGTATTTTGTGCAAGTTGTATCATTTTCAGTAAAATAAGCTATTGAGACTCAACATGAGGCTCTGGCTCTGTTCACCATCTTCCTGTTCAGTGTTGCTTCCTCTTATGTTGGAAACAAGGGTCTGAAAAGGAAGTGAGACACATTGGTTAACCTCAGACCAGCAGAGCAACAAAGGTTCAAAGCTGAGGGGAATGAAGAGAGCATGACCTTCAGATGTCCCCACTTAGAGTTGTGTGTATGTGTTGGTCTCATCTATGCAAACCTCGTTGAAAGCCCAGCATTCATCCCTTTAATAGTTTTTATCTGCAGACAAGATCCAGCGGCTTCTCCCTGGTCTGTATCCCACCACAGATTCCACACGATCAGCAGTTCAGAGGTCAAATATGTGACGAGTTGAGACGGCACCAACAACCGAGCCGGGTGTGTGAAGTCCGGGGTTGGACCAGAGATGGTTTTTGGGTGTTTGTTCACACCGAGCATGTTTGGAGAGTTTGCTTTTCCTGATCACTTCAACCCTCAACTCCTCTATTTTAATTCCACTAAATTATCTTCAAATCAATTTTCCCCTCAAAGTGAACACTACTGGTATGAAAACCGCATAAAAATGAAAGTCTACTTTCGAGTCCTGGAAGCAGAGGCTACGTGACTTCTGCTGCCTGGCAGCAATTGTGGCCTCAAGTGGTATTTACAAGATCGTGGTTTATTGAATTCGCCGCAGTTTCCCCCCCGAGAGTCCATCGAGTCAGCAGCTTTAAAGACGTCGTCATTGTCTGCGCCGTGTTGAAATGTAGTGGAGCTGCAGGACAAGTGGAGACATTAAATCTGTGTTGAACAATTTAGGCTATAGCTGCTCAAATGAAATGAGCAAGTGTGTGTTTATATACTAATTGTGTTATTTCCTCTTTCCAAAGCTACTGTATGTAGTGTACTGTGTGTGTGTGTGTATGTGGTGGGGGGGTCTGTGTGTGTGTGTGTGTGTGTTCCTGTATTGGTTACTCAAAGCCATAAACAGTGAGGCAGAGACTCTTGTTCTCAGTTGGCTGTTGATGTCTTTGGTGCATGACCACACAGGAATTTGTGTGTGTGTGTGTGTGTGTGTGTGTGTGCGTGTGTGTGTATAGATTTCCATGTGGCTTGTGTCCAATCACAGTCTGCAAACACACCTCATCCGACTGTTTCTTTCACACTGTCTTCTGTCTTCAGATCCACTTTTCATACACAGTCGGATTCTCCAACCTCCCGATTGTGCATCCATCAGACGGCTGAATTGGAGGACAGGCGCCAATAGGGAGAAATGAAGGATGTGGGTGGGGAGGAATGTGTGAGCTGGGGGGAGCAGTGACGTGGAGGAGGAGAAAGAGAGTCCGGGGAGGTGAAGAGCAGGAAATTAAGGAGAAGGAGGCAAAGGGTAGAAAAGAGGAATGAAAGGTGAGAGGAGTAAAGACACTGCAGGTCCACAAAGCTAAACTGTGGGATATGTGGAATTCAATCACTTAATGGGAACTTCCAGGGAAGTGGATGAGATGGGAAGAGGAGGAGGAGGTCGCTGGCTAAAAATGTAAAAGGACAGTACATGCTGTCTCTTTCCATTTTGGGGAGAAAAAAAAACTTTGTACATAGCTTTGATAGATGCGTTCCACAAAGAGGAGAAACGTTCTTTGTGTTGACTCTCGCAACAAAACAGAAAAACCCAAATTAAATGATTAATTCTCTCATGTGAGGAGACTTTTTGTGTTTAAACAGCAGCAAAACCACGATGTTATGTCACAGCTCTAAATCACATTCAGTTATCACCTATAGCACATTCAGCTCTTATCTTTCATGAGCTGGATCACACCTGTTTAACCTGCGTCATGCAAGTAGATATTTAACTGTGCACACACACACACACATACACACAAACAGGAGGAACAGGAACAAAGGAAGTTCTGTGTGACTTTACACGTCCTGTAACAATGAATGCCCAGGGGATTAGGCATATAGTTTAAAGTTGTTAAAGTTTTTTTTTCTCCTTTTAAAAAAGATTGCTGCAGAGGTTGACATTATACATATTTTATTCATGTATTTAAAGGTGCTATATGTAAGTTTTTGTTAATTTACTCAGCATTTAAACTTAAAAACTTTTATAAACTTTTCATAATACTATTCCTTCATTCGCCAAGAGCTCAATGATGCTACTTGTTAGGACGGAAACGCTCATCTGGTGCCACGTTAAATTGAACCCACACACAGCTGAACCAAACTGAACACCCCCCCCAACCACACACACACACACACACACACACACACCTGTGCACCAGTTTGCACTTTGAGCCTCGCCGCCTCCATTGTGATCCCTTTGAAAACGTTCAGCCCAGTAGATGCTGCACAACTGGGACCAACATGGGAGGATGTGGTTTATTTGTAACCCACAGTCCCGCTGTTGGAGGGTTTCCCATGAGGCCGAGCGTGTGTGTGGGAGAGAGAGGAGGGGTTCATGGGAAAACAAATGCGACGAATCCATGTGGATAAATGTTGGTGCGCTCGGAGGGAACATGTGGTCACAAGCACAGAGGAGAGAAGTCATGTGTGTGAGGAAGATTATTAAAATCAATACTTTTACTTTAATGTTTCAGGTTTAACTGAGATAACAACATGAACTCTAGTTTCCCCCAATGACAACAAAAACTGCATCTTGTGATTCTGTCTCAAGCTGATACATGTTTTATTTCTTTATAAAGCTTTGACAAGTTTTATCAGGAAAGGACAATATTATGATCAGCCGGAGCGGACACACAAAAACAGTCGTGATAGTTTCTGTCGTTGACTCATTTCCTGCACGAGGACAAAGCTACAAGTAAAAAGTAAAAATCAAACACCCAGCGACTGCCACACTTCAGTGCAAAGTCTTCAGTCCAAAATAGAAACCTGAGAAACACAAGACTTTCAATAAAACAGAAACACAGAGAAGACATTCAGTCCATCCTAGTCATCTGGGATCAGTCTCAAGGTCACGAGACACACTGTCAAGAGCATTAGGCACAGACACAAAATAGAGGTTGATTTTTCTCTTGCAGCATGAACCTCAGCTCTGTGAACTCCAGTGAGTTTTCAGGGGACAAAGCAAACAGGCAATAAATCTGTCATTGCCATCCCTGAATAACAAAGGAATACAAATCAATTAAGGGACTGTATGAAAATTACTGGGCTGCAATGTGCAAGAAAATTGTCCTTTGTCATTAGTAACAGTTAAAAAGCAAAGTATGAAGAATTTAAAATCATGTTATTCTTGATATATTATTCGAATAGTAATAACTTTCACAACAAAGTGAAACTGTAATTTTTTTTTATCTTAAGTTAAACAAAGGCTAAATTATAGCGTGATTATATAATAAAGCTTTTTTTAAACTTTGCTCCGATGCAAGATGAAGTAAAAAGTACAATAGCGGCCACTCGATCAAATCAGTAAACAAAGCCCCTTTGTTTGATGACGTCCTGCAGCACAGGGCATCATGGGAGTTGTAGTCTTCACCACCATCACTGATGAAAACGTACCTGATGCAACTCAAGTGAAAATCATGTTCGACTGACTCACTAGCTAACAGTGTGTTTTTCCTTCATTTACCCCAGAAGTTAAAGGAGAAGTGGATATGAAGTTTTGAACATGATTAACATTTTGGATAATGTGAGTCCACAAGTCAACAAAATGTAAAACATCGTTCTAGTCTTGTTTAGACATTTTAATGAGGAATTGTTACATGTTATATCTTTAAGGATGAAATGAGTAAGATTCAAAGCGATGAGAAAATCAAATCCCTGAAACTAGAGACAGGATTTCTGTGACCAGAATAGGACAAAGGCCGTTTAGACCTGTCATGCATACTATAGAAAAAACCCTCAGAATACATCTGCACTCCCTAAATAGGTGGAATATTGACAGAACTCCCTTCATAATCAGAATGTGGGTATTTTACTTCTTAATCTATGATAGAACTCATTTTGAAAACCTTTTATTCTTTTGTGTGTTGTGTTTCAGGCACACACACGTTCATGCAGTGCGACACACACTTGTGCTTGATGTGTGTGTGTGTGTGTGTGTGTGTGGGGGGGGGGGGGGGGGCTTGCATGGACTTACCATGTTGTCATGAATGTCTGCCCATGAAGAAACTGATCAGTTTAACAAGAAGGCCTCCCACCTCCTCAAGCTCAGGGCGGGTCTCTGTGTGTGTGTGGGTGCCTGCATGTGTAAGTGTGTGTGTGTAAGTGCGTGCATGTGTGTGTAAACGGTTATGTGTACATGCCATCAAGTGTGGCGTAGTCTGCACAAGAGGCGGAGACAAACAAAAGCAGGATGTGATACAGCAGGACTCCACTTCCTCACAGAGCTCCATTGAGCTCAGCAGCAGTGCAGGGAGCGCCACCTATTGGCGATAACCCACCACAACTGCGGCGTGCTGGTAAAATTCCATTCCATTATTTGATAAGATCCGAGGAGCCTTGTGAGTGTTTTCAGGAATTCCAGTCATGTGTGGCTGTAGAAACAGAAGGCAGGGGGCCTGCGGTGTGTCGGCTGCCGGCTGCTGGAAGAGGGTCTTTTTTTCTGTTTTGTCTGTTGCATATGTTCCCTGAAGGCTGAGCTGGACCCCACCCATCTCAACACACACACACTGCAGAGGCAACACACAGCTTGAGGTGTGAGACCCTCTTGTGACTGAAAGGTCACGGGTTCAATCCACTTAACTTCAACCTGAATGGCAAAAAAACAAACATCTTCCTTTGCACGTAGGCGGCAGAAAAACTCAGAGAAGAAAAGTTAGACGGTGACGCTGCTCAAACGCCTCCTATAGAAGCTCAAATGTCCATTTGGGGTTTTAAGAGCTGCTGCTTGAAGACTTGAGAGCCAGAAGCCATTACAGGAGGAGACAGAGCATCAGTTTTCCCATGGGGCCTCCACCGCTATCGGCCCCGGCTGCATGAATCCTGAAAGCAAATGTTTAATATATGTCTGAGAGGGTGATGTCATAGCGTCGGTTACATAATGACAGCCTGCTCATCTGTATTACATGGAGGTATCTGTCTGGATGATGATATATCATTTGACAGGGGTGTTCTTTCCTGGACTTAACTGGCTCTCTGGTTCGGTTTGTTTCTAGTTTCAGGAAACAAACCTCGGCCAGGTTTTTCAGTGGAGTGTTTCCAAAGGGACGTTTGTACAGATTACAAACCGGATGTCTCATTGTCTGCATTCATGACTCTTGGCACAACCATCAATAACATCCTGACAGATGTGCTTTCCCTCAAGGCGCTGTACTGAAATTATTGAGGTGGCAGGTTTTTGTTTTGCCTTAACTCCGCAGATGTATTTCAAAAATCCAACAAGTGAAGGTTTTAAAGCCCGAAATCAATTAATTTTGATTGAATTTGTTGATTTTTGCTGCGGAAACAAATCGAATCTGTGTAAATAGTTTGACAGTGTTGATCTTCGACGAAGCTGGAATGTCTAGAATCCAGAACGGTGTGGTAAATTATTCGCTGTGTCACATCATTCACTGATGGTGCAAATATGTGTTTTGAATAAGATGTGTGACTTTATTGTCTTATAACCAATATATACCTGCAATCTCGTCTGTCCACTCTATTGGTCCTGATGCTCGATAACATTTCTTGAAGTTACACAACTGTACAACATTTGCAGGACAGGCTGAGGGGCTTGTCTCAGCCTGTTGTGAACTTTGATGAAAACAGAAATGTAATTTAAAAGGAGGTGTTTTCTGTGTGTCAGCTTCAGGTACATTCAGTTCCAGAGCTAGAAACTCATCCCGACCCCTTCATGGTCCCACTGAGGCTCTGATTCTCTGAGGCTGCAGCACCATCTTGAGGCCAATGTGGGCAACGTCACTGCTTTTGACGGCATGACACAATTCAACATGGCCGCTTCCATGCGGACGTGTTTTTGTGGATTCCTGCTTGTGTGAAGCAGCAGAAAAACCACAAGGGAATTCAGGTAAACAAAAAAATAGAAATGAATCAATTTCAATAGGAGCAAACTGCATAATGGAGCAAATTGCTTTTGCATCTGTGGCAAAGTTCTCCACATAAAAGTTAAAAGTTATTTTCTCAAAAGCATCCGGACGTTAACTATTTAATCTTTCCAGATGCCATGGATGCCAAAGAAGTGGTTCACTGTGCGCTGCAGATCGAGAAACTGACCTCGGACAGAAGCTACGGGAACATCTGGACCCTCCTCGATGACCTCGATGAGTCACAGGTCACGTCCGAGCAGCTGGAGGTGACGGACATCGTCAGGGTTCTCTATAGGCTGCTGAGAACCTGCTCGGACGACGGCATGAGGAAGAAGGTCCAGAGCTTGTTGTCCAAGTGGAAGAGGCAATACAGCAAAGTGAAATGCAGAGGGGCGAGCCAGGAGGATGGAGGGGGGTCCAAGCAGGAGGAGGATCCCCCCTGTGGTTCAGCACAGGCAGGTGATGGCGGAGGGAGTGTGAAGGCTGAGGCAGAGCAAGAAGCATCATCCACAGTGGAACAACACAACCTTCAGACTCCCACTTCCTCTGCGTCCTCATCTGTGAGAGACAAATGTGCTCAGCTGCTCCTCGCCGCCCTCCACCCCGAGCCTCCGGATCAGGACCAGGCTGCACGGCTGGCCAGAGACATCGAGCGTCATGTCCATGAGCTCCACAAACCCAGTGAGGTCAAATACAAAACCTGTGTCAGGAGCAAAGTAGCCAACCTGAAGAATCCTAAAAATGGCCACCTACGCCAGGGCCTCCTGAGCGGCTCCCTGACGCCCGAGGCCTTCGCTCACATGTCGGCGAAGGAGATGGCGAGCGAGGAGCTGCGGCAGCTCAGGGAGGAGTACTTGTCTCGGGGTGTGAGCGAGAGGCAGCTTCCTCAGGGGATAGAGGGGACGCAGACGCAGACGATACGCTGCAAAAGGTGCGGGGGGTCGGACTGTAGTGTGACGCAGGTGTCCAGGGGTGCCCTGTTCCTGCCTGCATGGGTGAGGCGTGGCGGCGCTGACGAGGATGCTATGACTTTTGTGACCTGCAGTGCGTGCGGGCAGCAGTGGTACCACAGTGGCTGGGTCTGTCTCTAAATCCATCATCATCGTCGACTTCTTCTTCCCGCTGAATCATTTCCTGTATCCTCCACTCGCTCTAATTGTCCGTCAGCGTGTCTCTCATTTACTTATCCTGGCTTCCACATGTTTTTTGAAGAAAGAACCACTAACATTAACCTTTCTCCCTTGCTAATGCAAGTGTTTATTGATCTGTAGGAGAAAGAAGGATCCTGTTGCACTGATTTGTAAGCCACTCTGGCTGTGAATGCTGGGTAAATTCTTCCGCCGACAATATCCCATTCACTTGGAGCCAACTGGATTGTGCAGATGAGACATGTGACCTTAGAGAAGGAGCATGTGAGTCAGTAATCTGCCCCTCTGAGCCTCGGCCTCGGGGGTTGGATACCCGTGGTCCCGCTGTGTGTGGAGGCAGCTGACGTGGCGCTGAGACTCGCTGACACGTCAGCGTGACATCACGGCGAGGGGCCTGTGAGGCCGAGGCCCTGGAGTTTCAGAAAATGTCTCTTTTTTAATACAAATAAAGCTTTCCTCAATCAAAGAGGATGTTTTTCACTTTCTCCCACAACCTCACTTGGTTTTTAATCACACGTGTCATAGTGAAAATCCCTCTCTGTCGTGATTAGTTGCATGTTTTCCGATATAGCCGCTGCAGCCCCCTCGTCACTGAGATACAGTAGGAATGTGTGTGTGTGGTATCTGCAGTGCTGTGGTGTTTCTCTGTGTTGTGTCTCCTCTCAGATCCTCCCTATCTTTCTTTTGGTTGTTGTGTCGTGTGAAGGATTTCACCCCTTCAGTCACAGCGGTGTGTCAGATCAATGCAGTGCTGCTGTTTCCACCCTCCTCCACCTCACACAGACAGAGAGATAACTTAGGTGTAGGTAAGAAGATGGAGTTGTTAATGACTCAGGTAGTTATTTTTAATATGGGATTTTCATGCAGTTTGACACATGGTAAGAAGTTTTAAATATAAACCATTTTGAGTTCTAAATCCTAAGAATTATCACTCACCAGTATATTCCATAGCTGTGAAATGTCACCCGCCCTCAACAATTGTGTTTAACAAATTAATTCTAAATGTAATGCACATTCACAGCACTTTCATTATTCACTTATACGGCTGCTGGTACATTTAGGTTTGTAGCGTCTTGCCCAAGGACACTTAGGCGTGGGAACTAGGGACATGCACAGGTTTGGGTTTGAGGGCGGATATATTTCTTTGTTGCTCTTATCAAGCCAGTAAATAGTCTTTGTTCACTTTATTTAGAAATCATAGTAAGCTGAGTAATTTGATTTTATAACTGTGCAGTCATCTGTTGACCCCTGATATTTATTTAGGGGCTCTTTTGTGGGTCCCACCCTCCAGGTTGAGAACCACTGCTTCAACCCACTGATCCTCATCTAGATTTAAATTAGATGTAAATGTTTGTTTTCTGGATGTGCAGCAGAATAAAGGACAAAGCGTCTTCTTTCTTTTTTTCTTAATGAAAGAAGAACGATACATTGCGGACACATCCAGGAGAGCGCATGATGAGAGGAGGCGTGACACTCCCGGGTCATATGAGCGTCACCGGCGGCTGCGCGGGGCCACAGAGCAGCGGGGGCCTCCACCGCAGCTCCGCGTCCCCGGCTGACAGCTGCACCCGGCCGGCATGGAAGAGGAGGCTCCACCGTGCTCACAGGTTGGTTCATTAAGAAGCTGAAACTTTAATCCTCAGTGGGGGGGAAATGCCTAGTGAGTGTGCAACTGTTTCGCGCGCCCATTATCGGGCAAGCAACTCTCCGCGTCGTGTCTTTACGCATTCCATTACGCACAAATTTTGATACGCACAGGATCCACTGCTGGAGCATGTAAGTGACATCGCGTGCTACTTTTGTGCCGATAAACAATTCAATTATGTATTTCCGCCATCATGCTCCCTCTTACTCCTTCCTCCAACTTAACTTGTGATCAAAACATGATTTGCGCACCGGTTCGGCTGCTCGTCCGGAAATGAATCTCGAAAAAAATGAAGGATTTCTGCCACAAATATCACATCCATTAGGATCTATGTCTTTATGTGGAAGTGAACATCAGTAAAATCCTGCTTCGAGTTGCAGTTCCCACGTGTTGTTGGAGTTATAAATCGTAATCGTAGAAATGTGCCACACCCAATCTGAGATACCTGAAATCATCCTCTTCGTTTAGAAAATAGTATTTTTCAGTTTAGTGTAATCGCCTGTTGAGTTGTAAACTTTTTACAGTCTCCTCCTCCTCCTCCTCTGTTGAATGAAGCATATGACTCCTGTGTGTGTGTGTGTGTGTGTGTGTGTCTCCACTCATGCTTCAACACTGCTTCTTAGATTTTCTCTTTTAAATGTTAAAGTGACAGCACCACAGTCTGTGTTTCCCACGACAAAGTGGACATTTATCTGGTTTCTAGATTTAAATATATTCCCATTAGTCCACAGCAGAGTTCAACTCCTCACTTAAACCTAACTTCTTCTAACAAGCTGCAGATTTGCTCACTTTAGGCCTAATTGGCTGCAGACTGCACCAAACCTCCTGTTGTGTAATGTACAGATAGTTGAAGAGAGGAAGTGATGAAACCTGGGTTCACATATGGAGCGTTATGTGTAACGTTCTGTACAATGTCTTTTTCTTAATAGCTGTATAGTTACCAGCTTAAAGTGAAATTAAAAAACAATGTAAAGGCAATGATGGAGCTGCAGAATTCATGAAACTTCACAGTGCTTCTGCAGGACTTTAATAATAAGTAATTTATAGAATTGGTTGGGTGCTGGAATTCAAAATATATACTTTTTTACTTAGTACCCCTCAAAATACAAAAGATAATTGACGGTAATTAGTCAATTAATTGCTTATTAATTGTCACAACAAGTCTTTTTGATATTAGATGTTTGGATATGTTATGATGAAGAGTTGTTAGTAACATTTTTAAGTTTCTCACAAAAGGCATCAAATAACAAATTAAAACCAAACTAATCAGAAAAGTGAACAAACAATTTACTCGAGCCAACACCGGGGGGATAAGAACCACCTCAAAGGACTAAAAACATCTCAGAGTACTTTTTAGTTTGGTCCATGTCCCATCCACTAACATGGAGGTGGCCATTGAGATGCTTTTGCCTCACTTTTTGTCTCTGGCTGGTCCCAGTGTATCTCAGACTGATACCATGACAGCAAGTGATGGACGGGTGCTCCATCATATTATCTTAACTGTGGTGGAGGCGTTTATCCTGTTGTCGTCGTCCCCCCCCCCCCCAACACCACCACCACCACCACCAAAAAAGCTCCTCCTCCCCCATTTAAACCTGCTCCCTAAGATTCCCCACCTACTTCTCCCAGCTTTATTGTGGGACGGAGGTGGAAGGAGCGCAGCGAGTCTCCGTGTGTGTCACAGGATTATATTCACACTTAAAATCCTCATCAGTCACTTTCTAGAAGCTGAGCCTGTGAGTGGGAGCGAACTTTAATACTCTCTCTCGTTCTCTTCACAGATTGTCTGACAGAATGAGCCACGTGCAGACATAACGGTGAGGAATCTTCCTTCTGGTGCTGATGACTCACGGGTCCTGTGATCAGTGTCCATGTGATGTGCTGTTCTCCACAGATCATTTCACACACGACACGTTGTGCAGTGTAGGAGGTTTGTTTATTGCGTAGTGTAATTAGGGGGCAGTGGCTGTTTAATAGGATTAGCTTAGTCGATTGACTTTAGTCTGATCTCCAGTTCTCATGTGAGGAAACATGTAAGCTCTCAGTGCCACTGACCCACAGGAAGTGGAATGTTGATCAAGTCTGCGTATTAAATAGGTCTTACGTGTGTTTTCATTATAAACTAATCTGTCTGGTTTTCTTCTGATTATTCCTTTATTCTGCAAAATGTCAGAAAACAGCTTTTTGTAATTTGTCATAGCTTGAAGTGATTTATTCATGGTGCTTGTTTAATTCTATCAAATGTCCAAAACCCAAATATAGTCAGTTAATTATCATTGAATTAATTAGTTTAGTTCATTATAATTATTGTTAATTGTAGTTTAGTCAAATATCATATGGCAAAAGAAGCTTAAAATGTTTGTATCAACTCTGTGGTTCATGTGTTGGTGTTGCAATGGTTTTATCATGGTTATGTCCACCAGATGGCACTACAGTAAAGACTTTTCATACCCCCCTTGGTGTAGCTTTCATACTATAGATTGTAAATATAGATGGACGACATGACAGCTCTCCAAAAGTGAAGCCAAAGCATCTCAATCGCCACCTGTTGGCTGGCTGCAGTGTGGTTAATAGATCCCACCTCATCCTTGTTAGTGGATAGGAGATGGACCAGCTTGAATGTTCTAAATTGACATTGATGTTTTGCTCTTTGGTATTAAAAGTTCTTCTGCTCCTCAGGTGAAACCCCTTCCTTCATTGTTGGCGTCCACAAACTTTCGTGCAGACTAAAACTGGTCTGACTGCGACCATGACGTCCAAGTCAACTTTCCTGAAGGTGATCCTTCTGGGTGACGGCGGTGTCGGAAAGTCATCGCTCATGAACCGCTATGTCACCAACAAGTTTGACTCGCACCTCTTCCACACCATCGGCGTGGAGTTCCTCAACAAGGAGCTGGAGGTGGACGGGCACAACATCATGCTGCAGATCTGGGACACGGCGGGTCAGGAGCGCTTCCGCAGCCTCCGCACGCCTTTCTACCGCGGCTCGGACTGCTGCCTGCTCACCTTCAGCATCGACGACCGGCAGAGCTTCCGCAACCTGGCCAACTGGAAGAAGGAGTTCACTTATTACGCTGACGTGAAGGACCCTGACAACTTCCCCTTTGTGGTTCTGGGCAACAAACTGGACGTGCTCGAGCGCCAGGTGTCAGGGGAGGACGCAAGGCGGTGGTGCAGCGAGAATGGCGGACACCCGTACTTTGAGACAAGCGCCAAGGACGCTACAAACGTGGCGTCGGCCTTCGAGGAGGCGATACGTGGTATTCTGGCGTTGGATGACAGAGCTGATGACCTCATCCACACCAACACGGTGGACTTACAGAGAAAGACTCACCCTGAACCCCAGCTGCTGCTGAGCCGAGAGAAACGACCCAGCTCATGTGATGCTTGATGCAGTTTGTGGTTCGGCCAAAAGAGGAACTGGTGTTTGCTCAGCTGCTTCTGAACAGTCTGCGGTGTTCTTCTCACTTCAGCCTTTTTAAGACCAATTGATACATTTCAAAGAACGGACGACATTCTGTGCCAATTTTTATCATTTCCTTTTTACCATCAAGGGACCGGAAACCTTCGTGGACCAGCTCAAAGTGTGGAGACGTGGTTATTACTTGACGAAAACCAATAAAGGACATCAAATGAAATAAAAGCTCTAATATATCTTTGCAGATTTCATAGATTTATTTGTGGTTAGTAACAAACCTCAGTTACTAATGAATAAGTGCTTGATATACCTCAGTAATAATCACTATTCATGTGTTGTACTTGCCACATTACACCAACCAGCTAGTGGCCAAAGAAGCTTCAGTAAAGTTGGGGTGGAAAAAGTGTTTCTTTGTTCATGTTGCAAATTAAGTTGAATCAAGTAAATCATGTTTTATAACAGTTCATATTTTTCCTTCAGTATGACCTTATGTAAATTACACTCTAGATTATAACCAGCTAATGCCGCCGAAAAATTACAATTACTACCAGTACAACACAATTAAATAGTAAAGTTGTGCACTGAACAGTTTTGAGATATTACATTATGACTGTTTGCATCTAAGTTTGTTTTAATTATCTTAATAGATCAGATTTGATGTTTTTAATCACATGATCAACTTGTATTTGCTTGTTGGGGGAACGGTGCCACAGCAGAGATTGTTTTTTGAATACAGTTGTTGCTATAATGTTGTTTGGTTTTCTCTGAAATACGAAGAGTGTGTGTTGACCCTGAAGTTACTGGGACACTGTGGCGCCTCTGGTCTGTATTAGCATCATTCCTTTGAGGCACATGACTCCCAATAAGTGGTCAAGAAGGAAATAGAGGGAAAATATGTGATATCTTTTTTTGAAAACCCTCTTTGTCCCATTTATCAAAAGTCAGAGATATTCCCCTTTTGTGGTTTCATAGTCACACTGGTTAACACACTGGTTCAGACGATATCTCCGCTCTGCGATGAGCCAGTGTGAGTGAAGACAGCTGCAGGACTGCGGTTGTGAGCGCTGCTGTGGTTGTTCAGTAGTTTCACAAATGTAATGTGCTCAAACCACATCCTGATTCCACTTCAGACCTCTGAAGAAATAAACTGACTGTGTCGTTTGACCGTTTCTACTGAGGTTTGAGGAATCAAACTCCTCTCGTTTGAAGTGAGATGTGGTTTGTGTTGTCGAGGCAGCGCTCAGTAGCTCAGTTGTTCAACCGGCGTCCCCTGTTTGTTCAGATATATGCTGGCTACCTGAGGGGTTCAGGTTACTACAGTTGTAATTACAAATCTATCATTTCTTTATTATTGTGGTTAAATTATTTTTATGGGTTACATGAATTAATTTAAGCACCTTGCTCAGATTTTATGGTTCCAGCATTAAAAATCGTGCTGTTTTTCTGTTTCTTACGTTAATTTAATATCTTGAGTTTTGGAATGTTGCTTGAACATAAAAAGCCATTTTCAGAGGTCATCCTGGGTTTTATGGTTATTTTTACTCCCCAAAGGAGTTTTCATCTGCATTTGTTTTCCTCTTAGTTGTTGCAGGATTATGCAAAAAACTACTTAACGGATTAGCGTGAAACTTGGTGGGAGGAGGAAATATGGGTCAGGAGAGAATGGTTATATTTCTGGTGTGGATCCAGGAATCTTTTTTCACTTTAACATTGCGAAAGTCTGTTTTTCCACATTCTTTTGTGAATTTTCTGAGGAATTAGGGCAGAAATCTTTATTAAAAACACAAGGCATATGTAGAGTGGGTGAGTTTTGAATCAAGTAAAGTATTTTTTGGGGGGGGGTCCCCTTTACCCAGTTACTGTAAGGTAATAAATATTCCTTTCAACTACATTAAAAGTTGATTTTAAATTCTTAGATCCCAAACTCAAGAAAGAGGCAGGAGACGGCGGTGTCACGATAATAAAAAATATCGGTTTTACTAGAGAAGGTTACAAAAATCATCACTATATGAGTCATATAACTATTTCCAACTTAAAAAATAAAACCAATAATGAAAACACCTACAGGGGACTACAATGCCATCAAAGTACAATGGAGTTTTCTTTAGAAAAGAGTGGGTGGAGAAGGGGACAGGGGAGGAGGAGGAGGGGGTCAAACACCGCCTACCATAGTTGTCAGAACAATTGACTACACATCACCTGAAAAACTGCAAAGACACAGTCATGTCTCCTTCATGCAAACAACAAGGAAACAACAACACCCTGACACGCATCGTCTTATAGGAAATTGAAGTTTGCCTTTACATCAACCTGGCGGCAAAGCACGGATATTTATCAAACATAACACACATGGCAATATAGTCCTTTTTTTATACAGAATAGACAGCTGCACACATGGACGATACCGACATGCTTCATCCCATCAAAGTTAAAAAATGGGTCTTCAGTGTTTTTTTTTACGGGTGAACTAACCAGTGACGTTCTGTTTGGAATATCGTTTATGATTATCAAACCATATTTGATTATAAAATCAACGTATGAAAATTCCTGACTTTGTTTTATGGAGAGTGTAAACATCCAAACCAGTCTCTGTGGTTCATATGAGAAGCATGACGTCGAAAAGCAAAAAAGGAAAGAATAAAAAAAGTGACGTGTTTTTCCAACTCATTGTTACAGAATCACAAGCTGCCTAAAACTGATCAAACAATAAAAATCAATTCCCTTTTTTTTTCTAAAATCATTTAAAAATGTACACGTCACAAGCACCTCAATCCATCATATCATGACTGCACTGTTTCCCTCTCACGACATGTCATTGAAGATGTTACATTACAATTATTATATCAAATGCAGAACTAGTATTTGAGTGCTAAACACATATCTCAAAGGGTACATTTACATATATTTGTGGAAAAATAATAATAATAATAATAATAATAATAGAAGAGCATGGCAAAATCACTGATTGTGTTCTCCTCACCTGGGAGACATGTAAATCCGGATTTTTGTTTTGTGATTTGGCTATTTACAGGTGAACTTCATTCACAAAAGGAGAAGTTTTACAAAATTAGGGAATCATATTGAATATATAATTCACACAGGACAGCGAATCAATCCAGCAAAGATAAGTGTTTGGAAAAGAACGCAACGGGCTAGAATCTGATTTGGTTTGATACCTGAGGTGTGTGTGTGTGTGTGTGTGTGTGTGTGTGTCTTTTTTTACGGAAAAACAAGTCGGAAAAGAGTTATTTTTCTTTTTTGCTGCCGCTGGTGATAAGTGTAGCAAAAAAACGTAGAAGTTTAAAAAAGAAATAATGTTGATTTCTTGCAAAGATTTAGATGAGAAGATTGATATTACATCAAACATCATGATGAAAACATCAAAGAACATCAAAGAACATCAATTACTAATTTAATAATATTAGTAATAAAGTATATTTTGCTTTTTTTTAATTCAAGCGAAATTCAAACTACAAGCTGTGGTTGCATGTAAGTTTATAGCATAGCCATTAGCTAGTTTGCTGCACGTGCCAAGAAATACTCTGGCATATAATCCTCTGTAAACTGTAACGTGTTGTTTTTACACTTAAACTTTTGTGTAAAATATACAAAGAATATATAACGTGTTCATTTGTGAGTTTTAGAAATGTAGGCAGGTGGATTTTGGACCCTCGGACCTTCATCTAGTTGTCTCGTGTTTGAAGCTTAACGTCATACACATATGAGAGAGAGGTATCAATGTTCTCATCTAAAAACTTTCCCAAAACTTTTCCTTGTAAAGACAAAAGTGAGCTACACCTCTGGTCTCCGGTTGATTGATGTAAATGTACATGATTAGAGTTTTTTTAGGTATTTCTATGAGCAAGGGGGGGGGGGGGGGGGGGGGCTGGGGTGCTTTGTGTTTTTAGGGGATTTTTCACTCTCCTCATTTTTTTTGTCTCTTAAATAGTGCAACACGTATCAAGCATTAGAAATAGAAAGTTAAAGATGGAGAAGAAAAGTAAAGGAGAGAAAAACCTATGAGCGCAAAAACGTAAAAGAAGAAAAAAGGTCATCATAGTACCTGGCATACTTTTCAGAGTATTAAAAAAAACAACAACATTCATACACATTCGCACAATATATTCATATTCATATATATGCATATAAAACACCAAAAAAATGGAGGAAGTTGGTCGCTGCCTGGCTTTTCTGTGGCCGAAGCAGACAGTGAACAATGTTTTTTTTTTAGGCTGTGTCGAGAGGCTGTGCTGGCTCAGGGCGCAAGGCCGTCACAGCCGGGCCATGTTCACGAGCCGCCGCCCAAAAGCATGGGGGGGGGAGGAGACGCTTCTGAACTGATGTACTGTACCTGAGCCCGACCCCGGCGGGCGAGCGCTCCCGTTTGGGAACATCTGCCTCCATCTGGGCCTGCCGCTTCTCCCGATCCTCTATTCTCTTCCCCTCCGCTGCGGGTACGCTCCCACAGCTCTCAATAAACATCGTGGAGGGGAAGAGGATGGAGCATCATCAGGCTGGGGGACTATCAAACATGGCCGAGGTGGTTTGTTTTAACAGACGGAGGGGTGGTGTTGTGGGGTGAGGGGTTGAGGTGTGGAGGGGAGATGGGTGGCGGAGGGAGAGCAGCCTCTCATCCTTATGAGTAGGAAGAGGAGTTCTGGCCCTCCTTGGAGCGTGCCTCAGCCTCCAGGTCCTGGTCGTCCTTGGTCTTGATGTCCTGGTACTCGTGCGTGGACACGGCGCTCTTCAGATAGGCCCAGTTGGCCGCCAAGATCATCAGGTAGTGGATCTGAAGAGAAACAGGAGGGTTATTTTATCTTCTTCTGGCACAGGGAACTTTGATGCTGCTTCCTAATTCCATATATGGACTAATTGTCAGAATCATGGCGCCAAATCTTTTCTGTGATATATTGATGACACCTTCACGAATACAGTACAAACCAGAGCAGTTAATTTCCCTCCTCTCGTGGATACTGATGCTCTTTCACTCAGTTGCTTCTCTCTCGCTCTCTACTATTCTCCATCCAACGCCCACAGTAAGTTGGCTGTAAAAACACTTTCAGGACTTTGACCCAACACAACATCTGGAGAGGTGCTTCTTGCTGTTTTTAGTATCTCCCATTTATCTGAGCACGTAACAAAAAGTCCGCCTCCACAGCCGAGTGAAACACTGACCCTGCGTGAGCACACACGCTCACTCTGAGGCTGCAGGGTAGGATCTCAACCTGTTGGACGACACACTGGCAAACGTGAGAGGCGGAGTTGCCATGGCAACAGATGCACGCGCCATGGCAACTTGCATATTTCTGAGCAGCGCTTTATCAGCGGGGATCAGGGTGGAGCTTACCAGTGCGATGACGGTGGCTCCAGCGCCGGCTAGAGCTACGATGTAGAGGTGGTAAGACAGGTAGAACTGTGGATGGAGAGAGAAACGAGTGAGGGAAGGAACGGAAAGATGGAAAAAAAGACGAGAGGAAGAGGGTCAGTGTCCTCTCACCTCACTCGTGTTACAGATGTCTCCGAGCGTGGCTCCACAAGCTTTTCCCGGAGTGGCGTTCCAGGGAATAATACCTGCGGGATCAGAAAGATGAAACGTGAAACACACGGAGACAAGAGGCTTTTTTATTTTTTCCTCCCTCGACTGATGGAAGGCATTATGAATTAGGCTTGGATAAAGATTAAAGGAAACAGGGCTGCCGCTGTCCGAGCATCTGAGCCTCTCCCGCAGGGGGGAAAATGTGGGTCGTGAGTTTGAATCACTTCTTTATACAGGCAGGGGTTTTTTTTTCTTCTCATAAAAATTTACGTTTTTACAGAATTCTTTCCCCAAAAAAAGTGATTCACACGATGAATCAGCTTGCTGCAGAGAAGCACTTGATGTCTGCCAGTAATTGGGGTTAATATTTCATGCAGAGCAGCAGTTCGACTGCCAATGAAGCATATGCGATCCTCGTCCTGCTCTGTACGGGCTGGCTGTCTTTCAAATGTGGGTCACATACTGTACATTAGGCCATCGAACACATAAGCAGATATGCAATCACAGGAGAGTGTTACTGTGCCGTAATACTGAGGGAAGGTGGATTTTCATAGAGGCCCAAACAGGCTCTCGAGTTGCTGGACTTGAACATGTGACGTTTACGTGGAGAAAAAGCAGAGCAACCTTTGAATCATTTGTAAAACCCTTGGTTTAATAGTCTGCCACCCTGCAGGTGAGTCTGGGCTGCACGTTTTATTATGTGCAAATGTTTCTGAGCTCACTTTGCTTGATCAGGAGGAATTTCTCCTAAACTTTACAGGCATGTTGCACAGTGTGCGATCTGAGCCTGTCTACTTAGGCTGTGAATCAGAATGCAGCAGGGAGATGCAACGTGTTTAAGGAGTTTATTACTTTTCACAAAATGTTCCAGATTGTGTTTCTGGAACGCATTTTACAGATTAGTCCAATAATCATGTTAAACAGCTTAGTTAGCACCATAGCAGTGTGTGTCTTGTCAGTGTGCAATAGACTCGGTATGTTCACCATATCTTTTTAGATTCTATCTGGAGGGTCCTGTTTTGTGTTTGGTTACTTGTCTGTCAAAAAAACTTTAATGTTACAGAATAGACAAAGCAGAAAAGATGTACATACAAGAAAGCATCAATTACATTTCTTTGTCTTAATGGTTTGATGATAATGACATGTTAGAAAAATATATATCTACCAATATATCAGTGTCAGATCTTAGCAGCAGTTTCAGTTGTTGTTGTAAAATCATGTTCCATTACTAAGGGGTTAGATAGTTGTGTGGGGGATGACTGACCATACTGCCTGACGTCCACACAGATGGAGTCGGGCACGGTGATGTTGGCGTCAGGAGACCTCATGGCGGCGCAGGTGCTCCACATGTTGAAGAAGAGGAAGACGGGGATCGCCGTGAAGCCGAAGATGGCGAGGAAGGCCAGAAAGAGGATGTAGGTCAGGAACATGAACTGGAGGAAGGAGAAAGTTTCAGCCGCGTTACAAAAAAATGTGAGTTAATATTATTCTTCCACATTCACAGTCCATGTTTAAGCGAATGTTACTGGACATCTGCAGCAATTGGAGTAATCAGGCTGGAAAGGTCAAACTGTGTCAGGGGTCCCCTCAAGGCTCGAGTGTTTGCGTCTTGCTTGTGTGCGTGTGTGTGTTTGTGTGTGTGTGTGTGTGTGTGTGTGTGTGTGTGTGTGTGTGTGTGTGTGTGTGTGTGTGTGTGTGTGTGTCTGTGTCCATAAACATGTAGAGGTGTGCGGTTGTGCCTCCAACAAGACCCTTGTCCCGGCTTGTTAAGCATAATGACTCACTGTTTCCATTTTTCTGAGCCTGTAAACACTAATTTAAGACATAAATAAATAAACGTTAAAGTAATTAAATGTCATTTGGAGGCTTTAATTTGGAGAGAACAGGGTCAGTGCATGTTTGACGTGCAGCAGCTGCTCGTGTGTGTGTGTGTGGTGACATACGAAGGCGGTGATACAGCGTCCGCAGGCGGTGGTCTTGAAGTCGCTCTGCAGCTCCTTCTTGATGGCGCTGGTGGTGTAAAACCCCTCGGCCAGCAGGAGGATGGCATAGACAAAGAAGAAGGAGGCGACGCCATAGATGATGTACTGAAAGATTTGGATCCTGGATCCACAGGAAAGAGACGAGAACATTAACACTAAAAGCAGTTAGACACATTTTACGTGATGTTTGAGGCTCGCTGGGGACTTACACCAGGGTGAGGGTGGCGTGGTCGGTGGTCTCCCTGGAGAAGTGGTTCTCCAGCATGGTCAGGGTGCCGGTCAGCGCCACGTGGCCGCAGCCGCAGAACAGGGCCACACCT
Organism: Verasper variegatus; assembly: GCA_026259375.1. Lineage (NCBI taxonomy): Eukaryota > Metazoa > Chordata > Actinopteri > Pleuronectiformes > Pleuronectidae > Verasper > Verasper variegatus. The sequence continues at coordinate 24,652,018 of CM048038.1, read as the reverse complement.
GAGAAGCACAGGATGGTGGCCACCAGGGAGGCGTAGGGCACCCCGCCAAGACATTTGATGCAGCACTCAAAGCATCCTGCAGGGGGAGACAGAGAGGGGAGGATTACTTCACAAAGAGGAGACGTTCCTGTTGCATTAAAAAGAAGTTGGACCCTACAGCTAAAAAAGCTTTAAGGAGCATTCAAGAAGAAACAATCCAGGTCAGATGTGAAAGCGAACAAATGGCTAAAGGCCCGACTCAAAGAAAATGTGAGTGCAGGACCGCTGCAACGTGACTCCTCACAGACTCGCTCTGCTGATGACACAGGGCGCAACACGGCAGCCTGTGGTCCGCTGCTGTTTGATTATCACTCATGTGCAGCAGTCTGCAAGATTCATGATCAGACTGTGGAGGCATGCATGTCACGCTCTCAAGTCTAAAGAAGAGGAACAACAGTCCTCCCTGTCAGGCGTGTTGAGCGGCTCATCGCAGCATCTTTCACAGTTAGTGCGCGTTGGCTTTGAGCTCAGCTGGGAGTGCTGAATATTACATGCGAGCTGTGCAGCATGCACGCTTAAAAAATGTTTGTCTTTTAAGAAAAACTTCAAAAAGTTTTTTCTTCCTTACGACCAGACTGCATAAATAAGTCATGTTCTCATCCTAAATAAATCATTTCAAAATAAATGACTGTAGCTATTTTCTAGGGCGCGGGAGGGATGATGTTTAAGTGGCACTTGTTCGGAGTTGAACCCCTAAAATACTGATGGTTGTTTTCTGTTGGATGTTGGAATAAGCTTAATTTATTTGTGTGTTTAAAATCATCATTCCCATCTCCCAAATGAGGACGAGCGATAAGTGATTCCTCGTGCTGGAGCGCTCTGTGCACAGCGATGACGATGAATTAGTGATATTTGTTTTCCATTAACCGAGGCAGCATGTGAAGCTCCCCCCTTGTGAGTAATGGGCTTCAGATATGCAGGTACAGAAACGCACCGTGCCTCCTCCTCATCACAGAGGATCGAGAAGAACACATTGTATCCAGCACAAGAGTTGCGTCTTATATAATGCCTGTTAAAAATAGCTCCTCTGGCAAAGCAGGAAGTTAGTCCAGGAAAAAAAATGAAAGAATGAACTGTCTTGTGTGTGCCACTTTGCTGTTTCCATGACAACCTGCTCCAATTGGCAACTCCGAGGCATCATCATTATTTCATGTTCAGAAGTTTGTTGAATCGAGACGCTTCTATTCGTAAAAGCCCCAAAAACACGATTGACCACTTTAGATCGCGCTGAGATATCGAGCACACGTGCAGCAGCTCTGCACGGATGATGTAACGTAGCACACAACTCGGTGCCAGTGATGGTCGTTCATGATGTGCACCGTATATGACAGGTGATCCAGTGAGAACATGAGATTTAGTAACGCTCACACAGGCTGGAGTGAAGTCAGCAGTTGTCAACGTCAAACTCGATTGATGGAGTCTGACGGCTGATGACGGGAGCTGATGGCCTTCCATGAAAAGCAATTAAACCACACACACACACACACACATACAATTGTGTTGCAGGAGAACATCCTCACCAAAATACTGAGGAACTCATTTTAGTTTGGAATCCTCAATGTCCTCCCAGTCGTTATTGAATCGACTGTTCAGGTAGTGTTACAACCCCTGTGGACACTTGTTATTGATGTTTCTGAGGCGTCACATGCCGGCCCCATATTGAAAACCCCCCTGCGCTCCACGTCTGAGCGAATACAAAGCCACAAATCTGAGAAGCGGCTGCTCCCCCTCCAAAGTGTTTGGCCGCTGATGAGTACTCTCCGGTTGCGTAACGCAGCGGAGCCTCGTTGCATAATAGATCCAAATCCTATTAATGTTAATGAAGGAAGCGGGCTGATGGAGAGAGGTGGAGCTGATAAGGCTGGATGTCTCTGGGAAAATCCTGAGCTGAGGAAGAGGCCTCGGGAGGAAAGGGAAGGAAGGAATGGACTCGCGTCGATACGATGATGACAAGGGAGGCCGCTCGACACTGACACTCCATCCTCCTATTAAAGGTCAATCCCAACAGGTAATTTAGGAGGTTTGTCTTCCTGTCGTCTTTTATTTAAAGAGGAGAACAAAACCTGCCGCTAAGAATCACAGTGTTTGACAGTGCCTCTTGTCAAGGAGCTTTGAGGCCATGAGGCAGGTACTCTACCTCCATCTTCTCCCTGGCCCCATGCAGCTTCAGGGATGAATTCATAGATTCCTTTTAAAACACAGAGTGGGGCCCTCATCCGGTCCGCCTGTAGCTATGACGGCTGTTTGTCAGCCTCCGTTTTAAAGCGTGCTAATGGGAACCAGACGGGCCGGAGTGGTCAGCTCCTGCCGGCCCTAATGGAAATCAATGGGCTATTCATTGGAGTAGAATTTAGGTGACACACCGAGGCCGACCCATTGCTCTGGTTTTATACCTCGCTGCATCTCGCTTCCTCCGCTTCTGCCTCCTCTTCTTCTCTGCTCTTAGTTTGAAATATGTCAACGTGCCCTTCCGCAGCCACAGCGAGCTGGCTGGAGTTAATCGCTGAGACAATACGTTAAGCCCCTGTTAGAATTCTCCGTCGTATATCATCTCGACAATCTACTGAGTGAGGACGATGCATCAGTTTTTTTTGGGACGTTTCACAAACTGTCTCTTAAAGCAAAAAGGCTGCTGCTGCCTGCTGGACAGAAACTCGCAATTAGGATTTCAATCTGCGGCCGTGGGCGACAGTTGAGCAAAAAGAGTGACAATAGATTATTTTTCAACCTGCAAAGACAAAAGGATGGAGTGAGAGTGGGAGAAAAAGCAAAGAGTGAGGAGGGTGAGACGGAGAACGAAAAGCAGGGCTGAACGGAGAGGAAGGCCGAGCGAGGGTTTGATAGGAGGCGAGCATAGGAACAAAGGGAAGAGGAAAAAGACGAGAAGAAGGTGAAGAAAGAGGCATGGCGAGCGAGTGAGCGAGGAAGAAAGAAAGAGGAGAGAAAAAGAACGAGAGTGAGCGCGCGATGAGAGAAAGTGTAAGCGAAAATCAGCTCTTGGCCCCAGGGCCGGCAAATAGCAGTTGCCATAGCAACATGTTACCCACGACCCAGTTCAGCGGTAGCGTAGTCCTTTGCCGCCGCTTCACTCTCCTCCCTCACACACACACAGACACACACCGATGAAGCAACCTCAATCAGAACCCAACGATTTTGTTTGTAACGTTGGCCCAAAAAAACAGAAACACAACAGGATGTAAAAGAAAATAAAGCATTGACAAGAAACTCGAAGGAGGGAGATGTAAAGCTCCTCCATCCACATTTATGCTCCGGATTTCTAGGATGTGGGTCAAACTGAGATTGTATTATTTTGAGGTGAAAGGGAGACAAATGCAGGAAAAGAGGAGGTTTTCTCTCATGGTTGCTAAGATACACATCTGGCAGATATGAAGCAACGTTATCACACATTCAGGTCCTGAATTCACTTTTCTTTAAGCTTCAAGTTTGGTCTCCACCCTGAGGGGAATAAACATGGCTGCCAAATGCTCCAGTTTGCTTATATACAAGCTGGACATTTTAGGTTTAAATCAAGTTGTCATTGTCATTATGCAGCATTTACACAAGATTACACAACTGCCCGGAAGGAGATAATCCACAAAATAGAAAAACGTCATCTGTCATTTTTTTTGTCTTTCATCGCATTCATGGCTCAAGCCATTTCATTGGCTGAGACAGTGTTTCGGGCTCTTTGATTGGACGAACGAGGGCGTGGCACAGCTTAGACACAGGGACCTGTCACTGGGGGCTGACGTCTTTTGTCCATCACAAGCTGCTTCCTGTCGATCACCAGACACCCATGACTTGAAGTGAGGGGCGTTGGCCACAGAATAATCCCCCTGATGCCTGTCGCCTCACACATGCGTCACTGTCACATTGAGCTTGTAGCATTTAAAACAATCACAGACCACTGAGGTTAATATCATCCGTGTTTTCCTTGAGCTGCAGCGTTCACTTGTCATCTCGACATTAAACTGAATTCATGCGTTTCTCCAATTGATTTCTCTCTCTCTGCCCATAAAGCAGATTTAAATATAAATTGCGAGCCGAGCACAGAGAGAGATTATAAGGCGACTGTCCTGATAGTTGATGATTTGCTATAAACTGTACAACTCAGTGGCCCAGCGTGATTATCGCCAACTGTTAGGACGCACAGTGCATCTGCCAGGAATAACAGCATTAAAGCTTTGTGAATATTTCAGCGGCCGGTCTGGTGCCTGCCTGCGGCTGTACTCCAATTTAGAAGTGCTGTATTCATTATGGGGCATTTTCCCCCTCACAGTGCATTATGGGTTGATTGCCCAAGAGTTGAGGAGGGCTTCAAAGAGAGAGAGGAAGGAAAGGTGAGGTAGAGTAAAGGAGGAAGAGATGGGAGGATGCATCTCTCTTCTGGTAGAGATGAAAAAGAGAGTCCCATCTGTTTGATGGCAGCAGACATCACTCACACACACACACACACACACACACACACACACACACACACACACACACACACACACACACACACACACACACACACACACACACACACACACACACACACAAAATGACTCGTAACCTCATAACTTCAGCTTGGGTGATTTCCATCTTTTCACTCGAGCCGAAGGATAAAAACACTCCTCGGAGCTTTGATGAAAGCTTTTGATGAAGCACTGAAGCTGCACCGTCATAAAGAGAAAAGCAAGACGGTGCAACATTAAAGAATCATTCTGGTTTGTCACAACCTTATTTTATACTTTTGTCGACCACTAGGGGACTGAATAAAAGATGTAAGACAATAAGGAAGACACACAAACACTTTAGTGATCAGAAAAATCTAGAAAAAAGTCAGAATGACATGACAGCTCCCCAGAGGTGGAGACAATATTTTCGGGATATATGTTATAACAACCAATCATGATTGGCAGCTGCACATGCATCGGAGGGACCTCGATATGATGTCAAAAGCGCAAGATGGCGGCACCCTAATCCAAAGTTTTACTTTCCGTTCTGAGAGCGCTTTAGAACATCCATTTAGTTCAATTTCCTGTTAGAGAAAATCATCTTAACCCCTGTGGTCCCATGCTTAACCCTGAAGCACAATCATCCAACATGAGGCAAACATGAGTAATTGCCTTGACTGGGGCGTTGAACAAGAAGAGGCAATATGCTCGGCGCCAGGTAAGAGGATGATGCCAGCGGCCGTCACCGTCCCCGACCAGAACCATCCCCCCCCCCCCCCCTATTTTTCCCACGGTGCATAACTGACCCTAATCTTCTGTTTGTGAGAAGCCCTTGGCTGGTTGTGCAGCATTATGAATGCCACAAGGTCAGCATCTGGCTCGGCGTAATTGAGCGTGATGGACCGTACAGCTGTTAAATCCCGTTATCAGCGCTCCGCCGGGTGATCAATACTTTTATCCCGCTGATCTGACGGATGTTGGTTAACTCTATATTTGTGTGTGTGTGTGTCTGTGGTCAAACTGGGCCAAACTCTGGCAGCTGGGTGAGGGACAGCAAGCGCACCCAGCCATGTTGGATGCACAAAAAACAAGTAAATAAACACAAACAAATACGCAGATGGGCCGAGGAGCACACGCTGAAACCTCTGCACGAAACCACATTAAAATTAAGTTTTATTTTAACATGTCTCTATTTTTTATTCTCTTAGAAATTAACAAACATTTTGAAAAAACGTCCCAAAAAATGACTAACTCACTATATATTTCTTTCCTCTTTGCAGAAATGGGCTTCTACTTGTTTCCTCTAATTAAAAAGTTGCTGCAGGTTCCAGTGAGAGTGAAAACTGCCTAAGTGGCATCCTCTCGTCTCAGGTCGTCTCAGGCCATTTCAGGCGAAGAAGCAGGAACCACCTGTCCTGAGATGCTCAGTTAAGCGGAGTGAATGCTATTAGTTTGAGTCTTGTTCAACCAAAATGTAAAATGGCCCCCGTGGCCAGGCGTGCCGTGCCATGTAGCTGTATGGCTCAGCTGTTATGCAACTGACTTGGCTAATGTTACTTTCCCTGAGATGTCAAAGAAGTCAGCGGCCCTCCCCTGGCCCCTTCGTCTCCGCTCCAACCCCCTGATGTGATTATTAAGATTCACTTTCCAGCAGCCTCAGGGGGTCGATTAACATTGTGTGTGTGTGTGTGTGTGTGTGTGTGTGTGTGTGTGTGTGTGTGTGGTTGGTTGGCACAAGGTTCCCAACTGAGCATGGGCTCTCAAAGATGGGATCTCGCAGAGAGTCTCTATCTTTAGAGACCGATTTCAGTAACCTCCACCAAGGAGGGAACATTTTCATCTAAGTGTTTTTGTTAGTAAGCAGGAAGACGCAAAAACTACGAGATGTATTTCCACGACACTTGGTGGAAGGACGCGGTCTGGGTCAGGAAAGATTTTATGAAAACTGTGGAGAAACTCAGCTCTGAGAGCACAATCATCACAAGTGTTTGAAAGTGGGCTTAAAATAGACCCCGACCCTAAACGGAGAGACACTCGATGGGGTACAGGTTGTTCGGGTGCGGTGCGGTCGTTTGTCAATGTCAGCCGTGTCCGTGATGAGCACTAATCGGCATCAGGCTCTTTATGGGCTGTGGATGAGAGGAGCAGATTGGGCATCAGTGGGCGATGGAACAAGGCCAGAGGAGGTTGGCATCAGTCAGGAACAAGACACGCTGCGCCAACCTGCCGCTGCTATTCATATACCCGCCGCAGACCGGGGTTCAAACATAGACGCGGTGTTGGAGGGCGATGAGATCAAGATTTCTGATTGTTTTCTAAACTGTTTAGAGCTGAAATAATAATTTTCTTTATAGACTCATCTCAATAAATAGTCTATTAAACTTCTGCTCATTTTCATCACCACCATTTTGCATCATCATTCTAAGTTATAGTGGCACAAAAGCAGTTTTCTCATCTATAACTGCTTTAAATTGCATGTACTTTTTTCGTTAGCGTAGAAGTGACTGAGGCTCATGGGTATTGTAGTCTTTCGATCTGGATTCTCAGTTTACGACCACTCTATGGAGTAAATCAATAGATTAAATCAATTATCAGAGAAGCAGTAGATTGATTAATACTCATACTAAGTATCATTTGTCTTGTGATCATAGAAGCAGAAAGAAAGTTTATTTAAATATAAATGTGACCACATTGTGGCTGACGACGAGCGCAGCGGCAGACCACACACCCTCACACACATAAGATAAAGCACCGACACACATTCTCCTCAACCACCCCTGGTCACTGACACGTAAACAACACACACACAAACACACACACACATCCAGATGGAGGCTGACAGCATGCTTTGGGCAAACGGCTTCAAATGAGGCATGAGCCTCTCCCTGTGTGACGGCTCTCACATGCTCCCGCAACCTCACACACCTCCGGGCCGAAGGGTGTGTGTGAGGGTGTGTGTGTGTTTAATAAAAATAGCTTAATAAAATTAATTCAGGGAATTTGGACATGAGAAGATGTCGGAGCACACACAGACAGAATCATGAGCATAATTGATTTTAATGAGGAGTCTCTCGTCTTAGGGGATTTTATTTTTATCTCTTGCATGCGAATGAAAGCAAAGAAAACCCCGTCAAGTTTCAGTTAAATTTTTTGACCCAGACTCTTGGATTAATCATGTGACTGTAACAGCCAGTAAACAACCAGCAGCTTTGTATTTCTCAATATTGTCAGTCAAGCTCTGATTAAAGTGTTGTATTCTTCAGCGTTGTGTTGAGGTTTGGTCACCTGCCTGTGAAGATTAAAGCCAAACTCAACCAGGGGAGGAAAACATCACAGGCTGCAGTGCACACAAACAGTTCTCAAGAAAAATCACCCAAAGCAGTTGACACAACAGAATCCTCAGTGACACATCCCACCTGCTTCACACCCTTTCAGGATGTCAGAGCGTGTCAGGTTCAGAGCCCCTGTGCAGGAAAGAGCTATAAAACAAAATCTTTTATCCCCGTTATGCAGCTCAATAGAGCTCAACAGCGCAGGTCCACGAGTAACAGATACATTTTCTGAATAGAGAGTTTGATTTTGATCAGCCATATTTTAACCATCCGTAGATTTTTTTTGTAGTAATGTATTATATGTTTATTAGATTCCTCAAAATCACTTTTTATAATGAGACAACATATCACATGAGATAACAAGCACTTTGGGTTTTTTTTATACTGACATTGTGTAAAGTGTGTCATCTAAGTGATGAATTACTCACTTTCTGCCCTACATTTTTATTCTGGACCCACACAAACCTAATAATCACTTTAATTTACTTTCGGAGTTTGGAGTAGGATTTGTGTGTGTGTGTGTGTGTGCTTTGCAGGTTATATTATACTTGATATCAGGGATTCAGTGTCTCTATCACCTTCTCTGCAGCAGCTATGACCCATAAAGGATAATAATGTTTTACACAATATGAAACATGTGATGTTTCATATGTAATATGTGATGCTTGATTTACTGTAAAGGGAGCAGAGATATTTATACGCAACAAAAAGCAAATGTCAGCACGAGCAGAGACACCAGTTCCTCTTCAGTCGCCGGGTTGACCTTTAGATTCCCACCGCTGATTTCTGGTTTACTCAAATGACCCCTCCACCTGTGTGGCTTTCATCCTTATGTAGTATTTATTTGAGGTTTTCGGGAGGCAACTTTAGGGATGCAACAAATATTTACTTCATTATCAGCTGATTATTTGCCCCACTTTTAATTCGGTTTCTGTATAAAATGTCAGGATATATTGACATCAAATGTCATAGGGGCACATAATCACATTTGAGAAGCTTTTTACTTCAAACAGCGACTGATCTAATTCATTATCAACTAATTACCTAATGCAGTAGCTCCTGCTCTTGGAAAATACCAAATAAATCTACTTGCAACCTTTTGGCGAGAGGACGTCCCTTTGTGAGGACATTTCCTGTGTGCAGTTCAAAAGTAAAAGCAGATCACTTTATTCAACATTTCCGTCGTTTTCCCAGAGAACAATTCATGAATCTCATATTTTAGACAAAAGGTTTATTATTTATTCACTGTGATCCATTGCGGGTGTCAGACGATTGGGCGCCACTGGATAAGTCGATTAACCAACCAATAATCTCAGTCAGAAATTAGAAATTGACTCTAGTAAGATGTGACGAGAGTTTCTTTTCCAGCTCTACCTCCTTTCAATCTGCTTCTGAAAACCTCTCTCCTGCAAAAACCTTGGCTCAGGTCAGACGTCACAGATTTTAACTGGAGGGTGGTGGTGGGGGCCACAGTTGAAACACTGATTAAGAGGAACTCTCTTTGTGCTTCAGACGCTGCAGCAGCTCTGCCCTGCCATGCAGAAAATTCAACAAAACCTGCACCCCTCCAGACGGTGATGTAATCTCCTACGGTTCTGAACTGAACATCATCGCAGCTGAGGACGGAGGAGCGTTATGTAAGAGTTTTCACACACACACACAGAGAAGAGGAGGAAGGTGTGAGTGAGCATTTAAAACAAAGGGGACGACAGACAGAAGTTGATGGTCCACTCCAAAGCCGCTTTCGGGAGCCACATGAAAGGTTCAAATAAAAGCGTCTCATGGGAGCCTCTCTTTCTCTAATCAAACTGTCTTGTACTAATGGAATCAGATTTAATTGTGCCTCAGAGAGCGCTGTTGATGTCTCGTTATCCACGTCCTGAGCACTGCGTTCTACCTCGACAGAGATGCAGATGAAAGATTATAGGAAGCAATCAAGCAAAAAAGATCAATCCATTCCATATACCCACCAACAACAACAGCAGCAGCATCAGCAGCCGCCACTCCCCCGGATTATAAACATGCCCGTGTTCTGTGTTCATTTTCCAGTTTGTAATTACTCTCAGCT